>JAGSMP010000189.1:0-1201757 GCA_029286625.1 Parnassius orleans
TCACACATTCTTAACACGTATTCTTCAACTTTCAAATTTTCCAAACAACTGTCCATAAATAGGTTGAACGGCCACGGGGAAGCCACACAGCCCTGTGTGATACCTTTATGGATGCCAAACCAGTCCCAATAGGCCCTGTTGATCCTGACACAAGCACTGGAGTCCCTATACAGAGACTTCAATGCCTGTATCAACCCAGCGCTCAACCCACATGAGTTCAGTGTTTACCATATCACATCCCAGTCCATTCTGTCATAAGCCTTTTCCAAATCCACGAACGCACAAAAACCTTTTGGTTTTGGCCAAAACTTCTCCGCGATCATGCGCATGGAAAAGACCTGATCCGTACATCCCATTCCTTTCTAAATCCCGCTTGCACATCCCAAATTTTTCCATCAGTATCTTTCATAACTCTTTCAATTAGCACCTTAGCATACAGTTTTCCCACAATGCTAAGAAGGCTGATACCACGGTAGTTTTACAGTCGTGCTGCGATCCTTTTCCTTATATATTGGGACTATCACGGCTTTGCACCAGTCTCCCGATACCCGCTTAAGTTCCCAACACAAATTAAACAAGGTGTACAGCATGTCTGCCACCACTCCCTCTCCAGCCCTTAGCATTTCGAGTGATACTCTATCATATCCGGCTGCCTTACCTGCTTTCATACTATTCATTGCTTTCATTATTTCATCTATACTTATCTCTATCTCTTTCCTCTTCTTTCAGAATTTCTATTTCATTTAATTCAAACGTCTCATCACTCATAAACACGCTTTCAAAGTATTCCTTCCATCTGCTTAAACTCGAAACTTCGTCATGCAGAATACAGCCATTCTGGTCTCGTATAGCATTCATTCTAGGCTGTTTTGAATGTCCCCTGGCAGTTTTTACGAGTTTTCAGAACATTTTAATATTTGCCTGGAAGTTATCCGATATTCTTCTATCATTCTTATCCGTTCTTTCTTGCTTTTTCCTTTCAACTACTTCTTTTACTCTCTTATTTAGATGTCTAAAGACTGCCTTTTTTTTTCAATATCATCATTCATACCGCTAGAATGACTAGCCTTGGTTGCTAGTAAATCTAGCCATGCTCTCTTCTTTGCTTCAATTTCCATCCGTACCTCATTATCCCACCATAAAGTGTTATTTTTCCTTTCATTCGTTCTCTTAGTTACACCACATACTTCGGTAGCTGCATCCACCAAACCTTTCTTGACATTATACCAAACAGTCTTCAAGTCTAAATCATTCATACACAATTCATCCATACCACTTATATTTTCTACTTTATATAGTCTACAGTTTATAAGTCTTAAGATGAACATGGACAAAACAAAAATCATGTTTAATGTCCATGTCAGACCTATGCCAGTAGTTGTTGGGAGCACTAAGCTCGAAGTTATTGACGAGTATGTTTACCTGGGACAAATAGTCCGACTAGGTAAGTCCAACTTCGACCGAGAGGTCAATCGACGGATTCAACTCGGCTGGGCAGCGTTCGGGAAATTACGACACATCTTCTCGTCAGGTATACCTCAAAACCTGAAAACTAGATTGTACAACCAGTGCGTGTTGCCAGTGATGACTTATGGATCTGAGACCTGGTCCTTCACTGCTGGCCGTGTGAGGACGCTCAAGGTCGCTCAAGGTCGCTCAAGGTCGTTCAGCGAGGTATGGAGAGGGCTATGTTCGTAGTTTCTCTGTGTGATATACTTAGAAATGAGGATATCCGCAGTAGAACCAGAGTATCCGACATAGCCCAACGGATTAGTAAGCTGAAGTGGCAATGGGCCGGGCATATAGCTCGAAGAACCGACAAACGATGGGGAAGCAATGTTCTCGAGTGGCAGCCTTGTACCGGTAGGCGAAGTGTGGGGCGTCCCCCTACTAGATGGAGTGACGACCTGGTAAGACATGCAGGAAGTCGATGGATGCAGGTGGCTCATGACCGTGCTTTGTGGCATTCCTTGGGGGAGGCCTATATCCAGCAGTGGACTTGTGAAGGGCTGTAATGATGATGATGATGACGATAGTCTACATTTGAACTTCTCTTTCACACCTTCATCTTGTAACCTCTCTGTTCTTATACGCTGTAGCGCAGTGGTAGACACAGATGTCCGATGCTTCCAACGTCTGAATAGACCATTAATTCGGCATACGACCTAGTAATGATCCGTCCCTATGTTGGACCCCCGGTAAACCCTTGTATCTACCACTGCGCTCCTCATTCTTTCATCCACAATTATGAAATCTATCATGCTTCTATCACCACCTCTTTCCCATGTATACATGTGAATCTTCTTATGACGAAAGAAAGTGTTCGTCACAAAAATATTATTTTCCACACATACGGTGAGGAGGCTTTCACCATTCTCATTTATGCTTTCATCACCAAACGTTCCCAATATCCTTTCATAACCAAGCCTCTTCACGCTAACCCTTCCATTAAAACCTCCTAATATAACAATATTTTCATTACCCTTGCATTTCATTAGCACCATCCTTACCATCTCCCAAAACTGCTCTCGGATATAAGTGGGCTTAGACATGTCTGAGGCGTAGACCCCTAGAACAAACAACTTCTTTAAGCCCACTTTCATTCGTATCCATAGCAGTCTCGGGCTTTCACATTTCACATTCATACTCTTTCACACAATGACTGATTCTTTCTGAAAGGATGATACCTACTCCCTGACATGCCCGCTCTGTCTCGTCTACACCAGACCAGTACGCGGTATACATGCTATGTGTAGTGGCATCTTTTCCCTTCCGTTTCGTCTCATTTACACATAACACATCTATTCATCTATCATACATCATATCGCATACTTCATCCATCTTATCATTCATTGCTCCACATACATTCAGTGTAGCCAGACGGGCTTCCGCAATCCACTTTTCACCCCTCCGGGAGACAGAACGTGACGGGTGGCAAACCTCGTCGCCGGTTTTCCTCCGGAGATATTTCGCACCCTGCCCCAATAAAGGGCGCCGGGAACTCAGGGCCATTTCCTTTTTGTGCCTCATGGTGCGAAAGTAGTTGGTATTATTTTTACGCCGCTACCACACGGCGAGGAGCCAAGTCTGTTCTTTCGACTTTGTCGCTTGTTTAGCATCACCCCGGGGACACGTGTAGGGTGGGCCTAGGATTAGGTGGTCGAAGCCTACGGACGCGAGCGACTTATCCCCCATATTAAATACATTTATTTTATTTTCATTCATTCATAACAGCCTATCAAAATCCACTGCTAAACGTAGGTCCCCCCAGAGATTGCCTCAGAGGGGACTTTTGACACGCTTGGTAAGCGGGTTGGCAACCGCAATTTTTTATTTTTACTCAGCTGATATCAGGAAGATGCTGCTGCCTATCTCCTGTTTCAGTTTTTCTCTGTCCCCATATCATTCAGTGTGACACCCACTGAATGATATCGGGTAGTGGATATTCTTACACCGCTACTACACGGTGTTATAATAATGTATTTTTTATTCTTTATATATTTTTAATTTTTTTATCTTAAATACAAATATATAAAATAAGATTAATTTTCATCTTATTTTATGCATATTTAAAACATTATCTATAGTAATCCTAGAAAATCTATAGTGGAATTAGACATTATATCAGTTAATCATTTTTTAAATTCATTTATAAATTGCTTCTTCAAGTCGACTTAGTCAAAGAATAGATATTTCCCGTTAAAATTTCATCGCCGTCATTAATTTTATAGCCCTTAAACTTTTTCCTTATGTATACAAAGCATAGTTTGAGCTAGCTGGATGCCAGCAAGTTCTTGAATGTATATCAGGTCGTCACTCCATCTATTAGAGGTCGTCTAACACTGCTTCTAAATACGAGGCTGCTAGTTGAAAGCCTTTCTTGCGTATTGGTTGCCAGTTCTTGAGCTACATAGCCGGCTCACTACCACTTAAGCCTACTGATCTATTGGGCTGTAAGACACTCTTGCACTCCTGCAGATATCCTCATTACGTTACACCCTTATTAGAGCTTAGTCACCTCTATCGCGCGCTGAAGGAATTTAAGCTTTCTCCACGGCCAGTCTTTTCTTGTCTCGTTCATATTTATCGTCATAATAGACAAATTTACAACAAAGTTCCAGAAAATACGCAAGACCTAAATATTGTATAAAGTATTAATTGTACTTTTTTTAAACGTTTTCCAAACCAGTGGTAAAGCTTAAATGACTTTCAAAAAGTATTTTGTAATCTATATTGAATAAAAAGTTTGAAGATTAGTCAAAGCTAATCGCTACGAAGTACATTTAACCAGAATGTAGCGATTATGCGGTTAATTCACGGACCGATTTTGCGTTTGGAAACACAGTCGAGAGAGATCTAATTTCATATTCGCATGATAGTTAATTTTGGGAGGAAATTATTACTTTGAATACTTGATTTGAATTTGATCATGCATTACACAGTCAACGATATCATTTAAAATGTTATTAACTTAATACTACGTAATATAAGAGGCGACTATGGAAATTCTCACAAAAATCTCATAGTTTACAATATAGAGAGATAGTGTTAATGAGTACTCTTAAAAATTTAAATAAATAAACTCTTCTTAGCAACGACTTTACATTATTAAATAATTCATGCAACGCATTAGAAGTAAATACAATATATCAACAAAATAAATGAAGTATGCAAACCAACTGAAAAAAGTGAGATATGTAGTTATTTTGCATTTCTGTATTAGGGTGCTTACTCACAATGCTACCCAAAATGCTACTCACATGTTACACATGTAGTAACTATAGGATCGATCCATATAACCACACGTAAAAAATATGATAAATACATTTTCGCGTAGATATATATCATATGAATTTACAAGATTTTTTCATATTTACATTGATTCATATTTACAATAACTCTACCAGAAATTTCTTTTTTATGTTATGTTTTTTTTGTTTATGTAAAACTTGTACAATTTTGAACTAAATTTAGATTATACATTGCTTTTTAAAATCAAGTCCAAGGAATATCGATTCGCTATTTTTATAAGTTTCATAATTTAATAGTATTTTTATAGACAACGAAACCTAAAATTATGTTATTACTTACTTAAAAAATTGAATACATACACCATATACCTATTTTGCTATACAAACTTTATCTGTGTAATAGCCATCGATCACTAATAAAAACTAGATACACAATCCCATGCAAAAGTTCTCTAAAACTGTCGCCAATTGTTTTGACGTAATTCTAGTTGAAATAAATATTCATTAATGTAAATTCAACCTTAAATGCATTCCTAAAGTTTTATTCACAAAGCTACGTACAAATTAAAAGCGCACCCAAATGTTCGAGTGGGCGCTCATTCGGTAAGACATTTTTGTCACTGATTGTGTATCTAGTTTTTATTAGTGATCGATGGTAATAACGTATTTTGTTATCGAATATTGAATAGTAAACGGAGACAAGAATTATAAATATTTTATATTCTTTTACGTGACTGATACCGAACGTCAACTGGCACCAAACCCGTCATTCGTATTCTTTTGTAATAGGGAATGCAATAAAGAAAATATAAATACATTGATATAAGTATGCATTATTAATATTATTATACCAATTTTTATTAGGTATTAATGCTGGGGCATTATAACAGCGGCATTTGCACTCCTTTATTAATTTAACGCTATTGCAACCAGGCTTTTACCATGGGCATCACATGGATTTTTTTACTATATCTATCATGTGAAAAAAATTGTTTTATACCACTGACACAATTAGAATATGATAGTAACCGAGTATTGAATCTTTTACCAAAGCTGAGAGAAAAAATGGTGCTTAGAGTTGACTATTTGCCGCACTCAAAGAGCTTCATTAAATTCACCCTAACGAATAATTAACAAATTATCATTATCTTCGTTAATGAGTGATGCGTCCCAGAGACTAAATTTAATGATTCATTAGCTAATTAGTAACTTAAGGACACATGTGTCCGTGCTAAGCAATATCGAATGATGTCGATAAATCGTAAGGGTTGCTATGTAAATAAATTGGTTTACGGAAATAACAGTTTTTCGTCATTATTCAGTACAAACATATTAATACACATTAGTTAACACTTCAGTGTGATTTTTTCCAACACATAACATATAAAAAGTATTTTTAAACCATACACAGCACCGTAATACGAGGGTGATACTGAAAGTTCTTAGAAAATCAAAAAATGAACAAACAAGCAAGTTATTAGTTTTATTATATCTTTTCAAAATAGTGTCCATTTACATCAATACATCGCTGCATCCGATGTAACCACTGAGAAAAATACTTTGCCCACTCGTCCTTAGGGGTCTCTTCGATGGCATTTTGAAACGCAGCCACTGCTTCCTCGGCGTGCATAAAACGTTTTCCTCGAAGTTTTACTTTAATTTTCGGAAATAAATAAAAATCGCAAGGTGTGAGGTCGGGGCTATAGGGCGGGTGACCCAGTAATTCCACGTCTGACGTCGCCAAGTAGTCGATTGTTTGCTTGGCGGTGTGCGACGAGGCATTTTCGTGGTGAAGGAGGATCCTACTGCGAGGTCGTTTCTCCCGAACTTTTTCAAAGACAAGTGGCAAACAATTGTTATTGTACCACTCTGTAGTAACTGCTTTTCGATCCTCTAAAACAATTGTTGCGTAATGATCTTCCAAAGAATGAGGCCACCAGCTTTTTTCCCACGCTTCGACCTCTCTTCACTTTAGTTGGCAACTCCTCGGAAGGAAACACCCAGACAGCAGACTGTCTCTTAGTTTCAGGATCATAACAATAAATCCAGCTTTCATCACCCGTAAGTATGTTGAGTCACCTCCATTAAATCTTTTTTGTACACTTGACTCATACCGATGCCTAAGCTTGTCCAAATTTCTTCATTCTTTTGTTAGTCTCTATCATACGCCGCACAACATTGATGTTATCTTCAGTCGTCGCCGTAAAAGGCCGTCCCTCATGCAGATGATCGGTGAGATTAGTGCGACCACGTTTAAACTCATTAAACCAGTTGTAAACAGTGGCACGAGATGGGGCTTCATCGTGAAAGGCCAATCGAAGTCTATCATAACTTTCTTGTTGACTTAAATGACATCGAAAGTCATAAAAATCATTGTACGAAAATGTTCTCGCGTTAAATTCATGCTGACGTGACACAGACAATTTTCAATTTGCCGCCAAATCGTAAACAAATGACAAATTAATAAAATAAATACACAATAATATTGGCAAAGAGTTCCATTTTCAAAATTTGAACTTATTTTTTTATTATATCGTTTACAAGTGGCCAGTTCTAAAAACTTTCAGTGTCGCCCTCTGTTTAATTATTTATTTTGTCAGTAGATGTCGTTGTACTTTTAGATTTAAATTTCTTTCATAGCCTTTTTACCATGTTCAACTATTTTTACTTGTCACTAGATGTCGCTGTATAAAAATAATCAAATATTTGAATCACGATGTTAAGATAATTTATAATAACATAAGGTGCAGAGAAACTTTAATAAATTTGCTCGTTTGTGTTGACTACGTACTGGTCCTTTCAATTACGTTCCTTATTCCTTTGTTATAAGTGAAAGTGTCAGAGGTGAAAACGAACATTAAGGTCCTACGAGCGCGGATATTTAGGAAGTGTGTCAGTTAATCAATCACTGCGCCTTCCGGATTTTTTGAATCAAGCACAGAAAGCAGTGGCGGACCGTCACTGAAGTGCTTCCCAGTGAGGTGGGAGTGAGTATCCTACTTCATTGGACGAGGGAAGGTCGGCGTAGTACCGACCAAGCTGCACGAGAGGGCGGTTAAGTCAACCGACGAAAAGGGTGACAGTGACAACAGCAGCATATGTCATCTATGGTCAGCAGTATTGGTGCGGTTGAAGAGTGAAGTTGGAGCAATACGTAATTGAAGAAAATTACATTACAAGGTGGTTTGGTGTGTAAGTGATGTGGAAAAAATAAACCGTGAGTACTTTATATTGTTTATGTTGCAGTAGTATGTATTTGGATTTGGACAATAAGTAAAGTGTTGCCTGTTAGTGTTTAGTATATTTTAGACTTGTAAAAATTTAATGTTCAATTATTTGGGACTTAGAATAATTTTAAAGAAAGTGATTATACGGGGAACCTATGCCGGATTTTGCCTAAATGTGTTATTTCTCAAACACTTGTAAAAAATTTTGTGTTATTTGGAACTTGTAAAAATTTCTGTATATTAACTTCAGACAGAATAACTTATAAGAAAACTGAACATAGCTGAATTGTTCTGTGTCTATTTACTTGTAAAATTGTTTGATCGGCCTAAGATATCACTTTTAAACATAATAATTTCTTTGTATGCCTAGTAGTCCACTAGTTTACAATAATTTGAATTAAGAATTGTGTTTTCTTGAGCTTTAATACTGTTGCTTTAAGTCTCAAGTCGCTTATAATTTAAAATGGAAAACTTTATTAAAATTCAAATAGACATTCAAAGTAGAATAAAAAGAACTTTAATTAATTACAAAAAGTCTCCGAAAGAAAGAATTAATGCAACATATATTGAAATTCGTATACAAAATTTGGATGCTCAATGGACGCAGTTTCTTGACACACATGCTCGTCTTATTGAAAAGTGCGGGGAAAAGGAATTGTTTGATAGTGATTACATAAAAAATAATATTTATGATGAAACAGAAAATGCATATATAGAAACTAAAACCGTGTTAAGAGATGAGCTTGCTAAGTTAGAATCTGTTCATAAAATTGAAAAACCTAACTTTGAAAAAAGTTTAGAATGTACAAATGTTAAGCTTCCAAAGATTTCTATTCCGACTTTCAGCGGAAAGTATGCCGAGTGGACAACATTTAGGGATTTATTTGTAACGCTTATACATAAAAATGCATCTATCGAGAATATTCAAAAGATGCATTATCTTAAGGCGCACTTAATAGGCGAGGCAGAACAACTTTTGAGACATATTCCTGTAACAGCTGCTAATTATTTAGAGTCCTGGACACTATTAAATAAGCGATATGATAATAAAAAATATCTCGCAAATTGTTTATTAAAGAGATTTATGAGTCAACCTAATGTTTCTGAATCTTCACGTTCCATAAAGGAACTGCTTGATACTACTGTAGAATGCTTAAACGGTTTAAAGAATATAGGTGTGGTAGTAGAATCATGGGATGTTATTGTAATTTACATTGTTAGTGCAAAATTAGATAATGAAACACGTAAGTTATGGGAGTCTACCATAAGTGCGTCCGATGATCTACCCAAATTCGATGAATTTACAAAGTTTTTGGAAAATCGGTTTAGATCTTTGGAGTTTTTGGATACAAAGGTAAGAACAAAGTCTGTTTCTAAACAGAGTGTCCTACACACACTTAAAACTAACTCACCTAGTACCTCTTTAAATAATTGCCAATTTTGCCACGGATCTCATAAAATTGCACATTGCAAACAATTCGCACGACAGGATTTCGACAGTCGACAAAGCTTTGTTCAAACCAACAATTTATGTTTTAATTGTCTGGGAAATAACCACTCGGTTTATTTTTGTCGCCAAACCTCCAAGTGTCAGGTGTGTAAACGAAAACACCATTCATTGTTACATCCAAACCGAAAGTCAAGTCAAGTAGCAATCGGATGTGCAGAGTCTGGTCTCGTTAATAAGATTACAGAAACTGTCCAACCAAATGAGTCAACTAGCATAACCTCATGTTTTACAAATATTCATAGTCATGTTCTTTTGGCTACAGCCTTAGTAAAGGTTTTGTCAAAAACTGAAGTTGGTATTACTTTTAGATGTCTTTTAGATCAGGGATCCCAAGCGTCTTTTATTACAGAGAATGCAGTTCAAACGCTTGGATTGAAAAAAATTCCAACGAAGGTTGTGATATCAGGAGTAGGAGGACAGGAGGGCTTAGTATCGAAACATATAGTCATTGCTAATCTGCAGTCAATCTATGATCCCTATTTTATGATAAAAGTGAAACTTCACGTTTTAGACAAATTGACAGCATTCATGCCTTCAAAGAAGGTCGCTGTTCAATTATGGTCAAAGTTATCTGAATTGCATTTAGCTGATCCTAAATTTTATATACCTAACAAAGTAGATCTATTACTAGGAGCAGAAGTATACGGACAAATATTAGAAGATGGTCTAAAAAAGGGTCCACCAGGATCACCAGTGGCTCAAAACACTAAATTTGGATGGATTCTTTCAGGAAAAATTCATTCAAATTCTTCTTCTGAATCGGAGTGTGACTACAGCAATAGGATTATGAGTATGCATTCCTATGCAGATGAAAATGAGGTTTTAAGAAGATTTTGGGAGATAGAGTCTGATGATTTCTCCTACAAGAAGAGTAAATTATTAACTCCAGAACAACAAAAGTGCGAAGAGATCTTTTCTCGCACAACCTCTAGAGACGACTCTGGACGTTATGTGGTTCATTTACCTTTTAGAGACGAAGATCCTCAAAGCAAGTATGGAAATTCGAGGGAGATAGCTACTAGAAGATTACATTTGTTAGAAAGAAAGTTGAACAAGAATCCTGAGTTAAAGGTACAATATTCTGCAGTGTTGCAAGAATATCTTGATCTTGACCACATGGAGTTAGTACCTGAAGGGGAAAAAGAGAATGTTCATGCAGTTTATCTACCTCATCACGCTGTGGTGAAAGAAGATAGGATTACCAGCAAAATACGCGTTGTTTTCGATGCGTCCTGCAAAGGGAGTAATGGAGTATCACTAAATAACGATCTTTTAGTAGGGCCTACATTACAACCTGATTTGCGACATATAGTGATGCGTTGGCGACAACATCCAATAATTTTAGTTGCTGATCTAGTAAAAATGTACCGTCAGATAAAGGTGACAAAGGAACAATGCGACTTTCAACGTATTGTCTGGCGGGATCAAGTTGGGAACCTGCAACATTATAGATTATTAAGGGTTACATTTGGCACCAATTCTGCTCCCTATCTCGCTGTCAAGGTGTTACAACAGCTATCCGTTGATGAGGGAAAGAACTTTAAATCAGTCGGGGATAGAGTTACCCAAGATTTTTATATGGACGATCTCATGACAGGTTGCCAGTCGATTGAAGAAGGAATAGCAGTTTATAAAGAGATGAAAGACTTGATACGAATGGGAGGCTTCCAGCTACAAAAATGGGGAAGCAACAGTCAAGAACTATTGGAAAGGGTAGGAGAAGCTAAAGGGAATAAAGATCAAGAAAAAAGAGTTGACATAGGAGTGGAAAAGGGAGTAAAGGAAGTGAGAAAGGTTCTTGGTCTAAATTGGAACAGTGAATTAGATATTTTTGAGTATTTGGTTAAGCTTCCTGCAGTGAGCACCCCTTTGACCAAAAGGAAAGTAGTGGCAGATATTGCTCGCCTATTCGATCCCCTTGGCTGGATATCTCCTGTAATAATTAGTGCTAAAGTTCTTATTCAAAAACTTTGGATGTCGGGCATTGAATGGGATCAGGAGCTACCAGATAAACTATTACAAGAGTGGAATGCATATCGTGGCAGCTTAAGTGATCTCTCTGGTTTCACTATTCCGCGATGGATTTATACAAGAGACAACAGTGAAAAGGTTGAACTTCATGGCTTCAGTGATGCCTCTTGTCATGCTTATGCAGCGGTGGTCTATTTAAGAGTTATTGACAATACTGGAAAAATATATACTAGCTTAGTCACTTCTAAGACAAAGGTGGCACCTATTATTCAAAGGTCTATTCCACGCCTTGAATTGTGTGGAGCTGAATTATTAACACATTTAATTATAGATGTTGCGGAGACGTTAAAAATACCAAAACATAATGTACGTGCTTGGACCGACTCGTCAGTGGTGCTTGCTTGGTTAAGCAGCCATCCAAGTCGATGGCAGACCTTCGTTGCAAACAGGACATCGGAGATTTTATCAATCTTAGACAGAAGTCAGTGGTCTCATGTACGTTCAAAGGATAATCCAGCGGACTTCGCTTCTCGTGGTATAAAGCCGTCAGAGATTCTTAATCTCAAGTTATGGAAAGAAGGTCCATCTTGGTTATCTGATATAGCTATTAAATACAGTCCACAATCCGACCACAACCAAGAAGTTCCGGAAGCAAAAATGGAAGAAAGATCGAAGTTCGCAAACTTGCCATGTCACGTCACTGAATTAACAACCGAGCATGAGGGTTTGTTTTTACGGTTTTCGTCTCTGCATAGGCTTCTTAGAGTAATTTCTTATTGCAAAAGATTTATTCAAGTTTTAAAATCCAAACCAAAACCGAAATTTTCGAAATGGTTAACCAGTAGTGAGTTGCAGTCTTCTTTACAAGACTGCATTAAATTATGTCAAATGCAATATTTTGCAGTGGAATTTGAAAATCTGGAAAAAAGAGGTAGAGTGAGCGAGAAAAGCGGGTTAGCTTCTTTGTGTCCCTTTAAAGATGATCAAGGCATCCTGCGAGTTGGCGGGCGTTTACATAAGGCCGAAATAACTCAAGATATGAAACACCCGATTATTATACCTCGAGAGTCCCATTTAGCCCAATTGATTATAACAGAAGCTCATGCAAAAACAATGCATGGTGGCCCATTACTAATGATAAATTACATTCGGACAAAATATTGGATTGTTAATATAAAGACATTAGTAAAATCCTATATTCGAAACTGTATTACTTGTTTACGTTACTCAGCAAGATCTAATCAACCGTTTATGGGTAATCTGCCGAAATTTAGAGTTACTCCCAGTAAGCCATTTTTACAGAGTGGAGTAGATTACGCTGGTCCCGTAGCAATAAGGGTTTCAAAGGGAAGAGGTCATCATGCCTCCAAAGGCTATATCTGTCTATTTATATGCATGGCAACAAGAGCTATTCACCTTGAGGCTGTTAGTGACTTATCCGCTGAAGGGTTTTTAGCAGCATTTAAACGTTTTGTTGCAAGAAGAGGTCATTGTGCCGATTTATGGAGCGATAATGGCACTAACTTCGTTGGTGCCGCAAAAGAGCTCAAGAAGTTATTGAACGTTGAGCGTTCTACTGTAGCCGTAGAAATAGCTGAATGGCTAGCCACTAATGGCACTACCTGGCACAACATTCCTCCGTATGCTCCAAATTTCGGTGGATTGTGGGAAGCTGGTATAAAGTCCACCAAATTTCATCTTAAGCGGGTCATTGGTAATTCCACATTGACGTATGAGGAAATAACAACTGTACTGACTCAAATTGAGGCCTGTCTCAATTCAAGACCGATATCGCAAATAAGCAATAACATACAGGATCCTTTTCCACTGACCCCCGGTCATTTTTTGTTGGGTGGATCCTTATTACTAGTTCCCGATGCTAATTATGAAAACTCCAATGTGAGTAGTCTGAGGCGATGGCAATTCACACAAAGATTGGTTCAAAATTTTATGACGTTGGTCAAATGAGTATCTTACTCAATTTTTTCAACGTCACAAATGGAAAAAAAGTGTTTGCGAACCAAAATTAGGTGACGTAGTTTTAGTCAAAGAGGACAATCTTCCACCTGCAAGATGGCTGCATGGTATAATAACCGAGAAACATACAGGTACTGATGGTGTTACGCGAGTGGTTAGTTTGCGTTGTGGGAATAGTCAAATCAAAAGACCTGTCTCAAAATTATGTATACTGCCTGTGACTGAATAAGATATTCTTCTTTTTTCAAGGTTTTCTTCCAAAAAAAAAAAAAATTTTTGTATGTATGTAGTATGTACAAATTTAAATTTGTGAAAAATAAACATTATTTGTAAGATAGTTATTAAAACTTTCATTGTGTGGTTACATAAACATCGTCAATTATTGTTATGAACATTCTGTCCATGGCGGGCGGAATGTTTAATTATTTATTTTGTCAGTAGATGTCGTTGTACTTTTAGATTTAAATTTCTTTCATAGCCTTTTTACCATGTTCAACTATTTTTACTTGTCACTAGATGTCGCTGTATAAAAATAATCAAATATTTGAATCACGATGTTAAGATAATTTATAATAACATAAGGTGCAGAGAAACTTTAATAAATTTGCTCGTTTGTGTTGACTACGTACTGGTCCTTTCAATTACGTTCCTTATTCCTTTGTTATAAGTGAAAGTGTCAGAGGTGAAAAGAACACCCTCGTAACTGAAATTACAAAGGACCATGCCCATATTAGTATGGAGCTGAAAGTCAGCAATGCCATGCAATGCCCAAATTGCAGCTCTATGTCATATGATAACTTTTTAACAGTATTTATATGATATCTAGATTTAATATCATATAAAGCACCGGTTCAAAAGATATTGGACATTAAACATGATAACTTCCTACTGGTTTTTTTATACATTTTATTGTTTACAGACAGCATTGCTATTAGTTTTTCACTAGGAACTTCATGATCATCACGTAAGCTAAGCCAGATCAGTGTTCTTTTATATACTTATCTGTATGTTATCAGATAAACATGTCAGTTATTTGGAATTATCTAGTCTGTTTCCATTGTATAGTGTCAATATGTATGTGAAAACAATTTGGTTAGATACAAAGCTTTAAGTACTCGAGTAAATAATAATATGGAAAGAGACCAAATATGTACTCATGACAAACCGGTGTTTCTAATGAGATTATAAAAGCACATAGCAATAAAATAGCATGGGTTGTATTAAGCTACCTTTTCATGTGTTTTTATATTTAATTGACATCAATTAACTGCTTGACTCAAAGACAAATATAAAATCGAACAATTGTATTACTGTCTTTTAAGTAAGTACTTATTTACAATTATTTTATAAACATATTATAGATATAATAGGTTGACCGTAATAAATAGAGCATGAATTAATGATTGAAACGATGATACGTACTGCAATGTCAACAAGAACGTCTTATTTTTTTTTTTTTTATCCAGTGCTTCATATGATTTAATTCTAGTTTTTATTTATTAGAGCAATCTTGTAATATACTTTATCTGGGCATTTCTGGGGCACAGATGGGCATTGTCTTTTATTTTTTATTGTGGCAAGCGACACCAGATGCCAGATGTCAGGAGTGAATATCATTGTCAAACAAACTTTCTAACTTCTCAGAGCTTTGTGTTAATTATTTTGTATCGTGTTTAGTTGTTGTTATTTTCGTTATTGATTCGTCGTACTAGTATAGTATCGGATTTTCGAGCGTACGAGAACGACGAACGAGAATCATTATTTCTGAAGCAAACGGCAGACCTTTGTTGCTAGGTTTTTTTTTAAATGTGGTTCTAACATTGGCATTATGGTACTTTTTATTGCTTGGGGTACACCGATACCGTGAGAAAATTTTTTGAACAATATACTTCTAAAATGGATCCGAATAATCACGCAAATAACGTCTTGGTCCTGGTTCTCAAAATCTTCTTCCATAGTCCAAAAAATCAACAAACTTTTCATAATCTGACATTTTCTCAAAATGTCATTATTTAATCACAATAAACAAATCCTTGAAAATAACCACGCACTGACACATAACCTCACAAATTGACCTTTCAAAATCATTCATTACGAAGTTAAGTAAGGGTAGAGCGTTACTTAAAGTTAACGGTTCCTTAGGCCTACTAATGAACCATTAAATTACTCTGAGAGACAACTTTTTTAAATCTTTACTTAGTGGCAGCTTAAGTAATCATTAAACGTCTCTGAGTGCGGCAGTTAGTACTGCAGTACTTTGCTGAAATGCGGATCCAATTTTGGCGACAAATATTTTTTTTAACTGCCTGTTTATTTTTGTTGTGCTGCTATGATATTGTGATGTTAAATAAATATTTTCTCTTTTTACTTCTTTTTTCTTTCTATTATACGCTGGTATTCTGTGCAAGTGTGAATCAGTTAGCTTGAGTGGTAATGGGCTGGTCATATTGTCCGAAGAACCAACAACCGATGGGGAAGAAAGGTTTTCGAGTGGGAACCTCGTACCAGCAAGCGAAGTGTAGGGGGCTCCTCACTACACTGGTAAGAGATGCAGAAAGTCGATGGATGCGGGTGGCTCGGGGCCGTGCTTTGTGGCATTCTTTGGGGCGAGAAGGCCTATGTTCAGCGGTGGACTTGTGAAGGACTTTAATGATGATAATGATTATTCTGTGCGAGCATGGTTCTTCCCCGGCCGAGCCGACCCATTCGTGCTGCAACCATTATTCGCTACAGCGTGGCTCTACCACGTTAAAATTAAAACCTATTTAAAGATTATCGTATTGTATTTTTATTATGATCACCTTAGTAACACAACTAAAATACAGTTTTAAAGCATGTACCAAAATCGGTATTTATGACTACGGGATAAGGATCAATGTGTCAAGCTATTATCGTGTATTCAATGCCATTATCAGGTATAAAAACGTGTCAAAAATTCTAAATTTAGATTGGCCACTAGTAATTAGAAAATATTAATATATGTTATAGCTACTAGAAAATATTTTCGGAGTACATGCTATAATAAATAGAAATGGCGACTAACCCTATAGGTAGGATCTATTAATTTCGCGTTATTGTGATTTAAGATAATCAAAATTCATTTATTTTATCAATATTTCGTTTTTTTTAAATAAGTTCAACTATTTTCGGATAAAATATAACCTGCCCTACTGGCATTGTTCTCTATGCTCGTAAAATTCTTCACATTTAGTTAAGCTATTCTGAAGATTAGCCCGAACAAACGAACAGACAGACAAAATTTTTAAAAATATTTTTAAGTCTTAATAGCATGCAAATAATATGCCTCCTGAGCTTAATAGAAGTCAGTTATTTCAGTATTACAGGCAGACACTTTAATTTTATTTAGATGTCTATAAATAAGATTGACAAACGACATGAAAGTCACCTTTTAACGTTGTAGAGCCATGCTGCAGCTATATTATGGTTGTAGCACGAATGGGTCGAATCGACCGGGGAAGGATCACCCTCTCATAAAATACCAGCGTAAAATAGCAGCCCAATGCAATGCTCATCATAACGACGGCATGTTTAATATTGTTAAATTGTAAGTGTTATTCTTATGTATTTTTACCTGAAAATTCTTTGATTTGAAGATTACCGCTTGAATAGTAAAACGATCTTCGATTCTCTACATTCACTTAGAGAAAGACAGCAGCATTAAACTGCTGTTTTACGCTGATATTATAAGAGAGCAGGATCTTTCCCCGGTCGAGCAGACCCATTTGTGCTGCGACTATAATGTACCTGCAGCGTGGTTGCTTGCAAGATTTTTTTTAATAAAACACCTGAAAATAAAGTGACAACATAAAATGAAAAAACATATTACATACATATTATTACATAGTCATAAAACTTATGTAGGTATGACAATAATGTGTGGAAAATCGCTCATAATCTGTATTTGCAAGTACCCTGGCGTATAATATAGGAGTATTGTTGAAATTGCCATTTGAGAAATATTAATATGCGTTTTGGTATTTGTAACTGAAATTGTAATATGGCAAGAACTTAATTTTCTGTAAAGTTCTTTTCTGTAAAAGTCATTTTTTGTGAACCGGCTTAGATTATTTTATGTAGAAGTAGCTGTTCCCCGCGACTTCTCCCGCGTGTATTTTAGGGTTTTAATTTTTTTGCGCGGAACCCTAATTATTTTTCTATAATTAAAGTAGCCTAAGTTACTTCTTATAATATCAGCTATCTGCCAGTGAAAGTCCCATCAAAATCGGTCCAGCCATTTCGGAGATTAGCCGGAACAAACAGACAGACAGACAGAAAAAATTAAAAAAATGTGTTTTTGTTATGTGTAGCGTATATACTTTCACTTGCATTTAGTAAAAAGCTGTTATTTTGACATTAAAAACAGACACTTCAATTTTATTTATTTGTATAGAAGATGTTTAGATAAGGGTGATAAACGAGCACAAAGTGCATATGATGGGAAGTAGATGCTGTGGCCCATAGATTCCTTTACATATCACTTTTTTAACCTACATATATCCTCGATTTATAATCAAAATATAGTCCTCAGTGGTGAGGACTAAGATAGTTAACGAGGCAATCTATCTTAGTCCTCACCACTGAGGACTAAGATAGATTGCCTCGTTAACAGGTCAAAGGGTCTCCGGTTCTCTACACTCACTCGAAACACAGCAGCATTAAGCCTAAATTTAACAAGCCTAAATTTAATAAACAATGCTTAACGTCACCGGCATTTTTTATTTATTAATGAATAAATAATATACATAAAATATATAGGTTTTAATAAATAATAAGATAAATAATAGGAATATTTAGGTTAATTACATACTCGTATATAATACAACATATAAACTAGTACTAATATAATACAATAACAAATATTAATTAACGAGATTCAAAGTAATTATCTCTTACACGTTTCTTAAATACCAATATTTTTTTATTAATATTTTCATTCATCTCGCTGTAACAGTAGTTAAAACAATATTTTTTAATATAATTAAACTTTGGGAATATTGCAAACGCTTTGGTAGTTTCTGTATTAGCTTTTATTGTAAAGTTAAATGAGGCAATTTTGTCAAAAGTAGATTATGTAAGTTTTTCAATTTATTTTAAATTAATATTAAATCTCTTGGTAGAGAGTAATTGTGTTCTGTGTATTAAATCAATGTTTCTTCGTTCAAATCAGCTTAATTCAGAAAACAAATAAAGAAATAAATTAATGAAGCCTATGAAAGTTTTATTTAGATAAAACGTATTTTATATTTTAAATTATTTTCATTTTAAACTAAAATTTAATATCTGAGAATTATGTTAGTATACGAACGTTAGGAGCAATAGTGAACAGTTTGTAAAATAATACAATCAAAACGTTAAAGATAGAGGCGGTGTAAGAATATCTACTATTCCATCCTCCTGTGGGTGTCGCAAGAGGCGACAGAAGGAAACTGAAAAAGAAGATGGGCAGCAGTGTCTTCGTAATAACAAAGAAAAACTAAATTGCGGTTGCCGACCTGCTTGCGAAGCATGGCAACAATGGCAAAATTCCCGGATGAGGCAATCTACGGCGGGAAGCGTATTATATTCAAAACAACTAGCGAAGCTAAAATTGTTTAAAAATATTTTAAAGAAAAATTTAATTTGCCTTTTTCCTACTATAAAGTGAATTTATGAAAAGCTAATACTGTTAGCAGCGGTGTTGGAAATTTTGTAAAGAATTTGAATTTTTATCAAAAACACGACACAGCTTTCAGAGCTCTTTGAAGAAACATTTTACAGTTCATAAACTTTCGGTTTTTAAGAAACAAAACAAAGAACGCCTTAAAACAATTTTGTCAAATTTTGTATTATGGATACAACGTCAAGCGTCGGAATTTTACCCAATATAAAATGTACTCTTTGATTTTACCGACCGATGACGTTCTTACGAATAGTGCCGTGTAGAAGCGGCGTAAGATGTCATTTTTTTTTATAGAATAAGGGTGACAAACGAGCACACAGTCCACCTGATGGTGAGTGGTTGCTGTGGCCCATAGACATCTTCATTTATCTTCGTTTGCGAATTTAAATGCAGATGCGTTGTCAGCCGTGAGGACTAAGATAGTATGCCTCTTTTCCAGTAAAAAGGGTCTCCGGTTCTCTACACTCACCATACGAAACACAGCAGCATTAAGCTGCTATTTTACGCTGGTATCCTGTGAGAGCGTGGCCCTTCCCCGGTCGAGCCGACCCATTCGTGCTACAACTATACTATTAATATAGCTGCAGCATGGCTCTACCACGTAAATATCCCGTGGGACTCGTAAGAGGCGACAGAGGGAAACTAAGACGGGGGCAGGCTGTAGGTCCTGGTGAGCCCAATCGGTCAGGATCTCTCGCTGCCAGCAGTCGTGTTGGCGATGCTGAGCAAGGATTCGGCTTAGAGGGCCGTGGCCACCTTCGATGAATCCGCTATGATTCAGAAGAAGGCGGATGAGCGGGATCGGGAGAGGACGGATCCCGCTCGGAGACGACGTCGAAGGCATTCCTCTTGCTCGCGCTCGGGCGTGGGCTCCGAACGACGATGTTTTGTAAGTTGCACTGCGAGGGTGCTGGAGGCAGGAAGGACTGCTCTCGGGACGTGCTTTAATAAAGCAAAGCGAAAGGGGCCCTGGTTGCGTTCTGAACGGAGAACCCGAGACCCCTCATATACCGTGGGGTTTCACCAGCCGGTATGAGTCCGGCATAACCTTTTCACTGCCGCCGCGGCGGAAGGTATCCATGAGGATTTCAAAAGTAATATGACCAAAAACGAAATTTAAAACTGTTTGTAGTCTATAAACCCGCGGGCTACGGTAGCTACCTAGCTAGTAGCTTAACTGCCGGTTTCGGGGTCAACTCGGCCGGCAGCTTTCCTGCATAGATAATCCCTGATAGACAATCACAGTAAAAACAATCCCGAAAAGACAATCCCTGATACCTTTATACCAGCAACTAAATCTATGTACACTGGGTAAGCATGGAGACTGGTAGTTACGAGTAGCTACCGATTGCCAGGTCCGGCCAATGCTTAGATTTTTTTGATTTTCTCATAGATGTTTTTCCAGAAACAAATTAGCAACAAGTTTGACCGATTATTTTTACTCAAATTTCGTTAATTTCATTTAGTTTACTGCTAGCATGACATAAAGGCCGCAGTAACTTGTTTTTATTGAGCCGGTTTGAGCTACAAAATATGAATGGGAATCAAAAATAATTAGCAGCTTATTTGCCTACAAATTTTATTAGTTTCTGCTAAATGTTCACTGATAGTTTGATTTTATTCCTGAGACATGTAGTTTTCATCACTATTGTTATGCATCCGCTATCTTCCAGGCAGAAATTACGTCATGTTACGTTGCGCGGAAATTAATTTGCAAATATACTAAGTCAACCATGTTCCATATAGGTTTTGTAGGTAATGAAGAAGCCGACGAACTCGAACGGGAGGGGTCCAATGGTACACAGTTTGGATCTGAGCTATTTTGTGGAATCTAAAAAATCTGACCCGACTTATCTTTGAAACACTTTACCAAAAATCATTTAAAATCTGGTTTGATACACCAAGCTTAAAATATTCCATAACCTTTATCCGGCCATATGTTCTTAACTTCGTTTCAGAAGTAAGAACAAACTGTTTATATTGGCAAGAGCTCTGACTGACATTGCTGTTTAAGAAGCAGTTGGCTATCTTGAGACTGAGACTTGATAAAAGGCAGGCTAATTGGTAACCGCAAATTTTTATTATTAATATTTTGAGTTATTGTCAGGAATATGCTGCTGCCTTGTCCCAGCCTATCTTCTGTTTTATTTCCTTCTGTCGCCTCTTACGACATCCACGTGATAATATGGGGCGGTGGATATTTTTTCGTCGCCACTACATGATATAAGAGTAGATTATTACATCTTTTCTTAAAAATCTTTACAAAACATGTTATCGGTTACTCGGAAACGCCTCTAACGATTTTGATTGTTAGAATATGCACTGAAAGATAATATGAACTCGGTAATTTACTGTATTTATTTTACAAATATTATAATAGCATTTCAAAGGATTCTAATAAACGCTCCGGTACAGTGCGGTCGTGTGGTGTTATTTACATACAACATAACTACTACTTTCCGTGTGACGTTGCAAGAATATCCACTACATCATATCATCGTGTGGGTGTCGTGAGCGATGAACAACGGAAACTAAAACGGGATATAGGCAGCAGCATCTACCTGAAAACAACTCAAAATATTAAAAAACTGTGGTTGCCAATCCGCCTGCCAACCTTGGCAATTATGGCAAAAATCCCACCTATAAGGCTGGATGTTATAAGGCTGTAATGGATAGATTACCTAATTTATAAAGCGCAAGTCCTGTTGTGCAAGAAGTATTGCTGACATATATGGGCTGGTGCTGAAAAAGCAGCCTAAGCTATCTCTGAGTTATTTTTAAAGTTGAAGGTCTTTAGCTCATCGGAAAATTAGTTTGAAATCGATTGCTAAGCTTGTATCGAACAGATAAACAAGAAAACAGACAGACAAGCGAGCAGCCAAAGCTACCTCTAAGATATTTTTAAAGTTTAAAGTCTCTAGCTCATCGGGAAGTTAGTTTAAAATCTATTGCAAAATTTGTACCGAACTGACAGGAAAGCAAGCAAATAAAAACTTGGTAAAATGAATGGGAATAACATATAAACGTTAAGTCACGTGACTCAGCGTTGATTTCATTAACTTTCAAACTTCTCTACAGAGTTAACGTTCGTAGAATGTCATCTAGCTATCTATCTATCTATACTATAGTAAAACTCTAAGACGACGTCTGTCTGAACACGCATCACGCAAAACCCTGTGAACCGATTTGGATGGCACTTTCACTGGCAGATAGCTGATGTTATAAGGAGTAACTTAAGCTACTTTTATTTAAAGAAAAGAATTAGGGTACCGCGCAAAAAAATTAAAACCCATGAAATCCAATGGTAATAATTTCCACGCGGGCGACGTCGCGGGACCAGCTAGTCTTGGCTAGCTCCGCAGAACCTTTAACGTTCTTACTCATAAACAGTTTACGAACTAATTTATATAACATCTATTTCGTTAGAACGTCTCTTGCAAAGGCGAATATTCTATGGCGATAACACACCATTAGCGACAACATTCACAAAACTGCTACAATCATGAAGACTCTGCCAGCCACAATACTGCAGGAACCTTAAACAATAAAATTAGTCAAGTGCGTGTCGGGCTACGTACAATTCCGCAGTTGCCCGGCGCAACACGTGAACTTAGTCTAAGTTACTTAGAAGGGGCCTTTCCTGATACTATGAGCTTATTTAGTGAGTTCGCGGTTTGACCGCTATAATGCCTTAAAATGAGCCCAAATATGACGATATTAACTGACGGACTTATTTTCCAAGCAGGCTTACGGTTATTGGTGTTTAAAAAAAGGTTAAAAAACTAAATATATATAATATTATAATTGTATTAGAGTAATTGTATTACTACATCAAATTATTCACATGCCAAGTCCGTACAAAAATGGTCATAGTTTCTTATCCATCTATTCAAAAATTAAAGACCATTTGCAAACATTACAGCAGCAGTGGATGTCAATGATGACCTTAACTGGCACATTTTAAATACAGAAATTAAAATACAGAAGAAGAAAAGTATGAAAAACACTGTCTAAGCAAAAAGCAATAGCTGATTTATTTTCTTATCAACCAACATCTCCCTTTTTCATACACATATAAAAATATTAAGAAAAAAATTATGACAATCAGCAAATTCTAGTACCTACTAACAATTCGTAACAACATTCTTAACAAACACAATAATTGAAACAATACTTATTACGAATTCAAATTTAAATATTAAATTTATTACAATGAATCATACCGAGCAATGTTTAATGAGCTCTTATACATTATTTTCTTTAGAAATAAATAAAGAGCTTTACTGTATTGACAAAATTTAAATATTTAATAAGATTTATTGTTTTTAAATTGATATGATTACAATATTATTATTATTATCTTTGAACGACGTCATCCGAATGGCTCTTGTCTCTATAAGTGTTTCCTCGGTTTTAGAGCCTTGTGGAATATTTAGAGACGATGGCAGGAGACCCGAGAGAGGTAAAGCCCTAGTGTGGGATGCTACTTACGTAGACACTTTGGCGGCCTCTCATCTCAGCGGTACATCGTCTAGAACCGGGGCGGCATCAAAGGCAGCTGAACTGAGTAAGTGCCGCAAATATGAGTCTCTGAGAGATGACTACATATGTGTGCCATTTGCTGTAGAGACTATCGATCCGTGGGGTCCACGTGCGGTGAAGTTCCTAAAGGAACTCTACCCGCGACTGGTCGTTGCTGCTGGTGAAAAGAGGGCTGGTTCTTTTCTCGCTAAAAGGCTAAGTATAACAATTCACCGAGGAAACGCAGCCAGCGTTCTTGGCACGATACCACGGGGAGTAGGACTGTATGATAATTAAGTTATTAGTTTTTTTTTATTATAGTTTTTAATAATATATATATATATATATATATATATATATATATATATATATTATATTAAAACACTATTAAAATATAAAATTATAATAATGTAATTAATACATTATTATAATTTTTTTAATAATTAAAATACAAACAAACTTATTAAAAGATATATCATACTATGATATCATATTTTATTTACTACAATTATTTTATTTACTATAGTTATAATTATTTTATTTTACATATTATTTACTATAATGTTTTGATTAAGGAATTCTAATATTTCAATTTGTATTATTATTTTATTCATAGAAATGAGGATATCGGCAGTAGAAAACCATGGTAACCGACATAGCCCAACAGATTAGTAATCTGAAGTGGCAATGGGCCGGCCATATAGCTCGAAGAACCGACAGCCGATGGGGAAGAAAGGTTCTCGAGTGGCAATCTCGTACCGGTAAGCGAAGTGTAGAGCGGCCCCCCATTAGATATAGTGACGACCTGGTAAGATATGCAGGAAGGCGATGGATGCAGGTGCCTCAAGACCGTGCTTTGCGGCATTCTAATTTTATTTTAAATTATCCCAAATTGAATGTGATTTATGGTCAACAACGTTTTGCCTGCCGATCGACCCTTACGAATGTGTGCGTGCGCAGTAAAATCAGTTAAAATAATGCATTACCACGCATATTGAATTTGAAAGATAAAAAGGACAGAATGTTTAAGATTTTTTAAATTAATTTTTCTTCACCATTTGCCTATATTACTTAATCTGAACCTTCTCTGTAAAGTAAAATAACTCTGTATAAATGTTAGCGGCTTTGTTGTGTGGTTGGGCTACCCCAGTCTTTCCTCAACTTATTGTCGCTGAGTACCTACTAGAGGATACAGTTTTTGTTTTCATAGTTTTAATTTCATAATAGCGCCATCTACTTGCTGCTAAATAAACTAATAATAAGTAACTGATCAAATTAAAGAGAATTCTATTGAATACTTATTCTTTCAGCATCAAAAATTTTCAGACTTAAAATATCCAGACCGGTGTCGGGATGATTTATCATAATTGTCACTTTTAGTAAAATGATAACAAAACTGTGTACACAAAACTGTGATTAAGAGAGAATGTCTTTAGTTGAATATGTTGGGTGTCTATCAACATAGCAATATTTCACCAACTTCTTTTTGTATCAAGTCCGATGTAAGTAATTGAAAATTAAGTGCACTGTAAGATTTTCATCTCTAAATGATGGAATAGTTTGAATGACTAATTACTAGGTAGATGGGGTCCACAATCGTGCAAAAGCTTCTTTTCAGTTTTTATGAGTTTTATTTAAGCATATACGAGAGCCGTGTAGCTCGCCGTAAGATTTCAAAGCGAGGACCAATGAAACGGGTAAGGAAATTGTATTTGATTATTTTCCACGTGCTCAGTGGTAAAGAATAACTTGGCGGCGAAACCTTGATGTCTGAGTGGTTTTTAAAAAAAATTCGTGGACATGTGAAACCGCTATTTTGCACATGGATAATTAGCAGCCATGTGCACAGTCGTAAGACGTATGTAAGCTGCTTCTTTACTTTTTTACTTCTAATGAGACCTTATAAAACAGTTTATCATAATATATTACGATAGATTTCATCTTTTCAGACATACATACCTATTAAAATTTTTGTGACAGTCCCGGTTTCATAGCTGACATGAGTAAATGAACAGGCTCTTGCAAAATAGTACTATAAATATCAAAGACAACAAATTCAGTCGTTTTGGGCCCACTAGAAATTTTAACGACCCTAATGGTATTACATACAAAAAAAAGTTACCAATTTATTATAATATAATGCCTATACATTTTATGAATATCTAAACGGAATCAAAGAAATCTAAAAAAAATGAGTGGTTTTGATATTCCGTGTTCTGGTTAATGTAACATGGGAAAATGCGTGTAATGAATCATTTTTCAGTTTCTATTAAAGAAAAATGTATTTTTTACCAAGATAACTTATTATATACATATTATATTTGTACTTATTTGTATATTATATATTTATTACTAAAAGGGATACCACTGAGATTTTTATCCTATTTCTAAAAGTGTTAGCTTATATCATATAACATGGTTCAAAGACACCGTGGAACGAAACGCTATTTTGTCATTGACTCCGTGCTGGTAAAAACCGACGGCCATATTATCATAATATAAGCATCATATCTATGTCTGTGCCGGCGGCCGGGTATTACTTTACGGCATTGACATTCGTCAGGCTGCTGTTTTTTGCCTGCTTATCTGGAAGATCAGCATACACTGAAAACAATTAAATAATTATTTGTGGATTTCAACGCACTGTGCGAAGACAATAACTAGCCGAGACAGGGCAGATGTGCGCCAACTTTTATATTTGTGGATTTCTCAAGAGGTGAGTATCTTATCTTATGGAATGCAGAAAGAATTCAACTGTACAAAACCTACAATTGATTTAAAGTTTCAAACTTTTATGTGAAATATATCTTATTTTGTCACTCTCGAGTTCTAGTCCAAAAATATTATACGGAAACGAAAACTACTAAGTTTCGTTTATAATGTATTACATTTTATTCTATTTTTACTGAATATTGAGATATGGCGATTTTTTAGAAATAAAAATAAACCCACCACACAGACACTTAACGTTTATACATGTTTTAGTACTTAATTATTTTAAGTTTGTAAAATACTAATAAATATCCTTCATATTACTAAAATTAATATGTCAATGTCTAATCAATGCAACAAGTGTTGGATTATATTATACAGTTAGCCAAATATTCATATTTATTCGCCAATGACATTCAAAATGAAAACTGACGAGTTTAATTAAAAGTATATGTGAATATAATACAAGTTTACTTTGCTCCTAGAATTTTGGAAAATCTATAATTTATGTTGAATTACCTAAAACATATGACAAAACAATTCTTATTAGTATGTTAAAAGTGTCAAAGTATTGAAGTGTTATGTTATTGGTAAAATCTAATTTAATTAATAGAAAAATAAAATCACACAAAATATACAAATCTATGTTAAAAGTGTCTGTCAGGTAACTATATCCACAACCGTTACATCCTATCAAAAGCCCATTGCTGAACATAGACCTTCCTCAGATTTCCTCAAGGAGGATACTTGTTATAGTTGCCATGCTTAGTAGACGAGTCAGCAATTTTTTATTGGTAGTTGTTAATGGAAGGCTGCAAATTGAAGGAATGCATTTCTTCTGAATTTAATATTATAGATATAGATAACATAAAAATAAATGGATGTTATTGAGAATACATATTAGTGTTAATATTTAATTAAATACATCTACTATTTATGTTTATTATATTTAAACTCCATCAGGAAAAGAATTTTGTTTACATTATTTTATGTTATTTTGTTGATTGTAGGTAATATTACATTCTTTCTGAATTTAATATTTTTTACTTCTTTATTTTTATTTGCATTCCTAATTTTTTCAGTTACATCTACTTGATGCAGTTTGTTGTAACTGCCTAAGAATATTGAAAGTATTAAACTACTCATTCCATTAGAAGATTTGTATTCCATGTGGATCTTCAATTTTAAGAGCTCATTTAAGAACTCAGCAGAAAGAGATATTATTTTGCAGTGGATACCATCACACCAGGCCACTTTTACTTTAACTTACAGCCTGTAAGTGATCCCCTGCCTGAAATAGGCTTGCCCAGGAGTTGGCATAATCGCTTTGGCACACAGATTGATGTTTGTAGTATCATACCCTCCTTTACAAACAATTTGACTATTCACCACCAGGTTATCTTTAACTTTACAGCCTATCAAAAGTCTACTGCTGAACATAGACCTCTCCCCACAGATTGCCTTATAGGAGATATTCGATAACCACAGTTTTTTTCTTTAGTTGCTACTTCTTCCTTACCTTACCCCATATTTGTCTGCCTTTGTACTTAATACACAAGTAATATTTTTTGAAATAAATTAGTGTAAATGTAAAACGTCTAGGAACTTGTACTTAGTCAAATAATGTTATAATTCTAAAATAACTACTTCACTTGTTTACCTTTCTGATTTGATGTATTTTATTTCTTTTTACCTTAGTGGAATCTGGTTTACTACAAAATATGAAGAGGAAACGAGTACATGCTATTTATATATAATTTAAGAGACATTAAGACTGTTTATTAGTAATAAGATTGAAATAAATAAAATATTAATAAATATCATTATTTAGGTGGAAGACACTGTAAAACTATAGTCTGTTCGGTTAGTTGATGAAAAAAACTTTTCAGGTGGATCATTTAGAATGAGTCTGCAATCTTGTCGGCCGAGAGCTTCTACAACTGTGTGGAGACACAAATGATAACAGGGTTGGCTCTTTTCTCGCTCAAAGGCTAAGTATAGCCATTCAGCGGGGAAACGCAGCCAGCGTTCTTGGCACGATACCGCGTGAGTAGGACTGTTTGATAATTAAATTACTAGGTTTAGTTTTTTTATTATAGTTTTAATATTGTATATAATAGTAAAATGGCTTAACTAAGTTACAATACTTATGCAAACTGTATATTTGCTTCTAGTACAAGTAATAAGTACTTATTTACACATAAATATATGTACTATCTATACTGTCTATCTATCTCGTACTATGGCTGGTATAAATTCAGGATCCATGTTTGATGCAATTTAGTATTTTCAAGTTTATGGAACAACTTGCTGAATACATAAGGTATTTATACCTAAATGCAGTTAAATGAATCGCTCTTCAAAGCCGATGAAGCTACATCAAATAGAGAAATCTTTGAATCCCTCGACCCATAGATTCTAATTTTCTTATAATATACAGAAAAACTTCATTTATGTATTTATTCTATCTATTATTTAATTTAGATTTTACTAATAACATAAAACTTTAATACTTTGTCACTTTTAACATACTAATAAGGTTCTAAGACCTGTGTTTGTCCTTTTTTTAGTAATTCATCACAAATTATAGATCTTATTTAGATTTTCCAAAATTCTAGGTGTAAAATTAAACTCTTGTATTACATACATACCTTAGAGAGTAATTGTGTTCTGTGATACATACTCTTATATTAATTAACTAAACTCATTAGTTTTCATTTTCCAATTTCGAATGTCATTGGCAATTTTACCATGCGACCACAAAAAAATAAAAGGAAAAAAAGATATTATCCATATTGTGTTATACACTTGTGCATCGATGAGACTATATTTATTTTATTGTCTTGAAAACAAACAAGTATAAACTTTTTTGCTATTATGCTACAAAAAATTATTTGAAAGTATATAACAATTAAGCACAGACCTTATTCTTAGAGTAGTGATGCAACTCGAAATATGTTTTCACTCGATTCAATGGAGTGAATCTGTGTAACTCGGTACTCGAGTGCAAATAAATTTTACTCGAGTCCGCTTGCACTCGAGTTACGGAGTCAACTCGACGCACCGTGTGGATTCGTAGAGCGCTAGATATATGTCAGTTCACTAATTCATTAATTCTATCCGCGGGCGTGAAACTTGCATCTGGTATGTTGTAGTCAAATATGAACTTAGTTTGATTTATAATATCGTGATTGTGCTATCTTTGTTATTTCTTGTTACATCGTATAAGTAGTGCATAACATAAAAAGTGATTTAAATATACTTGTTTGTTTAAAGTATGAATGATAACAATGAAACAACAAAACAAAAATCGTCAGTGTGGCATTATTTTGAAAAATGGAAGCGATTTGTAAGATATGCGATAATCAGTTTATAGATTTTGAAATACTACACATGTGTGTAGTAAATAAAAGAAACATGGAAATACTACAAATAAATAAATAATAAATATTTGTATTTTATTTCATATTGCCACATATTACTTATTTAATAAAGGTACCTATTTAAAAATGCTTTAACTAAGGTAATCGCCATCCTCAACTCAGTGATAAACTTCAATCGATGCAGGGACTGTAAATAGTTAATTCGCATAACTCAAAACTCGAGTACAACTACAGTGACATGATAAAACCCGAGTGACTCGGGTCACAAAATTCTACTCAAGTCGTATCTTTATCTTACGGTCAATGCAGTGTCTGTGTACAATTTAGTGATGAACTCAACTTACTAATTCGAAGAATTTATTGATATAATAACATTAATTATAGGCTACGTCATAAAGTTAGAGTGATATTATTTTATTAAAATTGTCTATACGCAAACCAATAAAATATAACTACCTATTAAGTTAAGTAATAATAATTATCTTGGATGGAGGAACAAATATAAAAATAATTTGTAATAAACTGACACAGCTTCGTTCCGCCAATTCGAGTTGCGTAACTCGAGTACTATTCAAGTTACGTGAAATTCAACTCGAGTTAACTCGAGTCGAGTTTCTTCCGAGTTGGAACATCTCTACTACAATTTTTTTTAATATTACGTTATCTGAACACAAATATCAAAACAATTCTTTTTTTCAGATTTCTTGATTCCGTCTAGATTTTCATATAATCTTTATGCTATTTACAATAATAAATTGGTATCTTTTTTTTGTATATAATGCGATTAAGGGTCGCGAAAATTTCTAGTGGGCCCAAAAACGATTGACTCCTTTCAAACATGAAAATACTAATGTAATTTTAATTGGGGGAGAGTTGCCTTTTCGATTACATTTTTCTTGGAATCTAGATGCAAAGCTGCAATGATGCACCAGGGCGGGGACACTAAGGAATGAGGTGAAATTTTGATAGATTTCATGAATAGGAAGTGAAATTGTTAAGAAAATATAAAAATTTTATGTTTCATCTGAAATATTAGTTATATTTTATATTAATTACATTAAAATTGGATTAAAACCTACACATATTCTTTAAAGTAAAATAATTAAAAAGGTATTTAAAATGTGAGACAAGAAAAAGATTGAAAGTTGTATAACGTAATACATAGTTGTAAACTGTTCCTTTTTCAAAAATATGTCCCGCTTGGTTTCTTGTTGATTCTTCTCAGGGGAGGAGAGGAGCCTGTGGTAAACTAAACATAAAAATAACTTTCAAGTACTATTTATAATGTATATTGAATTAAGAAATTCTTTTTCTATTTCTATTTCATAACATAAACATTTATTTCTTTCTCTGTCACTATGGCTAAGTATTTCCGCCTGCGATGTCAACATCCATTAGAAAATCAGCGCCGTAGCACTGTTTTTAGGCACCTGCACCATCGTAAGGTTCTTAGGGTCGGTGAACAGGGATGAATGTACTAAAAAACGCACATTACTGTAAAAATACACAAAAGCCTTAATGCATATGAAGCCAAATATAACAGTCTGTCTTTTTACGAAACCATATAAGGTTTTTACAAAAAATGGCTCCAAATCGAATAAAAATAAAAATAAATAAAAAAATCAACACATTTTCCAAATAATACACAATTCACGCAGTGCATATAAACTTATTTCAAGGTATTGCTCACCTTTTTATATTTATTTTTCGGTGATAAAAGTCACACAATTATCGCTTTCGCTTAAATTAAAGCCTTAAATAGTTTAAATAAATTGCACTTACCATAAACAAAAATGTACGTTCCGTTTAACGGAGAAACCCTTGTTATGATTTTATTTACTTTATAAGTATCCGATATTTCAGTAAGCTATAAAAAAACGCAAACAGCGGGACTGGGGAGTGGTCATAATCGCTTGGTGGGGTTGTTTAGTTTAGTAGCCATGGAATGGTTAACGGCAGTGCAGCGCGCATTTTGCGTGCGAGCGTTTTATAAAAACAACGATTCGTGCAATATTATTCGACATCTCTACAGGACACATTTCAATTTAACGATTATGAGAAATTCGCCAAGTGCAAATTTAATCAAGCATTGGGTGCGCAAGTTTGAAGAGACTGGGAACACAATGCCGGATAAGTCAACTGGGCGCAAAAGGACATTGAAAGCGAGCATGAATGTCGACCGCGTATGCCAGTCTGTTATGGACAGCCCACGACAATCACTACGATTACGCGCAGCTTCGTTAAATTTGAATAAATCCACAATTCATCGCATAATTTACAAAGATTTACATTTTCACCCATATAACGTTAAAATAAAATAAAATATGTGGTAGAGCCATGCTGCAGCTATATTAGTAGTATAGTTGTAGCACGAATGGGTCGGCTCGACCGGGGAAGGACCACGCTCTCGCAGAATACCAGCGTAAAATAGCAGCTTAACGCTGCTGTGTTTCGTATGGTGAGTATAGAGAACCGGAGACCCTTTTTACTGGAAATGAGGCATTCCATCTTAGTCCTCACGGGTGACAACGCATCTGCGTTTTGATTCTTAATCTAAGATAGATGTAGATGTCTATGGGTCGCAGCAACCACTTACCATCAGATGGACTGTGTGCTTGTTTGTCACCCTTTCCTATAAAAAAAAATTTGTAATTGTTCAAGAAATTAATCATGATAATCCCATTAAACGACTTTAATTCTGCAAGACAATGAAAAATCGTTTTAGGAGTTTGAATAACATCTGGTTCGCCGACGAATTGAATTTTCACATAAACGGCCATGTAAAAATAAAAAAAATTATGTGACGAACATAAGATGTTACCAATGTTCTTTTGTCTTCATATTATATCAGTTCTTAATTGAGTGGTTTTCGCCTATAGCTACAATAACCGAGACCCCAGATTGCGCTTTTCCCGACGGTTTACAAACAAGATAATATAATTTTTCGGCTTCTGTGAGTGCTTTATTTTCATGCACTGTTTAATTGTAGCTGGCGATAAACTAAGTCCACGTCTTAGGATTGCCGTAAAACGTAGGAGATTTCAATAGGCAATAGCTGCCAAAGCAACCGCCTCCTGGGAAAGAAAATTCGTTACCAAAGCCACGTGCTTAGTATATAAATAAACAATACCTAAAACTTGTATAATAATTGAGTGAACAATATGAATAGCGCTTTGGCGCTACTAATACTGGACCTTTAAGAAATACTTGCATCTAGAACACGACTTTGGAAAGGTATAAGAGTACCAAAATAATTGCGTAAGCAATATTTAAATAAAATACACATAGTTCATTTGGGCTTAGAAAAGTGTAAATTAGGAGGAAGGGATATTTTTATTTTGGTCAAATGTAAATAACGATAAAAATAACTTAATATCTAACAGTCAAATATGTCTTGCACATAGAAAGAAATAATCAAAAAGAAGAATTACAGTCTCAAGAAATTACAAATTTCCTGGGTTGAAAGTAGGGCTTGATCTTAGAGTATTTAAAAGCAAGCTATAGAGCGCGCGTTAGCGAGTGTGAACTTATAAGCACGGGTGTGAACATTCTCGTGAACAGGCGATGTGATTAGCCACGAAAGGTCACGCGCGTTAACTGTTTATCTCGACAGTATTAAAAGCAGTGCAAAGTTGTAAAAACAATTCACGGAAACAAACTAAGAAGAGCAATGAATTATATTTCTTTTCATCGGTATGTTATATTTAGATAAGAAAACACTGATTTAAACAAAGTTACTTAAGGTTTCAAAGAGTGTAGCGGGAGCCGCGCGGCCTGGGCGACACAGCACGTGCCCCGCGCCCGGCGCTTCGTGTTTTCCCCGAATTAGAGCTAGTGAAATATATTCGAGTACAAAGTGGCACACCACGTTGTTCTCGAATATATTTTAATAACATGATTTCTTTCGTAATAATTAAAATATATTTAGATATGCCCCCTTTTAAGCGTTTTGAGATATGGCATAGTTAAGTTAAAAAAATTAACTTTGCCATATCTCACACTCAGTTATAAGCTTTAACTATGCCAATGAAGAATGAAATAAAGAAGTGGTACGTAAAGTTAAAATTTACTAATGAAAAATGATAAATTTAATAATAAAAGGTCTTTGTCTATGAAATTGCCGTTATGCGGTACTGGTCATTTCAAATCAAAATTAATTTTGTTTCAAATCAAAATTTTGTTCGGTTAAGAAGTCTAATTTTAAATTAGTGAATCTTTTTCGTTATCATGGATAAGTTAAAAATTCGAGTAATTAAGGAATATTAGTACTGTCGTGGCACCAACGCGTTATAAGCGGCAAGTAATATCAACGACGTTTACGTTAGTATACGTACACACAAACACCACCTACACATACAAACGAACGCACCACCTGTTATTGGTTTGCAAGCTTCTGTTCTGGAAATTTCGACCTGAAAAATGAACCCCGTGGTCGTCCGAAAACTTTGGTCGACAATGACGAATTAAAGGCGATTGTGGAAGCTTATGATACTCAGTCTACGGCTGAATTAGCAACAGCTTTCGACGTTAGCATCAAAACAATATCGATCCATTTGCGTCAAATTGGCAAGGTAGAAAAGCTTGACAAATGGGTGACCCACGAATTCAATAATCACCAGTGCGAAGTACGCGTCGAGACGTGCCTTGTACTGCTCAACAGGCACACAAACCAACGAATTTTCAACCGCATTATTACCTACGACGAAAAATGGATTCTGTTTGACAATCGCAAGCGCTCAGCATGTTGGTTGGATCCTGGTTCAGCACCTAAACAATGCCCTAAACGAAAACGGGGTAAGTTTTCGTTTAGCGCATTGTAAAAGAAAGTGAAAATAGAAAAGTGATGGTCACTGTTTGGTAGTCTAGCGCTGGTGTGATTCATCACAGCTTCTTTCCAAACGGGATGAGCATTACTGAAGATATGTACTGTGAAGAACTGAACACAACGATAGAGAAGCTCGCACGTCTCCAACCAGCTTTGGTCAATCGCTCGTCCCCGCTGCTCCTGCACGACAACGCGCGACCTCATACTGCACAACAGACGGTCTCCAAGTTACAAGAGCTGGGGTTGGAAGCTCTCCGTCATCCGTCGTACTCACCAGACCTTGCGCCTCTAGACTTCTACTTTTTCCAGAATTTGGATACCTTTTTGGCGGGAAAAAAATTTAATACCCTAGAGGCAGTAAAAATGCATTTGAAGAATTTCGTGCCTGCCGTCCAGTTGAGTTCTTCAAGAAAGGCATCAATAAACTGCCACTACTTTGGCAAAGATGCATTATTTTTTCTTTATATATTTTTAATGAGTCGAAAGTATCTGAATTTGGGATTTTTCAAACATTAAAAAATTTATAACTCCTAAAATATTAACTTTATTGTAAAAAGTCATAGGATTTTTTTTATTTGTATTTTATCAATAAATGTTTAAAAAAAAATCCCGTTTGAAAATAACAATTCATTGCAATTGAAAAACAAAGCAGTTTAAACAATATAACACCGAGCTGCCCCATGGCAACATGTATTTGTATTATCAGTAGGACAATTTGAAGAGAATCGCATAAAAAAATTGAGGTGGAATAGTTTTCAGTACTCATGCGCGGATTCCACCTCGACTATAGTATAGGTTATTTTTTCTTGCCTGAATGGAATGGATCTAAAATATCATAATAAATTAAAGTGTATTGCCTAAACAAACAAGTGTATTTAGTTTAATTGTTTAATTTTCATCATCATCATCACGATTACAGTCCACTGGTGAACATAGACCTTCTCCAAGAAATGCCACAAAGCACAGTCCTGAGCCACCTGCATCCATCGACTTCCTGCATGTCTTACCAAGTTGTCACTCCATCTAGTGGGGGGACGCCCTACACTTCGTCCGCCGGTACGAGGCCGCCACTCGTGAACCTTTTTTCCCCATCGGCTGTCAGTTCTTCGAGCTATATGGCCGGCCCATTGCCACTTCAGCTTACTAATCCGTTGGGCTATGCCAGTTACCATGGTTTTCTACTGCCGATATCCTCATTTATATGAATAAAATAATAATACAAATTTAAATTTTAGAATTCCTTAATCAAAACATTATAATAAATAATATGTAAAATAAAATAATTATAACTATAGTAAATAAAATAATTCTAGTAAATTAAATATGATATTATAGTATGATATATATTTTACTAAGTTTGTTTGTATTTTAATTATTAAAAAATTATAATAATTACAAATTCATTAATACATAAGTATATTAATTAATTTTAATAGTTTTTTTAATATAATATCCGTCCTACTCCCCGTGGTATCGTGCCAAGAACGCTGGTTGCATTTCCTCGGTGAATTGCTATACTTAGCCTTTGAGCGAGAAAAGAACCAGCCCTTTTATCACCAGTAGCAACGACCAGTTGCGGGCAGAGTTCCTTTAGGAACTTCACCGCACGTGGACCCCACGGACCGATAATCTCTACAGCAAATGGCACACATATGTAGTCATCTCTCAGAGACTCATATTTGCGCCACTTAGTTCAGCTGCCTTTGATGCCGCCCCGGCTCTAAACGATGTACCGCTGAGATGAGAGGCCTTCCATGGAAAATAATATAAATTTGATGAAAGTGAGATAAGCATGGATGAAATAGTGAAAGCGTTGAAAAGTATGAAATTAGGTAGGCTGCAGGGTACAGGGATTACCGTCGAGATGCTGAGGGCTGGACAGGGCATAGTGGCTAGTCAGCTGCCACCGCCTTTTCAATTTGTGCTGGCGAAATGGGCAAGTACCGGGAGACTGGTACAAAGCTGTAATCGTACCATTGTATAAGGAAAAGGGTCACAGCAGGACTGCATAAATTACCGCGAAAGCCTTCTCAGCGTCGTCGGTAAATTGTATGCGAGTAGTGATGATTGAAAGGGTTGTGAATGAACAGACGAAAAAGTATGGGAGCACAAGCGGGTTAGAAAGAATGGGATGTATGGATCAGGTCTTTTCCTTGCGGTGCATAGCCGAAAAGTGTTTGGCTAAAAACAAGAAGTTCTATTGCGCATTCGTGGATCTAGAAAAGGCCTATGATAGAGTAGTGAGGAATGAATTGTGGTCAGCACTGTCCGTGAACGGTGTCAGCAGTATCCTCATACGAGCATTGCATTCTCTTTATAGGGATTCTAGTGCTTGTGTAAGGATAAACGGAGCATACACTGAATGGTTTAATATCGAAAAAGGTGTTAGACAGGGATGTGTAGCGTCACCGTGGCTGTTTAATTTGTTCATGGACAATTGCTTGACATATTTAAAAGAGAATGAATGTGGGTTAAGAATGAATGAGTTACTCGTCAAATGTTTTCTCTATGCTGATGACCAAGTATTACTTGCGTCTTCGGCCGAGGAGTTGCAGGAGATGGTAACTGCTATGAGTGGAGCTTTTGTTAGAAAGGGAATGAAGATGAATGTAAAGAAGACGAAAGTGATGGTGTTTGAAAGAGACGAGGCAGTGAAAGACTGCAATATCGAGATTGGAGACGAACAAATTGAACAGGTGAAGGAGTTTGTGTATCTGGGTTCAAAGTTTACAAGAGATGGAAAGTGTGAGTGATATCGAAAGAAGAGTGAATGCAGGAAACATGGTGAATGGAGCTTTGCACTCCTTTATGAGTAGTCGGAAGGTGTCTCACAAAGCTCGTTTGGATGTGGATGAGGGGGTGTTGGTTCCGACACTCATGTACGGAAGTGGAAGTTGGGTATGGCAGAAGAAACATGAAAGCAGAATAAATGCAGTTGAGATGAGAGCGTTAAGAAGTATGATAGGAGCTAAATTGAGTGACAGGATAAGAAATAGTGAGATAAGGAAATGATGTGGTCTGAAAGATGTAGTGGCAAAAATTGAGAAAGGTATGCTCAGATGGTTTGGCCATGTCGAGAGAATGAATGAAGAACGATTGACGAAAAAAGTGTATAAGGCGAGTGTGAATGAAAGTGTTGGAAGGGGTAGACCTAGGCGGACGTTTCTAGACCAAATCAGGGACGTCTTGAAAAAAGGCCAGTTCAAGAGTACCATAAACCGAAGAGCATGTATGAAGGGAATAATGAAAGTGGACGAAGCGAAACAAGTTTGTAAGGATTGTAGCAAGTGGAAAGAAGTGGTCTCTGCCTACCCCTACGGGAAAGAGGCGTGATTACATACATGTGTGTATGTAGTGATAATAAAATTAATTTCAAAATCGAAAAGTTTTTTAACCTTTTTTAAATACCAATCACTATTATTCTGCTTGTAAAATAAGTCCTTCAGCAACCATCGCCATATTTCGGTTCATTTTAAGTCGTTATAGCGGTCAAACCGTGAACTCACTAAATAAGTTCATAGTATCAAGAAGGCCCCTTCTAAGTAACTTAAACTAAGTTCACGTGTTGCGACGGGCAACTGCGGAGTTGTACGTAGCCCGACACGCACTTGACTGATTTTATTGTTTAAGGTCCAACTCATTGTTCCTGAAGTATTGTGGCTGGCAGAGTATTCCTTATGATTTTAGCAGTTTTGTGAATGTTGTCGCTAATGGTGTGTTATCGCCATAGAATATTCGCCTTTGCAAGAGACGTTCTAAAGAAATAGATGTTATATAAATTAGCTCGTAAACTGTTGACGAGTGAGAATGTTAAAGGTTCTGCGGAGTTAGCCAAAATGGCATTCTATGATCGTTAACTCTATAGAGAAGTTTAAAAGTTAATGAAATCAACGCTAAGTCACGTGACTTAACGTTCAGATATGTATCATCATCATCATTACAGCCCTTAACAAGTCCACTGACCATAGGCTCCCCAGGGAATGCCACAAGCACGGTCCTGAGCCACCCGTCCATCGACTTCTGCATGTCTTACCAGGTCGTCACTCCATCTAGTGGGGACGCTACACCTCTCGTCCAGTACAGGGCCGCCACTCGAGAACCTTTTTTCCCCATCGGTTGTCGGTTCTTGAGCTATATGCGGCCCATTGCCACTTCAGCTTACTAATCTGTTGGGCTATGTCGGTCACTCTGGTTCTACCGAATATCCTCATTTCTAAGTTTATCACGCAGTGAGACTCGAGCATAGCTGCCATAGCTCGCTGAGCGACCTTGGCTTCCTCATCCGGCCAGCAGTGAGGACCACGTCTCAGTTCCGTAGGTCATCACGGCAACACGCACTGGTTGCAGCCTCGTTTTCAAGTTTTGAGGTATACATGACGAGAAGATGTGCCGTAATTTCCCGAACGTTGCCCAGCCGAGTTGAATCGTCGATTGACCTCTCGGTCGAGTTGGACTTACCTAGTCGGACTATTTGTCCCAGGCAAACATATTCGTCAACAACTTCGAGCTTAGTGCTCCCAACAACTACCGTAGGTGTGACATGGACATTAAACATGATCTTTGTTTTGTCCATGTTCATCGAACCTATCCGTTGGGAGGCACTATTGAGGTCATTGAGCATAGTGTAGGTCCTCCGCGATTCTGCCATAAGGACTATATCATCGGCAAATCGAAGGTGAGTGATGTACTCGCCATTGATGTTAATGCGTATCCTTTCCAGTCCAGAAGCTTGAAAACGTCTTCCAATGCAGCGGTGAAGAGTTTCAGGGGATATAACGTCACCCTGTCTTACACTCTCTGCAGTTGGATAGGTTTCGTACTCTGGTTCTGTACTCGGATAGCCATCGTAGCCCTACTGTACAAACACTTCCAGCACTTCGATATACCGACAGTCAACTTGGCACCGCTGAAGGGACTGCAGCACCGCCTAAATTCGACGGAATCAAAGGCTTTCTCACGGTCCACATACGCCAGACATAGTGGCAGGTGTACTCCTCGGACTTCTGTACAATTTGCCGAAGAAGTGTATGTGGTCTATGGTGCTAAGCCTTTTCGGAAACCAGCTTGTTCGGGAGGCTGGAAGTCGTCGAGTCTGCGTGCGAGACGATTCGTAATGACTCTCGAAAACAGCGTAGACGCGGCTCAGAAGGTAAATCGGTCTGCGGTTCTTCAAGAGCATTGTCGCCTTTCTTGAAGAACAAGACCTACTTCTGCTCACGCCTCCGGTGTAGTGCCACCATGTGGGACGGAATTAAAGAGCTTCTGAAGGACTTCAAGTACCGGTTTCACCCTTTCGAAGCTCCGCTGTAATTCCATCCTCGCCTGGGGCCTTGCCGTTTTAAGGTGCTGAGCCATTCTAATCTCGCTCAGACTGACGTCCGGATATCATCGGAATAGTGTCGGATAAGACTCGCTCTTGGATCGTTACTCACACGCGTGTGGCTCAACGATGATGTGTACAGCTGCCCATAGAACCTCTCAATCTCACTCAAAATCTCAGGTGTCCAGGAAACGCGCTGCCACCTCGGTCTTCAGCTTCGACAGTTGGCTCTTTCTAGCAGACAGATCTCTGCAAAGACTTTGGAGCCCTGGTTCCGCTCGATCCTTCTTCAATACGAGCTGTATTGAAGTTGCGCAATCCCGCCGCATGCATTTGAGATCTGTCTGTTCAGCTGCCTTATGCTATCAAATCTACTGAAGATTGCACTTCATTTCCCGTCTAACAGCCATGAGATTAAGAGTGTGATCAGGTTTTGTGTTCTTCTGCGGCGGGTCTTACAAAACTTAGCTCCGACCGCATGGACAGTTCCACGACTTGTCATTCATATCGTCACTGCATTGCAATCTTTAGGCACTGAAAACGGTTTTGTAACTCGAGCTGAAAGGTTTCGGGACTTTGGATTAGAGCACGAGGGGGACGGGCGTTGACTTCATTAGACGACTCTCAACAACGTTTAGGTTCAGTGTGCCTCTAACCATTCGGTGATTCACCAGTTTTCCCTCGCGATCACTGAGACATCACTGAACAGTTGGCGTCTTAGTCGTCATAATGAAGTCAATCTCATTTTTTGTCGAACCGTCAGGGCTCGACCAGGTCCACTTCCTGTAGGGTCGCTTCTGGAAGAAAGAGTTCATCATAAAGAGTCCCTCTTTCTCATGAAGTCGGCCAGCTGCTAACCTTAGGTTCCGTTGCCTAATCCAATTTCCTACTTTCAGCTCACCGTTCTCTCTTGTGCTAGCTTTGCGTTAAGTCTCCATTAACACCGTATAGTGGGTTTTAGAGGAATGCATGGCTCTAGAGATATCCTCATACATTTCCTCCACCTCCTCATCGGGGTGTGCCGAAATTGGTGCGTAAACCTGTTGACCTTCAGCGAATACCGTTTGGTGATTCTGAGTATAAGGTACGCAACCTCGTCGACACACTCCCAATTTCTAACGTTGTTAAGAGAGACTTGTGGACGATAAATCCGACACCTCCTTGGGACAGATGGTCGCCCTCCCGGTGATAGAACAAGTTGCCGGATTCGAGGATTACCGTGTCCTCCCCTCTCTTCGGACCTCGGATAATCCTATAATATTCCAGCGCAACTTGTCTATCTCTTCCAGCTCGGGATCTTCTCGTCAGTCCTCAGGTGCGTGCGTTATAAGTTGCCAGGTCGAGTCGTCGTGAGGTGGCAACAGAACCTCCACCGGTTCTAGCACCCCTGCCCCGCCTGGTCGCCACCGTAGCCAGGAATGGCGGGGCCGCCGAACTGGGGCCGTCTCTTCGTAACTTTCTTCATGGGGATATTGCCGTAGTTGCCACGCTTGGCGAGCGGTTTAGCAACCACCAGTTTTTATTATTGTTATTTGCTGTTATCAGAAAGATGCTGCTGCCCATCTTCTGCCTCAGTTTCCCTCTCTCAGATATGTAATTCCCATTGATTTTTACCAAGTTTTTATTTGTATGCTTTCCTGTCAGTTCGGTACAACTTCTGCAATAGATTTTAAACTAACTTCCCGATGAGCCAGAGACTTGAAACTTTAAAAATGGTCTAGAGCTGGATAACAAAGCAATATAATCTCGCTTGTCTGTCTGTTTGTTTTTTTTTCCGTTCGGTACAAATTTAGTTATCGATTATAAACTAAGTTTCCGATGAGCAAGAGACCTTAAAATTTAAAAATAGCTCAGAGCTGGATGACAATGAAACTTAAACTCAATTGTCTGTCCGTTTGTTTTTCTGTTCGGTACAAATTTAGCAATCAATATCAAACTAACTTTCCGATAAATTAGAGACCTTAAACATTAAAAATAACTCAGAGCTAGCTTAGGCTGCTTTTGCAGTACCAGCCCATATATGTCAGCAATACTTCTTGCACGACAGGACTTTCGCTTTATAAAGTAGGTAATCTATCCATTACAGCCTATAACATCCAGCCTCATAGGGGGGATTTTTGCCATAATTCCCACGGTTAGCAGGCGGATTGGCAACCACAGTTCTTTATTATTTTGAGTTGTTTTCAGGTAGATGCTGCTGCCCATATCCTGTTTCAGTTTCCATTGGTCATCCCTCACCACACCCACAGGATGATATGGTGTAGTGGATATTCTTACACCGCCACTACACGGTAGGAAAGTAGTAGTTACGTTGTATGTAAATAAAAAGTAAAAAAAAAAACCACACAACCGCACTGTACCGGAGCGCTTATTAGAATTCTTTGAAATGCTATTACAATATTTCTTTTACAAATAGAGTAAATTGCCGAGTTCATATTATCTTTCAGTGCATGCTATAACAATCAAAATCGTTAGAGGCGTTTCCGAGAAACCAATAACATGTTTTGAATATACATGAATTGCTCACAAGTATAGGATAAAGATTTTTAAGAAAAGATGTAATAATCTACTCTTATATCATGTAGTGGTGACGAAAGAATATCCACTGCCCCATATTATCACGTGGATGTCGTAAGAGGCAACAGAAGGAAATAAAACAGAAGATAGGCTGGGACAGGGCAGTAGCATATTCCTGACAATAACTCAAAATATTAATAATAAAAATTTGCGGTTACCAATTCGCCTGCCTTTTATCAAGTCTCAGTCTCAAGATAGCCAACTGCTTCTTAAACAGCAATGTCCAGCAGTCAGAGCTCTTGCCAATATAAACAGTTTGTTCTTACTTCTGAAGCGAATTTAAGAACATATGGCCGGATAAAGGTTTTGGAATGTTTTAAGCTTGGTGTATCAAATCAGATCTTATATGATTTTTGGTACAGTGTTTTAAAGATAAGTCGGGCCAGATTTTTTAGATTCCACTAAATAGCTCAGATCCAAACTGTGTACTATTGGACCCCTCCCGTTCGAGTTCGTCGGCTTCTTCATTACCTACAAAACCTATATGGAACATGGTTGACTATGTACGTTGCGCGGAAATTAATCTTTGCAGATTAATTTCCGCGCAACGTAACATGACGTAATTTCTGCCTGGAAGATAGCGGATGCATAACAATAGTGATGAAAACTACATGTCTCAGGAATAAAATATTAGCTATAAGAAGCTATCAGTGAAAATTTTGCAGAAACTAATAAAAATTTGTAGCCAAATAGTTGCTAATTATTTTTAATTTCCATTCATATTTTGTAGCATCATTAGGCTCATTAGTAGGTTCATTAAAAACATGTTACTGCGATCTTTATGTTATGCCAACAGTAAACTAAATGAAATGAATGAAAATTGAGTAAAAATAATAGTTCAAATTTGTTGCTAATATGGAAAAACGTCTATGAAAAAATTAAAAAATTTAAGCATTGGCCGGACCTGGCAACTGGTAGCTAACTACCAGTATCCATGCTTACCCAGTATACATAGATTTAGTTGCTGGTCCAAAGGCATCAGTGATGGATTCCTGCATAGGAAAGCTGCCAGCCAAGTTGACCCCGCAACCGGCAGTTAAGCTACTAGCTAGGTAGCTACCGTAGCCCGTGGATTTTATAGACGACAAACGGTTTTAAATTTCGTTTTTGATCATTTTAGTTTTCACTAGCTACAAAATCTATAACTGCATCTTAGATAGAATGGGACACTGGTATTGGTAGTTTTTTTTATCTTCGGGAAATCCTCATGGATACATTCCATTGCGGAGGCAACGAAAAGGTTATGCCGGACAAATACCGGCTGGTGAAACCCCACGGTGGTGACCATCAGAACGCAACCAGGGCCCCTCTCCCACTTTGCTTTATTAACGCACGTCCCGGGAGCAGTCCTTCCTGCATCCAGCACCCTCGCAGTGTTATCATGATGACCACTTACAAGACATCATCCTCCTCGGAGGTTACATCATTAGCTCCCGCCCCGAGCGCGAGTAAGGGGAATGCCGTGACTAACGCCTTCGAAGACGACTCGACCCGGCAAAATACAACGCACGCACCCTGAGGACTGACGAGAAGATCCTGGAGCTAGAAGAAGAGATAGACAAGTTGCACTGGGATATTATAGGATTATCTGAGGTCCGAAGAGAGGGGGGGAACACGGTAATCCTCGAATCCGGCAACTTGTTCTATCACCGGGAGGGCGACCATCTGTACCAAGGAGGTGTCGGATTTATCGTGCAAAGTCTTTCGTTAACAACGTAGTAAAGATCGTAAATGTGTCGACGAGGGTTGCGTATCTTATACTCAGAATCACCAAACGGTATTCGTTGAAGGTCATACAGGTTTACGCACCAACCTCGAAATATCCCGATGAGGAGATGGAGGAAATGTATGAGGATATCTCTAAAGCCATGCATTCCTCCAAAGCTCACTATACGGTGTTAATGGGAGACTTCAACGCAAAACTAGGCACAAGAGAGGACGGCGAGCTGAGGGTAGGGAAATTTGGAATAGGAAACGAAATCCAAGGGGCCAGCAGCTGGCCGACTTCATGGAGAAAGAGGGACTCTTTGTGATGAACTCTTTCTTCCAGAAGCGGCCCCACAGGAAGTGGATCTGGTCGAGCCCCGACGGTTCGACAAAAAATGAGATTGACTTCATTATGATGACTAGACGGCAACTGTTCAGTGATGTCTCAGTGATCGCGAGGGTGAACACTGGTAGCGATCACCGTATGGTTAGAGGCAAACTGAACCTAAACGTTAAGTTGGAGATGTGTCGCCTAATGAAGTCAACGCTCCGTCCCCCTCGTGCTCTACTCCTAAGTCCAGCTCGAGTTACAGAACCGTTTTCAGTGCCTAGAAGATTGTAATGTAGTGGACGATTTGAATGACAAGCTCGTGGAAACTGTCCCTGCGGTCGGAGTTAAGTTTTACAAGACCCGCCGCAGAAGAACACAAAACTCTCCGATCACACTCTTAATCTCATGACTTTTAGACAGGAAATGAAGCTGCAGTTTTCAGTAGATTTGACAGCATACAGGCATCTGAACATACATTAATCCAAATCTATGCGCCGGTATTTACGCAACTTCAATACTGCTCTTATTGAAGAAGCGATCGAGCGGAACCAGGGCTCCAAAGTCTTTGCCAGAGATCTGTCTACCAGAAAGAGCCAATTGTCTAAGCTGAAGACCGAATGTGGCAGCATCGTTTCCGGGATACCTGATATATTGAGTGAGATTGAGAGGTTCTATGGGCAGCTGTTCACATCATCGTTGGAGCCACACGCAAGTGTGAGTAACGATCCAAGAGCAAGTCTTATTTGACACTATTCCGTTGATATCCCGGACGTCAGTCTGAGCGAGATTAGAATGGCTCTCCAGTACCTTACAAACGGCAAGTTCCCGGGCGAGGATGGAATTACAGCGGAGTTTCTGAAAGCGGGTGGAAAACCGGTACTTGAAGTCCTTCAGAAGCTCTTTAATTCCATCCTCCATGGTGGCACTACTCCGGAGGCGTGGAGCAGAAGTGCCACCACCGTCTTGTCTTCAAGAAAGGCGACAATGCTCTCTTGAAGAACTACAGACCGATTTCCCTTCTGAGCCGCGTCTAAGTGCTGTTTTCGAGAATCATTACGAATCGTCTCGCACGCAGACTCGACGACTTCCAGCCTCCCGAACAAGCCGGTTTCCGAAAAGGCTTGCGTATGTGGACTATGATAAAGCCTTCGATTTCGTCGAAATTGGGCTGTGCTGTAGTCCCTTCAGCGGTGCCAAGTTGACTGTCGGTATATCGAAGTGCTGAAGTAATTGTAAAGTAGGGCTACGATGGCTATTCGAGTACAGAACCAGAGTAGGAAACCTATCCAACTGCAGAGAGGTGTAAGACAGGGTGACGTTATATCCCCGAAACTCTTCACCGCTGTATTGGAAGACGTTTTCAAGCTACTGGACTGGAAAGGATACGGTATTAATATCAATGGCGAGTACATCACTCACCTTCGATTTGCCGACGATATATTCCTTATGGCAAATTGCTGGAGGACCTAAGCACTATGCTCAATGACCTAAATAGGACACAACTTAAATCCCAACGGATAGGTCTTAAGATAAACATGGACAAAACAAAGATCATGTATAACGTCCATGTCACACCTATGCCGGTAGTTGTTGGGAGCACTAAGCTCGAAGTTGTTGACGAGTATGTTTACTTGGGACAAATAGTCCGACTAGGTAAGTCCAACTTCGACCGAGAGGTCAATCGACGGATTCAACTCGGCTGGGCAGCGTTCGGGAAATTGCGTCACATCTTCTCATCAGGTATACCTCAAAACCTGAAAACGAGACTGTACAACCAGTGCGTGTTGCCAGTGATGACTTATGGAACTGAGACGTGGTCCTTCATTGCTTGCTGTATGAGGAAGCTCCAGGTCGCTCAACGAGCTATTGAGAGGGCTATGCTTGGGATTTCACTGCGTGATAAACTTCGAAATGAGGATATCTGCAGTAGAACCAGAGTGACCAACATAGCCCAACGGATTAGTAAGCTGAAGTGGCAATGGGCCGGCCATGTAGCTCGAAGAACCGACAACCGATGGGGAAAAAAGGCGAGATGTAGGGCCACCGCCTACTAGATGGAGTAACGACCTGGTAAGACATGCAGGAAGTCGATGGATGCAGGTGGCTCAGGACCGTGCTTTGTGGCATTCCTTGGGGGAGGCCTATGTTCAGCGGTGAACTTGTAAAGGACTAATATTTAATGATGAATATTTGTTATTGTATTATATTAGTATTAGTTTATATGTTGTATTATATATGTAATTAACCTATATTATAATAATTATTTATCTCATTATTTATTAAAACCAATATATTTTATGTACATTATTTATTCATTAATAAATAAATATACCGGTGACGTTAAGCATTGTTTATTCAATTTAGGCTTAATGTTGCTCTGTTTCGATTGAGTGCAGAGAACCGGAGACCCTTTTACCTGTTAACGAGGCAATCTATCTTCGTCCTCAGTGGTGACGACGCATCTATATTTTTATTAAAAATCGAGGATATATGTAGGTTAAAAACGTGATATGTAAAGGAATCTATGGGCCACAGAATAGAAACAGAAACAGAAACAGAAACTTTTTTATACAATATAGGTTATAAATAATACTTATTGAAAGTCACTCTTTTGTTTAATTACCACTGGTTCGAAAAAAAAACCTCTGTCCTGGGAAGAACCAGCAAGAAACCCAGCGGGACTTTTTTTTTTTTAAATAACAGCTTTACAATCATGTATGTTATACAATTAACCACACAAAACAAATTAGAAATAGCTTGGTAGCGAACACCTCATTCCCAGGGGTTATTATCATCCATAAATTCCTTAATATTATAATAACCCTTTTTATACAAACTATGTTTAATAAAGTTTTTGAATTTTGAGCAGGTCGAATTTTGTATATTTTCTGGAATTTTGTTGTAAAAGCGTATACATCGCCCCAAGAATGAATTACTGACTCGGTGGAGTCGAGTAACTGGTACTACTAGCTTGTGTTTGTTCCTAGTATTTACAGAATGAATATCACTTATTTTTGTACAATTGCTTTTATTTTTGTGTACGTACATTACATTTTCATAAATGTATTGAGAGGCCAAAGTTAATATATTAATTTCCTTAAATTTTTGTCGGAGCGACTCCTTAGGTTTTAAATCATAGATTGCTCTTATGGCCCTCTTCTGTAAAACAAATATATTTTCAGTGTCAGTCGCGTGTCCCCATAGCAAAATACCATACGACATTATGCTATGGAAATAGCTAAAGTAAACAAGTCCACACTGGTAAGATTTCTAATCTTTTTTACAGCATATGCTGCAGAACTAAGTCTGCTTGCTAACTTTGATATATGGGGGCTCCATTGAAGCTTCGCGTCTAGTGTTATTCCAAGAAAAATGGTGGTATCGACAAGACTCAGTTCCTCCCCATTTAAAATTACATTACTATTTAATTGTCTGACATTTGGAGTCATGAACTTCATACATTTCTTTTAGTGCTATTTAAATGCAAGCTATTAACATTAAACCAACTTACTAATTTAGATATAGTATTATTTACTTCGTCATCCATTTACCATTACGTGTTTATCACCCTTATTCTACATAAAATAATCTAAGCCGGTTCACAAAAAACGACTTTTACAGAGAAGAACTTTACAGAAAATTAAGTTCTTGCCATATTAAAATTTCAGTTACAAATCATCATCATCATCATCATTACAGCCCTTCACAAGTCCACTGCTGAACAAAGGCCTCCCCCAAGGAATGCCACAAAGCACGGTCCTGAGCCACCTGCATCCATCGACTTCCTGCATGTCTTACCAGGTCGTCACTCCAACTAGTGGGGGGTCGCCCTACACTTCGCCTACCGGTACGAGGCTGCCACTCGAGAACCTTTTTTCCCCATCGGTTGTCCGATCTTCGAGCTATATGGCCGGCCCATTGCCACTTCAGCTTATCAATCCGATGGGCTATGTCGGTCACTCTGGTTCTACTGCGGATACCCTCATTTCAAAGTTTATCACGCAGAGAAACTCCGAGCATAGCCCTCTCCATAGCTCGCTGAGCGACCTTGAGCGTCCTCATACGGCCAGCAGTGAAGGACCACGTCTCAGTTCCATAGGTCATCACTGGCAACACGCACTGGTTGTGCAGTCTGGTTTTCGAGTTTTGAGGTATATCTGACGAGAAGATGTGCCGTAATTTCCCGAACGCTGCCCAGCCGAGTTGAATCCGTCGATTCACCTCTCGTTCGAAGTTGGACTTACCTAGTCGCACTATTTGTCCCAGGTAAACATACTCTTCAACAACTTCGAGCTTAGTGCTCCCAAAAACTACCAGCATAGGTGTGACATGGACATTAAACATGATCTTTGTTTTGTTCATGTTCATCTTAAGACCTATCTGTTGGGAGACACTATTGAGGTCATTGAGCATAGTGCTTAGGTCCTCCAGCGATTCTGCCATAAGGACTATATCGTCGGCAAATCGGAGATGAGTGATGTACTCGCCATTGATGTTAATACCGTATCCTTTAGTCCCAGTCCAGGAGCTTGAAAACTTCTTCCAAAACAGCGGTGAAGAGTTTCTGGGATATAACGTCACCCTGTCTTACACCTCTCTGCAGTTGGATAGGTTTCGTACTCTGATTCTGTACTCGGATAGCCATCGCAGCCCTGCTGTACAAACACTTCAGCACTTCGATATACCGACAGTCAACTTGGCAACGTTGAAGGGACTGTAGCACCGCCCAAATTTCGGCGGAATCAAAGGCTTTCTCATAGCCCACATACGCAAGGCAAAGTGGTAGATTGTACTCTTCTGTCTTACTATTTGCCGAAGGGTGTGTATGTGGTCTATGGTACTAAAGCCTCTTCGGAGACCGGCTTGTTCGGGAGGCTGAAAGTCGTCGATTCTGCGTGCGAGACGATTTGTAATGACTCTCGAAACCAGTACGTAGACACAGCTCAGAAGGGAAATCGGTCTGTAGTTCTTCAAGAGAGCGTTTTCGCCTTTTTTTTGAAGAACAAGACCACCGCACTTCTGCTCCACGCCTCCGGAGTAGTCCCGCCATGGAGAACGGAATTAAAGAGCTTCTGAAAGACTTCAAGTACCGGTTTTCCACTCGCTTTCAGAAGCTATAATTCCATCCACGCCCGGGGACTTGCCGTTTTTATGGTGCTGGAGAGCCATTCTAATCTCGCTCAGACTGACGTCCGGGATATTATCGGAATAGTGTCAAATAAGACTTGCTCTTGGATCGTTACTCACACTTGCGTGTGGCTCCAACGATGATGTGTACAGCTGCCCATAGAACCTCTCAATCTCACTTAAAATCTCAGGTGTACCGGAAACGATGCTGTCACACTCGGTCTTCAACTTTGACAGTTGGCTCTTTCTGGCAGACAGATCTCTGACAAAGACTTTGGAGCCTTGGTTGCGCTCGATCGCTTCTTCAATACAAGCTGTATTGAAGTTGCGTAAGTCCTGCCGCATACATTTGGAGATCTATCTGTTCAGTTGCCTGTATACTGTCAAATTTGTGGAAGACTGCAGCCTCATTTCCCGTCTAACAGCCATGATATTAAGAGTTTGATCGGAGAGTTATTGTGTTCCTCTGCGGCGGGTCTTGCAGAACTTAGCTCCGACCGCATGGACAGTTTCCACGAGCTTGTCATTCATATCGTCCACTGCATTGCAGTCTTCTAGGCACTGAAAACGGTTTTGTAACTCGAGCTGAAAGGTTTCGGGACTTTGGACTAGAGCATGAGGGGGACGGAGCGTTGACTTCATTAGACGAGACCTCTCCAACTTAACATTTAGGTTCAGTGTGCCTCTATCCATTCGGTGAGTTTTGCCAGTTTTCACCTTCGTGATCACTGAAACATCACTGAACAGTTGTCGTCTGGTCGTCATAATGAAGTCAACCTCATTTTTTGTCGAACCGTCGGTGCTCGACCAGGTCCACTTCTTATTGGGCCGCTTCTGGAAGAAAGAGTTCATCATAAAGAGTCCCTATTTCTCCATGAAGTCGACCAGCTAATGGCCCCTTGGGTTCCGTTGCCCTATTCCATATTTCCCTACCTTCAGCTCACCGTTCTCTCTTGTGCCTAGTTTTGCATTGAAGTCTCCCATTAACACCGTATAGTGGGATTTGGAGGAATGCATGGCTTTAGAGATATCCTCATACATTTTCTCCACCTCCTCATCGGGATGTGTCGAATTTGGTGCGTAAACCTGTATGACCTTCAGCGAATACCGTTTGGTGATTCTGAGTATAAGGTACGCAACCCTCGTCGACACACTCGCAATCTTTACAACGTTGTTGACGAGAGACTTGTGGACGATAAATCCGACACCTCCTTGGGATAGATAGTCGCCCTCCCGGTGATAGAACAAGTTGCCGAATTCGAGGATTACCGTGTCCTCCCCCTCTCTTCGGACCTCGGATAATCCTATAATATGCCAGCGTAACTTGTCTATCTCTTCTTCCAGCTCCAGGATCTTCTCGTCAGTCCTCAGGGTGCGTGCATTGTATGTTGCCAGGTCGAGTCGTCTTAGGTGGCAACCGAAATTCCACCGAAAATTCTTAGCACCCCCAGGTACAAATACCAAAACGCATATTAATATTTCTCAAATGGCAATTTCAACAATACTCCTATATTATACGCCAGGGGACTTGCAAATATAGATTATGAGCTATTTTCCACATATTATTGTCATACCTACATAAGTTTTATGACAATGTAATAATATGTATGTAATATGTTTTTTCATTTTATGTCGGCACTTTATTTTCAGGCGTTTTATTAAAAAAAAGCTTGCAAGCAACCACGCTGCAGGTACATTATAGTAGCAGCACAAATGGGTTTGCTCGACCGGGGAAAGATCCTGCTCTCTTATAATACCAGCGTAAAACAGCAGTTTAATGCTGCTGTCTTTCTCTAAGTGAATGTAGAGAATCGAAGATCGCTTTTCTATTCAAGCGGTAGTCTTCAAATCAAAGAATTTTCAGGTAAAATATAAATAGGAATAACGCTTACAATTTAACAATATTAAACATGCTGTCGTTATGATGAGATGAAGCGAAGTAACGTTTATCTAGACATATTCAATAGTAGCCTAAGTATTTAGATTTAAAAGAAAATTTCGTAATTTTTTCTCAAAATTTAATGTATTTTTTATCACATGTTTGTTTCTAGTGCAGTTATATTACTATGCTGTATACGCTCACTTTTAGAACTGTATATATAACTACTGTCTGTATGTATACATTATTTAAAATAACTAAAATTAAACATTTTCAAAACCCTTGAACCAAAAAGAGATTTTCTTGAAAGATAATTAAGATCACTCTCGATTATGGCACCTTTCAACCAAAAAAAAAAAATCAATATCGGTTCATCCGTTCAGGAGCTATGATTCCTCAGACACGCTACAAACATATAACACCCCTTTGTTTTCGTCGGGGTGTAAGAATAATCTTAGTCCTAGAGGTAACAAAGCAACATTTTGATTTTCGATCAAGGTATGTTTTTTTTTATAGAAAATGGGTAACAAACAAGCACATAGTCCACCTGACGGTAAGAAGATGCTATGGTCCATAGACATCACAATTTTAAAGTGCTGATGCGTTGTCACACTTGAGGCCTTAGATGGAATGCCTCGTATCCAGTAAAAAGGGTCTCCAGTTCTCTACACTCACCATACAAAACACGGCTGCATTGGGCTGCTATTTTACGCTGGTATTTAGTGAGAGCTTGGTCCTTTCCCAGTCTAGTCGACCTATTCATGCTATAACCATAATATAGCTGCAGCATGACTGTATCACGTTAAAAGGTGACGACTCATGTCGTTTATCAATCTTATTTATATACATCTAAATAAAATTAAAGTGTCTGCCTGTAATACTGAAATAACTGACTTCTATTAAACTCAGGGGGCATATTATTTTCATGCTATTAAGACAAAAAATATTTAAAAAAAAATTGTCTATCTGTTTGTCTGTCCGGGCTAATCTTCAGAATAGCTTAACTAAATGTGAAGAATTTTACGAGCATAGAGAACAATGTCAGTAGGGCAGGTTATATTTTATCCGAAAATATTTCAAGTTATTTAAAAAAAAACGAAATATTGATAAAATAAATGATTTTTGATTATCTTAAATCAAAATAACCCGAACTTAATAGATCCTACCTATAGGGTTAGTCGCCATTTCTATTTATTATAGCATGTACTTCGAAAATATTTTCTAGTAGCTATAATATATATTAATATTTTCTAATAACTAGCGGCCAATCTAAATTTAGAATTTTTGACACGTTTTTATGCCTGGTAACAGCATTGAATACATGATAATAGCTTGACACATTGACAATTTTTCTTCGCCATCGGTTGCCGGTTCTTCGAGCAATATGGCCAGCCCATTGCCACTTAAGCTAACTGATTCACACTTGCACAGAATACCACATAATACAAAAAAGAAGTAAAAAGAGAAAAATACTTATTTGACATCACAATATCATAGCAGCACAACAAAAATAAACAGGCAGTTAAAAAAATATTTGTCGCCAAAATTGGGTCCACATTTCAGCAAAGTACTGCGGTATGAAGAGTGCTACGGCGCTGATTTTCTAATGGAGCTTAATGTTGACATCGCAGGCGGAACTACTTAGCCATAGTGACAGAGAAAGAAATAAATGTTTATGTTATGAAATAGAAATAGAAAAAGAATTTTTTAATTCAATATACATCATAAATAGTACTTGAAAGTCATTTTTATGTTTAGTTTACCACTGGCTCCTCTCCTCCCCTGAGAAGAATCAGCAAGAAACCAAGCGGGACATATTTTTGAAAAAGGAACAGTTTACAACTATGTATTACGTTACACAACTTTCAATCCTTTTATTTTTTCACATTTTAAATATCTTTTTAATTATTTTACTTTACGTAGGTCACTCAATAAGTTTTGAGATATACAAAAAGTATTCTAGATACTATTAATATTTATTTTACATCTTTTCAAAATACTTTACATCATGCTCTATACAAAGTTCCATTCGCCTAAACCAACTCTGAAAACACTTTTGCCAGTCTTGATCTGACAGGTCGGAAATCGTTTCTTCGTAGGCAGCCACGGCTACTTCGGCGCTTGAAAAAACTTGCCTTTTATTTTTTCTTTGACTCTTGGGAACAAAAAGAAATCACAAGGATCTAGATTCCAAGAAAAATGGAATCGAAAAGGCTACTCTCCCCCATTTAAAATTACATTAGTATTTTCATGTTTGAAATTTGGGTTACGAATTTTATACATCTAATTTAAGTGCCATTTAAAAGCAATTTATTAACGTTAAACCAATTTACTAACTTCTACGAGCTTAATATGGAAGGCCTTATTACCAGCAAAAAGTGTTTCCGGTTCTCATCAGTCATTATATGAAATAAGCACTATGTCCCTATTTACTTCAACCCCACTTGTAACTAGTGGGATGCGGGAAGTAAAGACTGTGTAAGAACCTCCGAAGGAGGCGGAGTTATAGCCGAAATAAGAAGTTTAAATTTTTTGGTTTTTGGCCATTTTGACCCCCTAGGAAGGAGTGTAATGAGAACTTTTTGTCCCTATTCAACCATGACCCCCATGACATCCTCTACATGATAGGCTATTCAAACTGACTAGGCCTAAAGTTCGAGTCACCCCCAACTCATTTCTTGTCTTTACTTCCAATTACTTCCAATAAAGAAATAATGTAACGTGTTTTAAAGGTTTGTTTTAGTAAGAGCGAGTGGTGTGTAGGCATTTCTTCGTGAATAAGGTACCAGATATCTTTCACCGTATATTTATTTTTACCGCCCTGTATACGTAAGAGAACCTCGTTTCGTCCCGGGGATGTAAGGGGCGACATTTCCTATAAATGGTATTATTTATTTATTTATTAGCGACCCACCCCGGCTTAGTATCTATAAATGTGGCAATATTTAGATTTAAGATAATCAAAGACCATTTGTCACTTATTTTCAACCAACTTCAAAAAAAGGAGGAGCTTCTCCATTCGACTGTTTTTATTTTATGTGTGTTAGAACCTTAGAACCTTCTTCTAGTTGAACCACTTTTGATGATTCTTTTTTGATTTCTCATGTGGTCCCATATAAATTATATCAAGATCTGACCAGTAGTTTTTGAGTTATCGTTAATAATGCGTATTTAATTGACTTCGACTACATTGATGATTTTCTCATTTTAATTATATTGAAGTCGGTTGTACACAATTTTTAATTTTACCACGTGTTTCTTCAAAAAAAGCTCCTTCGTTTATACTTTCTTGTTAGTTGCCTTCTCTTTGACTATCTTAAATCTAAATAACGCTACATAAATAGATCATATCCAGGCGAAGCCAGAGTGGGTTGCTAGTATATTAATTAATAAGATCTGATCGACGGGCGAGCCATAAGCTAACATTAAGATTACCGCGGTTTTACTCGCGGTTCATTGCTTCTAATACAATGGCGATCCAAACATTATTTAGAGCATAGAATACTATAATACATATTATGATTTAGAGTTTTTGAAGCAACGTGTCAAATTTCGTGAACGCCGGCTCGTCGTCTCACAAAACTGCAGCTTTACGATGATCCACCAACGAGCTTTATTACCGCAGTAGACCTCGCCAGTCGATCAGAGTCTTTACGTTGCCAATACACGGCACGGCAAAATGAACAATTTCTATTTACGATATAAATGGAATAAAATCGTTTTAAATGCTTAGAGATTTTAAATTATTCAACTTGGAAGCATTTCAGAGTCTCTTTGAAATACTTATCAATAACTTTATTTATTTTAAGCATTTCTTTCGCACCTAATTAGTCTCCAAATTGGTTTTTTTTTGTAGGATAATGGTGACATACGAGCACACAGTCCACCTGATGGTAAGTGGTTGCTGTGGCCCATAGACATCTATATATATTCTCGATTACGAATCAAAATGCAGATGCGTTGTCACCCGTGAGGACTAAGATGGAATGCCTCGTTTCCAGTAAAAAGTGTCTCCGGTTCTCTATACTCACCATACGAAACACAGCAGTGTTAAGCTGCTATTTTACGCTGGTATTCTGTGAGAGCGTGGTCCTTCCCCGATCGAGTCGACCCATTCGTGCTACAGCTATACTACTAATATAGCTGCAGCATGGCTCTACCACGTTAAAAATAGAACTTGCGAATAAAGTTTCAGAGAAAACTGTGTTTCACATTAAAAGAAAAATTCTTGGCAAAGAAAATTAGATTAATACATTAGTCGGTATAGCAAAATCTATCTATCTAGCCATCTAATTTTTCCGCAATTGCAGTCCACCTGATGGTAAGTGGCTACTGCAGTTCAAGGACACCTGCAGCCAACTTCCCTCAAAAAGATTACTATTGCTGTGTTGCTAAGGACTAAAATGGAACGCCCACAGACTATAACTGTACTAACTTTCTATAGGTACCATTCAGACTGCAAGTACCGCTTTGGTGATAGAAATAGGTAAAATGGTGGTACCTACCGAGGCGGACACCCCGTCAGAAAAGGAGTAAATAATCATGCAGTAAATTGTATTTGTAGTGTATTTAAACAACAATATTAATACGTTGTTTTGACCGTGAGAAAGTACTGGTAAAACATACACATTAATATATGTTTAAAATCCTGTTTTTTATGTTGTTTGTTGTGTAAATTTTTAGGAAATCATAAGATTTCGACACAAATCATACAATTCGTTGAAATGATAGCGATTTGAAAGATAGCACGTATTCACGTTCCAAGCGCTGATTAGTTCAAAATAGTACTTTTCAAACCTGTTAATATCCATCAACCACTTATCTCACACGAATGGTAATTACTAATAACTTTAGGAAATCTTATGGTCTAAATAGTTAGTAGATAATTTTTTTTAAATTAATACAGTAAATGCGGATGCTATCAAGAAAACAACAGAGGTTTCATTAATTTCCCCTTTTAGCATCAATTTCAAAGCTTAAAATATTTAAAATTACTGACACATTTAAGAAACAAAAACATATAATCAATTTGAAAGGCTTCAAGGAAAATAGTTATAAGAAAAGATATTTTGATTTAGGTTATATACATAAGAAATTAAAAATTCAAACCATGTGAAATTTTTAAGAAAATGCTGTGGATAAAACGATTATTTTCACCAATTTATGTTACTTAACGTATTACAATAATAGCTTAATATGTTGTTGTACGTTGTTACTATAGAATCAGTTATATCATGGCTAGAAGATAATAATTTACGAGTCAACACTAACAAAACTAAATATATTCAATTTGGAAATTATAAAACAAAACCACAAAAAATTAGACATAACATATAAGGGTGAAAGATTGGTAGAGGTAGTAGATACACTACTTACTATTGACCAATATGTAAACTGGAAATTACACGTTAAGAAACTATGCAAAAAAATTAATCAATTTGTTTATGCACTACGTAGACTTCAAAATGTAGCAGGTCCGCAAGCAGCGCGTGTTGCTTACTACGGGTACGTTGAATCCGTCTTAATATATGGACTAATCTTGTGGGGCAACTCAACAGACGCAAACAGAGCCTTCCTAAGCCAGAAGAAATGTATTCGTGCACTGTGTAACGTAGGCCCTCTTGAGAGCTGTAGACCCCTGTTTAAGGAAAAAAATATTCTCACTTTATCTGGGTTATATAATTATATTAGAAATCTGCGTGTTCGTTAAAAATAATCAATTTGTTACCGTGCAGGAAAATAATAAATTTGTAGCAAAAAGAGATCCGACACGTCTACTGATGCCATCTTGTAGAACTACATTATTCCACAGGAATTGTCTCATAATGTGTATCAAGGTATATAATAAAGTTCCTAAAAATATTCGTGAACAGCCATTAAGGCGAATGAAAAAATGTTTAAGGCTAATAAATACTGCCTTTTATAATATCAAAGAATTCTTTAAACATAAATTTTGATTTTGCTTTTCATTTTTTCATTGATTTTGTTTAACTAAGTAAGTTACTATAGATCCAGGATTTTGCGTGATACTTCTCAATTGAATAAGAAATATTTTTTTAATTTTGTTATGTTCTTCTAAAAACATTATTATGTGTCTATTTCTAATTTTAGTTCATTTGTTCTGAACACATTTATTTTAAACAATTTTTTCGCACGCCACGAAAGGCTTAATATGTGGAAACAAATATTGACTCTGTATCCATCCGTCTGTACCCATGTTTTTAGCGAAATAAATGATTTGATTTGATTTGATTTGCCACCTATTTAGACAATAAAATTTCCTAAAGTTATTAGTAATTACCATTCGTGTGAGATAAGCGGTTGATGGATATAAATAGGTTTGAAAAGTACTGTTTTGAGCTAATCAGCGCTTGGAACGTGAATACGTCCTATCTTTCGTTTCATGTTTCGTTTAACCCTTTAGCTCCCGCCGCGCTAAAAAAAACGGCTATGTACCGGGGCCACTTGAAATAATCACGGCGCGCAGCACTTGAGTCAACCTTTTTTTTTGTCACCTTTGTTTGTTTACGTTTAAGAAGTTTGAGTTACAGTTCTTGAAAGCCGATAAGATTGTAGATGAATAGAAACAATAACAATGACATTGAGATGTTTATTTAGTTTTGTATAGCTCTTTGTTTCTAAGGGACCATGAAAAAGTGTATTTATTGCCAATAGATTTGGTTTGTTGAATGAAAAAAATTAAGTTTTTATTTTATTTTTATGTTCTCATAATCTATATAACATGCTCTTCCTAAAATGAACCGAAATTATGCATGTAATTATTATAATAATTCTACTTTTTCACTCGCAAAAATTTGCTTAAAGTTCAACCATAAACAGTTTAGACGCGTTTTTACCTCATTTTCAAAAATTTTTTCTTAAAAATATTATAGCGTCTTCCTTAATTTTTTTTATACAATGATATAGATATAACATTTAGAAATAATGTTTTTTATTTATAAATATACATACATGCAATAAACTATATATAAAAAAATTAAATATTTCAGAAGGTAGATCTTTTTTTTTATCTTGACCGTTATAAATTGTTCGCGTAGAGGTGTTTTGTTTTTCCTTTTTTATCAATTGAAACACAAAAATTTACTGTTGTTGTAACTTAAATCATTCAAAAACATTAATGGCAGTATAGTGAGATCATGCGCTGCCATGTTCCACTTCAATTTGTTTGATTTGAGGAAAGCCACTAAGAGGTCGGTGTTAAACACAATGTGATGTGTGTAATCAGAACAACTTGAGGTGGACAGTAGATGACTCCAAGGAACACTTTAACATTCACTAAAGATGTATTCTATTGAACTAGAATAAGGGGATGAAGGTGTATCTAAAATTTTAAAAGTTAATTCATTACTTAAATAAATAGTTTTGCGGGTGCGATCGTTACGGATTAAAATAAGTCCCGGGAGACTGATGTAGTTCTAAGTATATACTAAATCTCACAACCTAGAGAATACCTTAATTCGCTCCGACTCGTCTTAGCTCTCTTCAAACTACTATCTTTATCCCCTTTCACTCTAAATTAAATCCCTCCCCTAGTATCCACCCCCGTATACCACAAGGCATACCTTATAACACAATGTTATATCTACCTATTAATAAATGCTTCTACCTACCTTATAGGTAAATACTTGTACTTACATTAAGATAGATAGGTATAACTTAATGACAACATCTGTAAATAATATTCTTTTTCAATTAAAAAATATAGTAACAGACTTTACATGTACCAGCACGGCATTTCCACAATTCTGAGAGGGTTTTTGAGCAGGAAAGAACCCATCATACTTCTGCATATTTGACAAACTTATTCTTTTAATTTTGATTGTGATTTAGATATTACACGTGTGTTTGTTTCACTAATCCTTATCCATACTAACATTATAAATGCGAAAGTATGTTTGTTTCTTTGTTTGTTTGTCCTTCTTTCACGTCGCAACAGAGCGTCGGCATGGCATGATTTTTTGTATGGGGATAGTTCGGTGGCTGTAGAGTGACATAGGTTACTTTTTTCAGCGGAAAAACATATCATTCCCGTGGGAAAATCGAATATGTTGCAAAATTAAATTCAGCTAGGTGGCGCCACCGTGATTCTACAAGACGGACGACGGTACGATGGACGAACACAGAAGGTCAGAATATCTGGATTATTATGTCTTTTTACCAAAATTAAGATAAAAATGTATGGATCTGTATTTTTCCACGCAGGACCGGGAAGAGCGATAAAAACATAAAATTTACCAGCTGATTTTCTTCAAACGTTTTGGTGCATCGTAATTCACAGAATAGGCGATAACCTCGCAGACGATATTAAGTAATCCGTTGATGCTCTGCCTACCCCGCAAGGGTTACAGGCGTGATTATAAGTATGGATGAGAAATACTATCACCACCTGTCACGCTTTCACCCTTAACTATTACTTAACAATGGTAGAAACAGTTCTTAGTAAGCCTTATTAATAAGCCTTAGTAATATTTATTGAACGGAAATGAATACAGTTCTTATATGTGGTTATGAATGAATCGGTATTACAATAACAAAAATTGTGCAAAATTATAAGAAAAATATTTTTTGAGAGTTCTTATTAACTAACGTGTACATAGTTTAAATTGATTCCGCTAGATGTCGTTACTAGGTTTTTAAAACGCGGTAACGAAATGTTTCCTGACATGTACTTAACTCCCGCCGTTGAGCCGCGCGTCAACTTATAGTGCATACGGTACCTATACGCTTAAATTGTTTCTATTTCGTAGCTTATTCGACTACCTGCTTTCGATTTCGGTTGTTTGTTATTTGCTTTGTGATTTGGTTAAGGTTGAATGGATTTATATTGGCTTTCATTTTCGGATTTGTGTATTTTCTTGGATCGGTTTTGTTGATTTGGTCGGTACTCCTTTATACATATTTAGACTCTGGCTTTGATTTTCGATTTTGTTTATTTAGAATCGTGAATTGGTTTTCGTTGTTTTAGGTTGTTTAACAATATTTCAAAGGAATATTAATGGTATAGATAGTGTATACGGTACCTATACACTTACTTCTTTTTTCGTTGGTTATATTTATATTGACTACTGCTTTCGATTTCGGTTTTCTGCGATTTGTTTTGTGATTTGGTTTAAGTTGATTCGATTTTTTTTGGCTATCGTTTTCGGATTCGTGTTGTGTCTTGAATTGGTTTCATTTCAATCCTCAGAGATGATCCCTTGTATGAAATTGGCTGCAGGGGTCCATGGACTGCAATAGCCATTTATCATCAGGTGAACTGTAAGTTCGTTTACCACTTCAGTTTTATTAAAAAAATATTATTACATTTACAATATCAAAATACAATGCCTTACATTAAATATTAAACGAAATTATTTACCCTTGTTTTTATATAATTCTGTATTATCTATACCTTTTATCTAGACCGCAGCACTGTAGCTTTGTGATACAGGCTAACGGGATTAAGCTCAGCTGGCTAAACCTTTCAGCAATACGTCTTTAAGTTTTTTTTTAACAGTAATTGTACACGAAGTTAAGATCAACATAAAAAAAAATAAGAATATAGAGGGAAAATAAATAGGCGTTAAAATTGTGACCAATGCCCAATATTGTTTGTCTCTATGTGAGTCTTATTTTTATTATTGCAAGTTCGTTTCATTATTCTTTATTTTTCATTAAGTCTTTCTTTAACATATTAAATGTTAAAGGAATTATTCCTTATATAGGCTAAGGAAAATATGAACTTTTAATCAATTTACTAATTAACAAAAAATTGTCATACAAAACTTTTCCTGGTTCTCCCGTTACTTAAAATAAATATAGAGGCAAAAAATTCAAAAGCTTTTCTAGATGTATTAGTAACTTGAAATTTGAGCCATACTGTACCGATCCCGTAACATCTGGTGTCCACTCTTGAATATAAGCCTCCCCCATACATTACATCATAGGCGGATGTTTGCCATAGTTGTTACTCTTGGCAAGTGATTTCGATACCGCAGGTATTCTATATTTTTGGTTGCTAGTAGAAAGACGATACTATTACTGATATGTCGCCTCTTACGACACCCACGGGACAATATGGGTAGTGGATATTCTTACACCGCCACTACACAGTCAGAGCCATACTATGTATAGAGAAAGAAGACCCATACTAACAGATGTTTAAGCGGTGAATCTCACCGCCATCCTTCACAGTTAGCTATTATAGTATGATCTTTGAACCTTCAGAAAGCACGAGGTATCTGTGACAGCCAACACCCGCTGATCACCAGCACGTCAAGCACGTTTTGCACTACAACAAACTTCGAGGCCCACGCCTACGTCAGACCGAGTAAAATCTGTGTGTCTGCTGCTGTACTATTATATGTCAAAGAAGTCATTGTAAGGTATGGTGGTGGTATGTAAGGTGCAGGAGTATACATACACGTTTGATTGTGAATCTGGTTTCCCTTACAAAGGCCGTTGATACAACTTTAACGCATATGTTTTTATAACTTTAGTGAGAATATCTACGACCAGATATCGTTCCGTTGCTGTCGTAAGAGGTGACAGAGGGAAACTAGAGCAAGAGAAGGGCAGCAACGTCATCCTTGACGGGTTGCAAATCCGCCTGCCAAACAGGACAACCCCCTCTGCGGCAAACTATTAATACTTTTACAGCTCGACCACCATATAGCAACATAATTTCGTGTTTCGTATCGTCAATTAATATAATCTTTATTGTACGCCAATACACATAAAAACAAAAACAAAAAGATATGTAACTAGCGATCCACGGAACCGTCTTCGCATGGGTGATTTCTGGATCTCGACAACAGCGCCACCTACCAGGTCCAATCCCGACCAAAATCTAAACGATTCAGGGACACACTTAAATACACACAAAAGATTTCATCAAAATCGGTCCAGCCGTTTAGGAGAAGTTCAGTGACAAACACACATACAGAAGAATTATATATATAAAGATAAAGAACGTACCTTCTTTACACTCTGGTCTTATCACTCTGGAAGCAATTTCTTCTAGACAATTTATAGTGGGTATCGAGAATCGGAGACCTTTTTTACTGGTAACGAGGAATTTCATCTTAGCACTTAAGTTTTTATGTAAGGCAACTAAGATTTCAGGAATAGCTGTAGATATATTAATTTTAACCATTCATTATTTATATTTAACCTTAAAAATATACTTGATATAAACAGCAAGGCAGAACTTTAACTTACAGTTCTCTTTATAAATTTATTTCTTAAAAAAAAAAAACTCTAAAACCTCTTAGAAATTTCTAAGAGGGTTTTAGAGCATGGAAGTGTCTTTAAAATATTTTTTTTTTTAATTTATCAGACGTGTTGAGTTTTATACGTGGTAGATCCAAGCCGCAGCTATATAGTTCTATAGTTTTTTTACGTGGTAGAGCCACGCTGCAGCTATATTATGGTTGTAGCACGAATAGGTCGGCTCGAACGGGGTAGGACCACGCTCTCAAAGAATACCAGCCTAAAATAGCAGCTTAATGCTTCTGTGTTTCGTATGGTGAGTGTAGAGAACCGGAGACCCTTTTTACTGGAAACGAGGCATTCCATCTCAGTCCTCAGGGGTGACAACGCATATGCATTTTGATTCGTAATCGAGGATAAATGTAGATGTCTATGGGCCACAGCAACCACTTCCCATCAGGTGGACTGTGTGCTCGTTTGTCTCACATATTCTATAAAAAAAAAGTTATAGCACAAATGGGTCGGCTCGACCGGGGAAGGACCACGCTCTCAAAGAATACCAGCCTAAAATAGCAGCTTAATGCTTCTGTGTTTCGTATGGTGAGTGTAGAGAACCGGAGACCCTTTTTACTGGAAACGAGGCATTCCATCTCAGTCCTCAGGGGTGACAACGCATATGCATTTTGATTCGTAATCGAGGATAAATGTCGATGTCTATGGGCCACAGCAACCACTTCCCATCAGGTGGACTGTGTGCTCGTTTGTCTCACATATTCTATAAAAAAAAAAGTTATAGCACAAATGGGTCGGCTCGACCGGGGAAGGACCACGCTCTCACAGGATACCAGCGTAAAAAAGCAGCTTAAGCTGGTGAGAGCGTGGTCCTTCCCCGGTCGAGCCGAACCATTCCTGCTACAATATGCTATACCAGTAATATAGCTGCAGCATGGCTCGACCACGTAAATGTTTTGCATTTTGATTCTTAATTGAGGATAAATGTAAATGTCTATGCGCCGCAGCATCCACTCACTATCAGGTGGACTGTGTGTTCGTTCGTCACTTTTATTCTATAAAAAAAACTGGGTCTCCTTACGATATTTTCCTTTATCGCCGAGCGCGTATTAAACAGCTCTTAAAATTCGAACAAAAAATTTATTTTTTCGTTTATTCTGTTTTCTCTCTATATTGCTAGACCTACATCAAATTCTCTATAGTCCATGGGTTGACTGGTATAGAATGGTTAATGGCAATAATTCATCCGTTTGTATTGTTTTGTACGAGTATTGGGGAATGCAATAAAGAATAAATAAGGAAATAAACATTGGTGCCAGCAGGGGTCAAACCAGGGTTGTACGCATGCCGTAATTTTTTTTAAACTTATTTTAAACCTGAGCTTGACTACAATCCCACCTGGTGGTAAGTGGTGGTGAATCCCTAGATAAATTCCCTTTTGCCTTGAAGACACCTAGATTGTATTCAGACGGAAAGACAGACGCGATTAACAATTTTAATAAAAAAATAATAATTTGGCACCTTTTTTAACCTCTGATTCTTTTTTATCAGATCACACTAGAATATTTTCTGGACGTATGTATGTATGAATGTCTATCGTCAATCATCAAGTAATCGTTCATGATTTTCTGAACCTGACGAAATCAAGTAATCGTTCGTGATTTCCTGAATCTGACAAAAATCACAGGCTACTTTGTATTGTAGTAATAATGTCAAAACAACACTGTATAAAAATAATAAGGGAGTGTAGCATTCTTTATAAGTTTTACGTCTTAGACGCCTAACTATTTTCTTTACTACATAAATCTCAGGAATGAAAATAGACGTGACATCTAAATAATTACCTTAAAACCTTAAAATTAAAATTTAATTGATTATATTTCAATTAAAATTTTTATAATCATTTCTTATATTTACGCGAACACTACACATTGAATAAAACTTTTATATTTATATAAAATGATTTCATTTTGAAAAAGAGTCCTTCGCTCAAGGAGGAATATTAAATTCTAACTTCTATTATACGATAAATGATATTTGTATCCATTATAAAAATATTATAATAATTGAAAATAAGTTGACTATTTTTAATTCTATTTCTTCCTATTATTCTATCCTATCCTCTTTTTTGAAGAATCTTATTAAGTTACCTCGCCTCTCGCTTCTCGAACCTGTATTAGATTTTATTTCTTTCTGTAGGAGTTTGATAATTTTGTCACGGACCCCATAATCAGTTCTTTTTATTTGGGACCATCCCTGAGATACACTCTTTCTAACAAAAAAGAATGGTTTCATTCAAAATCGGACAACCAAAAAAATATTCAGACGTATTGAGAACCTTCTTCTTTTTTAAGTTGACACTGTTGAACGTCGTTGGTCCGGATCAGGGTTTCTCGAAATGCGGTAAGTGAACCCCTAGGAGTTTGCCAGTTGGCAGTAGGGCAAGATTTCAGTAATAGCGACTTAAGATTTTAGTAATAGCGACTTACTCGCTGGCACATGCATGCTTTACGCATGATGGTACACGCCAGTTGTATTACTATACCCTATGATACACGCGCGTTTAATCACCATCGCTAGTTTTAGAAAGCCTGGTCTGGATATTTACAAGATCCGCCTTCTATCGAAAGCCATAAGGTTTTTCTTGCACACTCACGAGACGAAATAGAATGATTATACTGTAGACTTATTGACTAGAGATTTGCCCCGGCTTCACACTGTACGATTTACTACAGTGGTGTTATATTTCGACCAATTTTTTTTATAATACTTTACCCCCCACACTAACATCTTCTGTATCGTGAAGGCAGTTTATATAGGTACATTAAACGCGCAAGGACACACTTCTAGACCAGGAACAATTGTAGGCTATTGTGTTCCATGCGGGAACGCAACTTCGGCCCTCAATGCCGCAACTCAAACCTAAACCACTGCGCCACGGAGTCGTTGCATGATTAAAAATGCCAAAAACTTTTGTGTAATATGAATGTTAGATGCAAAGATACAGCAAGATAAATGAAAAAAATATCAACATTTCCCTACAATACTAACATAAAATATTCGTATATTATTTGTAAACTTTAGTCGAAAAATTCTTTAAACGATAGTATAGAATAATTATTTGAAAACTTTAGTCAAAAAATTCTTTAAACGATAGTATAGAATACAATAATTTTTTATTCAGTATATATTACAAGAAATTCTTATTAAAAGTATTTTTTTTACTTTTACCACTGTTTCGGAAAAAAACCTCTGTCCTGGGAAGAACCAGCAAGAAACCCAGCGGGAGTTTACTTTTAAAAAGTAAATTATATAAAATAATTGTGCCTTTGTACAAAATATGTTTTTATTTTTACATTGTAACATTACTTTGTGTGTACATAAATTGTTAAATAAATAAATAAGAAAGGTTGTACAAACAATTTACAGATCTTATTTAAGAAAGAGCTTGGAAGTGACCATCTTTTTCCCAGGGTTTATTTACCATGTATGTAGTGAAAACCGTGTCAAAATCCATTAAGTAATTTTAAAGTTTTTTTTTATAAAAAACATAGCCAGATAGGTATACTAGGACACTTTTTTTGCCTAGAAGTTCGTCTGAGTGGATATCACCTCGTAATATCTCGAAATACAACGTAGATTCTACGTCGTATTTCAGGCGCCATGCAGCAGTGCGTGCAGTGTTGTTTTCCCGTCTGAAGTCAGTATAATTACAGGATGTGAGGCATTTCATCTTAGTCCAGCATTTAATAGTATTTTTAAGTAGTAGAGCAATGATACAGCTATATTGTGGTTGTAGCATAAATGGGTCGTCCCGACCGGAGAAAGACCATGCTCTCACAGAATACCAGCGTAAAATAGCAGTTTAATGCTGCTTTGTTTCTTTTGGTAAGTTTAGAGAACCGGCGACTCTTTTTACTGATAATGAGGCATTCTGTCTTAGTCCTCAGGGGTGACGACGCATATGCATTTTGGTTTTTAACCAATTGATTTTTAAGAATAGATGAAAATGTCTACGGGCCACAGCATCCACTTACTATGGGTAACTCAGTTTTATAATGTTTGATGATTTACAGTTATTAATAATAAATTTTTTTGATCAGATTTGTCATTGAAAAAAATATAGATTATTTTTTTCATTTCATATTAATTAACATAGCTTAAAGAAGGAAAATAACATGTAAAAAGGAATGGAAATATTCCTATTATAATAAGTAAGGCTATTGACATTTGAATATTTTCATATTTTTTGAGTAAGTACTAAGTTTCTAAAATCCATCTCCCCATTTGCTGTAACTGATTTCTCCGAGCGACTGAACCGATTTTAGTAATTCTTCTTTTATAATGATTTCTTATATTTACGCGAACACTACGCATTTAAATAAAACTAGTTTTACGGATTTTATCGCGTATATTAACTTATTTTATATTCCCGACGTTTCGAGTACTTTACAGCACCCATGGTCACGGGGGACTGAGGTATTTTACCTCCAGATTAAAAATTATTAATTTTTGTTCCGATCTACGCAGTATGAACTTACAGTATCTTGAAGTCTTGCAGTTGTATGCTTGGGTTGGGATTTAATTTTATTAATTATAGGATCCCAAGCAGATGGTAACCTTAACCATCTTCTCTATTGAAATTAGGATGTTTTTTGATTTCAATAGCCTCGCCAATCATCCTTGGAAGGAATCGGTGTTCTTTAGCGAGGATTTGTGGTCTATCAAATCTAATGTAGTGACGGGAGCGATCCTGTACATGTTCACAGACTGCAGACTTCCCGGAGCGTCGATTCTTCACATCAGCTATGTGTTCTTTAAGACGGGTTTTTACTGATATTTTAGTTTGTCCTATATAAGAGAGACCACATTCACAATTAAGCTTGTACACTCCTGCATCTTCCAGAGGGACATTACACTTGACTAATGGTAAAAACTGACTAATCTTCTTCGGCGGCTTGAAGTATGTTTTAATGGAAGCACGCTTCAGGATGTAGCCAATCTTGTCAGTGACACCTCTGACATATGGCAGTACAGCCGGCACTCTCTCGACTGTGGCCGGCTTCACTCGTTTACTGTGACGTAGGCGCGGGACCCGAAGCTTATTGTCGTGCAAAACTTGCTTGACATGTTGGAGCTCAGCGGCCAGGTGTTTACTGTCACAGATCCCTCGTGCTCTCTGAAACAAAGATTTACCCACGGTAGCTAACTGTGAAGGATGGTGATGAGAGTCACCGTTTAAATATCTATCTGTATGGGTTTTTTTTCTATACACAGTGTGGCTCAAGGTGTTATCAGGATTCCGAATTACTAACACATCTAGAAAAGCTAAAGAGTTGTTTGCCTCTAACTCCATTGTCAACTGAATTTTAGAATTTATGGAGTTAAGATGGTCTAAAAATGCAGTTACTTTATCTAAAGGTAGAATTGTGAAAGTGTCGTCTACGTACCGCTTGTAGAATCTTGGATTTACGGGAGAAGTAAGTAGGGCTTTCTCCTCAAAGTCTTCCATGAATATATCGGCGACAATGGGAGATACAGGTGAGCCCATCGCCACACCATCTACTTGCTTGTAGAACTCCTCCTTCCACAATAGGTAGCCAGATGTAAGGCAGTGTCTGAGTAATACTGGATATTCTATGGGCATGTTGTTTTCCTCCAGCCTTCTAGTTACAATCGAGATGCAGTCTTCAACAGGTAAGCATGTGAAGAGAGACTGCACATCAAAACTGACCATAGTGAAACTGACCGGTGCGCAACGTGGAGATTCGAACCAGAGGCGGAGTACTACGACGACCAGTGAGGAAGATCGCCGTCCTCCCGAGAGAATAGGCTCGCTTGCTACGCCAGGGGGAGGATGTTACGGACGGCGAGGAGAGCAGCCGCCCTGTTGCCCCCTCATACCCCGTTACGCCCCGCGCCCCCCGAACACCACTCGTGGTCATTTATATATTTGGTATGAGTTTGGGCTCGTTTTGTTAGTTATGATTAGACCTAACCTCCGGGCTTGATGGAGAGACCTGATGGTATACTTTGGTAACTACTACTGGAACTCCTCGACGAGTAGTACTAGGTGTGCCGAGTTTGGGCTCGTTTTGTTACTTATTATGAGACCTAACCTCCAGGCTTTAATGGAGAGACTTGATGGTGTACTTTGGTGACTACTGCTGGAATTCCTGGACGAGTAGAACTAGGTGTGCCGAATTTGGGCTCGTTTTGTTAGTCATGATGAGAGCTTACCTACGGAAATGATAGAGTGACCTGATGGTGTACTTCCGTGACTACAGCAGGAATTCCTGGACGAGTAGAACTAGGTGTGCCGAGTTTGGGCTCGTTTTGTTAGTTATGATTAGACCTAGCCTCCGGGCTTGATGGAGAGACCTGATGGTGTACTTTGGTGACTACTGCTGGAATCCCTGGACTAGTAGAACTAGGTGTGCCGAGTTCACCTCGTTTTGTTAGTTATGATGAAACCTAACTTCCGGGCTTGATGTGTAGACCTGATGGTGTACTTTGGTGACTACTTCCGGAACTTCTAGACGAATAGAACTAGGTGTGTCTGTCACTAAAACAAGTCCGGGGGTAAGTTCTTATTATAACTATATCATAATAACTAACAAAACGAGCCCAAACTCGGCATACCTAGTACTACTCGTCGAGGAGTTCTAGTAGCTGTCACCAAAGTACACCATCAGGTCTCTCCATCAAGCCCAGAGGTTAGGTCTAATCATAACTAACAAAACGAGCCCAAACTCGGCACACCTAGTACTACTCGTCAAGGAGTTCCAGTAGCTGTCACCGAAGTACACCATCAGGTCTCTCCATCAAGCCCGGAGGTTAGGTTTAATCATAACTAACAAAACGAGCCCAAACTCGGCACACCTAGTTCTACTCGTCCAGGAATTCCAGCAGTAGTCACTGAAGTACACCATCAAGTCTCTCCATCAAGCCTGGAGGTTAGGTCTCATAATAACTAACAAAACGAGCCCAAACTCGGCACACCTAGTTCTACTCGTCCAGGAATTCCAGCAGTAGTCACCAAAGTACACCATCAGGTCTCTCCATCAAGCCCGGAGGTCAGGTGTCATAATAACTAACAAAACGAGCCCAAACTCGGCACACCTAGTACTACTCGTCGAGGAGTTCCAGTAGCTGTCTCCGAAGTACACCATCAGGTCTCTCCATCAAGCCCAGAGGTTAGGTCTAATCATAACTAAAAAAACGAGCCCGAACTCGGCACACCTAATACTACTCGTCGAGGAGTTCCAATAGCTGTCACCGAAGTACACCATCAGGTCTCTTCATCAAGCCCGGAGGTTAGGTTTAATCATAACTAACAAAACGAGCCCAAACTCGGCACACCTAGTTCTACTCGTCCAGGAATTCCAGCAGTAGTCACCGAAGTACACCATCAAGTCTCTCCATTAAAGCCTGGAGGTTAGGTCTCATAATAACTAACAAAAAGAGCCCAAACTCGGCACACCTAGTACTACTCGTCGAGGAGTTCCAGTAGCTGTCATCGAAGTACACCATCAGGTCTCTCTATCAAGCCCGGAGGTTAGGTTTAATCATAACTAACAAAACGAGCCCAAACTCGGCACACCTAGTTCTTCTCGTCCAGGAATTCCAGCAGTAGTCACCGAAGTACACCATCAGGTCTCTCCATCAAGCTCGGAGGTCAGGTCTCATAATAACTGACAAAACGAGCCCAAACTCGGCACACCTAGTACTACTCGTCGAGGAGTTCCAGTAGCTGTCTCCGAAGTACACCATCAGGTCTCTCCATCAAGCCCAGAGATTAGGTCTAATCATAACTAACAAAACGAGCCCAAACTCGGCACACCTAGTTCTACTCGTCCAGGAATTCCAGCAGTAGTCACCAAAGTACACCATCAGGTCTCTCCATCAAGCTCGGAGGTCAGGTCTCATAATAACTGACAAAACGAGCCCAAACTCGGCACACCTAGTACTACTCGTCGAGGAGTTCCAGTAGCTGTCACCGAAGTACACCATCAGGTCTCTCCATCAAGCCCGGAGGTTAGGTCTAATCATAACTAACAAAACGAGCCCAAAAACGATATTCTGGGTTCCCTGACTCATAAATCGGCAGAGGCAGAGAGGGAGACCCTGGCCGTTAGTTTGGACATAGCGAAGGCCTTCGATCGGGTTTGGCATAAAGCGCTTGTTTCGAAGCTCCCTTCCTATGGGCTTCCCGAGAATTTGTGCAACTGGATCAGCAGTTTTCTTGCAGATTGGAGCAAAAAAGTTATAGTAGAAGTTGCATGCTCAATTTATAAGCCTATTTATGCTGGTGTTCCACAAGGCTACGTGCTATCACGTATGCTGTTTCTTCTGTTTATCAATAACATGTTGCAAACCAGTAACGTGCACTGGTAATGCTTTATACACCGGCTGTGCCTATATTTCTCGGGTAAACGACACCGAGTACCGGAACAAACTTGTGTCTGAAGTTGAGTCTTTGCCGGATAAGGTCTCGGATTGGGGCGACTAAATCTAATTAAGTTCAATGCCCAGAAGACACAAGTTTGCGCGTTTACCACTAAAAAGAACCCCTTTGTTGTAACTCCTCAATTTCAGGGCACTCCCCTTGCTACCTCATCCAGTATCAGAATTTTCGGCGTTGACATATCGAATAACGTGCAGTTTCGTGGTCACTTGGAAGGGAAGGCTGAAATAGGCTGAATAGCAAATAGGCTAATAATCGGGATGTTTGGCGGTCCACTACTATCGGACCGATACGACTTAAAGAGCTTAAAGAAACGAGCTTACTCCTTTTTAAAAAGCCGGCAACGCGCCTGCAATTCCCCGGGTGTTGTATTTGTTAATCCATCAGTTAAGCCATCAGGTGAGCCGCATGCTGGTTTGTCCCTCTCTTCTATATTAAAAAACAATAAGACGAAGTAGACAATTACCTTTAACAATGTTCTAGTTATTTTCTGGAAGTGGGAGTAATTTTTGTGATTTCAATTCGAGCCGTTCGCTGTCAGGGGCCAAAAAGTTAAAACTCGAAAATTCTTTATACAACTAGGATAGCACATAATTTTTCGAATTTCTTTCTTGGAGGCCGAGGGGCCCCTTTAGCTTGGAGGCCCGTAGCCACTGTATATAACTATCTATTAAGTTTAGTAATAATAATTGTGTTGGATGGAAGAACAAATACAAAAATAATTTGTAACAAACTGACACAGCTTCGTTTCGCCAATTCGAGTTGCGTAACTCGAGTACTGTTCGAGTTACGTGAATTTAAAATCAAGTTAACTCAAGTCGAGTTTTTTCCGAGTTGGCACATCTGTACTACAATTTTTTTTTAATATTACATTTTCATTTCATTTACAATATTTTACGTGGTAGAGCCATGCTGCAGCTATATTAGTAGTATAGTTGTAGCACGAGTGGGTCGGCTCGACCGGGCAAGGACCATGCTCTCACAGAATACCAGCGTAAAATAGCAGCTTAACGTTACTGTGTTTCGTATGGTGAGTGTAGAGAACCGGAGACCCTTTTTACTGGAAATGAGGCATTCCATTTTAGTCCTCACGGGTGACAACGCATCTGCATTTCGATTTGTAATCGAGGATAGATGTAGATGTCCATGGGCCGCAGCAACCACTTCCCATCAGGTGGACTGTGTGCTCGTTTGTCACCCTTATCCTATATAAAAAAAATCAGAACCAATGACCCGAACACAAATATCAAAACAACTCTTTTTTTTCAGATTTCTTGATTCCGTTTAATTTTCATAAAATCTTTATGCTATTTACAATAATAAATTGGTATCTTTTCTTGTGTATAATACCATTGAGGGTCGTTAATATTTCTAGTGGACCCAAAAACGATTGTCTCCTTTACATAAATACACACAGTCACTAAAATTACGCTTTCTTGGACTCTACTTCTGGCCATTCTTGACCATGCTGATATTTGCTATCTTGACATTACCGTATTAATAAAAATTTTTACTTAATAAGATTGAGCGATTCAAAATTTATATATTAGATTTATTTGGAAACAGTCCTTTGTTACACCTGTGTTTAAGTTCGGTAATAAACAGGATATAGATAATTATCGTCCGATATCCAAACTTAATACTATCCCCAAGCTTTTTGATAAAATTGTGTACGATGCTATATAGCCCACCATTAGACCATTGTTGACCCAGCAGCATTGTTTCATGACTAGGAAATCTACAGAGAGTAATTTATGCGAATATGTTGATATTGTTTACAAAGCAATCGATGCAGGGCTACAGGTGGATGCCGTGTACACCAATTATTCCAAAGCTCTTGATAAAATATCTCACGAAATTCTTATCAAAAAACTAGACCAAATCGGTGTGCACGGTGACCTCCTGCGCTGGCTAGCATCTTACTTGCGTAATCGTACTCAAACAGTAGCAGTTAAGGGGTACTGTTTTTCGTTTCTACCAACATGTTCGGGTGTCCCCCAGGGCTCGCATCTCGGTCCTCTTTTGTTCAATATTTATATAAATGACGTTCTTTTGCATTTACAACATTCGAACATACTCCTATTTGCTGATGATAAGAAAATTTTTAAAATTATTAAAAACGAACACGACTGTTGGCTACTACAAGAAGATATTAATAGATTATACTCATATTGTTCAAATAATCTTTTGTACTTAAATATTAAAAAATGTAATGTTATAACATTCAGCAGGAAAAACAAACTTATAGAATTTGGTTTTAAAATAAATAATGTGTCGATATGTCGTGTAACCGAGTTGCGGGACCTGGTGTGTTTGGATCTGGTGTGTTTGGATCTGGTGTGTTTGGGTGTATTTGGATCAAAAATTAATATTTAAATCTCATATTGATAAAATAGTTAACAAGTCCTATAAGATGTTTGGATTTGTCTTACGAATTACTAAAGACTTTAAAAACCGCTCAACTCTAATTATTTTGTATAACTCATTGGTCCGCTCAATATTAGAATATTGCTCAACAGTTTGGAATCCTCAATATAATATTTATATAGAGTCAATTGAAAAAATTCACAATAAATTTCTGAAGCATATCCAATTTAGATCAGCCGGTGATGCCTCTATTTTGTGTAGATTAGCCTCTGACCTAAAATCTCGCCGTACTGTCAGGGATCAGATGTTTTTTATATAAAATCATTCATAATAGGGTCGACTCCATACCACTTCTAAGTGAAATAAATTTCAGATGCCAAAGGATAAGTGCTAGAAAGAAACTTTTATTTTGTACTTCTACTATGCGCACTAAATATGGCAAGAACAATTTTATAACTCGTGCATGTAAATGTTATAATAACACCTTTTCACATGGTGTATTTTCTCTGTCATATGGACACAGTCTAAAAAGGAAATTGAAACTGTAATAGGTAATAGTTAAAATTAATATTTCACTTTAATATTACATTTTACTTTGACTTAACTTAACTTTAGTTTTACACACCAAAGTATGTCATGATGTTCGCTTGTTGTCGATGAGTTACTTAAATGTGGAAACTTTATTGTTAAATGTAAGATTAATATGTGTTATGTATTAGACCAATAATTATATATGTATCCCTTGAAAATAAAATAAATAAATTTATGGGCTCCGCAAATTTGATCACATCTCTGAATTTCGCAAACAGCTCCCTTTTCGCCTTCGCAAGAATACTCACATTATATCCGCTTTATATGGCGTGCTGTTTAATCCTTCCACCTCTCATTATAAAAAAAGACCGTTTCACTCTGCCTAATTGTTTATTAAATCCTTTACTGTGACTGCTGTGCGTTTGTGGAACTTTTTACATCTCCACATGTGTCGTGCTAAATCTCTTCATTCTTTCAAAAGTCTTGTTAAATCGTATTAATTAGATTAATTACTTTACCTTTTCGTACTCTCCTCATTTAAATATTTTATCATATTAGATATCATTTAGACATATCTATTTCTATATGTATTTACATAATTTTTGTACCCCCACCTATTTTAACCATTGTTTGCACACATGCAAACATTCAGTGATAAGACTGCCTATTGTACATAAATCTCGCTAACTACCTGCGTATCTACATAACAGTAATGGGTTCTTCTCATCAAATATTTTGCGCCAATTCAAAATAATATTTGTACCAAAGTGTGAAATTATTTAACAAGCATAGTAAATGATTTGGCAGAACCCTGGTGACTTTAGGAACCCACTTTAGGTATCTCTGCAATAAAGAATAAATAAATAAATTCTGCCGGTATATTTCTGTCAAATAATACCAAGCCTTAATATTATGAGTGTGTGTAATATGTGTGCAATAAAGAGTATAAATTACACTGATATAAGGCCTGAGTGAATATCATCGCGCCACCACCGCTATCGGAATGTGTGAAGGAAAATGACATAGACACAAATATAAACATGCCTTTATTGACATCAATACACACACATGTTATATTATTTAGAAGTAAATAGAAAACATACAAGGTAAGGAAAACATAAATAAAAATAAATCTCAGCAAGAAAATTACTTTCCATGAGTGATGTGATACCAAAAAGGATTTCGAGTTCGACTCAGCGTATGCTACCGCAGGTAGTTACAGCAGCGCTGATTTTCAGCAGAGCCCCAATAAATATTGAAATTATATATCATCTGAAACTTTACTATTCATGGATATTTTATATACGTATTCATTATCATCATTATGAAGCATGAAATCAAGGAACACGTAAAAGCATTCTAATTAAGAAAGGATATTATTTATTTATATTAGACTAGCGATCCGCCCCGGCCTCGCACGGGTAATATCTGGATCTCGACAACAGCGCCTTAAGTCTGGCTATCTATTGTGGAAGGAGGAGTTCTACAAGCAAGTGGATGGTGTAGTGATGGACTCATCTGTATCTCCCATTGCACTCTCTTCTCACTGCACCAGTATATCCAAGATTCTACAAGCGGTACGTTGACGACATTTTCACAATTTTACCATCAGACAAAATAACTCTTAGACCACCTTAACTCTATAAACTCTAAAATTCAATTCACTATGGAGTCAGAGGCAAATAATTCTTTAGCTTTCCTAGATATTTAGATATTTAATCCTAATAACACCATCAGTCATACTGTGTATTGAATATAGACCCAAACTAACCGATATTTAAATAGTGAAACTCACCACCATCCTTCATAGTTAGCTGCTCCGCTAGCTACTCTGGGAAAATCTTTATTTCAGAGAGCACAATGGATCAGTGACAGTAAACACCTGGCCGCCGAGTTCCAGCACGTCAAGCAAGTTTTGCACGACAACAAGCCTCCGTCACAGTGACCGAGTGAAACTGGCTACAGTCGAGCGTGTGCCTGCTGCACTACCATATATCAGAGAAGTCACAGACAAGATTGGCTGCATCTTGAAGCGGGCTTCCATAAGAACGTACTATAAGCCGCCGAAGAAGATTAGTCTTTTCTTACCATTCGTCAAGTGTAATATCCCTCTACAAGATGCAGGAGTGTACGAGCTTGTTTGTGAATGTGGTCTCTCTTATATAGGACAAACAAAAATAATCATAAAAACCCGCGTGAAAAAACATATCGCTGATGTGAAGCCGCGGCGCTCCGGGAAGTCTGCAGTACGTCAACATGTTCAGGATCATCACAACGTTATATCAAATTTGATAGACTACAAAGAGAAAAAAAGAACACCGATTTCTACTGTTTAAGACTGTAATGTTGGAAATTAAATGAAAAGGAGAGACGTGTTGTTCTGTCTATGTCTTTAATTATACTACTGCTAATAATAAATACTGAGATTAATATTATTATATATGTCGTGTGGGCTGCTCTACATCACGCCTCCCACTGACAAAAAATTTAAAAATAAATGAATTTGTAGTGAGGCGGGAGGGCAGTCCGGATGACGAGTGAGTAATAGACGGATATACGAAAACTCGACTTTAATGTACGATACGTTACACTTTACAATAATATAAACTGTAATTCGCTCCTACAGATAGCTTACAACATCAAGTTTTTTTTTTATGGAATAAGGGTGACAAACGAGCACACAGTCCACCTGATGGTAAGTGGTTGCTGTGGCCCATAGACATCTACATCTATCTTCGTTTGCGAGTTTAAATGCAGATGCGTTGTCAGCCGTGAGGACTAAGATAGAACGCCTCTTTTCCAGTAAAAAGGGTATCCGGTTCTCTACACTCATCATACGAAACACAGCAGCATTAAGCTGCTATTTTACGCTGGTATTCTGCGAGAGCGTGGTCCTTCCCCGGTCGAGCCGACCCATTCGTGCTACAAGTATACTATTAATATAGCTGCAACATGGCTCTACCACGTAAGAAGTTCCACGAGGAAAGCAAAAGGCTTGCCACCTCTGTAGGAGCGTTGTTTCTTAACGTTCAAATATACTGTCCCATCAGGTGGAAGCAGCTATTTTGTGGTCTAAGAATCCCTAGTGAAGCTATATAAACAAAAGCAGGCTTCGGACCCTATATAGCAAATCGGAGTATATCTTGCTGGCTCGATTTATCTACATTTAGCGCCATCTAGTTTGGTTTGTGGAAATTAATTATGTACATGTTACAGTCTCCTCCTCTGCCTACGCAGGTGTGCCAACAAGTAAGGCACGAATTAATTAGATTTCTTCTTCGGTCAACCTCTTTTCCGGAGTACGATTACAGGTTGTGGTATGGTACTGTCGTAGCGCAGATGCATGACGAATTCCAGCTGGTACTTTGGTATCACAATGCGCGACTTCAAATGAACTTGGCCCATGCCTACTCGTGATGACATAAGGTCCGTCTCGCCGGGGAGCAAGCTTTGAGCTAAATCCATGACTAGCCCTGCTTATTGTATGCGAGTCCACCAGTACTAGGTCTCCAGGCTGATAGTTTGGACTTTCTCGTCTTTTTTGATCCACATACTCTTCAGACATCACTAACAGTCTCGGTGTTATCTCTGGAATAAAGTTTTCGTTCTGAATTACTTTACGTATGTCGTGTCTCACGTCATCTGGAGTTCGTAGCTCACGCCCGAATGTCAAGTAAGCTGGAGTAAACCCTGTAGTGAGAGTAAAACCTTGAAAGAGCAGTATTCATAGCAAAACGTATCCTATGTAACTTATCGTACCATAAAGTGTGGTCATTTCGTCTCTCTACTGGGTTAGTTTCAGGATTTCCCAAAGTCGCTTCTTACTATACCAACGGGACGAAATGGGTTGATTACCTTACGCCACCCGGCGATGCTGAGGGTTTCGGCGTGGAGAGCCGTCGCCACCTTCTGTGAATTCGTTGTGATGATGAGATCTGTGAAGGCTGCTGAATATGATCGGAAGAGGATGGATCCCGCTCGTGGATGACATCACCAAGTCGTTCGTCACGGCCTTTCTCTTGATAACAGTATTTCCCCACCAGAAAAAGGGCCTCTGGATTTGCAGGCGCTCTAGGCGGCAGCCCCAAACGCCTAGTAATATAACCTACGAGTACGACAATAACTTGAAAGTAATCTCGAGCTATCGCGGTAGCACTGCAAGGGGGCTTGGGGCAGCAAGTACTGTCCCCGGCACAAGCTAATACTTTAGCAAAGCCATGGATGGGCGTTGGCGTTCCGAACGTAGATCCCGGAACCATTCGTATACGCTGTTGGTGACCACCGTGGGGTTTTAGTCGGTAGAAGTCCAGCACCTTTCAAGATATTAGTGTTTCCCTATGATGAAAAAAAACTAGTGCTGCCACCACAAGGCAATTATCTAAACTTTACAAAATAAAAATAAAAGAAACTACGAAAAGCACAAATATTACACGTCTATAACCATCAACATTACCGCCCTTCACAAGTCCAATAGTGAAAAAAAGCCCAAGGAATGCCACAAAACGAGGCGTATCCATTTTTTCACTATCGAATGTCGGTTCTTCTAGCTATATGGCCCATTGTTACTTCAGTTGGTTGGTGGAACTGATCCATTGGACTATCTTCTTGACTCGGTACATCGATGAAGAACCACGTCTCAGATACTTACGTCATCACTGACAATACGCACTGTTTGTACACTCCTGTTTTCAAGTTTTGAGGAATACGTGACGAGAAGATATGTTGTAGTCTCCTGAAAACTGCCCATCCGAGTTGGACCCGAACTTAGAAGTTGGAATTACGAGTACCTACGAAACGAGCATACCACTCACCTGATGGTAAGAAACTACCGTCGCCCATGAACAATTGCAACACCAGGAGAATTGCAGATGCGTTGCCGGCCTTTAAAAAAAGAGTAGGCTCTTTTCTTGAAGGTCCTTAAGTCGAATCGGTCTGGAAAAATTGCTGGAGGTATTCGATTCCACAAGGAATTGTCCTAGGTAAATAGACTGGTGAAAAATTTCGAACGTAATGTTGTGAAATCCACTGCTCATGAGCCTCTCATATAGATTGCCTCACAATGGGGATTTTGCCATAGTTGCCACGCTTGGCAGGCAGATTGGCAACCGCAGTTTTTTATAATTTTGAGTTGTTATTAGGAGCACGCTGCTGCCTATCTTCTGTTTCCCCCCACGGGACGATATGTAGTAGCGGATATTCTTACACCACCACTACATGTTTAATAATTTGTCAACGATTCTGTCATAATTATTTTTTTATAGAATAGGGTGACAAACGAGCACACAGTCCAGGATGCTGTGGCCCATAGACATCTACATTTATCCTCAATTAAGAATCAAAATGCAGATGCGTTGTCACCCCTGAGGACTAAAATGGAAAAAAATAAATAAAAACAAAACGGTAAACCGAAGGTGAGAGATATATTCGCCGTTGACGCTGATACCGTAGTTTATAAGCTTGAAAATGGAGACTTACCGGAGCGTTCGTGTTTCACGTAAGCTATATGTTCTATTACGCGAGTTTTTATAGATCTTTTTGGTTGCCCTATATACGAGACCACATTCACAATTAAGCTTGTACACTTCTGCATCTTGTAGTGGGATATTACACGGATGGTAAGAACGGTTTGTAGAATGTTCTAATCGAAGCTCGCTTCAAGATGTAGCCAATCTTGTCTGTGACACCTCTAATATATGGTAGTACAGCAGGCACACACCCGACTGTGGCTGGCTTCACTCGGTCACTGTGACGTAGGCACGGGACCCGAAGCTTGTAATAGTGCAAAACCTTCTTGACGTTCTGAAGCTCGGGGGGCAGGTATTTGCTATTACAGATCTCTCGTGCTCTCTGTAACAAAGATTTGCCCACAGTAGCTAACTGTGAAGGATGATGGTGAGATTCACCGTTTAAATATCGGTTAGTATGGGTCTTTTTCCTATACACAGTTGTGACCTATGGTGTTGTTAGGATTTCGGTCGTCTAACATTTATATTAATTATTTGCCTCTAACTCCATAGTAAATTGAATTTTAGAGTTTATAGAATTAAGATGTTTTAAAAATCAAAAAGCTGAAGGTACTCCGGGTTAACTTTGACATTGGGACGTCAATCACCACAGTCCCCCATGACCATGGGTGCTGCAAAGCACCCGCAACGTCTAGAATTAAAAACAAGTAGTATTAAACGCGATAATATCCATAAAAGTAGTTTTCTTCAATGTGTAGTGTTCACGTGAATATAAGAAATCATTATCATACTGTCTTAAATGAAAATTCAATTACATCGTAGTCGGTCTAAAATAATAAGATTTTCTTTTATATTATTGAATATTGTAATTTTAATTTTCAAATGCTTTCCTTACGTTTCAATGCCTATAATAATTGGACTGACAGCTGTTTTTGAAATTAAAAGTTCAATTCTGAATTTATTGCTGCTTAATTTTAAGTAAAAAGGGTCTCCGGTTCTTCGGTATATATTTATATATAATTTATAAATATATGCCGAATATATTTATAAATTATATAAATTATAATATAATTTATAAATATATTTCGGCATATATTTATTTATAATTTATTTATTTTTTATTTATATATAATTTTAAAGTTGGATACAAAAGTATAAGTAAAATAGCATCTATAAACCACAAAGGTTTGTAAATACTGCTATCATCTAATCGATATTTCCTTAAGGTTTGATAAAGAGAAATAAAATACACGTAATATTACTTTGTATTGCAAATAGTTTAAAAATCGGGCTAAATTTATAATTTTGATTACCTAGGTATAATTAAAAAAAACATGCGTGAGTGTCGTGGAACACTCGGTTGGAACGAAGTTTCTTTCGTAGTATATTATTATTGATAAACGTATTTTATTATATTATATTAACAAATACAAATAAATGAATTGCGTCTATTAAAATGAAGCGTCATTTAAAATAATATTTCTTTCATGGCAAGATAAAAAAAGTGTGAGGGAGATGGATATTATTCCATCTCGCTCGCACTATAGAAAGGGGGTCGTGACGGAAAAATCTTACACTTTTTCTCACCTAGCCCCCATCCGTCAAATTCGTACCGTGCGATAAGGAACTTCGTTCCAATAACTAGATGATTGGAGTGTGAAGATCAGTGTTAAGTAGGAAGTAAGATTTTAATTTTGTTTTAATATTTTCTCGTGTAATGTCATTATGTAAATTAGAGGGCAAGTTTACTAATCGGGGAACTAAATACGTAAGTTTTCCGTAGATGTTACTAGCACGGGTAGTATAAAACGGATTTTGTACGACTTCTTGCGTGTGTACGGAATGTTTAATTTTTTCAGTAAGTTTCTTAAATGCGGTAGAGCCACGCTGTAGCTATATTATGTTTGTAACACGATTAGGTGAGTTCGACCGGGCAAGGACCACGCTCTCACAGAATACCAGCGGAAAATAGAAGCTTAATGCTGCTACTTTTCATATGGTGAATGTAGACAATCGGGACCTTTTTACTGAAAATGAAGCATTACATCTTATTCCTCAGGAATAACAACGAATCTGCATTTTGGTTCTTAATCGAAGATACATGTCATTATATACACATAAGTCCTGGCCAACACTCACCTGCATAGCTTCTGAGCTGCCCGACGTTGACCGGGCCCGGTATGGTGTATCTTCGTGGTTGAAAAAAAGGTTGCTCGCTTCAAACTTAAGGAGTGCTTGCCAGTAAGAAAATTTTTTTTATTATAACGAGTAAGAAGAAATGTTTTCCTTTCAAATTGCACTATTCTTAATCATAAAAATTATAACAACACAGCTGTAGATATCTAGATGGCCTCAGTATCCACATAACATCAGGTGGACTGTGTGCTCGATTGTCACCCTAATTCTATAAAAAAAAACTCAATGACACATTAAACTTCAATATACCTTCTTTTAGCAATTGTTGTGGACGGATGCGTTGGAAATCGTCAAATAAAAATTACTTCTTATAAACTTCTAATAAAAAAGCCCACAGATGCGTTGTCACCCGAGGTCTAAGATGAAATGCCCCACAGCCTTTAATTATAGTTGGTCTCTAGACCCTTCAGACCGGAACACAACAGTGCAAGCACTGCTGTTTGGTGGCAGAAATAGGTATGACTGTAGTACCTACCCAAACGGATTTCCCGAGCCCTAACAAGCTTATTTTCTGCCTAGAAGTCCGTTTAGTTTTCGATCTAGAAGGGCCTAGAAACCAAATCTTATTCTTAACAAAGAACCATAGATTATAATTATATTAAAGAAAGTAATCACATCGTTACGTCTATAGATTGTTAATATTATATCTTTTACGTTTTCTGTCCTTTACGATCTACTATCCTTGCCTTTTATTCGCTTTGGCTTCAGTCACATTTGTAACACAATAATAACATAATATGAAATTACGGAATAAACATATCTCATTTTGATTAAAAATATTATTTCAATTTCATCATAATTTCATCATTACAGCCCTTCACAAGTCCACTGCTGAACATAGGCCTCCCCATGGAATGCCACAAAGCACGGTCCCGAGCCACCTGCATCCATTGACTTCCTGCATGTCTTACCAGGTCGTCACTCCATCTAGTGGGGACGCCTACACTCGCCTGCCGGTACAGGCTGCCACTCGAGAACCTTTCTTCCCCATCGGTTGTCGGTTCTTCGAGCTATATGGCCGGTCCATTGCCACTTCAGCTTACTAATCCTTTGGGCTATGTCGGTTACTCTGGTTCTACTGCGGATATCCTCATTTCTAAGTTTATCACGCAGAGAAACCCCGAGCATAGCCCTCTCCATAGCTCGCTGAGCGACCTTGAGCTTCCTCATACGGCCAGCAGTGAAGGACCACGTCTCAGTTCCGTATGTCATCACTGGCAACACGCACTGGTTGTACAATTTAGTTTTGAGATTTTGAGGTATGCCTGACGAGAAGATGGGTCGTAATCTCCCGAACGCTGCCCAGCCGAGTTGAATCCGTCGATTGACCTCTCGGTCGAAGTTGGACTTACCTAGTCGGACTATTTGTCCCAGGTAAACATATTCGTCAACAACTTCGAGCTTAGTGCTCCCAACAACTACCGGCATAGGTGTGACATGGACATTAAACATGATTTTGTTTTGTCCATGTTCATCTTGAGACCTATCCATTGGGAGACACTATTGAGGTCATTGAGCATAGTGCTTAGGTCCTCCAGCGATTCTGCCATAAGGACTATATCGTCGGCAAATCGAAGGTGAGTGATGTACTCGCCATTGATGTTAATACCGTATCCTTTCCAGTCCAGTAGCTTGAAAACGTCTTCCAATGCAGCGGTGAAGAGTTTCGGGGATATTACGTCACCCTGTCTTACACCTCTCTGCAGTTGGATAGGTTTCGTACTCTGGTTCTGTACTCGGATAGCCATCGTAGCCCTACTGTACAAACACTTCAGTACCTCGATATACCGACAGTCCACTTGGCACCGCTGAAGGGACTGCAGCACCGCCCAAATTTCGACGGAATCAAAGGCTTTCTCATAGTCCACATACGCAAGGCAAAGTGGCAGATTGTACTCGTCGGTCTTCTGTACAATTTGCCGAAGGGTATGTATGTGGTCTATGGTGCTAAAGCCTTTTCGGAAACCGGCTTGTTCGGGAGGCTGGAAGTCGTCGAATCTGCATGCGAGACGATTCGTAATGACTCTCGAAAACAGCACGTAGACGCGGCTCAGAAGGGAAATCGGTCTGTAGTTCTTCAAGAGAGCGTTGTCACCTTTCTTGAAGAACAAGACCACCGCACTTCTGCTCCACGCCTCCAGTGTAATGCCACCATGGAGGACGGAATTAAAGAGCTTCTGAAGGACTTCAAGTACCGGTTTTCCACACGCTTTCAGAAGCTCCGCTGTAATTCCATCTTCGCCTGGGGCCTTGCCGTTTTTAAGGTGCTGGAGAGCCATTCTAATCTCGCTCAGACTGACGTCCGGGATATCATCGGAATAGTGTCGGATAAGACTTGCTCTTGGATCGTTACTCACACTTGCGTGTGGCTCCAACGATGACGTGTACAGCTGCCCATAGAACCTCTCAATCTCACTCAAAATCTCAGGTGTCCCGGAAACGATGCTGCCACAATCGGTCTTCAGCTTCGACAGTTGGCTCTTTCTGGCAGACAGATCTCTGGCAAAGACTTTGGAGCCCTGGTTCCGCTCGATCGCTTCTTCAATACGAGCTGTATTGAAGTTGCGCAAGTCCCGCCGCATGCATTTGGAGATCTGTCTGTTCAGTTGCCTATATGCTGTCAAATCTGCTGAAGACTGCAGCTTCATCTTCTATCTAACAACCATGAGATTAAGAGTGTGATCGGAGAGTTTTTGTGTTCTTCTGCGACGGGTCTTACAGAACTTAGCTCCGACCGCATGGACAGTTTCCACAAGCTTGTCATTCATATCGTCCACTTCATTGCAAACTTCTAGGCACTGAAAACGATTTTGTAACTCGAGCTGAAAGTTTTCGGGACTTTGGATTAGAGCACGAGGGGGACGGAGCGTTGACTTCATTAGACGTGACCTCTCCAACTTAACGTTTAGGTTCAGTGTGCCTCTCACCATTCGGTGATCGCTGCCAGTTTTCACCCTCGCGATCACTGAGACATCACTGAACAGTTGTCGTTTGGTCGTCATAATGAAGTCAATCTCATTTTTTGTCGAACCGTCGGGGCTTGACTAGGTCCACTTTCTGTGGGGCCGCTTTTGGAAGAAAGAGTTCATCATAAAGAGTCCCTCTTTCTCCATAAAGTCGGCCAGCTGCTGGCCCCTTGGGTTCCGTTGCCCTATTCCGAATTTCCCTACTTTCAGCTCACCGCTCTCTCTTGTGCCTAGTTTTGCGTTGAAGTCTCCTATTAACACCGTATAGTGGGTTTTGGAGGAATGCATGGCTCTAGAGATATCCTCATACATTTCCTCCACCTCCTCATCGGGGTGTGCCGAGGTTGGTGCGTAAACCTGAATGACCTTCAGCGAATACAGTTTGGTGATTCTGAATATAAGGTACGCAACCTTCGTCGACACACTCCCGATCTTTACAACGTTGTTAACGAGAGACTTGTGGACGATAAATTCGACACCTCCTTGGGACAGATGGTCGCCCTCCCGGTGATAGAATAAGTTGCCGGATTCGAGGATTACCGTGTTCTCCCCCTCTCTTCGGACCTCGGATAGTCCTATTATATTTCAACGTAACTTATCTATATATTTCAATTTAGTTAACAACTAATATTCCATTACTGCACACATACAGTCATCGTCATCATCATGATTGCAGCCAATCACAAGTCCAGTGCTGAACATATGCCTCCCCCAAGGAATGCCAAAAAGCACTTGAGCCGCCTTTTTTTCTATAGGAGAGGGGGCAAACGAGCATGCGGCTCACCTGATGGTAAGTGACTACCGCCGCCCATGAACAACTGCAACACTAGGGGAATTGTAGATGCGTTGCCGGCCTGTTAAATAGGAGAAGCCTCTTTTCTTGAAGGTCCCTAAGTCGTATCGGTCCGGAAAAATCGCTGGTGGTAATCGATTCCACAAGGAAGTTGAGCGAGGAAGAAAACATCTTCTAAATCGCACAGTGGTGGACCGCCAATCATCCAGATGGTATGGATGGTATCGCGAGTTTTGTCGCGATGTGCGACGGTGAAATTGAGCGGCTGGAATTAGTCCGAACAATTCCTCAGAGCACTCCCCGTGATAGATGCCTGCATTCATTCGACTTCCTGCTTCTCTTACCAGGTCATCACTCCATCAGGTAGGGGCCGCCCTATAATTCACTTGCCTCCACGAGGCCACCAGTCCAAACCCTCTATCCATCGGTTGTCAGTGCTTCGAGCACTTCGCTTTGTTGTTTACTCTGGTTCTACTGCGAATTTCCTCATTACTAAGTTTATCACGCACCGATTTAATACATAAAATAATAAGCATTATATTATATGTAAATCTAGGTAAATAAATAAAAGTTTATATAAATATGTAAATAAAAGATTTGTAACTATCTAAGCTTAAAGCTGCGGTAGTTCAGGCGCTAAGTGCTTGTTATAAATTTCACAGCACGCGAGCAACCTAGGTCCGAACCCAGCCGGCACCAATGAAATTTTTAATTGCAATTTTATGCGCTGATTTACCACTTGCTTGGCAGTAAAGGAAAATTTCGTTACAAAACCTGCATGTCTGAGAAATTTAAAAAAATATTTCGAAGACGAGTAAGTCTGCCAACACGCATTGGGACAGTTCGGCAGATATTTCCTTGCTCTAAAACTCTCTCAGAAATAAGAAGACTCCTGTGCCCAGCAGTGAGACGTATATAGGCTGTAACATTACTTTAGCTCATATAATAGTACTGTGTGTGATGGCGATGTAACATAATTCATCGCCCCATTTCGTTCCTTGGGTGTCGTAAGCGACGACTATGGAAAATGCCAAGATCTAATATCTTACGATAGATGGCAGTATAGCAATGGTGGTTTTATACTGCAGCTATATTATGGTTGCAGCACGAATGAGTCGGCTCGACTGGGGAGCGTCCACGCTTTCTAAAATACCAACGTAAAATACCAGCTTAAGGCTGCTATGTTTCGTATGGTGAGTGTAAAAGACCGAAAACTCTTTTAACTGGAAACCAGGCAACCCATCAAAGTCTTCAAGGGTGACAACGCATCAGGATTTTGATTCTTGACTGACGATTGATGACAATGTCTATAGACCACAGCATCCACTTACCATCTGGTGGACTGTGTGCAAGTTTGTCACTCTTAGTCTATAAAAAACTTGACGGGGATAGTGCACGCAATTGAGGGAGGGCGGGTGGTGCTCTTCAATCTAGGTGAGATACTTAATTTTATTTTATAACGCGGATCTTAGATAATCAATTTTCAACATATTCAATATAATGGATTTCCGCAAAGTAACGCCTGATTCTATTCATTATCTTTAATGCTGTTAAATGTCGGTACAGTGTCAATAGTATATTTAGTGTTTTAAGTATTTCTTTTAATGCTGTGGCCCACAGATACGTAGCTATCTTCGATGAATAATTCAGAGATGAAATCAGCCAACAGGCTCTCCGGTTCTCTACATTCAATATAATAATAATAATAATAAGTTCTTTATTTCCAAAAGGTAGTACAACCAGATATTTGCTTAACACTTAATAAAGCTAATTTGGTACATATATTTGAAACATAGCATCTGCAGCCGAACTAGGAGACCTGTGCATCAGCTGTCAGCGCCACATCCCCACCGTTAATTAACACCAAACACAACCGCATTATATTGCGATATTAAGCTGATTTTGAGAGCGTGTAACCTCCCCGGTCGAGCCATATCCTTCGTGCTGCAGCCATAATCCACCTGCAACGTGGCTCCACCGAGCTATATAAATAGCATCATTTTGTAGTTGTTTAAAGAAATTCCTAAAATACATTTTTAGCATTCGATGAAGTTAGCATCAGTAAGGCGACGTTTTATTTACTATGTGTTTTTTTATCACTCTCCTTCCTATTTCTGCCACCAAATAGCAGTGCTTGCACTGCTGAGTTCCGGTCTGAAGGGTATAGAGATAATTACAAGCAGTGAGCATTCCATCTTAGTCCTCAGAGCTTACAAAGAATCCGTGGCCATCTTTGTTTGATGTTGGTTGTAAGTATCCATGGGCTACAGCAGTCATTTACCATCAGGTAGGCTGTAAGTCCGTTTGTCACTTTAGTTTTAGAATAAAAAAACTTTGTATTACAAAGTTTGACGGATTCAAGGGATATGTAGATAATAAACATAATATGATACTCAAGATTCGACGTAACGCTAGTCGATGTAATGGGAACAAATCGATATTTGTAATTCAATGTGAGAACGTAAGGGAAAAATTTGTGTGAATCATATAGGAATTTAGGTTATCAGCTTATAATATTATAGACATTTTATTAAATAAGATCGAGTGGCGTTAGAGCGAGGTAATAGCTTTCTGACGGCTCCGTGGCGCAGTTGCTTAGCTAGAGTTGCGGTGCTGAGGTCCGCGGGTTCGAATTCCGCACGGAACAAGTATTTCTATGGCCTACAAATAATTGTTCCAGGTCTGGATGTTTGTCTTTGTGTAATTTATGTTTGTAAACTGCCTTCACGACAAAGGAGAAAATCCTAGTGTGGAACGTTTTACAAAAAATGAAGATTAAAAAATAATAATATTTGAGTTTAACGTAATTTTGAACGTATTACACCCACGCTGCAGCTATCTTACGGTTGCTATATTATGGTTTTAGTATGAATGGGTCGGCTCAACCGGAGAAAGATCACGCTCTCACAGAAACTCAGCGTAAAATTGCAGCTTAATGCTCCTGTGTTTCGTATGGTGGGTGTAGAGAATCTGAGACTCTTTTTACTGGTAACGATGCATTCTGTCTTAGTCCAGGGATGACGACGCATCTACATTTTGACTCCTCATCTCGTATATGGCCACAGCAGATACTGTAACTAATGCTAAGTATCTACTTGTGTTACTGTGTGCCCGTTCGTCACCCTTATTCTGTAAATAAAATAAAATATTTGAATGAATATGCAAATTATGTGCCTGAATGATCTTTTGTACCACTTGTTTTTGGAAAAAAAAAAGCGTAAGTATAAACTTTCTGTACTACAACCAATATTCTAATTCTAGGTGTAAATTAAAGAATTTCAAAGCTGCGAATAAGGAATTAATTCAAGCATGTGAAGAGTGCTATAATAGCATGAAAAATGAGTCAAGTAAAAAATAAGACTGCGTTGACCGCAACGCTCATTGCAAGAAGTTCACGTATAAGCAAATTGGCTTTAGAACTAGGAGAAGATAATCTCCACGGACGTTTACTTTTTAAGTCTAATTTGACAGAGGAAAGTAGAAAACCTGTCGTCTTAGATGGTAAACATGAAATCGTTAAAATGATGATTAGAGAAGTTCATCATCAATTCGGACATGCCAATCACCAAACGGTGATGAATGAGGTGAACCAGAATTTTTATGTATTGAATTTACGTAATATCACACAAATGTCAGTGGTGTAAAACATACAAGTCAAAGCCGCAGATAGTGCCACAAGGCAACCTTCCATTGGAAAGAATAGCTCATCATGAGCCCCCCTTCACGTGTTCAGCCGTAGATTATTTCGGAGCTATGAGTGTGTCTATAGGAAGGCGACATGAAAAACGTTGGGGTGTTTTATTCACGTGTCTTTTATTCACTTGGTGCACTTGCAGACATATTATTTACTTGGTAGTAGGACTTGCAATCTGTCTAGGAGTCCGTCTGTGTAGGTACCTACCGTCCTCTTACCCATATCTGCCGCCAAATAGCAGTGCTGGCTCTCTATACCGTAGTGCGCGAGGCATTCTATATTAGTCCTCAGAAGTGACAACGCAACGCCTTCTTTACTTGAAGTTGACTGCAGGTGGCCACGGCCTGCAGTAACAACTTACCTATTGCAAATTCCTCTGACCATTTAAAAAAATTCTTACACGAGTGACCTCTTTATTGATTTTGGATATTAACTAGAACTTTCATGAAAGTTTTTAACCAATTTAAATAGTAAATCGTACAATAAGCAGTGCGTACAACCAAAGAGAATATAATCACTACATTTACGTACCTACAACGTTTCGACTTCAGTGACAACTTTTCCAACTGGCACGTCATAAAACGTAACATCAAACGGGACGTATCGTATAGTGCACGATTTTGTAAGGAAGGCGGGACATGCGGGACTCATAAGACGTTTTGCGGGACTTTTTATGAATGCCTTACCGAGACTAACTGCGAAATCTAGAGAGGTTGGCCGCCTTCCTTTATTTTGTTCGGCAAGTAAAGGTATTTTTCTTAAATATTCGGTGGCAAGAAAAATCAACTACAAAGTTGTTTTGACAGATATGTTTATGTCGGCCGTAAAAAAATACACCAGCAATCCCTGGTTAGCAACTAAATGTTTGAAGGACACTTAAATACTTGAAAATAAATAGAAATATTAAACCTTCTATGAAAAGAATTTAACTATCTGCCAGAGGTGGAGCGAAATAATGTCATATTTCAACAAAACGGTGCTCCTGCCCATAATAATAGATTATGCACTGCTTATCGCAATAACAATTTTAACATCTCGATAGGTACAAACGAAACAATTAAATGGCCAGCAAGATCTCCACTTTAAAAAAATATAAAATGTCTTTTGACTTGAAAAAATAAACAGTTTAGTTTAGGATGTTAGGATGTTAAATGTTAGATTTCATGGTCTTCCTTAATTGTAAAATACAACGTTTATTCTAGAGATTTTATCCTTATCACAAAGGGTATAGGGATAAAATCTCGAAAAAAAATCGATGGGTTAGTAAAATAGTGATTGTTTATTGTAGATTCCCGGCTCAGGTAAGCTTTTTAAAAAACATGTTTAAATGCGGTTATCCTTATTTTGAAAAACAAAAAAAATGTTTCCTTTGAGTGAAATTTGATATCTTCAATATTTTAAGTACTTATTTTTATTTTCCCTTCACGCCCCGTTCGTTTTTTCCAACCTGTATATGTTGTTTATATTATTATAACCTGCATGAAACAAAAATTGAGAAGTATTGGAAATAACACATTATTCCATAACAGTATGTGACAGTTGTAGTTTCTTGTGATTTTGACTGTACTTAAAGTAACTTTGAAATCCATTCTATGTTATTTATTTTAATAGATACAAGTTCTTAACTGGCGCAAGTGCAAAGTCATGAAGCAATTTGTTCCGTATTTGAGTAAGGAGATAGTTATGACACTTCAAATGTAGCACACTCGTGTTGAATTGAACTTAGAAGTAGTTAGGCGATAGCTCACAAGCTTAAAATATATTTTCAACAAACAAAATTATTTTGATTCACACGTCGAGTTTTTGTACGAAAAAAATATTTCTAATTTTATTACTTATAAAATTATCATAATTTATAAGTAACATACCAAAGTAAGGATAATAAACGATCGCACAGGACATCTGATCGTCATTGGATGCTTTAGTTCATAGAAACGTCATCTTCGATAAAAATAAAACTTCAGACGCAACCAGTAAACAAGGTATCCAGTTCATTCACACTCAATACCCACGCACATCAGCATTATGTTCAATAGGAACTTGTTGTATTCTGTAAAATCAAAATTCTAACGTTCTTATTCATAGAAATTATGTAGTTCGAAATATTATATTTGTATTAATTTATAATATATTGTAATTAATTTTAAGAATACAATATCGCTGAAGTTCCTTTATAAAATAAAAAAAATGGAAGAGTGGCTGATTTAACATTTACGATTTTTACAAGCTTTTATTTACCTCGCTTTTTTCGTATGTCTTTGCGGTTCAAAATTTGTAATAAATTTTAAAGCAATTCCTGACTTCCGATTTAGCTGAAATTTGGCATACTTTAACTTTTTTATAGGATAAGGGTGACAAACGAGCACACAGTCCATCTGATGGTAAGTGGTTGCCGTGGCCCATACACATCTACACTATCCTCGATTACGAACATTTTGAAATCGGATACTGGCAACTGACTGATGACTGGATTTGTAGTTCAAATAAAATATTTTGATACTTATACTTTTTATGTTTAAATAATATTGTATATATGGTCGTGGAAAAAGTTTCTTCGTATTTTATATATAAATTCAAGACATTTATTTTTCAAAGTTTAATTATAATATATATGTGCCATTTCGTTCGATAACTTGTTGCCATCTTGTAGGTAGCGACATAATCCCGTTGCTGTAGACATATTGGGAATATTGATTAAAAAAATGCGACAAGTAGATTTGACAGTCCTCTCTTGATGGTAACCTAATACTACCCAAAGAATTCTGAAGAGACTGAAACGGGTGAAAATCTGAGGGTGCAAGGTCAGGACTATATGGTGGATGCATTAACACTTCCCAACCAAGCTCTATAATTTTTTGCTGAGTGGCCAGATGTGTATGGTCTAGAGTTATCATGATGAAAGACCACTCCATTTATGTTGATCCGTTTCTCAATTTCTTGCTTGAGTCTCATTAGTTCTTGGCAGTAGAGATCCGAATCGATGGTTTTGACCGTCGGTAAAAGCTCATAAACGATGCCCTTGTACATATATATCGATGATGCCTTTTCAATCCCACCATACACACAGTATCACCTTATTGCGTGTTAATCAGCGTTTCGCTACAGTCTGTGGAGCTTGACTACCCTTTGACCATGATCTTTTTCGCACGTTCTTGTCGTAGGTGAACCACTTTTCATGACCAGTGATCAATCTTTTCAAAAATGGTTCGGTTTCATTACGTTTGAATAGAGAATCGCAAATGAGTACACGATTCATAAGGTTTCTTTCAGTCAGCTCGTGTGGTACCCAAATATCGAGCTTTTTTGTATAGCCTGACTTTTTCAAAAGGGTCAAAACTATTTTGTGGTCAATTCTAAATTCCTCGGCTATATCGTAACTACTAAAATACCGATCTTGCTCCACTTTTTCAAAAATGGCATCGACTTTATCCGTATGAGGGCTACCAGAGCGAGCTGCATATTTGACATCAAAATTCCCGGACTGAAAACGCTTGAACCAACTTTGTGCTACTCTTACTGACACTGCATTAGGCCTATAATAAACGTCATAAATTTTTTTCGCGACTTTAGTCGCATTTTTTCATTTATTCGTTAAATTCACTCATTTTGGCGGACAGAAAACAAATGAAAAATGGCGGGAAAGTGTTTTTTAGTTTATATTTTTCCAAACAGTACAACCAAATAGACTATTCTTAAATTTTATACAAACAAAATACGAAGAAACTTTTTCCCCGACCTATTATTTAATATTAATATCTTCTTAGGTCTTTCTCGTGTAGCTATAACCAAGGTTAAAAAGGAAGGACCGATGAATCAAGGTGTATGGCGGACCCCAAAGGAAAAGGGTCTAGACGTGACCATCCTAAGAAAGTGGTTATTGACGATTTTGACAAACGTGCAATACTTCATAAAATAATGAGTATTAGGTCTTTACATATGAAATTGGCGTTTTGTACGGGAGGAATATAAAGTCAATTTTGTAAAATATATTTAATGAATCAAAGTATGCACCGTTGTTATCTATGCACGTTTGCCATCTTATAGGTCGTTCATTGAGCCCTTTACTAAAAAAAAACCATGGGGGCGAGAATGAATAAACTGTTTGAAGGCGGATTGGACTGCCGCATCGGAGTTGATTTTTTTCCCTGTAAGAAGTTGTCCGAATTCCGGAAAAAATGGTAATCTGTTGGAGCAAGGTCCGGGGAGTACGGTGGATGTCGCAGACATTCCAATTGTAGCTCATCTAACTTAGTGGTTGTTTGTTGTGCAGTGCGTGGTCTTGCGTTGTCGTGAAGCAGCAGTGGTCTAGAGCGATTGACCAATCTCGGTTGTTTAACAGCTAGTTCTTCCTTCATGGTTTGCAGTTACTGACAATAGATATCTGCCGTAATCGTTTGGCCAGATTTTAGAAAGCTGTAGTGAACGACACCGGCGCTAGTCCACCAAACACTCACAAGTAACTTTTTCTGACTCAATTTTCGTTTAGGGCAGGATTTGGCTGGGTCTCCAGGGTTCAGCCATTGCGACGAGCGCTTCCGATTATCGTACAGTATCCACTTTTCATCACAAGTAATGATTCGATTTAAAATACTAACTATAACTTACCCCGAAGCCTACAGCTATCTCTGAAGTGCTTTGTGATGGATCCGCTTCCACAATAGCCTTTAATTCTTCATTTTCCACTTTGGTCTCCGGTCGTCCACGGGGTTGGTTCTGAAGGTCGAAATTTCCAGAACGAAAACCTTGAAATCAAAAACGTACCGTGCTTACTTTTGCAACACCAGCGCCGTACACAACATTAATCCTTCGAGCTGTTTCTGCAGCACTGGTGCCACGGTAGAACAGGTACTCGTAAATATACCGATATTTCATGTTTTCCATTGTGCGGTAATAAGCGACGCCAAAGAAAAAAATAATGAGGAAAAAACAAATGAATGACTGTTTTCAAAACTCAAATGTGCCAGCTAAATGAATTTATAAATTTGAATTTGGAATTCTTAACCAAAGAGGAGATATTTCAGATCAAAGTGGTCAGTACGACAAAACGCTGATTTCATATGTAAGGACCTAATATTATGTAATTCGTAAACAGGTACCAACATTACGTAAACTACTGAGAGAGCTAAAACAAGACATACAATTCCCAGGTGAGATAGTACAGGAGAGATTCACAGAAGACCTGCCTCAATTTATTATATAAGTTGAAAACAATAGTAGCGGTAGTAGTGACGACTCTGATGTAAGCACCATTTCACTTAGGGATACAATCATTACTACTCCCTATCCTCGACTATGCTGACATTTGTTGCCTTGATATCACCGAGGAGCAACTTAACAAACTTGAGCGACTCCAAAATCTCTGTATACAGTTCATATATGGGCTTCGTAAATATGACCATGTCTCAGAATATTGCACTAAGCTCAAGTGGCTCCCAATCCGTCTTCCTCGGAATACTCATATACTTTCTGCTCCCTACTTCGTCTTATTTATTATATCAAGTCCTCCCTATCTAAAAGAACGTTTTAAATTGCTCAGCTGCTGTCATAATTTTTCCTTACGGTCCAAAGAAAATCTTTCCCTCAAATGTCCTGTGCACTCTTCGACTTTTGATGATAAATCATTTTCTACCGACTTCGAAAAGGAGACGGTACTCAATTCGACTGTATGTTATTTTTTATTTTATTAAGTGAGTTACCTCATAACTTTTTTCTGGGTAAACCGATTTCGATGATTCTATTTTTATTCGAAAGCTAGTGCGTCTCATGTGGTCTCATATAAATTTGATCAAGGTTTGACCTATAGTTTTTGAGTTATTCTTAATAATTTATATTGAAGTCGGTTGTAAACAATTTTTAATTTTTAATTATCTGTTCTTGAGTAAGACTTTGGAACTCGTTACCCCAGTCAATTAAAAGTGCTCAAACCTTAAATGTGTTCCAAAAGCAGGTTAAGGAACACTGTCTCTCTAACCCCTCTCTCTTCCTCCTACCTACCTTCCTACTCTTCGATCTACCTAAAGAATGTTGTTTCGTTAGTGCATAAGTTGGTGTCTTTTCTTATTTTAGTGCACAGAACACAATTACTCTCTACCAAGAGGTGCACCCTACCTGTTATTCTTTTTCGTATTCTTTTTATTTAATTATTCTTCTAGGTTGTCTGGAAGAGATTGCTATGTAGCAATAAGACCGCCTTTTGTTTTTCTCTCAATATTTGTTTATGTATTTTGTTCTTTTTATCTTTTCTTGGTGTAAAATAAAGAGTATTGTATTGTATTGTATTGTATACAATGTCAGGTGTTGAATATTTAGAAAGTGATTTTGACTATGACTCGTAATAAATATGTCTTTGATTTTTATCTTCTTTTTAATCGACTTCAAAAAAAAGGAGGAGGTACCTACTCACTTCGACTGTATTTTTTTATGTGTGTTACCTCATAACTTTTTCTAGGTGAACCGATTTTGATGATTCTTTTTTTATTTGAAAGATGGTGCTTTTCATGTGGCCCTATATAAATTTCATCAATATCTAACTAGTAGTTTTTGAGTTATCCTTAATAATGCGTATTTAATTGACTTCGACTACATTGATCATGTTCTCATTTTATTTATATTGAAGTCGGTTGTACAAAATTTTTTATTTTACCACTTGTTTCTTAGACTGATTGCATCTGAAATCACATAATCTTCTTGATCATTCCCAGTTCGTAGCATGATTTCTAAATATCAAAGATAAAATATTATAAATAAAAACACATGTGTGCAGTTCACCCGCGGTAAGAAACGTTCACAACGCTGCTAAGTGCCATTTTGCAGCACCAGCTCATATGTGACAGCAGTTATCTATGCACGACTGGACTTGCGCTTTATATAAGGTACGCTGTCTCGGCATGAAGTACCGTTACACACTTGCTAGGACACCTAGTTTTCTTGCGATTGCTTTGGCCCTGGACTTAATGAACCGTCCATATTTGAGATCTAGAGAAATTTCAACCATTACAACTGAAGGCGGTCAGTGTACTCCAAAGAAACATTCCGAAAAATAGGAGGCAAACTGAGCGCGCTCCATTTAGCAGTGAATAGATACGCTTGTGTTTTGGAGGCGTTGAATCTTACGGTTGGCATTGCTCCATTCAGCGGCTGCCTGCGGTGAGAGATTTGTACGCTCAACCATAGCTTCTCTTTAGGATTGGATTTGATCCCGACTGGCCCGAGCATTCGGCTGTTTGCTCTCTACAACTGTGTTGTCGTCTGCATACCCATAGAGACCAGATTGTCGTATCTACTGCAACATTTTGGTACGACGAAGTTATCTGATAATGGATCCGGATCCTGGTCACAAGGCCTATAAAAGCTCCCGGTCGAAACGGTGAGTGGAACCGGCGAGATGTCGTGCGGTGTCCCACAGGGTTCGGTTCTGGGGCCGCCCTGTGGAACATCGGTTACGACTGGTGCTGCGCGCCGACCTCCTACCGGCGTCAACGTAGTTTGCTACGCTGACGATACGCTGGTACTGGCACAGGGGTCGTACGAGGCGGCGGCGGAAACTATGACACGCGGGGCTGCGATAGTCGTTGAGAGGATCCGGCAACTGGGTCTCGAGGTGGTTTGACAAGTCCGAGGCCATGCACTTCCATGGTCTCGGAACAGCCACCACTGGGATCCTCAGTGATGGTAGGAGGGTATCCGTCGGCGTCGAGTCGACGTTGAAGCACCTAGGACTCGTCCTCGACGGCCGATGGAACTTCGTTGAGCACTTCCGACGTTTGGCTCCCAAACTGGAACGGACCGCTGCCTTCAGGCGGCTCCTGCCGAACCTGGGGCTAAACGCTTCGCCGGAGGCTCTACGCGGGATCGTGAGGTCCATGGCCTTACGGGCCCCGGTGTGGCGCGTGGTTTGGCGCGGCTTGCCGTCCACCACCTAAACGCGCCCCAAAGGGTGGTTGCCGTAAAGATGGTTCGCGGCTACCGCACGATCTCCCGCGAGGCGGCGAGCCTCCTGCTGGATTGCCGCCATGGGATCTGAGGCGATAGTCCTCGCGCGCCTGCACGAATGGCGCGCGGAGGCACTATGCCGGGAAACCCGCTGCCGCGGCAAGTTGTCGCGCAGCGACAGACTTCCGGCATGATCTCATGGCGACATGGAAGAGCGACTGTCGCAACCCGTGCTGGGCACGCCACTATAGCGGCGATAAGACCCTCTTTGAGGAGTGGCTTGAGAGACGCCACGGTGTCCTCACCTTCCGCCTGACGCAGGTCCTCACCGGACACGGTGTGTTCGGGAGGTTCCTGCACCGAATCGGGCGGAGGAAACGCCAGGTGCTCCCACTGCGAGGATCGACCGGAGGACACGGTGGAGCACACCGTGGAGGTGTGCCCTGCAGGCGGAGCACCGCCGTGTACTCGTAGCGGCGATAGGCAGCGGCGACCTCGCGTCCGGCCCTGGTCGAAGCCATGGTCCGGAACGAGACGGAATGGGATGCCGTCACCACCTTCTGCGAAGCAGTGATGCTAGCGAAGGAGATGGCGGAGCGAGAAGCAACAGCTTTCCTTCCCGGCCGCCGCGGAGACGCCCGGCGTCGGGGCTACGTCGTGGCTGACCACCGTAGGCGCGGACCTGTGGACGGCGAGCAATGGTAGCTCGCCGTCCGTCCGTCTAACGACGACAGGCCGTGTCGACGGCGCGTTTTGTTCCACGCGCCTCAAAGAGCTGTCAGCAGCGTGAAGGCCCGCAAGAGATGACGCCTGCGGGGCTGCGGGCTGTTCGAAAGAGATACCGCGGCTCCGGAACGTAAGCACTGAAGGAACACGGATGGTTTTAGTCAGTAAAAGTTCGACACCTTCCGCTCCACCCACAGCGAAAGGCGTCATTAGATGATTTTCCATCCGCAAAAAAAAAAAAGGCCTATAAAAGCTCGGTTTCGAATAGATTTTTTATATCACAAATTATTTGAAATGTCTGCTGCCGTTTTTTCTTATCGGAGGCGGAACATTGTATTTCAAAATGAAAACCATTTAACTCAATTAAATTACCCGAGACATCTACTAGGGTGGTCTGAAAAGTTTCCAACCTCAACGTGAAGATGGCAGCACTCGTCAATAAAAGCTAGTGAATGTAGTTGTGCATCTTTTGACAGTTACGCACCAAAATTTCAGCCATTTTGGACGCGTAGTTGTTATTTGACAGTCGTTTGAGTGAGTCAATGTGAGTGTTTTTGTGAAAATGGAAAAAAAATTAGTATCAAGCTGTCATTAAATTTATGTTTTTGAAAGGCAATACGCCTACGCATATCAAAGATGAGTTGGAGTCTGTGTATGGGAACTCTGCACCATCATTAACTACAGTGAAATTTTGGGCAGGTGAATGTAAACGTGGCCGTGAGTGCTTGGGAGACGATGAACATTCGGGACGTCCAAAAACTGCAACTACTGACGATAACATCGCTAAAGTTCACCAAATGGTGCTAGACGACCGCCGAATTAAAGTGAGAGAGATAGCAAAGGCTATGAAAATGTCCAAGGAACGTGTTTGTCACATATTAAATCAAGATTTAGGCATGAGAAAGCTGTCAGCGCGTTGGGTGCCGCGTTGCTCACGTTAGACCAAAACGTGTTTGAATGAACATTTACAACGTTCTGTTGGCGCAGTTTAAGCGCAATAAATCCGAGTTTTGGCGCCAATTAATTACTGTAGATGAAATTTGGATACACCATTATACGCTCGAAACAAAAATACAGTCAAACCAGTGGACTGCAAAGGGGGAACCGGCTCCAAAAAAAGAAAAAACTGTTTTTTCGGCTGGGAAAGTGATGGCGACTGTTTTTTGGAATAGTCATGGAGTTATCTTAATCGATTATCTTCAAAAAGAAAAAATCATTACAGGAGCATACTACGCATCATTACTTGGCAAACTGCAGGCAGAGGTTGCGGCAATACGGCCACATTTGCAGAAAAAGAAAATCCTGTTTCACCATGACAACGTGCCGTCTCGCACCTAAGCGGTTGCCATGCCGAAAATCCATGAATTACGGTTTGAACTGCTTGAATATCCGCCTTACTCACCAGATCTAGCCCCAAGCGACTTCTTTTTGTTCCCTCATCTAAAAGTTGCGCTCAAATTCAAATTCTTTATTTGCTAGTAAATAGGTACAAAAATATTTTGTTCTTGGTGTTATAACAATGTGTTGAGAAAACCTATTTAGCTGTTTTCAACAGCATGCAAATGTCCAAAAGTTTTTATAATATAATTAGTTTCTAAACTTTATACACATAACTAAAAACATCCTTTTACAATTTTTATAAATAAATAAATAAATATAAATTAATTAATTCATCGGAGTCAATCACCTTCGTGAACAATTATTTTGCAGAGAAAAATGCCGAGTACTATTTGGACGGGTTAGAAAGATAGGAGCATCGCTGGGAGAATTGTATAGAGTTACAAGGAGACTATGTAGAAAAATAAAAATAAATTTTAAGAAAGAATATCTTGTATCTTTGTTAGGTTGGAAACTTTTCATACTATTACTATTATTAGTATTAATTACTGGAGAATATTTGCTTTACAACTGCGCTTCAGTCTTGACGTGAATGTGAGAAGGTAGCAGGCACGTAATAAATAACAAAGAATCATTGAAATCTGTAAGAATATCATACTGTAAATTTAAACATAAATTATAATCAATATATTTCATTTAACCACTTCTCAATATATTTAATTATAGATACTTGAGGTTTGCGCGTTTTCCGCTAAAAAGAATCCCTTTGTCGTATCGTGCAGTTTTCGTGGTCACTTGGAAGGGAAGGCTAAATTTGCCTCTAAAAAGCTTGGCTTGCTCAGCAGAGCTGGACAATATTTCATACCGGCACACCACTTGCAACTTTACAAGGCGCAAGTCCGGCCTCACAAGGAATACTGTTCTCATCTCTGGACCGGGGTACCCCAGTGCCAGCTCCTTCCACTTGACCGCATCCATCGCAGAGTGGCTCGAATCGTCGACGACCAAGTTCTTTTTGATCGGCTCGATTCACTGGCGCTGGGAAGAGATGTTGAATCCCTTTGCATTTTATTTCGCATCTACCACGGGGAGTGCTCTGAGGAAATTTTAGGTTAATCCCAGCCGCAAAATTTTACGAACACACATCACGACAAAACTCACGATTCCATCCACATCATCTGGATACTTGGCGGTCCACCACTGTGCGTTTTACTAGGAGTTTTCTTCCTCACACAACTTCTTTATCGAATCGTTTACCACCGGCGATTTTTCCGGACCGATACGACTTTGGAACCTTCAAGAAAAGAGCTTACTCCTTTCTAAAAGGCCGACAATGCACCTGTAATCCCCCACGGTGTAGAAGTTGTTCATGGGCGGTGGTAGTCACTTACCATCAGGTGAGCCGCATACTTTATCGTCCGGATATCGTATCGTATCGGATTTATTGTCCACAAGTCTCTTGTTAACAACGTTGTAAGATTGGGAGTGTGCCGACGAGAGTTGCGTACCTTATACTCAGAATCACCAAACGGTTTTCGTTGAAAGTCATACAGGTTTACGCACCAACCTCGACACAATTTCGATGAGGAGGTGGAGGAAATGTATGAGGATATCTCTAGAACCATGCATTCCTCCAAAATTCACTATACGGTGTTAATGGGACACTTCAACGCAAAACTATGCACAAAAGAGAACGGTGAGCTGAAGGTAGAGAAATTCGGAATGGGGCAATGGAACCCAAGGGGCCAGCAGCTGACAGACTGCAGCGGCCCCACAGAAAATTGACCTGGTCGAGCCCCGATGGTTTGACAAAAAATGGGATTGACTTCATTATGATGACTAGACGGCAACTGTTCAGTGATGTCTCAGTGATCACGAGGGTGAAAACTGGCAGCGATCACCGAATGGTGAGAGGTACACTCAACTAAACGTTAAGTTTAGTTGAGTGTACCTCTTACCAACTTAACGTTTAGTTAAGTTGGAGATGTCACGTCTAATGAAGTCAACGCTCCGTCCCCCTCTTGCTCTAATCCAAAGCCCCGAAAACTTTCATCTTGAGTTACAAAATCGTTTTCAGTGCCTGGAAGACTGCAATGCTGTGAACGATATGAATGATAAGCTGGTGGAAACTGTCCATGCGCTCGGAGCTAAGTTCTGCAAGACCCGTCGCAGAAGAACACAAAAACTCTCCGATCACACTCTTGATCTCATAGCTGTTAGACGGGAAATGAAGCTGCAGTCTTCAGCAGATAATGCAGCATACAGGCAACTGAACAGACAGATCTCCAAATGCATGCGGGACTTACGCGTCTTTAATACAGCTCGTATTGAAGAAGCCATCAAGCGGAATCAGGGCTTTAAAGTCTTTACCAGAGATCTGTCTGCCAGAAAGAGCAAACTGTCGAAGCTGAAGACCGATTGTGGCAGCATCGTTTCCGGGACACCTGAGATTTTGAGTGAGATTTTGAGGTTCTATGGGCAGCTTTACACGTCATAGTTGGAGCCACACACAAGTGTGAGTAACGAGAGCAAGTCTTATCCGACACTATTCCGATGATATCCCGGCCGTCAGTCTGAGCGAGATTAGAATGGCTCTCCAGCATCTTAAAAACGGCAAGTCCCCGGGCGAGGATGGAATTACAGCGGAGCTTCTGAAAGCGGGTGGAAAACTACTACTTAAAGTCCTTCAGAAGCTATTTAATTCCTTCCTCCATGGTGGCACTACTCCGGAGGCGTGGAGCATAAATGCGGTGGTCTTGTTCTTCAAGAAATGCGACAACGCTCTCTTGAAGAACTACAGACCGATTTCCCTTCTGAGCCGCGTCTACGTGCTGTTTTCGAGAGTCATTACGAATCGTCTCGCACGCATATTCCCGAACAAGCTGGTTTCCGACAAGGCTTTAGCACCATAGACCACATACATACCCTTCGGCAAATTGTACAGAAGACCGAAGAGTACAATGTGCCACTTTGTCTTGCGTATATGGACTATAAGAAAGCCTTTGATTCCGTCGAAATTCGGGCAGTGTTGCAATCCTTTCAGTGATGCCAAGTTGACTGTCGGTATATCGAAGTGCTGAAGTGTTTGTATAGTAGGGCTAAGATGGCTATCCGAGTACAGAACCAGAGTATGAACCCTATCCAACTGCACAAAGGTGTAAGACAGGGTGACGTTATATCGCCGAAACTCTACACCGCTGCATTGGAAGACGTTTTCAAGCTACTGGACTGTACATCATTCATCTTCGATTTACCGACGATATATTCCTTATAGCAGAATCGCTGGAGGACTTAAACACTAATCTTAATGACCTAATAGTGTCTTCCAACGGATAGGTCTTAAGATGAACATGGACAAAACAAAAATTGTGTAACGTCCATGTCACACCTATGCAGATAGTTGTTGGGAGCACTAAATTCGAAGTTGTAGAGGAGTATTTTTGTCTGGTACAAATAGTCCGACTAGGTAAGTCCAACTTCGACCGAGAGGTCAATCGATGGATTCAACTCGGCTGGGCAGCGTTCGGGAAATTACGACACATCTTCTCGTCAGCTATACCTCAAAACCTGAAAACTAAATTGTACAACCAGTGCGTGTTGCCAGTGATAACTTATGGATCTGAGACGTGGTCCTTCACTGCTGACTGAATGGTGAAGGCAGGCGAAGTGTTGGGCATACATTTTAAGGCATGCAGGAAGTCAATGGATGCAGGTGGTTCAGGCCCGTGCTTTGTGGCATTCCTTGCCTATGTTCAGGCCTATGTTCAGCAGTGGATTTGAGAAGGGCTGTAATAATGATGATGAATGATGATTTCAATAAATATACAAAAGCAAGTGGCAAAAATATGTATGCACCAGTCGAAGACTGCTTACGCATTAACAATTAAGAAATTATTTATAATAAAACAAAAAAAACAAATGAAAAAAATCTAAATTAAAATGTGACATCAAATACGTCTCGCAACTCAGCATAATGCTGCAATGCCAGAGCTGGTTTTCAGTTGGAGCCTTGTGACATCGGCAGAGTTCCATAGTTATCTAATAATATTATATAATTACGAGTTAGAAAATACTGCTAATGTAAATAGATAATACACTGAGACTAACCTAGCAAACAGATGTATAAATTCATTATAATATTCAAAAAACTGAAGGTAGGACGTCAAACACCTCAGTCCCCCCCGTGACCATGGGTGCTGTAAAGCACCCGAAACGGCGGGGATTAAAAAGTTAAAATTAAACGCGATATAACCGTAAAAATTAGTTTCATTTAATGTGTAGTCTTCGCGTAAATATAAGAATAATGTTTTCTTATATTTACGCGAAGACTGTAACTTATTTCATAAAAACGGCAATTTTATAGGTAAAGACCTAATATTATTTAGCCTACATAAGTAAAATATAAAATAAAAGAAGAATGATATGTCGTTAAGAAGTTTCACTTCGTACGTGTGTACACAATTACACGCACAGTTTTTTTATTTTACTTATTGTACTTTGATAAACGTTTTGCAATAGTTTCTCTGTTGTTGTTCTTCTATCTTCTATCAATAGACAATAGACAGTAGAAAATAGACGAATAAATACTTATCACACATCACACTAAATACGGTATTAATATTATAAATATAGCTTATTTATACTTATAACTACTATACCTATTTTTGCATTCAATGCCAGAAGTATAATTGTACTGCGGTGTCGGAAATTGATCCCCACTCAGCGTAAGCTAAGTATAGCCCACAGCGACGATTTGTTATCTGCCAATCTATATATCTATATCTATACAAATAAATAAAATTGAAGAGTCTGTTTGTATTGTTAAAATAACTGCTTTTTACTAAATGCATATGAAAGTATATATGGTACTAATAACAAAAAAAACAATTTTTAAAATTTTTGTCTGTCTGTCTGTTTGTTCCGGCTAATCTCCAAAACGGCTAGACCAATTTTGACGGAACTTTCACTGACAGATAGCTGATGTTATAAGGATGGCTGCCATGCAGAAGGTGGGCTTCGAAATTTTGCCACACCCACCCTATAGGCCTGACCTGACCCCCAGTGATTATTATCTATTTTCAAACTTAAAAAAAGAACTTCGTGAGAAAAAGTTTTTAAGTGATGAAGAAGTGAAGGAAGCAGTTTCGGCGTATTATTTACACAAAGACAAATAATTTTTTTTTGAGGGTATACATAAGTTAATTGAAAGATCCGAAAAATGTATTAGGGTAGCAGGTGAATATATTGAAAAGGAAATATAAATTTGGATTTTTATTTCCACTCCTTACCCCCCATCCCGCGAACTTTAAAATGTCCTCTCGTATATGACGCATTTATAACCAACCAGTCTACATGGTTTGTTAATAGCTGTAGACGCACCAGACCTCTCCTACCTTAGGCCTTAAATTACAGTAAATGAAGGTTTTTTCGATAAGCCTGTATATATAGACTGACTTTAACAGTGTTGCCGTTTCGTATCATTTGACATGTTGTAATTGAGAATACGTCAACATTTTTAAATAACTGATAAATGTTATGTTAATTAATCAGCCGGTAACTGGACTTGCTCGCTGCCCGCATAGCACTTAGTCAGCATGGAGATGATTTTTCCTATACTCGTAATTCGCCTCCTTTAGAGGCGCAAACGGGTGTGGTTTTATTCAATTGTTTCCTTATCTTTTATAATTTATAGAATAAGTATCAAACGAGCACACAGTCCACCTGATTGTAAGTAGATGCTGTGACCCACATATACATGTACAGTCAGCGTCAGATAAAAGGGGGCAGTCAAGGTGGTCAAATATTATGAAACATCCAAAGTGATCACAAACATTCAAACATCCATATTGACCAAATTATTGAGAACATTAATCTTGCACAAATATAGGGATACGACTGATTTCCGCATGCCTAATAAATCATTTAAAGCTGATTTTGCAAATAGTTATTAGATATTACTCGAGCTTTTATTTCAAAAAATTATATTAATTTTAAAATAAATTCATCGCCCCATACTAACGTCGTATTAAACACAAGCTAAAGATATTATAAATTAAAATATTACATACATGCGAAATGTAAAATTGAATTATCTCGCGTGTTCCATACACGGCAACTTTTTTGGAAACAAGTTGGTAGTGTTTATTGCAACAGTTTCAAATATTCAGGAAACGCAAGTATTTGACACACATAGATTTTTTAATACATAAATACTTAATTTTTGTTTCTGAAACAGTGTTTGTAGTGTGAACACATGGTTTAAAATTACACATGTAAGGACACTCGTATAAATGTTTTAATGAAATTAATATATTATTAACATTTAAATCAGGTGACTAAATTGTATTTCAAATAGCTAAAGAAATATTTGACATTGTTTAAAAGTATTTGCATGCTATCTAAAATAAGCAAAACATGAGCGCTCGTTTTTACATGTTAACTACATTTATATCATGTTTTACGCAAATAAAGATTATTATTATTATTTTTTGCCGTTCCGACCGTAGTAAAAATTATACAACATATTATATTTCATTATAGTTCACTATAAAAGAACATAAATCTCTACATTAAGTCCTAAACAATAAGCCTTAAAAATAATGACATTTATCTGAAACACTAATTTAATTATTTTCGAACCAGTGAAAACCTAACAAGGCGCTTTGATCTATTTAATATCTACTGTCCTGCTAGGTATCGTTTATCATAAAAGTTTTTGTATAGAATGTGGGTGAAAAACGAGCACATCGTTCACCTGATGGTAAGCGCATGGTGTGGCTTATTAACATCTACATCTACCCTATATTAAGAACCAAATTGCAGCTGCGTTGTCACGCCTGAGGACTAAGATGGATATCTCGTTTCCATTAAAAAAGGTCTCCGCTTCGCTTCACTTACCAAACGAAACACAGCAGCATTAAGCTGCTACTAACTGCAATTTCACGCTGGTATTCTTTGAGAGTGTGGTCCTTCCCAGGTCGAGCCAACCCATTCGTGGTACAATTCGGGGTAGTTACGGCATTATTGTATTTCAATAGTTTATATAATAATTTTGACTTAATAAAAAACTTATCTGGATATATGATTTTGCGTTATACTGTAAAATTTATACCAACAAAAACATAAATGTGAAAAGGGACGATGTTCAGTACAAATGAAAGAGTTCATATCTAAACGAGTACCAAGTTCCACAGCAGATAGAAATGTACAACCTTGTTCATCATCATCATCACAGCCCTTCTCAAGTCCACTGCTGAACATAGGCCTCCCCCAAGAAATGCCACAAAGCACGGTCCTGAGCCACCTGCATCCATCGACTTCCTGCATATCTTACCAGGTCATCGCTCCATCTAGTGGGGGGACGCCCTACACTTCGTCCGCCGGTACAAGGCTGCCACTCGAGAACCTTTTTTCCCCATCGGTTGTCGGTTCTTCGAGCTATATGGCCGGCCCATTGCCACTTCAGCTTACTAATAGTTGGGCTATGTCGGTCACTTTGGTTCTACTGCGGATATCCGACTAACGACTAAGAGCAAATAACGCTAAATTCTTATTTTTCGATTGATCTTATTCATTGATTCGGGGACGTGAATAAACTACCTTCAAAAAAATATTCAGTTCGGTGTCTCGATATCACGTGCATATAATTAAGTCACTATGCTATTATAATTCCGAGTGGTGTCCCAGCTGCCGTCGAGAACAGTTAGTCCACGCAGCTTCCATTCGTCATTCCACCACCGCATCGCTTCGCATAGTCTTCGCTCAATGCTGCGCTCAAATTCGCGTACGCAACCTTAGAGAATTACGTGATCTAGATCGACGAAAACAAATTAAACTGTTGATTTAATAAAAGATTTTCAAACATAAGCGAACATTTTAATTGATGTGCGATACGGGTAAAACGAACTCAACATCATTAATGTTTTAGAACGATAAGTTTTAAAATTTCATTCAAACATTTTTATTTACTATTGTAATATTCTGCAGTTTCAAAATGAGGCTATTCTGGAAGAGAAACTGTGAAATCGTGGACGTAAAAATACGGATTATATTGTTGCACTAAAAACGTGTGGTGCACCCTAGGTACTACAATTTTCTTCGTCATAGAGCAACGTGTATGTATGTAGTACACGGTAGAGCCATGCTGCAGCTAGATTATGGTTCTAGCACGAATGGGTCGGCTCGACCGGGGAAGGATCACGCTTTCACATAATCGGCGCCAGTATGCGCCGATCAGTGTCAGCCGACAGCGCGTGTCAGTGCTAGAGCTGACTCTCCTTCAACTTTCAATTATTAATTTTGGTCCGAACTACTCAGAATGAGCTTACAGTGGCTTAACATCTTGCAGTGGTATGCTTGGGCTTGGATTCATTTTTATTAATTATGGGATCTTAAGTAGATGTTAGCACCCAGCAAATTAAAATGTTTTTTTATTATTTCAATAGCCTCGTGAATCATCCTTTGTAGAATCGGTGTTTATATTTTCTTAAAAAAAAAATCGTTACGCCACACTAGGATTTGGACTAGGATTTAATTTACAAATATGTACAATGATAAACATCCAGACCCGGAACAATTATTTGTAGATTATACTAATAACTGTTCCGTGCGTGATTCGAACCCACGGCCCTCAGCGCTGCAACTCATTGTTAAGCCACTGTGCCACGGAGCCATTATTAGTACTTATCTTGCCGACATTGCATTTGAGACAGGCCTTCTTATAAAACAGGCACTGCCTAATTTAGAGTTCAGAGTTCTAATATTACCTTAGCTTAGCTGTACCTAAATGTTAAGGTAAAGTTTAAGTAAACTCATTATTCTGGAGAAATAATAATATTATTTTTACTAGCTTTTTACCTGCTACTCAGCTTGCGTGGACTAAATTTAGGAACATCATTACTGCTCCGTACCAAATTTAGCAAAATTGGATCACATGTCGAGTAGGTGACATGTCTGTCTGTCAAAGGATTTTTTTTTAATTCCCACCATTAAGGCTATTGGGCGTATGTGATAAAAATTTGGCGTAGTTATAATAATGTATATATACGTTTCTTAGAGTAGGGCTACGATAGCTATCCGAGTACAGAACCAGAGTACGAAACCTATCCAACTGCAGAGAGGTGTAAGACAGGGTGACGTAATATCCCCGAAACTCTTCACCGCTGCATTGGAAGACGTTTTCAAGCTACTGGACTGGAAAGGATACGGTATTAACGTCAATGGCGAGTACATCACTCACCTTCGATTTGCCGACGATATAGTCCTTATGTCAGAATCGCTGGAGGACCTAAGCACTATGCTCAATGACCTCAATAGTGTCTTCCAACGGATACACTAAGCAAAGGTTACGTGTAACGTCCATGTCCACCTACGAAAGTAGTTAAAGTTGTTGACGAGTATGTTTACCTGGGACAAATAGTGCGACTAGGTAAGGTCAACTTCGACCGAGAGGTCAATAGACGGATTCAACTCGGCTGGGCATCTTTCGACAGATTAAAATACATCTTCTCGTCAGGTATACATCAAAACTTGAAAACGAGAATGTACAACCAGTGCGTATTGCCAGTGATGACTTATGGATCTGAGACTCCGGTCCGGTGCTTCACTGCTGGCCGTATGAGGAAGCTCAAGGTTGCTCAACGAACTATGGAGAAGGCTGTGCTCGGGTTTTCTCTGCGTGATAAACTTAGAAATGAGGGTATCCGCAGTAGTACCAGAGTAACCGATATAGCCCAACGGGTTACTAAGCTGAAGTGTTAATGGGCCGGCCATATAGCTTGAAAAAAACGACAACCGATGAACCGGTAGGCGAAGTGTAGGGCGACCCCCTACTAAATGTAGTGACGACCTGGTAAGAAATGCAGGAAGTCGATGGTTGCAGGTGGCTCAGGACCGTGCTTTGTGGCATTCCTTGGGGGAGGCCCATGTTCAGCAGCGGACTTGTGAAAGGCTGTAATGATGATAAAAATAATGTTGAATTTCATAGTCTTTTTTTAATTTACAGCATAATGTTTATGGGCAATATTTGATTCAAATCATTAGCCCCATTGAATATTAATTAGCAACATAAAATAAATGCTGATATTTTTTTTACGTTTGAGTAGCCTTCAAAATTTATTATTACTATTTTCACAGTGATAGTAAGAAAAACTACATTCATAAACGTGAGAAGAAACATATCGCCTTATAGTGGCGGCGTAAGATAATTCCCTACCCTATATTGTAACATGGGTGTTGTAGGAGGCTACAGAGGGAAACTGAAACTTAAGTAAAAACGGCAGCTAAATCTTAGGGTGAGTTACACGGCTCTAATATTCGTTTAAATAAAATTCATACAAACTGAAAATAAAAAAGAAGCTTTTGCGCGATTGTGGACCACATTATACTTAGTAATTAATTAATCAATCTACGATGTCACTAACTATTCCATCAAATAGAGATAAAAATGATAGAGTTCACTTAATTTTCAATTACTTACATCAGATATCTTGATACTAAAAGAAATTTGTGAAATTATTGCTATGCCGATAGACACCCAAATTCAATTAAAGATTCTCTTTTAATCAGTTTTCTGTACACAGTGTCAAATATTACAGTTTAGTTAGTAATTTTGCCAAATGTTGCAACTACGGTAAATCATCCTGATAATAGCCACCAGGTATGATATGTGACGAATCTCGAAAATGGATACTCGAATTAGTATTCAGTAGCAGTCTATTTAATTTTATTAATTACTAATTATAATTTAGCAGTAAGTAGATGGCTCTGAGGAATTGTTCGGATTAATCCCAGCCGCCAAATTTCACGAACGCACATCGCGGCAAAACTCCCGATACCATCCACACCATCTGGATGCTTGGCGGTCCACCACTGTACGTTTCACTAGGAGTTTTCTTCCGCGTACGACCTCTCTATGGAATAGCTTACCACCGGCGATTTTTCCGGACCGATACGACTTAGGGACCTTCAAGGAAAGAGCTTACTTCTTTGCTAAAAGGCCGGCAACGCACCTGCAATTCCCCTGGTGTTGCAGTTGTTCATGGGCGGCGGTAGTCACTTACCAACAGATGAGCCGCATACTCATTTGCCCCCTCTCCTATAAAAAAAGTAGATGGCGCTATTATTAGATTAAAACTATGACAGCCAAAACTGTTATGTATAATATTATATGTTATATATGTTATGAATAAAAACCTCTTTAATTAAACTATACATTATGTAAAATAAGAGTTTTGGAATAATCTCAGTTTTAGTCCGTCTATTTATAGATTAGTAATTAAACTAAAGAACATCTCAATTTTCATATTTTTGATAGACGTCACTATTATATATTAAAAGGTACGTTCATACGAAACACAGCAAACAGCATTAAGCTTCTTTTTTACGCTAGTATTCTCTGAGAACGTGGTCCTTACCCGGTTGAGCCGATCCATTTGTGCTGCAGCTATGTATAGTTAGCATAGCTGCATCGTGGCTCTAGCGCTGCAACCATGATATAGCGGCAGCATGGCTCTACCACGTGGTATTTGAACGTATATTCATTACAATTAAATAATTTGAAACGTCTTGTCAAGTATAAATCAAATGACTCATTAACACATATAAATAAATTGAATAAAACTATTTTTACGGATTTTATCGCGTTTAATTTTACTAATTTTGATTCCCGACGTTTCGGGTGCTTTACAGCACCCATGGTCACGGGGGGGACTGAGGTGTTTGACGTCCCAATGTCATAGTTAGCCCGCTACCTTCAGTTTTTGAATATTAATTTTGGTCCGATCTACGCAGAATGAGCTTACAGTATCTTGAAGTCTTGCAGTGATATGCTTGGGTTTGGATTTAATTTTGTTAATTATAGGATCCCAAGCAGATGGCAGCACCCATCCATCTTCTCTATTGAAATTAGGATGTTTTTTTAATTTCAATAGCCTCGCGTATCATCCTTGGTAGGAATCGGTGTTCTTTTGCGAGGATTTGTGGTCTATCAAATCTGATGTAATGGTGGGGACGATCTTGAACATGCTCACAGACTGCAGACTTCCCAGAGCGTCGGTGCCTCACGTCAGCTATATGTTCTTTCACGCGGGTTTTAATGGATCGTTTTGTTTGTCCTATGTAAGAGAGACCACATTCACAATCAAGCTTGTTGATGCAGGAGTGTACAAGTGCTTGTTGACTGCAAGACTTCAAGATACTGTAAGCTCATTCTGCGTAGATCGGACCAAAAATTAATATTCAAAAAACTGAAGGTAGCCGGGCTAACTATGACATTGGGACGTCAAACACGTCAGTCCCCCCCGTGACCATGGGTGCTGTAAAGCACCCGAAACGTCGGGAATCAAAATTAGTAAAATTAAACGCGATAAAATCCGTAAAAATAGTTTTATTCAATGTGTAGTGTTCGCGTAAATATAAGAAATCATTGATTTAGACCATATTTTATTAAATAAATGATAAAAAATAGATAAAATAAATGGTCTTTAACTGTCTTAAATCTAAATACCTCCTACCTAGGCAAAGCCAGGGCGGGTCGTCATAACTTAAATATTATGACTATCCTTAATTACTTATAAATTTAATTTAATTTCTATTACGCTCGAAATCCCTAATAAAAATTTTGATCAGGCATTTAAGAAATTTAATTTTGCACTTTTGTTACTTGTTTTGACATGGGTTGTTCGCTGCGTGACATCTAAAGCTAAATCGCTTAGTTAACCTTTGTGCTTCTTAAGTCGGTAAGTAACAGCCTATTTTTGCCCACAGGGCACAGGCTTTCTCTTGTTCCTTAGAGGGTTAAGGGTAAGGTGGGTTTTTAGGCACGTGTTGATTTTTTTTTATTTCTCAGGGATCGAATCCAAGTTACTCGCGTACCGAGAAAATTAATTAAAAAAATATTATATGACTAAGTACAAAGCCGTGACAAGGGCTAAGCTCTTGCTTAGCCCTTGTCACGGCTATATATCATCATTACAGCCCTTCAAATCCACTTCTGAACATAGGCCTCACCCAAAAAATGCCACAAAGCACAGTCCTGAGCCACCTGCATCCATCGACTTCCTGCATGTCTTACCAGGTCGTCACTCCATCTAGTAGGGGGGCGCCCCACACTTCGCCTACCGGTACAAGGCTGCCACTCGAGAACATTGCTTCCCCATCGTTTGTCGGTTCTTCGAGCTATATGGCCGGCCCATTGCCACTTCAGCTTACTAATCCGTTGGGCTACGTCTGTTACTCTGGTTCTACTGCGGATAACCTCATTTCTAAGTTTATATAACAAAATATACTTAATTTATATTTTCTCCTACGCACGACTAATTCTTAGAACCTGCTTACAGATTTATTTTCGTACTTTCAAGAAAAGAGCCTAATACAAAGGCTGGCTCTTGCGATTCTTCCAATAATGCAATATTGTTTTTCGGTGGCGGTTATCATGTACAATTAAGTGAGCTTATTTGCCCTACTTCTATAGAAAAAAAGAATAAAACTATATTGATTTAAAATAGTGACGGCGAAAGTGTATTCACTACCCCAATGGTGCCGTGGGTGTCGTACGAGGTGAGGGAGGCAATCTTAAACAGGAGATAGGCAGCAGCATCTTGCAGAAAATACTTAAAATGGTGGATGCCTGTTCAGCAGTGGACTTCGATAGACAGTCATGATGACGGCACCGTGGCGCAGTGACTTAGCTGAGGGTCGCTGGTTCGAATCCCGCACGTAACAAGTATTTGTATAGGTAACAAATAATTGTTCCGGGTCTGAATGTTAGTCCTAGATTTATGTTTGTGTAAACTGCCTCCACGATACAGGAAAATATCTGATTGTGGTAGTAAGATTTAAAAAAATGGTGATGATGAAGATAATTTACGACTACAAATTTCAATAGATTGAACCCGCGTCATCTTGCAACTCCCTACATCTAAATTATTATAACTTTTTCATAGTAAGACGAGCACTCAATCTCATGACAATAACTAATGAAAACTAATGTCAATGGAGAGATTGGCGAATCAAGGTGATTGTGTGTCGTACTAGAAAAGTTTGAGCCCAGGTCCACTAAGTTGGAATACTTGGAAATCCTTACTTTAAAAAAAATTAAGATCGCTTAGTTTAAATTATCATGACTTTCCCTTGGCATAATATGTTCTGACACAACTGGTTGCTGCACCTATGCGGATTCCATATGTGGAAGATCATGCACCTTCCCTGTTGGACCTTCTGCTGACCTCTCCTTTTATCCTCCGGACGGATATTAGGTCTATCCGGACGGATATCCTACGCCCTTCTTGGCGTCGATAGAGACCTTTGGCACTATAGGTTGGCCGATTGGGACAGGATGCGGTCTTTTATTGCATCTATTTATACCCTAGGGAGTGGGTTTGCTTCTCGCTGGATGATCCCAACGTTGTTGCTAACTCTGTAATGCAAAAAAAGAAAGAAAGAATATTGTTGGGGCTGCCAAGCTTTTGGAGCGGATCAGGTATGTTTGTCAAATCACGCGTGAACATCTTTAAAAAAAATTGCCTCCTTGATGCGTCGTGTGGGAGAATGTATCAAAAACCTCCATGCACATGGGTTCCAGGCCCAGTATGTTTAATAATAAATAAATAATCTATGCCAACTCACTAACCCCTAGTTTAAGTTTAAAAGTAATAAAAAAATAGGTATATTTACCTGAATTATGAATAAATAAACAAATTAATAAGACTACACTCGGGTTCTTTGTTTTTTAAAATAATTTACTTGATACGCCGTACAAATCCGAGTGATTCAGTTTTGATCGTGTTTTGTTATATAAATGTAATGGTGATTCATAAACCAACTCTTAATTTTATTTTATTATTTTCACCCGACTCATTATTGAACATTGATGATTTATTACAATAGAATAGAATAGAATAGAATCATTTTTTTTTATAGATTATAGTACATAATACTTATTGAAAGTCATTTTTTACTTTTACCACTGGTTCGCAAAATAAACATCTGTCCTGGGAAGAACCAGCAAGAAACCCAGCGGGACTTTTTTTTAAAAAAAAGCACAATTTAAAATATAGTATTTTATACAATTGTTATGAAAACATTTAGAAACAGCATGGTAGTGACTCTTTAGTAGTATGATAACCCTTACTAGACAATTTTTGCTTAATAAATAATTTAAAACTTTTGATAGAAAAGTTCTGCATATTTTCTGGAACTTTGTTGTAAAAGCGTATACATTGCCTCATGAAGGAATTACTGACCCTTTGAAGTCGAGTAACTGGTTTAACTAACTTGTGCTTGTTCCTAGTATTTACAGAATGTACATCACTATTTTTAATAAAACTATTTTTGTTTTTGTGTACATACAATAAGTTCTCGTAAATATATTGAGAGGCCAAAGTTAATATATTTATTTCTTTAAATTTTTCTCTAAGGGATTCCTTCGGACCTAGGTTATAAATTGCTCTTATGACTCTCTTTTGCAAAACAAAGATAGTTTCAATGTCAGTCGCATTACCCCATAGCAAGATTCCATATTATGACATTATGCTATGGAAATAACTAAAATAAACTAATCTAGCTGTTTCAACACATGTAAGGCATCTAATCTTTTTTACAGCATATGCTGCAGAACTAAGTTTGCTAGCTAGTTTAGATATATGAGGGCCCCATTGAAGCTTCGCGTCAACTGTAATACCGAGAAAAACAGTGGATTCAACAAGACCCAGCTCCTCCCCACTTAAAAGCACACTGGTATTCACCTTTTTAACATTAGATGTAGTGAATTTAATACATTTCGTTTTATTACCGTTCAAAAGCAAATTATTGACGTTAAACCAGTGTACTTCTTTTGATATAGCATTATTCACTTCGTTATATTTCAATAACTAGCTGTTACCCGTGGCTTCGCCCGCATGGTCACTGGGAAATGAACTATCAATTGCTTTTTGAATTGAAAGAAAACTGAGTTTTATAGAATTGTCAGAGATGCAGCCAATTCAATTTCTAATTCTTTGCCCAACATGCCTTTCATATTTTGATGCACCAGGTGTATACAATTTTTATGATTGTTTTTGTGAGAAATTATACAATTAACTATTTGTGGGCTACATTCTGGATAATTTCAATTGTTATTATGATTGAACTGATTCCAAATTCAATGTAAAGTTATTACACTGCTCAATAGAAGCAGATGTCTGGGTAGCCAAATCCTTGGCTGAGTTAAAATATAAATAATAAGATAGCACATTTGCTATCAGTTCTATACTATACTTGGATAGGCAATACCTATCTCCAGTCATAAATTTCTTAATTAAATTATTTATGTCAATCACATGAAACTTATCATTATAAGGCCATGTCCGCACTGCGATATTACACAGCGCGACTTTTATTTTGGCGTATTATATTCCGTGATAGGAATTACACCTAGTACGCACTGCGAATAAAATTTCGTACGATTTTTGTCAGTTCGATGCAGTTCCCCGCTGAAACGCACGTCTAAAAATGAACAACAGAATTTTTTTAATTTACCTGATACTACGGCGGCAGCGTGATAGACGTATAAAAGATGTCATGAACATTGGATTCACTAATTTACGGCCTTGAGACCTATGAAATTATTTTTCTACATAAAACATCAAAGGCTGCGAAAATACAGTAAAAAGTTTTTCGGATATTACTGAATATATGGGTGGGATAAGCAATTTATAGGGCACCTTTTCTAGCCTCTTTCCTGGCTGCGCAGGGGAAGCAGTGCTACCCTAAATAGGGCTGCTTTGACGCTTGGGGTGCTGCCGAATCCACGCTGTTATCCCAGATTCAACGTAGAAACGGCCATCATCACCCAAGCCTCCTGTGTGCAGACTTCAGACAAAGCCAGGAAGCATCATGACCCGACCTCTCTACTTAAGTCCAGCGCCACAGGGCTTATGACGTCTCGGAGTCCTTATTCGAAAACAGTCATTGGCGCAAGATATATTTCGGTGCACAAGTGTTCGCGCATACACAGGTGCACACTCTCGTCCTCCCTCTTCTAAACCCAATGGAGCGGAAACCACTACGATCAGAGAAGAGTTCAGATGATGTGTTTGGCCGACGTACACTGTAGCTCCCTGCCGTCGCCCTAGGCCATACACCATTGCGTTGCTGCCGCGCCGAGTCCGCCATAACCCACTGCATATCTGCAAGAGCTGCCTTCCTCGCCGCGTCAGGTTTCACGCACTAGACGGAAGAGATCCGTCACATAGTCTGCCCTAATAGTAGCAGACCCCCTCATCCAGGTTTAGCCCGCGAGCCGACGCGGTTTATCGGGGTGTGGCCGCTGTGTGCATAACAGCTACTAGAAGCCACTGAGAGATTTGCAGAGATTCATGACCTCATTTGAGCTCCGTCCGCTATGGTAAATAGCCGGCTGTCGGATGCAAACGCTATTACTCCGCTACACCCCAATATATATATATATATATTCCATTGCCGACTCTATCACTCACAGTTAACGTTACAGCCTATTAAAGTCCACTGCTGAACATGGGCCTCTCCCATAGATTGCCCCCCATATTTGCCATAGTTGCCACGCCTGGCAAGCAACCGCAGTTTATTTTTATTTTTAATCGTTATTAGGAAGACGCTGCTGAACATTTATAATTGGTTTACTAATAAAATATTCGACAGCAAGGTTAAATAAAATACAAATAAAAAATAAAAGAAAAAACAATTTAATAAAATCTTAAAAAGTAAACATTCTATTAAAAATATTGTTTATTTACATATTATGAGAGTAACACAATAATAAAGAAGTATTGAATAGAATATTTAAAGAAGTCTAAGTTTAAGGATAACTTTTCTGCTTAGGAGTCCGCCTGGGTAGGCACCATCTTAATTATTTCTGCCGCCATATAGCAGCGCTTGCACTCTTGTATGTAGGGTATAGATAGCCAGTAAAATTACAGGCTGTGAGACATTCCATCTTTGTCCTCAGAGGTGACTACGCATCTATAGCTCTTTATTTGAAGTTGACTGCAGCTTTCCGTGGGCTGCAGTAACCACTTACCATCAGGCAAATTGTAAATTCGCTTGTCACTTCAGATTAATAAAAAAGTTATTATGATTAATAAATTAGAAAGAACCTCTCAACGCTTGACTTTACGATGATTTAGAAGACGTGAGTTTTAGAACTTCGGAACTAGTTGAGATACTATTACTTACTTAAAATTACATACCTGTGTTACCTTTTGAAATGTCACTTTTACCTGTCGGATATTAAATTAAAAAAAAATTGTGTGCAATGCAGTGTGTAGTGGCAGAATATTCCGTAAGGATCTGTTGATATTTGGCTGTGTTTTGCGCTTTTTGATTGTTAGATCTAGTCGAAGCAGCACTTTCAACTCTACAGGATGCTGATAAAATAAAATTCCAAGTTCGTGCAATCCTGAAGGAAAGATATTATTGAAAAACTTTTTATGTCTTGATCACTGAATTAAGGAGTGACGAACATAAGTTGCCTGCAATAATTACGAGCAAATACCGGCGGCGGAGGCGAGGAACGGTTGTTCGAGACGGATATCCGACTGGCAAGTATGAACAGCACCATATAAGGTCATTCACTAGCGAAATCCCTCACAATTTTTGGTCGGACGTTAGGTCATGTCAAACTTTACAATAAAATGCGTCGATGCTGACCAAAATCTGTATCTGATCGTTATCTGACATCGATTTTGGTCAGCATCGACGCGTTTTATACGCGACGGAAACGGGCCCTGCCCGTTTCCGCTTGAGATGTCGAATGTTATATCTAAAATTAGACAAAACATTGCGTAGAGCCATGCTGGAGCTATATTATTGTGGTTGTAGTACGAATGGGTCGGCTTGATCGGGGAAGGAACACGCTCAGACAGAATACCAGCGTAAAACAGCAGCTTAATGCTGCTGTGTTTCGTATGGGTGAGTGATGTCGCATCTGGATTTTGATTCTTAATCGAGAATAATGTGTAGTTGTTTGTCGCTCTAATTCTATAAAAAATAAACTATTCAAAAGATAAAATTCAAAAGAAAAATTCTGTCTAGGAATGAAGAGTATCCTGGAAAGAATGCAGTAATATAGAAAATATTTACAGCATCTTCGCTTAAAAATAAAACTTATAAAAATAGAATAATTATCGTTGCATTTTTATTTCTTGGCATTTGTTTTTAACGTGTTTCATTAAATCAGTAAATATTACTCACTATGTGGTCTATACAAGATAACTTCTTCTTAATAAAGACTAAAACTAAAAAACTGCGGTTGCCAACCCGCTTGCCAAGCGTGGCTACTATGGCAGTGCACGATATGAGTGACAAGGTCGTGGAAACTGTTCATGTGGTCGGAGCTAAGTTCTGCAAGACCCGTCGCAGAAGAACACAAAAACTCTCCGATCACACTCTTAATCTCATTGCTGTTAGACGGGAAATAAAGCTGCAGTCTTCAGCGGATTTGACATCATACAGGCAACTAAACAGACAGATCTCCAAATACAGCGGGACTTACGCAACTTCTATGGGCGGGGTTAGTCTACTCCTAATTCTCACATTTTTACATTATCGGTAGGACTAGATTAACACCTATTCTGCTCTCCTGTCCGGCGAGCAGTTTGGCGAATGGCTCTGGGGGAGAGCGCAGGTCGTGTTGATCCCCAGGGCAAGTCTGAGGAGTTCTTCCTTCACGCGGTTGCCGCCTGTTATTTGGTCTGGTTCAATAGGAAACATACAGAACACAAACACTCAGACGACCCTCATTTTATTTCCTTTTATCCCATCCCCTTTTTTCCTATCTTAACCCAATCCAAGGTGTTAAGCGTACCGTGCCGATGGATGCATGGCTGGGGGGGAGTCTAGTCGCAAACGGTACCTACCCGAGACCAGGGCGATTCAAGTAGTATTTTAGCCTGCCGTGAGTGACCGAATTTTTCCCTAGCTACTCGTGGGACCAAAATGGACGAAGATCGATATTTTGAAAAAATTAACTCTCCTTTAATGGAACTGATTGTAGGTCTGAAAGAGGCTCTTTTAGCCTCACCAACACCCTGCAACCCTAAGCCGCAACCTGGGACGAGCCGAGAAGTGGAAGGCACGTCTGTAGCCGAACCACAGTCGGAAACGAACCAGGGAGGGGAAAATAAAAAGTTCACTAGGCCTTATAAGCTTAGTGGGGCAGCACGGAAGAGGTACCGAAGGCTGATAGCAGCTGAGATAGGAGCCGAAGAGGCCCTCTCTCTCTGCCAGAAGCCATGGGATGAAATCCTTCTGCCCAAACCTCCCCCAAATCCGAAGGCGAAAAAACGCAGTCGGTCTGAGGAGGAGTTCCCCAAAGACCAGCCCAGGAAATCTGTGAAGCTGGCAACGGGGGAGAAGAAGCTCATCTTCGGTGCCGTAGCTGGCTCCGCGCGTGTAGGAATTCGCAATTCGAATCCTATGAGCGTGGAGCAGATGCGGCTGGCCTACCGGGCACTAACGCAGGCTATTGCTAAGACAGCCTGTGGAGCGCAGCCGGAAATGGGACCAAAATTTTCGGGTTTCACCCACAAGCCAGGTTGGATTCTGGTAACGTGCCTGAATAAGGCACTGGACTGAATTGTGGGTGAGATCGGACAATTGAAACCCTGGCTGGAGGCAGAGCGAACGAGAGCGGACGAGAGCGAACTGCCGAAGCCTCAACTGGGCATTACCTTTCTGCCCCGCAGCGAAGCTGTCTCTCCAGAGGAGGCGGCTGTGCTGTTGAGGGCACAAAATGAAGGGCTCCATACCGAGCTCTGGAAAATCCTCCACCATAGGGACGAGGAGAATGGGTTCCTAATACCCTTTTCTCTGGACGACCCATCGGCGGAGGCTCTCCGAGCGGCAGGCGGAATTGTCGTCCTTGGCTTTAAAATTGTAACTTTTAAGGTCAGGGGAGGCTCTGACGTGGCAATGGAGTCTGAATAGCCCCAACTCCAATCCACTCAGCCCTGCAGTAGCAGGCTGGGGGGATTGGAGTTCAACTGCTGTAGCAACTGCTTCTGCCGTGGTGGAGGTTTGCTTTGCAGAGGACGACAGCGATCTCGCCCTAATACAAGAGCCTTGGGTGGCCAACGGTCAAGTTCTGGGATTGTCGGCTGCCGGTTGCTGCTCTCGCTCGTGGATGCAGCCCCTTAGGTACGGCTCGTGTATAGGTGCAAAATTATCACGCAGTCGTGCTTCAAAATCAGCCCATGTAGTGACATCCTTTTTGACGCCAAGCTACTACACTCCAGCATCATGTTTGAGCAATACTGGGCGTGCTTCCTCCCATGTCAGTTGAGTGCTTGAAAATTTACGGCTGACAGGAAAACTTCAACCACTTCCGGATTTTTTCTGCCGTCAAAGAAATAATTTCATTCTTTGAAGGAACTTTTTTTTATAGATGATTGCAATTACTTTGTGTTACCTACCTTATACTTAAAAAAGCTTATTTATCTCTTTTAACTATCACTTTTCAAGTTTATGGCAGCCGGCTGCTTAGGCAGTAGACTCAGAGCTTGTATAATCTACAATAAGAAATATTGAACTTCTAGCTGTTCCAGAGTATAGCAATGACGACCTGGTTTCAGCCTTTATAAATCTTAAGGGATGCACAGGGGCCAGAGTAATCATTTGCTCAGCCTATCTTCCCGGAGAACACCCAGATCCTGCCATCGAGTTAGAGCGAGTGGCGGAGTTCACCCGTAAGCACAACATCGAACTTGTGGTTGGATGTGATTCTAATGCTCACCACACATCATCGTGAAGCACTATAATCAACGGTAACATCTGCAGTAAGCGTGCTGGTTGTAGTGTATAGGTCTTGTAGCTAGAGCTACATCCCTAATATATCTATCTATAACCTTTTCTAATGTCTTAAGAAGAAAGGAAGAAAGGCTTATAGGTCTAAAGGTCTTTGGTAAAGCGTAGTCCTTTAGTTTTAGTATTCTAAGAAGAAGTTATCTTGTATAGACCACATAGTGAGTAATATTTACTGATTTAATGAAACACGTTAAAAACAAATGCCAAGAAATAAAAATGCAACGATAATTATTCTATTTTTATAAGTTTTATTTTTAAGCGAAGATGCTGTAAATATTTTCTATATTACTGCATTCTTTCCAGGATACTCTTCATTCCTAGACAGAATTTTTCTTTTGAATTTTATCTTTTGAATAGTTTATTTTTTATAGAATTAGAGCGACAAACAACTACACATTATTCTCGATTAAGAATCAAAATCCAGATGCGATATCACCTCTGAGGAATAAGATGGAATGCCACTAAAAAGAGTCTCCGGTTCTCTAAACTCACCCATACGAAACACAGCAGCATTAAGCTGCTGTTTTACGCTGGTATTCTGTCTGAGCGTGTTCCTTCCCCGATCAAGCCGACCCATTCGTACTACAACCACAATAATATAGCTCCAGCATGGCTCTACGCAATGTTTTGTCTAATTTTAGATATAACATTCGACATCCTCAAGCGGAAACGGGCAAGGGCCCGTTTCCGTCGCGTATAAAACGCGTCGATGCTGACCAAAATCGATGTCAGATAACGATCAGATACAGATTTTGGTCAGCATCGACGCATTTTATTGTAAAGTTTGACATGACCTAACGTCCGACCAAAAATTGTGAGGGATTTCGCTAGTGAATGACCTTATATGGTGCTGTTCATACTTGCCAGTCGGATATCCGTCTCGAACAACCGTTCCTCGCCTCCGCCGCCGGTATTTGCTCGTAATTATTGCAGGCAACTTATGTTCGTCACTCCTTAATTCAGTGATCAAGACATAAAAAGTTTTTCAATAATATCTTTCCTTCAGGATTGCACGAACTTGGAATGTTATTTTAGCATCCTGTAGAGTTGAAAAGTGCTACTTCGACTAGATCTGACAATCAAAAAGCGCAAAACACAGCCAAATATCAACAGATCCTTACGGAATATTCTGCCACTACACACTGCATTGCACACAATTTTTTTTTTTAATTTAATATCCGACAGGTAAAAGTGACATTTCAAAAGGTAACACAGGTATGTAATTTTAAGTAAGTAATAGTATCTCAACTAGTTCCGAAGTTCTAAAACTCACGTCTTCTAAATCATCGTAAAGTCAAGCGTTGAGAGGTTCTTGCTAATTTATTAATCATAATAACTTTTTTATTAATCTGAAGTGACAAGCGAATTTACAATTTGCCTGATGGTAAGTGGTTACTGCAGCCCACGGAAAGCTGCAGTCAACTTCAAATAAAGAGCTATAGATGCGTAGTCACCTCTGAGGACAAAGATGGAATGTCTCACAGCCTGTAATTTTACTGGCTATCTATACCCTACATACAAGAGTGCAAGCGCTGCTATATGGCGGCAGAAATAATTAAGATGGTGCCTAACCCAGGCGGACTCCTAAGCAGGAAAGGTATCCTTAAACTTAGACTTCTTTAAATATTCTATTCAATACTTCTTTTATTATTGTGTTACTCTCATAATATGTAAATAAACAATATTTTTAATAGAATGTTTACTTTTTAAGATTTTATTAAATTGTTTTTTCTTTTATTTTTTATTTGTATTTTATTTAACCTTGCTGTCGAATATTTTATTAGTAAACCAATTATAAATGTTCAGCAGCGTCTTCCTAATAACGATTAAAAATAAAAATAAACTGCGGTTGCTTGCCAGGCGTGGCAACTATGGCAAATATGGGGGGCAATCTATGGGAGAGGCCCATGTTCAGCAGTGGACTTTAATAGGCTGTAACGTTAACTGTGAGTGATAGAGTCGGCAATGGAAGACCCAGACCGAAGTTTATCGACCATATTGGCAATATATCAAAATTAAAATTAAAATTACCCTTAACCGACGGAATGTGGGTAGATATATCGATAAGAAATAAGCGAAAGAGCTATGTCAAGATCGTGCCTAATGAAATTCCACAGTCTCTGCCTCCCCCCTGGGCGACAGGCGTGGATTTTTATGTATTTATTAATAAGTTTTAAATATACTCAAGAGCAAGAGAGTCAATCGCCTCATTCCTTTTGTTGGTAACTTACGTGTAAACGAATGCCAGAAAATGCCGAAAAGTTCTAGTGGCCTCTGATAGATTATAAATAACCATAATATTATTGAACCCCAGCCTAATTTATCCAAAACGGACACGGGGAATACTTTGAATGCCAATCTGGCTTTTTCAAAGAATTAACAGTGCCAAACGATGACGATGAGCTATTTCTTTAATACGGGTAATAAACGAGCCACAATCCACCTAATGGTAAGTGGATGCTGTGACCGATAGACATCATGTAGATGTCTATGGGTCACAGCATCCACTTATCCTCGATTAAAAATAAAAATGCATATGCATTGTCAACCCTGATGATTAAGATGGAATGCCACGTTTCCAATAGAAAGTGTCTCCAGTTCTGTACACTCAACATACGAAATACAGCAGCATTTTGTGATAACGTGGTTCCCCCCCCCCTGTCGTTCCACCTGTTCATTCGTAACATAACGATAATATTATAGCTGCAGCATGGCTTTTTTTATAGAATAGGGGTAGAATAGGTTTTGAATATAGACGCTAGACGCAAGTTAGGAGTCTTCGTTTGAGTTTCTTAATTGAATTTTTAATGACTTAAAACGTATAATTCATTTTCATCACTTAAAATAGAATTTATGTAATTGTATACTCGCACTTGTTTTTTTATATAGAATAAGGATGACAAAACGAGCACCCAGTCCACATGATAGTAAAAGGATGATGGCTCATAGACATTTACATTTATCCTTGATTAAGAATCAAAATACAGATGCGTTGTCACCCCCGAGGACTAAGATGGAATGCCACTTTACCAGTAAAAACGGTCTCCGGTTCTCTATACAACGTATAAGCGCTAATGCGCACTATCAATAAATCCGCACCTGTTATATTTTTTTAACTATTGTAAGCCAGTGCTTACCTAGTAGGTAACCACCCGATGGTAAGTAGCGGTGGTGCCGAAGATAATAAGTTGCACTAACTTAGCTAAACTTATAACCTAACCTTACTAAATTCTAATCTAAATTAAATATGGTAAGACAGACGCTGAAACATTATTCCACTCCTTTAGTGAGTGCCAGTGACCCCATTACTGAGAAATGAAGCAAACCACTTAGTTCGTATGCGTTTATGTCGACAACGAAGTTGTGGAGACCAGCCGAGCGTCTAGTAGTCCGATTATGGAACCCGCTTGTTATACGCTATTAAATCACTATAAAGAACCTTCCACGATGTAATTTATATATAATTTGTCACATACTAATACCGAAATATCTTCGATTCTCCTCATAGGTGCTGCGCTGGTTTTCTTCAATTCGCTTAAAAGTGCCACATTTTCATCAGTGACCACAGTTGAGGATCGTCCCTCACGAATTTCATCATGGAGAGAATCAAATCCTGCGTACCAACGCCTTCCGGGATCTGGAATCTCGGCGCTTATTATGTTGTCTATATGACTGGGCCGCAACTTCTCTTTAAGCCATATTAGAATGTGGGCATGCGGTAATCCTCTTTTTTGCCATTCAATTGAATACATGAAGCACTGCAACTCTCCGAAAATTTTCCCTTTGTTAATTACATACATTAATTTTTGTACTTTTAATCTAAATACTCTAGCAACTAAATCGTGTCTGTCAGTACTTTTTTGGCCCGGCATTAGCTCCTCGGTTATTTCTTTCCATGTGGGATTGCAAGTAAAAGTAACAAAAAGATCAGGTCTTCCGTAAGTTCGTACATAGGCGAATGCGTCTTGTGTGTACTCATGTAGGTAGCGGGGACTGTTAACGAATGATGAGGGCAGAATTACTATTTTACCTAAATCTCTGCGGTTTACATTGGCGTCGCTAGAAACTGCATCTTGTAAATGTATATAATTCTCAACGCGCAGCTTTTTTTGATTTAAAGATATATAACGGAGACTTTCACTTTCTACCTTCACATACATGTCTACCAAAAATTGATGAAATAATTGTCTACACCGGGCTAAGAGGTTAAAATCATTTTCTCGCAACATCACATGATACGCATAAAATCCATACATGATACTTTTTGTTCGGAGTAGGCTCCTTTGTGACCAGGTTAATGAGTGGAATTTGAAAATGATAACTCTCTTGTCCTTTGCAATAAATCAATGGGTATTGCAGAGCGTCATAAAACTTGTGTGTATCGGCTACCCGTTGCAACGTATCATCACGTGCTCGCAAGACAATGTCTCGTGAAGAAAATTGATCACCACTAATTACGGCTGCTATTTCGTTTATCGAAGGTGCATTGTAGCGCCTTTCATGCTCTCCTCGAGGGGTCCAATCTGCGTGAATGACGACTTTATAATCCTCTTCAGGTAGGTTTTCTAAAGCAGTTTAAAATTTTTTGACTAAAATGTTACGTTCATGCAAGACTCTTTGAATTTTGAACACTGTGTCTCTCTCAACTCCCTGGATAAATTGGCAGCGACGGTCTACCTCAATTTCTTCATCACCCATAAAATATACTTGTAAAAATTTATGCTGTTCGTTTTCAACTGGAAAAAGTGAACCTATTCTATGATAAATTTGTCCTTGCACCGTAAATGTAGGCGAAAATCCGGCATTATTATTTCCCGGTCAACCTGAAGGACGTCATTTGAAAGCATGAGTTATATTTCCGTTTAAAAGCGCCGTGACTCATTAGCATCATATAAAAGAGAGTTTTCAAAGGTTCTTCTGGTTCCCAAGTAACGGAAGAGACACTTTACCATTGGAACAGCACATGCCTGCGGTCTCATCTTTCCATTTTAAAGCGCTGCAAAATCGACACGCCTTGTCCATCAGTCCGATAACAACTAACCTGTGATTTTTATAATCAATCAACGAATCATAATTGAATGCTGCGTCATTAAAAACCGACCAATTGTTTCTTTGAAAATTTTGTCGACGTTCAGCTTGGAGCTGTGCATTTGCATCTCTTCGCGCCTGTGTCTGTTCTTTTGTTTCAGATGCCCTTCTAGTTGATTGACGTTCAGCTTGCTCAATGAGTCTGTGTTGAGTTTCATCAGGTGTTTCCGCGGCTCTTAAGGCGGCCTGACGTTCCGCTTGTTCGAATAGCCTTTGCTGACTTTGAGCAGGTGTTTCAGTAGCTCTTAAAGTAGATTGACGCTCTGCCTGTTCAAGACGCCTTTGCTGACTTTGATCAGGTGTTTCAGTAGCTCTTAAAGTAGCTTGACGCTCTGCCTGTTCAAGACGCCTTTACTGAATTTGAGCAGGTGTTTCAGTAGCTCTGAAAGTAGCTTGACGCTCTGCCTGTTCAAGACGCCTTCGCTGACTTTGAGAAGGTGTTTCGGAAGCTCTTAAAGCAGCCTGACGCTCTGTCTGTTCAAGACGCCTTTGCTGACGTTGAGAAGGTGTCTCAAATGCTCTAAAAGCAGCCTGACGCTCTGCTTGTTCTTGCCTTCTCAGTTCAGCATCTTCTAAAGATTCTAGCGATCGAGCTAATCTTTTCGCTTGTCTTTGAGAAGATACTCTTGAAAGGCTGGACTTACGTTTGCGAGGCATTATGAAGTAAGAAAAAACCTATTTATAAAAAAACGTTAAAATACCTAAAAGGAATTAAATTTTAAATATTTTTTAAAGCAAATCCAAAATATCTAAAAGGAATAAATATTCCTTTTAAATATTTTTTAAAATCAAAACAACAAAACCAATTCAAGACACAACACGAATCCGAAAACGATAGCCAAAAAAAACCGAATCAACTTAAACCAAATCACAAAACAAATCGCAGAAAACCGAAATCGAAAGCAGTAGTCAATATAAATATAACCAAAGAAAAAAGAAGTAAGTGTATAGGTACCGTATACACTATCTATACTATTAATATTCCTTTGAAATATTGTTAAACAACCTAAAACAACGAAAATAAATTCACGATTCTAAATAAACAAAATCCAAAATCAAAGCCAGAGTCTAAATATGTATAAAGGAATACCAACCAAATCAACAAAACCGATCCAAGAAAATACACAAATCCGAAAATGAAAGCCAATATAAATCCATTCAACCTTAACCAAATCACAAAGCAAATAACAAACAACCGAAATCGAAAGCAGGTAGTCGAATAAGCTACGAAATAGAAACAATTTAAGCGTATAGGTACCGTATGCACTATAAGTCGCGCGGCTCAACGGCGGGAGTTAAGTACATGTCAGGAAACATTTCGTTACCGCGTTTTAAAAACCTAGTAACGACATCTAGCGGAATCAATTTAAACTATGTATACGTTAGTTAATAAGAACTCTCAAAAATATTTTTCTTATAATTTTGCACAATTTTTCTTATTGTAATACCGATTCATTCATAACCACATATAAGAACTGTATTCATTTCCGTTCAATAAATATTACTAAGGCTTATTAATAAGGCTTACTAAGAATTGTTTCTACCATTGTTAAGTAATAGTTAAGGGTGAAAGCGTGACAGGTGGTGATAGTATTTCTGATCCATACTTATAATCACGCCTGTAACCCTTGCGGGGTAGGCAGAGCATCAACGGATTACTTAATATCGTCTGCGAGGTTATCGCCTATTCTGTGAATTACGATGCACCAAAACGTTTGAAGAAAATCAGCTGGTGAATTTTATGTTTTTTATCGCTCTCTTCCCGGTCCTGCGTGGAAAAATACAGATCCATACATTTTTATCTTAATTTTGGTAAAAGACATAATAATCCAGATATTCTGACCTTCTGTGTTCGTCCATCGTACCGTCGTCCGTCTTGTAGAATCACGGTGGCGCCACCTAGCTGAATTTAATTTTGCAACATATTCGATTTTCCCACGGGAATGATATTATGTTTTCCCGCTGAAAAAAGCCTATGTCACTCTACAGCCACCGAACTATCCCCATACAAATAATCATGCCATGCCGACGCTCTGTTGCGACGTGAAAGAAGGACAAACTTGTGCAACATATTCGATTTTCCCACGGGAATGAGATCTTTTTCCGCGGAAAAAAGTAGCCTATGTCACTCTACAGCCAACGAACTATCCCCATACAAAAAATCATGCCATGCCGACGCTCTGTTGCGACGTGAAAGAAGGACAAACAAACAAACAAACAGACACACTTTCGCATTTATAATATTAGTATGGATATGGATGCTAGGTAATAAAAAAAAATATTTTATCACAAATATTTTCAAGATGACTGTACATCGGGCAAACTTTGTATGCTTATCTCCTTAAATAAGTTTTCCACTAAGTTTCGCTCAATAAATTTAAAACTAACAGACACTGAATTATCACTATATCATGACACATAGTTCAAGAAAAAACCAGTATAATGCAATAGCAGCTTAATGCTGCTGTGTTTCGTATGGTGAGTGTAGAGAACAGGAGATCCTTTTTAGTGGAAACGAGGCATTCCATCTCAGTCCTCAGGGGACAACGCATTTGCATTTTGATTCTTAATTGAGGATAAATGTAGATGTCTATGGGCCACAGCATCCACTTACCATCAGGTGGACTGTGTGCTCGTTTGTCACCCTTATTCTATAAAAAAAAATGTAAAGCCAGAATCCTCACTAAGACATACAAATAACTCCGGTTCCGTTGGGGCGATATAATATTACAAACTTTGTAAATGACAGCCACCAATTACTCACTGAATCCTAAAATAGGAATCTCATTCCTAATTCAGGCTGTTGGCGACGCATTGTTTTTTTTAATGTAATATTTATTATTTTTGTAATATTTTGTATCTTAGGTTAAGGTTTGTTTTGTAAAGTATGGTAACGGTTATTTTATAAATTATGTGTAGGTAGACTTGTATAAATTTATAATATATATTTTTAAGGTTTTTAAGTTGCCCAATCTCCGCTTGTGTGCATATACATACGTTTAAGTTGTCTCGCGCTTTGAAAAATCTAACGGTCATTTTTATATTTTTCACTTTGTGGCTCAATAAATTTTTTGTAACCAGCACAAGTTCTTGATTTGCTATCGATCCACTTCAATGGTCACTTCGGCCGGATTATAAATTGGAATATTCACCACTCCACCGCGAACATTGACGAAAACTCTTGCTATAAGAATGAAGGAGTTGCAAGGCACACAAGACCAGGGACAGTCAACGGCTCCGCAACACTCATATGAGCTGAAAACAAACTGGATATAGAAAGTTACGCCAAGCCAAAGAGTTTGCCAGTTAAACCTTCGGAATCTTTGAAGTCCAGACATTCAACATCATCTTCAGTATGTGCTCAGAAAAAAAAATAGAGCTAGAAGCAGCGGAAGCAAAAGCCCGTATACAAATGGAGCTTATCGATAAAAAGCTTGAGGCTGGTCTAGACGATTTGGAACACAATTCATGCTCATCGAGGTCGCACACCAACGAGGAAGTTGAGAAGTAGTTGGAGCGCAGTCAACAGCCTGAACATCCTGCCCTTAGAATGGATTTACAAAGGGTGGGCCAAATGCGCCGGCAGCAGGTGAAGCCGCCGCCGGTAACGATAATGGTACACTGCAAAAGTTGGCCAGCGCACTCAAGAATTTAGCCGCTGCCTCAACACCTCAACAGAATAATGCATTAGCATAATTTATTGAGCCGTATGTCCATACCGCAAGATTTACCAATGTTTAGTGGTGACCCTATGGACTGGTTACAATTCATGCTGGCATACAAAGTATCCACACAGGTATGTAACTTCAGCCCCAAAGAAAATTTATGGCGTCTACGAAAATGTCTTCGTGGACAGGCAAAAGAAGCAGTTACGTCTCTTCTTATCACAGCTTCATCAGCTGATACAGTGATGTCAACTTTAGAGTTGCAGTTTAGTAATTCAGACATCATCATAACCAGAATCATGCAGGATATAAGGAAGCTACAGCCCATATCACCTGATTACCATAAAGACGTCGCGGCTGTACGCGCATTAAACAGACACGAATATCTTCAAGATACAAGCGTCACTACAATAATATTAAGTAAGTTACTTTTTTTTACCTACAGTACTTATTTCTAAATGGGCAGATTATTATTATTATTATGCATAATTACTGCCGGCGGCGTCAAGGCGTAACTGGATTTTCTGTCAGAGTTTTTAAATGAAGAAGCCGTAAAAATTTCTACATCTTCGGTGCAGTGGATCAGCAGTGTTCACAACATAAATAAATTTAAAAATTCTGAACGCTCGCATCATGCAGTGTTAGTAAATAGTGAACAAAATAAAATCCGTAATGTGACGATCCAACAACTCTGGTTTTCGATGGCAAGAATTCTTTGGGCACTTTTCTTATGTTCATTTTGAGGGTACTCACACATGTTGTGTTTAGTGGCTGTTTTGCCCACATGTATCGGTTTTTTCATAGAAATAATCAGCCATTCTTGACAAAGGTTGATCGTCGTCAGTGTCACTGTTTGAAACTGGATTTTCCTGGTCAGGCTGTGGTTCGTACTCCTGATTATCAGATGCGCTTTTCTAAGTATCTGAGTTGTGGTTAATTTGTTCTGGAACATAGTTTTTTCCTAAATCTTCAGCTTCATAACCACTAGAGTGTTAACACCCCAAACATTCTTCGATTTGTCTATCGACATTTGAACTGCATCCCGGTATAACTTGTCTACTAGTTTGTGTTTGGTACTGAATTTCTCTGCTCCAGTATCTACGTCTTTTTCTAGATGATTCTGTATCATCCATCGTGTATGTTTGCTGGTACACGCTATAATAAACCACAAATAACAATTTAGCAAAACTGTAAAAGAAGTAACGTAAGTGGTGACGTAGGGCCTGAGAAGCCTCAGTGAAACATTAAAGCCACATAACTCACCGAATTCGCTCCTGCCGACACTATTATCCCTGTCCACGGCGTGAGCGTAACTGAACTCGAAGCAACTGAGACGCACAAACACGGAACGCGCGGGGAAAGGGGTGAAATAACGTTTCGTTACCACATACCGTATATACCGTACCGTCAATACTTAAAAAGTGACAAATGTATCCATTACCCGGAAGAGTGAGTGAAAATCTAGGTCCGAGTAATTATAAAGTTATAGGTAAGAACGGGGAAACAGTTCATAGACATATCAACCAGGTACGAAAGCGATCATCATTAAGCTATCCAGTAGAAACGGTACATAGGGAAGATAATAAATCAGCAGCAAATTCTCAAGGGAATGGGAAAGTTCTTCCGGCACTATCGGCGACGGTTGACATCCCGGGGCTGACGGCAGGCGCGGTGCAGCCGCCGCGTGGCCAGAGGAAATAAACGATACCTCGTCAGTGCCGGCCTCACTGGACGGGAAAATTTCTTCACCTATTACCGTCGCTCCACCGCCAAACAAAACACCACCCAGAACCCGACGGATTCGATAGTGTAGACTTAAGAATAATCCTAGTAAAAAAGAATTCATAAATAGGTATAGCCTAAGTTTTTATAATTAAATAGTTGTACTTGTAATTTAACTATCATAATTTTAATAAATTATAACAAGAACTTACAATATATATAAGTGCATAAGAAGGAAGAAGTGTAGTGTATAATTAATATGTATGCATGTGAGTATATACATATATAATTGTATGTAACACGGCGAGAGGGCCTAGAACAGTCTCAAAATAAACGAGGTTGCCATCGGACGTTACATGGTATCTTATTCATTCCCGAACATTACACAAACGACACAGTCTTTTCTTCTGGTAAGCATATATGTGTCGGCGCGAACCTTTCTACAGGCCATTCTTTAAACGGCAAGGAAACCCACGGAGGCCCATGTAACCAAAGATTGCAATTTAAAATTAGTGATGGTAACAGTCCATGCGAATAATGATCTGCAGGATTTTCCGACCCTGCGATGTGATAAAAATTATCTGGTTATAAATAAGACTGTACCTGCGAAATACGGTTAGCAATAAAGGTGTTTAATTATGCGGTGAAGAACACGCCCAACAGAGTATAACTTCCGAATCTGATAATTAAAAATTAAAAATTTGTACAACCGACTTCAATATAAATTATTAAGAATAACTCAAAAACTATTGGTCAAACCTTGATCAAATTTATATGATACCACATGAGAAACACTAGCTTTCAAATAAAAAAGAATGATCGAAATCGGTTCACCCAGAAAAAAGTTATGAGGTAACACACATAAAAAAAGCACATACAGTCGAAATTGAGTACCGTCTCCTTTTTGAAGTCGGTAGAAAATACGTAAATGTTGTAAATCGGATGCCTCAACAACTAATCGTAAACGTTGCGTACCAACTTAGCGAGCAAAACTAAGGCACATAACCCGAGATTTAGAACAGATGAGCGTTATAATGGGAGGATTATTTTCGTTAACAACGTGGGAATAAATGACATACCCGTAAGCTTTTTCTAGCGTCGGCGAAGGTACACATGTGAATTTTCATTTACTCCTATATTACGTGAAAACTGTAAATGTGAGATTAAAGGTAATTCTGAAATATATTGCTGTCATATATTGACAATATTAACGGGCGGAGTCTCATCCCAGTTAAGTTTAAAAACCCACAAGGTTTTAATTAAAAATTTAGTAAAGTATTATTGGACGCACAAATCCTAAAACATCGTACAAGCGAGCGGTAGCGGAGAGTATAGCGCGTTTGGTACAAGCGACCGGTGGCGGCGAGACAATAAAGGAAAACTTATCGGTAACGGGATGCCTAAAATTTTAATAATGTCATCATCATCAAATGATACCGAGTCTTGTTGACGATGTGATGCTGGTATATGTTGTAAAAGCTCATTGCAGTTACTTGTCCACTTAACCAATTCGATTCCACCTCGGCAAAACATTTGGATTACGTAGGTCACTCAATAAGTTTTGAGATATACAAAAAGTATTCTAGATACTATTAATATTTATTTTACATCTTTTCAAAATATTCTCCATTATGCCCTATACAAAGTTCCATTCGCCTAAACCAACTCTGAAAACACTTTTGCCAGTCTTGATCTGACAGGTCGAAAATAGCTTCTTCGTAGGCAGCCACGGCTTCTTCGATGCTTGAAAAAAACTTGCCTTTTATTTTTTCTTTGACTCTTGGGAACAAAAAGAAATCACAAGGAGCTAAGTCAGGGCTGTAGGATGGGTGACTTAGAGTTTCAACACCAGATTCCTCAATAAATGCTTTTGTTCTAAGGGAGGTATGTGAAGAGGCGTTATCGTGATGCAGCATGATTCCCCGAAGCCCGGTCTTTGGTCTTCTCTCCCACACAGCTTGAAAAGCTTTGGATAATGCAACTGTAGTATACTATTCAGAGTTGACTGACCTACAATTTTCCAGCATTGACGTCGACAAATGTCAGCTCCGCGAAAAAAACTAGCCACCATTTTTTTTGCCGACGTTGCGAGGTCTTTGCAGTTTTGTCGGTAACTGTCCTTCTGAGTAGACCCATACCGATGATTGCCAATTATTTTCCGGATCATATTGACAGATCCATGTCTCGTCACCAGTAACGATTTCTGAAACACACCTAGATGCCCTGTTTTCAAAACGTAGACGCATTTCATGGCACCAATCCACACGAGTCTGTTTTTCGCTTTCGGAGAGCAAACGAGGGATCCATCGAAAACAAAGCTTCCTCACTCCAAGACGTTGATGTATGATGGTATGAATGCTCCCCGAATTAATGCCTACAATCTTTTCGATGTCGGTATATGTGATTCGTGGTTCTTCTCGCACCAACATTTCAGTAATCCATACATTTTCTGCCGTTACTGCTGTTTGCGGGGCCCCAGTTCTTTGGTCATCTTTAAGATTAATTTTTCATAATTTTTAATTTTTCACCTAAAAATTGTTGCGCGTGATGGATCTGAGTCCCCTAATGCTAATTGTAACCGTTGTAAACTTAATTGTTCGGTTAAACCAAATTTAAAATCGTAATATATCATAGCGCGCAAATGTTCACGGTTCACGTTTTAAATGAAAAGCGCGGGAAGCGTTGCAGGAAAATTAATAGAACTTTGTTTTTTTTTTAATACTGAGCAATTGGCTTATGGAGTTCTATTTTTAAATAAATTTGCTTTTTAGAATCATTTAACATAGGTGTGTTCCATTTTTAAATATCGAGCATCTCAAAACTTATTGAGTGACCTACGTAGTTGCGTGGCGATAAAGACTGCGTCATTAACGCAAGGGCGGATGAAGCGAGGTCATGCACATAAATATCCCTCTCTACTACAGAAGCAGCAACTCCCTTTCGTCAGCGGCTAACTGGCGTAAAGTGCGAATTGCGAGGAAAGAAGAAGAGCGTATTCCGAATGTGCCGCGATTAAATTCATATTATGTTCGTATAGTTTCTTCTTTAGAAAACCGATATAAAATGCGTTGAAAAGCGCGATGAGATTTTGGACTTCTACATAAGTACATTTGCCTAACATCTGCAAAGAAGGCGATGCGGTAAATTCTAAAGTTTGCAAATTCTGTCCTGTGTGCAAAATGTAATTCAAAGAAATGTCGTTATCCGAATTAGCACTAGCGTCTAGTACAATGCGCAACTTCGTTGTACTTTTATCATAACGTACGACAGGGTGATGTGGCAAATAAAAACAAGTCTGTATACAATTTTTATTAGAAACATCAGTTGTTTCAAAATACCCTTATCAATGTATTCTTGTATAACAACGTTATATTGATCGCGAAGATCAGAATATTTATTAAACCGCTTTCTAAAAGTAAGCAAAATCCAAATTTATTTATATTATTCAACGAAAAATACAATTCCATTACTTTGTTGGACGGATTCGACTTAGAAGGTACGGGTAGGCAATATCTAAGTGATTACAAAATACTTAAAAGTAATATAAGTATTGTATCAATAGATATTTACATAACACTTGACATAAAGTTTACAATCTATACTTAATTTACAGTATATACTAAAATTATTTCCTTTTAAAACGATTTAAATTTATGTCGTAAGAACAGGAAACAAATGAACGCGGGGAACATGAGACATAGCGACTTCAGCATCAGCTATAATAATATATCCGAGTGATTTTTCAATAGCAATAGGCGGTTGCGACTTGCGACTGAATTAAGTTTTTAAGTAGGTGTTAACACTCAATAAAACATCAATAACCCCAGGTTGATGAAATGGATCATCTGCTAAGCGTAATTTATCTAAATGGCGAATTTTTGTAACATCTACTAACGAATCTGGCAACTGACCCGTAATGGTCGGAACCACTAATGATTTTCATTAAAGCGCGACGTGAACTGCAGTGAAGTGACACCTAAAATCTTTTGGGGCACACCACCAATTCGGCGTGCTCCAGTAAAACGATTTTTATTAGTAGCGGAAATAAATAGGCGTTTACAACAATCTTTTGTAATATAATCGCTTTATAATCCTCTAAACAACGAATAAAATGTTCGTTATCGTATTTATCTATGACTTTTATTTTTGCACTCCTCAATAAAGTAGTATAGCGCGGGAGAATACAATAATCGCGAGAAATATTACATGAAGAGGTAAGTGTTTTTACGTTTCCCGCCGCATTAGAATTGTGAACGACAAAAGAATAATTAATAAAAGAAAGAAATAAATAAAAGAAGAAGAATGCACTCACCGTACGGTGACGGCGAGCACTGACTGCTAGCGCAAACGCGCGGGGGCGGCGGCACTAGCGGAGGCGAGAAGGGAAGGCACTCTCCGTGGAGACGGGAAGGCTCCCACCGTACGGGGACGGTGAGACACAGCTAGCACGACCGCACTGGGGCGGCTGTGTTGGTTGACCCGCGCTTCCGTCCGTTCCGTTCCGGACGGTTGTGCCCCACGCCTCCCTCTCCCCGAGGGAGGTCGTCTCCGATTCGGCGATAAAGCCTTCGGGCTAGAGCCGTTCCCAGGTGGTGTTTAGTGGGTAGGCACTTCTTCAAAGTGAGTCCCACATAACCACGCAGCTGGCTGCGTGGTATGCTATGAGCATTCACCACCTCCCGCCCCCGCTTCCGGAGGGTGTCCTCGCATTGGGCGCAAAAAAAAACCTAACAGGCATCAGTCTGTAATTCTAAGAGTCCCACTGTCGTTACTATGCCCGTTGGGGTATTCTACTAGTGTAGGCAAGGAAGGTCGTGTTGCTGAGAGGCTGTCCTGTGTTACATTGAGATGGGTAGTGATGCTGTTGGTTTGCATACTTTGGTGTTATCATGTAATTGGGGTACTGATAGTAGTTAGCAGGGATTGTTACCGAGTAGTGTTCTTTTATTTAAATACTTTTGAGAATTATTTCTAACATCAGAAGTGGAGTAGTTTCTTACAATATATTTAGATCTTTATTTTTCTTTAACGTAACGAAGATAGAATGCTACCATGTTTATAAAATATATTATAAAAGTTATTATATGACTGAAAAATATTACTAACAAATATAAATATATTAAATCCTAAATATCTGGTATAAATCATAGTTAAATCTGTTTTTTTAAAATAAATTTGGGTCAACGAAAGATATCGAGAATTTTGGAAGTGTGGGTGATGCTACACAGAAAAGTTAAATGGATATCCATTTTATTAGTCCTCGAGTCTTTTCCTAACAAAAAATAAAGTTATAATTTACGCACTTTTTTAAGTATATAAGTAAGAAAAATGTGTGTAGTGTGGTTTAAGAAAATCCACTAACCCATATCATCCCGTGGGTGTCGTAAGAGACGACAGAGGAAAATGAAACAAACGATGGCATTATCTTCCTGATAATTAACTCAAAATAATAAAAAACTGCGGTTGCCAACCTGCCTGTCAACCGTATCAGCTATGACAAATATCCGTCCTAGAGGGCAACCTATGAGGGAGGCCTATGTTCAACAGTAAAATTTTGATAGGCTTTAATTGATGAATGAAAAAAAAAACGTTATCAAGCTCTTTCACAGAGTCTATACATATATTGAGGAACGAAACCAGTCTCAAATACGCAGACTGTAAGCCCAACACAACGATATCCTGAATTTTATTATGTCAAGATTAGTTGAGGAATTGGTGACAATTAGTGACTTAAGAAAAACGATTAGTGACTCAATACTTAAGAAGATACAGTCACTTTCTTTGGATGATTCTAGTCTGAAGATAGCAGCCTCCGTCCGAAAACACAAGTACTGTCTGAGTTAGAAACATGATTCCTATTTTAAGATTTATTGATGTCATTTACTGAGTTTGTAATATATGGCTACAACGGAACCGGAGTTATTTGTATGTCTTAGTGAGGATTATAGCTTTAAGATTATATATATCGTAGAATAATTTCAGAATGTATATGAATTATGTGACAATTTAAAGACTGTCAGTTTTAAAGAAAAGCTTTAATTTATCAATCAGAACTTAGTGAAAACCATACCCAAAGTACTGCACATACATTTTAATTTTGATACAGTCGTGCACACTTGCATAAATATTGTTTTTATTTATTTTTCCAGGTTTTCACGGTTTTATTAGAATCATAACCAAAGTCACAATAATTCATTTTTGGAACAGAATTGAATATTTTTTATTCAATATAGAATATAAATACTTTTTAATTAAAGTCATATTTTACTTTTACCGCTGTTTCCTAAAAAAACCTCTGTCCCTTGAAGATTAATTTCAAGGGGCACCTTTTTCCACTGTAACATTATTCAATTTGAAATAATTTGCACAAGTATTTACAAAACTTATTTAAGAAACGTCTTGTAAGCGATTACCTCATTCCTAGGGGTTGTTATCAACTAAGTCAACATTTATAATAAAATTGCCCTTTTTATAATGTATTTGTTTAGTAAAAACTTAAACTTAGTAAGTCTTGAAAATGTTCTTGTATATTTACTTGGACTTTGTTGAAAGAGCGTATACATTGCCCCATGGATAAATTACTGACTCAGTGGAGTCGAGTAACTGGTATTAATATCGTGTGTTTATTCCTAGTGTCTTCAAAGTGTATATCACTTTGAACGAAACTAGTTTTTACAGATTTTATCGCGTTTATTAACATATTTTATATTCCCAACGTTTCGAATACTTTACTTGACGTCCTATGTCATAGTTAACCACGGCTACATTCAGTTTAAAATTTATAAGACGGTTAGGTATTACTATTTGCTTAGCATCCCGTAAATAATAAAATTATATTCAAACCTAAGCATGTGCAATACTTGGAGAAACCGTAAGCTCGCTAAGGGTTGAAGGCAGCCCGGGCTATGAAAATAAGGACGTCCAATTTTTTCTTTTTTATATGGATTGTTATTACTAGGATTTTCTCCTTCAGCGATGGAGGCAGTTTACATACATACATTGCAAAAGGACAAAAATACTAACTTAGAACAATTATTTGTAGACCATACAAATATTTTTTTTGTGCGGGATTCGAGCTCGTGGCCTTCAGGGCCACAACTCAATGCTGCCCAAAACTCAATGTCACTGGGACGCGGAGCCGGCAAATTAAATCTACCATAACATGACGATACCTAAAAGTACTCTTATGAATCTGACAGAGTTTCTTTTTACATATTGTATATTAAAAACAAAAAAATATTAAAAGCCTGCTATTAAATTGACACTTGAAATACAAAGCTAAACTTGAACTGTACATTTAAATCTAGTTACGTTATAAAAAATTTCATTACTTTAATTTTTACTCATTTTTTCTTTGTTGTAATAAGAATTGCTTTAAAATTGACTATGTGTGCTTTAAGTAAAGAATTAAAATATATTTTTGAGACTCTGTAATTGGAAAATGTTCTTATATGGAAGTGTTTGAGCTCGTCTGAATTAAATTTCTTCTTATAAGTTTATGCTAAATGCTAAGTAATAAAAAAAAATATTTTATCACAAATATTTTCAAGATGACTGTATATCGGGCAAACTTTGTATGCTTATCACCTTCAATAAGTTTTCCACTAAGTTTCGCTCAATAAATTTAAAACTAACAGACACTGAATTATCACTATATCATGACACATAGTTCAAGCAAAAACCAGCATAATGCAATAGCAGTTTAATGCTGCTGTGTTTCGTATGGTGAGTGTAGAGAACAGGAGATCTTTTTAGTGGAAACGAGGCATTCTATCTCAATCCTCAAAAGACAACGCATCTGCATTTTGATTCTTAATTGAGGATAAATGTAGATGTCTATGGGCCACAACATCCACTTACCATCAGGTGGACTGTGTGCTAGTTTGTCACCCTTATTCTATAAAAAAAAAATCATGTTAATCCTCACTAAGACATACAAATAACTCCGGTTCCGTTGGGGCGATATAATATTACAAACTTTGTAAATGACAGCCACCAATTACTCACTGAATCCTAAAATAGGAATCTCATTCCTAATTCAGGCTGTTGGCGACGCATTGTTTTTTTTTTATGTAATATTTATTATTTTTGTAATATTTTGTATCTTAGGTTAAGGTTTGTTTTGTAAAGTATGGTAACGGTTATTTTATAAGTTATGTGTAGGTAGACATGTATAAATTTATAATAATATTTTTAAGGTAGATACCAGTGAGCGACCCCCCCGCCTGTAATCTTGGCGGCGCAGTTGCCCAATCTCCGCTTGTGTGCACGTTTTAGTTGTCACGCGCTTTGAAAAATATAACGGTAATTTTTATATTTTTCACTTTGTGGCTCAATAATTTTTTATGTAACCAGCACGAGTTCTTGATTTGCTATCGATCCACTTCGGTGGTCACTTCGGCCGGATTATAAATTGGAATGTTCACCACTCCACCGCGAACATTGACGAAAACTCTTGGTATAAGAAGGAAGGAGTTGCAAGGCACACAAGACCAGGGACAGTCAACGGCTCCGCAACACTCATATGAGGCTGAAAACAAACTGGATATAGAAAGTTACGCCAAGCCAAAGAGTTTGCCAGTTAAACCTTCGGAATCGTTGAAGTCCAGACATTCAAAATCATCTTCAGTGTGTGTTTAGAGAAAAAATTTAGAGCTAGAAGCAGCGAAAGCAAAAGCCCGTATACAAATGGAGCTTATCGATAAAAAGCTTGAGGCTGGTCTAGACGATTTGGAACACAGTTCATGCTCATCGAGGTCGCACACCGACGAGGAAGTTGAGAAGTGGTTGGAGCGCAGTCAACAGACTGAACATCCTGCCTCCGAGAATGGATTTACAAAGGGCGGGCCAAGTGCGCCGGCAGCAGGTGACGCCGCCGCCGGTAACGATAATGGTACACTGCAAATGTTGGCCAGCGCACTCAAGAATTTAGCCGCTGCCTCAACGCTTCAACAGAATAATGCTAATTTATTGAGCCGTATATCCACACCGCAAGATTTACCAATGTTTAGTGGTGACCCTATGGACTGGTTACAATTCAAGCTAGCATACAAAGAATCCACACAGGTATGTAACTTCAGCCCTAAAGAAAATTTGTGGCGTCTACGAAAATGTCTCTGTGGACAGGCAAAAGAAGCAGTTACGGCTCTTCTTATCACAGCTTCATCAGCTGATACAGTGATGTCAACTTTAGAGTTGCAGTGCGGTAATTCAGACATCATCATAACCAGAATCATGCAGGATATAAGGAGGTATTTCTTTAGTAATCTGCGGCATGAATATATGGTCGCCGAGTGGGCGGGGGAGGGGGGGGAGGGGTAGGAACCTCCCCCTAAAAGAATTAAGTGCCGGAAACCCCCCCTTTTTTTAATGATTTTTTAAAGTTTTGTGACCTATTGAGGCAAAATTGATTTTGAGGAAAAACCGTGCGAATCAACACTATTTTGATTCTGCTTCTGCTCCAGCGCTGCGGGAAGTGCAGCCCGTTCGCCCTGCGTAACTAAGCACAGGAACCTAGCTCACCTGTGCAGCTTCGGCTGTTGGTCGCCTTCGGCGACCAACCTCAGCCGCTACGGCTCGTACGCTGCCTGCGCTTAGAAACAGCGGGCGAGGGCTGCTTTCCTCCGCGCTTCCGGTTTTCATATACACTCTAGGGTAAGAGCGGAAAGACCACGTGGAAGACGGGGTTGACGGATTCGGTTTTGTGATTTATACCTTCTGGTACTAGGGTTTGATCAAAAGAAACGACCAAATATAATATTATTAAAACATTTATTTATAAACATGTTTAATTGCTTTAATTAATTCCATAAAAGGATCTTTCTAATTGTTAACAGAAACAGAAACAGAAAGTTATATTGTTGTTGCGTGTTATTTTTTAAAACAGATACAGATCATGCTCTATTGCTATATCTTTCTAATAATTATATTGTTGTTTCGTTTTCGTATCATTTTAAATGGATATAACCTCAAAATTATAATTATCGATATCTCGAAAACTAAAGATTTCCGGCATAAAAAGCAGCTAGATGGTAATCAATAGCATCATTGCCTGTCAACTAAAGCTAAAATGAACACTTAAATCGTGCCGCAGATTACTAAAGACGACCCATTACGTCGCGGCTGTACGGGCTCTAAACAGACACGAATATCTTCAAGATACAAGCGTCACTACAATAATATTAAGTAAGTTAACAGTACTTATTTCTAAATGGGCAGACTATAGTTATGCATAATTACTGCCGGCGGCGTTAAGGCGAAACTGGATATTCTGTCAGAGTTTTTAAATGAAGAAGCCGTAGAAATTTTTACATCTTCGGTGCAGTTAATTAGCAGTGTTCACAACATAAATAAATTTAAAAATTCTGAACGCTCGCATCATACAGTGTGAACAAAATAAAATCGCTGTGAAGTGTCAATGCTGCAAAAAATCTCCGCATAAGTTAACAGAATGTAAACAATTCAAACAATCACTACGCAAGGACAGATCAATATCTGCTACAAGTGTTTATCCTTTTAAGTGTTTATTAAGTGTAGTATCGCGCCACGATAGCGATAAGTGCCCGGCGCCGGTGTGTGACACGGACAGCTGCGGACAAGCACATCATCATTTGTTACACTATCCGGTAAGCAAGGAACAAACTGTAAGTAACTGTGAAAATCTTAACTTAGTGCCAATTTCTGAGAATGTAAGCCAATCCGAAACGATTACAAATATTAACACAAATTGTAAAGCGTTATTAAAAGTAGTCCCTGTAAAAATTCACGGTCCGAACAGAATAATTAGTGCAAGTGCGCTGTTGGACGACGGTTCGACGATATGCGCGCTCGCTAAGCGCGTTGGTCTCAGCGGCCAGCGCCAAACAATGCGCGTGAGTGGCGCGTTCGATTCTAGTGAATTAGTGTGTGAATCGACTGTAATGAACTTTAAGATATCTAATTGCAATGGCGATGTGTATACTTTAATTGCGCGTAGTGTAGATAAACTTAATTTGCCTAAATATAACAATTTTTCTGTAATTAATTGTAAGCAATTTAAGCACCTTTGCAATATTAAATATGATCTAACAGTGGTAGAGCCGCGCTGCAGCTTCTGCTGTAGCATGGATGGGCCGGCTCGAACCGGGGCGGTACCACGACCTCACAGAATACCAACGTAAAGTAGGAGCTTTGCTTCTGCGTTTCGCTTGGTTAGTGCAGGTGGCCGGAGGCCCAATCCCCCATAACATGGTACCGGAATTTAAAAGAAAGAACTACCCCAGGAGGGTACCAGCACCCTGGTAATGGAGAATCCTCACTGAGCATCCACGGTCAAGTTACCTCTTCCTGAGCGTGGGTGCTCAGGCTGCCCCGCGTATTCTGGGGCAAAATCCGCTCTATACTAACACTGCACGGGCAAACAGAGCAATAAAACCATGGCGACCCATGCCACGCTATCCGTGGACTTCTGCAACATCAGGGGACTTCACTCGAACCTTAACGCCGTCCACTACCATCTAGAGACGGCGAAGCCGGCCTTGCTCTTTTTGACCGAGACGCAGGTGTCCTCTCCGGCTGATACTTCGTACCTCTCCTACCGGGGTACAAATTAGAACACTTCTTTGTGCCCCGGGCTGGAGTTTGCGTATACGTCAGAGAGGATATCTGTTCTCGACGCCTCGGCAGTCTTGAAGGTACGGACCTGTCCATCCTTTGGCTGCGCGTAGACAGCGACGACCATCCCCGCGTCTACGGGTGCCTGTATAGGTTCCATAGCGGTAATGCCGACACAGACCGACTCATCGACCACGTCCAAATGGCTACAGATTTCTTGCTACAACAGATCCCATCCGTAGAGATCGTGATACTTGGCGATTTTAACGCCCACCACGCCGAATGGCTCGGTTCACGTTTAACCGATCATGCGGGGAGATCTGTTTATGACTTTGCCTTGGCATATGGTCTGACACAACTGGTTACTTCGCCTACGCGGATTCCAGATGTGGAGGATCATACACCTTCCCTGTTGGACCTTCTGCTGACCTCTCATCCGGACGGATATCAGGTTTCCGTCGATGCCCCTCTCGGCTCTTCGGACCATTGTCTGATCCGGAGTGTGGTGCCACTCACGCTCCCCTCGCGGTTGCGTTCTGCAGGTTGCCGCCGTGTTTGGCATTACAGGTCGGCGGATTGGGATGGAATGCGGTCTTTCTTTGCATCCTACCCATGGGGGCGGATTTGCTTCTCGCCGGATGATCCCAGCGCTGTTGCTGACTCTGTCACCGATGTGGCGCTACAGGAATGAAACTATTTATTCCATCATCTGTGGTACCCATCGTTAGCAGATCGCAGCCTTGGTTTGGTCGCTCCTGTAAGACTGCATTACGCAGTAAGCAGGAGTGTTATCAGGCCTGGGCTGAGGCTTCGGCGGCTCGGGATGTAAACACCAGCATGCTTAAAAGAAGTATAACTTCGCCTCCAGGTCCTTCAAAGAGTTATTGCCAAGGCAAAGTCAGAGCACATAGGCAGAATTGGCGAGAAACTAGTTCGCCTTCCTTCGGGAACCCGTGCATTCTGGTCTCTCGCCAAGGCTGTCCAAGGAAATTTCTGTGCCATCACTACCATCTCTGCACAGGGAGGATGATTCACTGGCCCACGACGCAAAAGAGAAAGCCGACCTTTTAGGCTCCCTTTTTGCGTCCAACTCGACTCTTGATGACAGGGGGAACACACCGCCGACCATCCCGCAGTGTGAGTGCTCTATGCCTGATGTGCGATTCACACAGTGCTCAGTACGCAAAGCACTCCTCCCTGGACATCCACAAGTCGAGTGGGCCTGATGGAATCCCGCCAATTGTGCTGAGGACGTGCGCTCCAGAGTTGGCACCGGTTCTAACGCGTCTTTTTCGGTACTCCTACTCCCTAGGCGTTGTCCCGAATTCATGGAAGACAGCTTTCGTGCACCCGATCCCTAAAAAGGTAACCGCTCTGATCCGTCCAATTACAGGCCTATCGCCATCACCTTCTTGTTCTCGAAAATAATGGAGTCAATAATAACTGCCAGCTCATGCGGTACCTTGAGGAGCACCAGCTGATTAGTGACTGCCAGTACGGTTTCCGTCGGGGTCGCTCAGCTGATGATCTTCTTGTTTACCTAACACATAGATGGGCGCAGGCGATCGAGTCCAAGGGGGAGGCATTGGCCGTTAGTTTGGACATAGCGAAGGCCTTCGATCGGGTCTGGCACAAAGCGCTTCTTTCGAAGCTTCCTTCCTATGGGCTTCCCGAGAAATTGTGCAATTGGATCACCAGTTTTCTGGCTGATCGGAGCATCAAGGTCGTAGTAGACGGTGCGTGCTCCGATTACAAGACTATTAACGCTGGTGTTCCACAAGGCTGCGTGCTATCACCAACGCTGTTTCTTCTGCATATCAATGATATGTTGCAAACCGGTAACATTCATTGCTATGCGAATGACAGCACTGGTGATGCTCTATACCAGCCATGCCAATATTTCTCGGAAATATTGGCATGGCCGGTAATAAATCTAGTCCAGTTCAATCCCCAGAAGACACAAGTTTGCGCGTTTACCGCTAAAAGGAACCCTTTGTCGTATCACCTCAGTTTCAAGGCACTCCCTTGTTGCCTCAGCCAGTATCGGAATCCTCGGCGTTGACATATCGAGTGACGTGCAGTTTCGTGGTCACTTGGAAGAGAAGGCAAAATTAGCCTCTAAAAGCTTGGCGTGCTCAGTAGAGCGGGCAGTATTTCATGCCGGCACACCGCCTGCAACTTTACAAGGCGCAGGTTCGGCCTCACATGGAATACTGTTCCCATCTCTGGGCAGGGGCTCCCAGTGCCAGCTCCTTCCACTTGACCGCATTCAGCGCAGAGCGGATCGAATCGTCGACGACCGAGTTCTTTCCGATCGGCTTGACTCACTAGCACTGCGTAGAGATGTTGCATCTCTTTGCGTATTTTATCGCATGTACCACGGGAGTGCTCTGAGGAATTGTTCGGACTAATTCCAGCCGCTCAATTTGACCATCGCACATCGCGACAAAACTCGCGATACCATCCATACCATCTGGATGATTGGCGGTCCACCACTGTGCGATTTAGAAGATGTTTTCTTCCTCGCACAACTTCCTTGTGGAACCGATTACCACCAGCGATTTTTCCGGACCGATACGACTTAGGGACCTTCAAGAAAAGAGCCTACTCCTTTTAAAAGGCCGGTAACGCATCTGCAATTCCCTGGTGTTGCAGTTGTTCATGGGCGGCGGTAGTCACTAACATCAGGTGAACCGCAGGCTCGTTTGCCCCTCTCCTATAAAAAAAAAAAACTTTGTAATGTTTCTTCTGCACCTGAATTGTTGATAGGCCAGGATAATTGTAACTTATTATTGCCTTTAAATGTAATTGTAGGTAAGGCTAACGAACCATGTGCGACCCTCAATCCGCTCGTTTGGTGTGTGTACGGACGTGTACCTGCTCATTTGGCTTCGGAGATGACCGGTCACATTAATTTACATCTTGGCTAGGTCTTAGAAGCAGCTCAGGTCAGGAACAGCGCATGTTGGCTGAACTCCATGATGAGATACGTCGATCCTTTAACTTAGATTCGTTAGGGGTGTCACTACAGCCACGACAAAATAAAGAGGATGTCCAAGCGTGGTCACATCTGGAACGGACAGCGACCCTGGTTGAAGGCAGATGGCAAGTCGGTTTACCTTGAATCGATGAGAAGAGTAAAATGCCTGAATCCTTCTCCAACGCCATGGTGAGATTACGTGGTGTCGAAAGGAAAATTAAATTAAATAGCGATTACGGGGAAAGATACAGGGATAGGGTGGCTCACCTGTTGAATAATGGATATGCTGAGGTAGTGTCCAATCCAGTAGCTGCTCAAAATAGCCGCAAGACCTGGTATCTGCCCCATTTCGGAGTCGACAACCCTAATAAGAAAAACCTTCGTTTGATCTTCGACGCGGCGGCCAAATCAAACGGATTGTCGCTAAACGATTACCTACTTAAAGGTCCAGATCTATTAATGTCATTACCGGAGGTGGCATTCACCGGAGACATAAAAGACATGTTCCTAAGAATAAAAATTCGTCCCGAAGACAGAAACGCTCTTCGTTTTCTTTGGAGAGACAACCCAAACGATCCAATCAAGACACACGAAATATCATCTTTAATATTCGGTGCAAACTGTTCACCCTTTATTGCACAGTTTGTAAAGAATAAAAATGCAATGTGTTACGAGTGATCGTTGCCGGCAGCTGTGGATGCGATTTGTAAACAACATTACATGGATAACTATATAGATAGTATGGAGGATGAACACACCGCAATGAAATTAGTGCAAGATGTTTCTTTCATTCATAAAAAAGGCGGTTTTGTTATCCGAAGCTGGACAAGCAACAGCTTAGAGGTTTTAAACAGCGTATCAAAAGAGTCTCTCGGTACAGCGGCCGTAAGGTTTAAAATCGGTCAGCACGAAGAGGACACTTGGATTGATTTGGTATCCGGATAACGATACGTTAGGGTTTGATGTCTCGTTCAAGCGCATTCCTGAGAACATTATAAGTTGTAAAACGCGGCCTACTAAGCGGGAGATGCTCAGAATAATTATGTCAATATTTGACGTATGGAATGTTAATGGAATAAATAATGGAATTTTATCTCCATTCACTATAAAAGGAAAAATAATGTTACAGGAAACTTGGAAGTCTAACATTGGATGGGACGAAATTAAAGATGGTTAATATATCTTTTAACTGTTAAAATAAACAGTTAAAAAAATTTATAAATTTATTAAATAAATAAAATTAACCATAATGAATAAAATTATAATATTCCAGTCCATTCGAAACAATCCACGATGATTTCTTACCTTACCGATTTATAATTTTATATTAAATTAGCTGTATTTATGCCATCTAGCGTCTTCTTTACGTACCACTTTGAGAGTCAATTAATTATTTTCGTTCGATAAAATGACTTAAATACCTGTAGAATGGAGTAGATGGCGGTTTACAAAGCAACGTTATTCGAATAAAAATATTCCTTAAAAACATCAATAGATGTATTCTTTTGATTTATTACATTAAAATATAGGCTACACATTTCTAAAAGTAAGCATTGTAATAATTATTTGCTATAAAATTAAACTTACATCCAATATTTTATATTGAACTTGTCGTTAAATTTATCATAATCATAATTATTAAATAAATCGTTTGCCGTTAAATCTTTTGAAGTGATATTTTTATTAAACCGTACGAAATGATATTTTTAATACATAGATGTAACGCTATTGGCTGAATACGTTAGTGTTGATGTTAATTTTATGTACGATGTTGTTACGCTATTGGCTGAAATATTGGTTGGTATTAATTTAAACGAAGAAATCATTTGCCGTTAAATATTTTGAAGTGATATTTTTAATAAACCGCACAAAATGATATTTTTAATACATAGGGGTAACGTTATTGGCTGAATTCATAAGTGGTTGATGTTAATTTTATGTACTTTGTTGTTACGCTATTGGCTGAAATATTGGTTGTTATTAATTTAAACGAAGCGCGTTAGTTTAATATTATGTTGTTTAGTTTACATTATCATCAAAATATTTATAATTACAAGGGATTTATATAAATAGTTTGAAAAATAAATAAGTACTAGGAAAGTTAATTAAGATTTAGTGAAATTGGTTTTTTATTATTTAGTGTAATTTACAAATATAAGATTTTAGTTACGAGTTTAATTTTCACCATTTATGATGCCGAGACGTAACACAGCTCACAGGGATCCTTTTGAAAAAATTGCCTGAGGCGAACAAATGGCAATATGTAATTAGGTATTGTAAAAAAACTTTATCGTAAAAATAATGTTTCGGAACATTAATAAAATATAACTAATAAAGTAATCAATAATAAATAACAAAAAAATTTGAAAGGCAGAAAATATTAAACATTTATATTAAGTGTAAATACCTAATAATCATTGTAAATAATCAACATTTTATTGTAAATTATAAAATAATATAAAATTCAAATTCAAATAGGCTTAGCTTAATAAGACTTTTTAATACTAGAGAGTCCTGTGCCTATTAAAGTATGAAGAAATGTTGAATTAAAATTTCGTGCGTAAATTTAAGCAATAAAATTAACATCAACCGATTAAAAATACGAAATAGTGTCAGACACTATATACAAAAAATGGTGTGAATGGATGAAACAATTAAAATGGATAAATAATTTGCGCTTACCGACATACTACCAAGCAGCAGCGAGTGGAAGCGAGACGGCAAGAGGATCGATGGCGGATACATACGAGTCGCGGGCGCAACGGGCAGCCATCGGTTATATTATAGCAACCTACAGTTACATATATTTTGCGATGCATCTACGCAAGCTATGTGCGCGGTAGAGTACTGGCGTTGGGTGCAAAATAACAAAATATATGTATCGTTTATAGCTAGCCGCTGTCGTGAAGCGCCGGTGAAGTTCGTTACGATTCCGCACCTGGAACTTCAATCCGCAGTACTTGCTGCTCGTTTATCGCGTACAATAATTACCGAACATAGAATCAAGCCTCAGAAGAAAATGTTCTGGAGTGATTCTAGCACTGTCTTACATTGGATAAGGAACAATAATAAAAATTATAAGACATTCCTAGCTAACCGTTTAGGATAAATTGACGAGCTTACGAAAATAAATGAATGGAGATACATTCCTACGAAGTTAAATATAACTGATGTTGCCACAACGGCCCAAAATCTGCAAGTTCTGAAAATTCGTGGCTCGTGGAAACTTTTACGCCCGATGTATGCAGCTCGCAGTTGGAGTATGTGAGTACAATACAGGAACATTCTGTAGTAGACTTACCCGTGCCAGATCCAACTAGGTTTTCTTCTTGGCTTCGCCTGCTGAGGACCACTACCTTAGTATTAATATTTATAAAAAGATGCAGAAAATTTACAAGTAACTGTCAGATCAATTGTACCGATATGGAGGAAGCTGAACGACTTCTGCTCAGATACGCTCAGCTGCAGTCTTTTCCGGAGGAGGTAGCTGCAATTAAGAATAGAAAACCGTTAGAACGAATCAGTAGGCTACACATCTTAGCTCCGTATCTTGACGATTATGGAATTTTGCGCGTCAGTGGCCGTATCGATGCTGTTGCTGATTTATCTCTGGAGATCAAAAGACCTATCATATTAGACGGACGGCATTCCATATCGCGACTAATCGTTAAGCATTACCACAAGAAGGCAGCGCACGGATTAAATGAGATGGTGGTAAACGAGCTAAAACAAAAATATTGGATATTGAAGCTACGACCCACTGTACGTACCGTCGCGTCCAGCTGCATGTTCTGTCGTATGCAAAAGCTAAGCCAGAACCACCACGAATGGGGGACTTACCTCAGCCCAGATTGGACCACCATCAACGACCATTTACAAATTGTGGCGTTGATCTGTTTGGCCCACTCGATGTGACTATCGGACGAAGAAGAGAAAAGAGGTACGGAGTACTTTTCACTTGCCTCACCGTGCGTGCTGTTCACATAGAGGTGGTCAATTCTTTGACTACGGATTCTCTTATAATGGCATTAAGAAGGATGGCAGCGCGTAGAGGTTGGCCCAAACATATTTTCTCTGACAATGGTACGAACCTCAGAGGTGCAAACACGGAGCTCTTAAAATCCATTGAGGAACTGGATGAGGTTGCCTTGAAGGATCAAGCACTAAACTTCAACACAGAATGGACATTTATTCCACCTTCCAGTCCACACTGGGGTGGGGCTTGGGAGCGCCTTATACGGACTGTAAAAAATGCTCTAAAGGTCGTACTAAAGGAACGTGCACCTCGAGAAGAGGTCCTTATAACCTTGTTGGCTGAAGTCGAAAACTTAGTAAACAGTCGACCGCTGACTCATGTCTTCGTGGAGCCAGGAAGTAATAAGAGCTTAACTCCCAACCATTTCCTGCTGGGAAAGTCCTCCAATTTGCCCACAATTGGGGTTTATGGCGATTCGGACATCTACCTCAGGTAACAGTGGCGTATCGCACAACGCCTGGCGGACAAGTCTTGGGAGCGATGGGTTAAGGAGTTTCTGCCCGAGCTGTTACCAAGACGTAAATGGAATCGCGAGCAAAGGCCTTTACAAATTAGGGATCTAGTCCTAGTAGTTAGTCCAAATAAGCAGCGTGGCATATGGCAGCGCGGAGTGGTCGAAAGGGTTTTTCCTCGCAAAGACGGTAGGACTAGGGTGGTTCAAATAAAGACTCCGTCCGGGACACTTGTTCGTACAGCGACAAGCGTTGCCAAAATATCCATGGAAGATGAGTGTCGCTGAGGCGACACTGGGGTGGGGCGTGTTGGCGACGCATGGTTTTTTAATGTAATATTTATTGTTTTGTAATATTTTGTAGCTTAGGTTAAGGTTTGTTTTGTATAGTATGGTAACGGTTATTTTATAAATTATGGGTAGGTAGACTTGTATAAATTTATAATAATATTTTTAAGGTAGATACCAGTGTTGATTTGCTATCGATCCACTTCACAGGCAGTACTGGTGTTTTCGAAGGGACATCGCTGGTAGAATTCAAGCTATAATTCTCTCAAAAAAGGGATCTCCTAAAATATTACGTCACAATTTTTTTTCTTAAATCATTAATTCCTCACAAAATCTTGACAATAAAATTCAGGATATCGTTGGGGAGGGCCTCCGACTTGATAAGATAAGATGATTTATTTGTTAGAATATGGTACATTACAGTTGTTACAAAATAATTCGGATCCTAAATATTCTGCCGTTTCCGACGTACAAATATTTTCACACAGATTATGTTAGAATATAATGGAAAATCAAGACATTAATTATTATAGAACATAAATATATTCTGAGTTCTGGTTGAAGAACGTCGAGTGAGGCCTATTCCAAATGAGGAGTTGTAGTTGAGGTTAATATAAATACAATCAGATACAATCGTCCTCCACCCCTTCCCTAAACGTGCAATTCTCTACCCGCCGCTTCCGTAACATGGTCGGCAATGAAGCCATTTACCAGATTCGGCACTGGGGCCAGGTGTTTAAGGGTCGTCCAGTCCAAGCCCAAACCCACAACGTACAAGTCAAAGCCCAACGTATTTGTAATTTGCTGAAGTGGCAATGGACCGGCCATATAACTCGAAGAACTGACAACCGATGGAGAAGAGGTTCTCGAGTGGCGGCCTCTTGGAGGCAACTGGAGGGCGGCTCCCTACTAGATGAAGTGACGACCTGGTAAGAGAAGTAGGAAGTCGATGTATGCTGGTGGCTCAGTACCGCGCTTTGTGGCATTCCTTATGGGAGGCCTATGTTCAGCAGTGGACTTGTGATTGGCTGCAATCATGATGATGACGATGATTGTATGTGTTTAGTAATGGAATATTAGTTGTTAACTAAAATCTCAAAAGGTTCTCGAGTGGCAACCTTGTACCGATTAGCGAAGTGTAGGTCGGACTCCCCCACTAGATTGATTGACAACCTGGTAAAACATGCAGGAAGTCGATGGATGCAGATGGCTCGGGACCGTGCTTTGTGGCATTACTTGGGGGAGGCCTATGTTCATGGTATACCACATTTTTTGTTTCGTTTTTCTGAGGTTTTAAAATAAATTGATTCACCGCATTTTCTGACCTAGAGAGACCAATATGCCACTGACGCGCCGACCGTAAACATAACTATTTTTCGTGTAAGTTTTTATATAAAAATGGTTACTGTGAGTTATTCTCAGAAAATAGACTTATTATGTCGCTGACTTTTCTAGACCTTTTTAAAAGGTCACACAGTACAGCCCTTCACTATTTTCGTGTAACTTTAAATATTGAAGCAGCGCATGCCATGGAAGCTCTCAAAAGGCACGACTTTTCCGACTTAGTTGACAAATATCATCGTAGTTTTAGCCAAAATATATATTATGTCCAAGTAATAGTAATTAATCGATTTAAAAAAAAATAAGTTCAACAATCATTTATCTTTCTGACAATGTGCTTTTTATATCATTAATATGTTCAATCTGATTGTCAGATACGATTTCATGCGACAAAACGTTGGAATCTGGATTTTTAGGCGCTAGTAGAACATACCTACGCGCTTTGCGCTTAAGGCATGCAATATATGTAATACCTTATTAGCAGCAAAAATTGTCTCCCGTTCTTCATGCTCAACACACGAAGTATAACAGCATTATGCTACTATTTTTACGTTGGTATTCATTGAGAGTAAGGTTATTCGTATGTCGAGTCGTGCAGCAACGACATTACAGCTGAAGCTAGGTTTTACCACATATAAAAATTTGATTTCAAGACCTGCAAGTTTCGTCACGATTTTTTCCTTCACCGTCGAGTACCTGGTGAAACAACGCTTGAAATTTCGTTGTTGTTAATGCCGGCGGGGATATAGCTTTGTTGGAAAATTATATTTATTAAATTAAGCAGTTTATCCATATATTCTTTATTGGTCACCAACACACATTAAAACAATAAAAGTGAAATATATTATAAAGAAGGTCAGGAAGGTCATCTTCGAGATAACCTTTTTAGTTAAATAACTGTTGTTCACAACGAACGGCAAACTGTAAGATGTACATAAATTATGCAAATAAGTAAAAAAATAAAATAAACATAAAACACAATATGACAGTCGAGGATAAGTATGATAGATGCAAAAAAGGACGGGAAGTATGAAAGTAAATATTAAAGTTGCAAAGAAAAATGGAACTGAGCGATGTAATGATAAGTTGTTCTAAAAGTGTAACAGAAAATAATATATTGAAGAAGAAGGATGAATATGCCGTAGTACGAAACGAAAGATAATTAGTGGAACGTAGATGGTCGTGAGAGGAGGAGATAAACTCAAAGCATTCTTTCAGGTAAAGTGGAGTGGAAGGATTCAACAGTACGCAGTATTAAATAGAAACGTTGTTAGTATTCCGGCAGCCGGCAGTAATCATATAGTTGACTTAAAAATCAATTCAATTGCATTTTTTTTTTGTGTATATATTACGCGATATCTTTGTCAATGGAACCGATTTTAATGATTATTTTTATATTCAATAGGTTATTATTCCTTAGCAGTATTCTCGTATAAATTTGGCGAAAAAGTTCTATCTCTGATGGAAAAATGTGGCATGAATTTTTTAATGTAACTATTTAAACGACGATCTTGTTACTTCGAGTTTGTAATATACCTTAACTAAAAAGGTTTAATGAAAACTAAACTTTCAAAAGCTAACTTCTAAGAACTAAAAATAATAAAATATATTTTTTATAGGATAGGGTGACAAACGAGCACACAGTCCACCTGATGGTAAGTGGTTGCTGTGGCCCATAGACATCTACATCTATCCTCGTTTGCGAATCAAAATGCAGATGCGTTGTCACCCGTGAGGACTAAGATGGAATGCCTCTTTTCCAGTAAAAAGGATCTCCGGTTCTCTACACTCACCATACGAAACACAGCAGCGTTAAGCTGCCATTTTACGCTGGTATTCTGTGATAGCGTGGTCCTTCCCCGGTCGAGCCGACCCATTCGTGCTACAACTATACTACTAATATAGCTGCAGCATGGCTCTACCACGTATTAATTTCCATATAAGAGCTTCTATAGTCGGGGTTTTAATTCCTCATTACACTATGTCTTAGCACCGATTATTAGGGCAAGAGTGTATACCCTGAACTATTAAAGTTCCCCACTGTATGAAAATTGAAAGAAAGAAGGAATGACACTGGAAAAACTAAAGTCGGGAAATATTTTTGAAGTATCTGTGCAAGTGACTTGTAAAATAAAACTCACTTATTTTACACAATTTTTTATTACTTGTATACCAAAAGATCACAACACAGAGTATTTTGTTCACAATAAGCTTTTCCTTGGAACAGTAAAACACAATACATTAAACATCAATGTTTACCAGTTTTAGGTCGTTTTCTTGATTGGTCTGTGCGATGGATAAGGGAGGAGCCCTTATCGACTTCTTATTGATATCGATACAAAATGTATTTCTACAAAAATCTTAATTAAGTGAAGACCAGGCTTTGATTTATTATCATATTTTCTAATGATTACTGAAATTAAAAAAAATGACAGAAGTCGTTCGATAAACGACTATACCACACAATTTTTTGTTGCGAAGCGGACGCATCGTATGGGTATCGCGTTGCATCGAATAATTAAGTCTCTATCATTTAATATGCATTCGCGCATGATATTACTGCTGTATCAACTAATCAAGAAACGGCCTGAGTACGTAAACACCATTAACATTTTTTATTTTCCTTACAAAAGATCGGCATAGAGTAAATTGACAGTAAAAACTTCGAATTACAATCAGAAATTTTATCATTAACAATATAAAAAGTGATGTATTAATTTAAACTGTGAAATACATAAAAAATTTAACTTACACAACCACCCTAAAAGTTAACGGAAAAGAATCCTATATCTTATTCGATAAAGTTCTTATTTATCATGTTATAAATCATCAGTATCATAGTAAAGGCCAAGGCTCACGCAAGTCACGGCCGTAGAACGTGTAATCGTGGACGAGAATATTGCGCACTCGCTTGCACTTACTGATGGCTATGGAAGGGCTACTAATGCGTCGCATTACTATCGCTAACGTTACCAGTTCATTACTCACCATCATTACAGCTTATAAGTTCACTGAGTATAGGCCACCCCCAAAGATTGCCATAAAGCACGATCCTGTGTAAGCTACATTCTTCGACTACCTGTGTGTTTCATTAGATCGTCACTTCATCTAGTAGTGGGTCACCCAACACATAGAAATTTTCTCGCCCCTCGGATGTCGGTTCTTCGACTTTATAGCCAGCCCGCTACCACTCCAGCTTACTGTTCTGTTGAGCTACGTCACTTATTCTTGTTTTTCTGCGAATATCCTCGTTTCGGATTGTATCCCGCAGAAAATTTTCAAACATCGCCCTTTCCATCGCACGCTGAATGAATATGAGCTTCCTTATATAGCCAGCAGTAGAGGCCAGCTTTTCAGTTCCGTAAGTCATCCATGTCCATCAAAACTTGTTTTATGGATATACGTTAAATCACCACGCGCGATCTGATTTAAAGTCAAAACTAACGTCAGTTCAGCTTCAAACTTCGTCAATTTACAAAAGACTCGACTATATTTACATCTGAGCTACATAAACAACAGGCTTGGCTTTATTTACAAAGCTTTGAACTAAATGACCCTAGCACTTGGACCTTTTCAGGGTTTATTGAAGTTTAACCGTGTGGTAGCGGTGTAAGAATATTCACTACCCCATATCGTCCCTTGGGTGTCGCAAGAACAGCAGCAGCATCTTCCTGATAACAACTCAAAATTATAAAACACTGCGGATGCCAATCCGCCAGCCAAGCGTGCCAACTATAGCCAAATCGTTTACTTGGTAAAGCCATGCTGCAGCTATATTAATAGTATAGTTGTAGCACCGATGGGTCGGCTCGACCAGGGAAGGACCACGCTCTCACAGAATACCAGCGTAAAATAGCAGCTTAATGCTGCTGTGTTTCGTATGGTGAGTGTAGAGAACCGGAGACCCTTTTACTGGAAAAGAGGCATTCTATCTTAGTCCTCACGGCTGAAAACGCATCTGCATTTAAATTCGCAAACGAAGATAGATGTAGATGTCTATGTGCCACAGCAACCACTTACCATCAGGTGGACTGTGTGCTCGTTTGTCACCCTTATTCTATAAAAAAAATCCCCCGTATGAAGAAATCTATGGGGAAACCTATGTTCAGCTGTGGACTTTTAAGGGCTATAATGGATAACTGGTCTAAGTTTTAACACATATCCACCTAAAGAGGTTCCTAGAGTCGGATTTCACTGTTTCTGAAATTTCCCGTGAAGTACGTTCTACGTTAATAAACTTTTTCGTTTCGATCGTATCTTCAAAAAATTGCTAACGCCCTGTACCCTGTGAGTAAGTGAGACAAATGCAGTTTGGAGAGATTATACCTATGTAAAATAGACAAAATCATCATTTCAAAACCGGTTTTCTCCTCCAAAACTGGACCTATATAAACAACAATATAAAAACCTATGTAGCTATTGCAGTCCATGGACACCTTCAGCCAGCTTCAAACAAAGAAAGCTACAGTGCATTATCACCTCTCAGAATTCAGATGGAATGCCTCACAGCCTGTAATAATCTTTTCTATAAAAAATATAAAAGGTTTTTTTTTATATAGACCGCGGTCCCATTAGCGATGCGGGGCTTAAAAGCAGTCCATTTTGTCTTTAGGTTAATCCGGCCCTGTATCTTAATTTTATCTTGGTAATATTTGCGAATTTTTCTTTGAATTTCTTTCCAAACCTTAAATTACTTATCGATACAAAAATATAAAAATATTCCCAATAAGCTCCATTACGTACGCCACAGCTAAACACTGGTAAGAGACGTAACTACAAATGTTTTACATAATATATTTATACAAATATATTACGGATACAACATATTATTTTATTTCATACGCTATAGAGCCATGCTGCAGCTATATTATGTTCGTAACACGAATGAATCGGCTCGACCGGGGAAGGAATGAATGAATTTTTTTTTGTTTTTTTCTTGTTTTTTTTTTTTTGAAAACGTTACCTCCACACTAGGATTTTCTCTTGTATCATGGGGGCAGTTTAGATACATAAATTTCACAAGGACAAACATCCAGACCCGGAACAATTATTTGTACAAATACTTGTTCCGTGCGGGATTCGAACCCGCGGCCCTTAGCGCAGCAACTCATTGCTAAGCCACTCTAATTTTAAAATTATTAAAGATGTTTTATCCATTCATTACAACCTATCTTAAGTTCACTGCGGAACTTAGGTTTCCCCCTTAGATTGCCTCATGGGGATTTGGCCATAGTTGGCAGGTGGATTGGCAACCGCTAGTTTTTATTATATTGAGTTGTTATCAGGAAAACTCTCCATCTACTTTTTCAGTTTCCTCTGTTGCCTCTTAAGTCACCCATGAGTTCATATGGTGTAGCGAATTCTTCTACGTTGCCACTACGCGGCATTTAAAAATTATTCTTAAAAGGTAACATTCTTCAAAGTGTCATAAGTTATACTTAGATTATTTAAAAATATAATATAAACTGAGTTCAGTTATCGTTGTATAAAATATTACTTCAGATTATCAAGATCTTACAACCTATTTTTACGACCATTTATTGAAAATGACATTCGTTTTTTTGTAGAAAGACAAATGAGCCTACAATCCACCAGATGGTAAGCTTTTCTCAGCTAAACTGTGTGCTCGTTTGTCACCCTTATCCTACAAAATAAGTTTAGGTATACTATCCATTTAAAATTATTAGTGTTCGCGTTCAAAGCGGTCCATACACACAGATGGCGGCACTCGTGTGGGTCTAGACATGCGGCGAGCTCTCTGCGCGGCACTCGAGGAGCGCGCGCTGGCGCTCGTGCGGTGCGCAGCGCAGGCGCGGCGGCGGACGTCAGGCGCGCGCGCGCACCGCACGCGACTCGCGCGCCCTCTGCGCCTCCACTAGCGTCGTCTCCGCGAAACGCACGCCCAAACGCGTCCGCGGGTTGACGCTCTGCTTAGAAACGCACGGTCATTTGAAAGTCGACAAGTTCCACACAGAATACTTTAAAGAAATGTTATATGGTAGCGGCAAAACCCGATTTCAGGCCAAACTAGTTTGTAGTATACTAGTTTAGCCCAGGACAATCTAGTTTGGCCTAAATACTTTAGGTTTAACTAGTTTGGCCTAAGCAGAACTGATTAAATAATTGCATAACCTAATCTAACCTTTTTTTTCCATGTGGAAATGCCTACGTATACCCGTCTCGCGGGGCAAGGACGGGTTATGTCGGACTCGCACCGACTAAAACCCCATGGTGTTCCACCTTCGCCGCATATTTGCAGGGCCTCGGGAACGCTTTCGCACACATCCGCGGCCCCACCATTGCCAGCCGCCCCATGGCAGCCCCTCCTCGGGGAGGGTTTCTCCTCCCCCCCTTCCTTCTCAGGTAAGGCGCACCAGGAATACAAAGCGCGCTTTCCTCCACGGCCTCTAACTCCAACTGTGGAACGGACTCTCCCCCCCCGAGTCCAATCCGCGGAGCGCATGGGGCCAGGAAAATCGAGCGCTTGGTAGCACCAGCTTTCACGACCGAAAAGCAGCGGATCTGGTCTTTGACTCCGCCGCCAACCAAGTTTCGGCCGCGGAGGGTAGGGAGAGCGGCACCTCCCGATACCGACACTCCTCTTCCCCCGCGACTCCACTTCGGCTGCAGTGGTAGGAGGAGAGGGTACCCCTCTCGCCGCAGCCCACCGATACACATCCAAAGTGGGCTCGCTAAGCCTAATCGGAGTGGCCACCTCGGGCCGGCCCTACACCACAGGCCAGCCAAGGGGTTCCTCTTTGCTCACCGCGGGTGACCAAGCCACGGCTACTAAGCCCCCCCCCCTCCCGCCACGACAAGGCGGGAACCCGTTCGGGGGGCTAACCTAACCTTACCTAACCTAAGAAAATTAGACCATACAAATTAACTGAAATTATAAAAAAGGAATCATGCATAGAATTTTTTAAAGTACATATAGAAAAAATTGTGAGGATAAAGCGATTTGGCCTAGGACAAACTAGTTTGACCTGAAATCGGGCTTGGCTGGTAAGATATATATACAGGGTCATTTTTAATTTACTAAAGACCTTTTGGGAATATATTGGTTGCATCATTACTAACAATTTTAGCTAAATCACTCTTTACAAAATATAATACATTTACAAAAAAACTACTTCTAAGTTTTTTTTGTCATGTCTGACTCTTCTTAAGTCTGTATTTTGTAGTACCTAAACAATTTCAGAATAAATCGTCAAAGAAAATGCCTTTTTTATTTTACACTTGGTATCAGTATCAGTATCACACATTGTGTTGAAATCATTATACATAATTAACAAATAAGCAAATCATCATCATCATCATCATCATTACAGCCCATCACAAGTTCACTGCTGAACATAGGCCTCCCCCAAGGAATGCCACAAAGAACGGTCCTGAGCCACCTGCATCCATCGACTTCCTGCATGTCTTACTAGGTCGTCACTCCATCTAGTTGGGGGACGCCCTACACTTCGTCCGCCGGTACGAGGCCGCCACTCGAGAACCTTTTTTCCCCATCGGTTATCGGTTCTTCGAGCTATACGGCCGGCCCATTGCCACTTCAGCTTACTAATCCGTTGGGCTATGTCGGTCACTCTGGTTCTACTGCGGATATCCTCTTTTCTAAGTTTATAACGCAGAGAAACCCCGAGCATAGCCCTCTCCATAGCTCGCTGAGCGACCTTGAGCTTCCTCATACGGCCAGCAATGAAGGACCACGTCTCAGTTCCATAGGTCATCACTGGCAACACGCACTGGTTGTACAGTCTAGTTTTCAAGTTTTGAGGTATACCTGACGAGAAGATGTGCCGTAGTTTCCCGAACGCTGCCCAGCCAAGTTGAATCCGTCGATTGACCTCTCGGTCGAAGTTGAACTTACCTAGTCGGACTATTTGTCCCAGGTAAACATACTCGTCAACAACTTCGAGCTTAGTGCTCCCAACAACTACCGGCATAGGTGTGACATGGACATTAAACATGATCTTTGTTTTGACCATGTTCATCTTAAGACCTATCCGTTGGGAGACACTATTGAGGTCATTGAGCATAGTGCTTAGGTCCTCCAGCGATTCCGCCATAAGGACTATATCGTCGGCAAATCGAAGGTGAGTGATGTACTCTAAATAATAAGCAAATAACATTAAAAAAAATCACAAATATTAAAATTTATAATAGGTAATTATAAAGTATGATCTCTGCGACGCAAATTTTCAACGTTCGCAATATTAATCTCACAACGGAAGGACAAGCGTCGCGGGCGCATCAAAGGCGACTGACGACACAGGTAATTAGGTCAAGTTCAAATGAGTAAGTGCCGCCTCCTACACCCCTCCACCCCTACTCCGCCACGCGCTTTCTTTTTCTAATACTAGGACTATTACCGTTTTGAAGGTCCAATTAAAATATGAAAATATGAATGAAGAAATATATTTTTCAGTAAATTAAAAATTACTATATATGTACATATATATATTACGTTTATGAATACGTTCTTACCTTAGTCGATTTCATTGCAGGGTCGTCGATATTACGCAATTGGTTTTTATGTGAAGCCAATCCAGTATTGCCTGAAGGAAAAAAAGCTATTTATGGGGTCTGCTTGCAATTACCGATTTTAAAATAACTTCTGTTAAATGATAAATACTTTTACAATAAAATACAAATTTATTTATAACTAGCAATCCGCCCCGGCTTCGCATAGGTGTTTTTTGTATCTCGACAACAGCGCCACCTACCGGGTCCAAATGTGAATATAAACCATCTAAGGACTTATTCAAACACACATTCATCAAAATCGGTCGAACCGTTTTTGAGTTGAAACTAACGGACACCAATTCATTTTTATATAAATTAAAGATTTACGGAATAAGGATATAATTTTAATTTTCTGTTATTAAATAACCTAGAAATGTTAATTGTTTTCATTTAACAATTTCATTTGAACTTCAATAGGGCTCAAAGTGTAACGTAGTTAGCTAAATTATCTTTATAAATTATAGCACATTTTAAATGAAATTTGAAGAGCTTTGTAAATAAGATGAACAAATAACCTGTGTTCGCTGTAGAAGAAGTCGACCAGCAGCATGTTTTATTCAGCAGTTTCTGAATGGTTTCATTGGAGCGTAGCGCGTAGGAGCCGTACACTATGGGGTTCATGCAGGAGTTGGAGACTGCCATCGCAAACAACAGGTCCTGAAGTTGCGGCGACACGCGTGATGCTGAACTGCGGTCCACCATGTACCTTGGATTTTTATTTACACGATAACTTCATTAATGTTGAAAAAAATTATTAGATTAAACGTTGTTATCTTTCAATGATTTTTTAACCGACTCTAAAAAAAAGCAGAAGGTTTAAAATTCACGACACGTTGTTAATGTTTTAAATGTTCCTTCACAAGTATTGTCGAGACCAAATGCTATCCTTAAATTATATAATTTACTTTAAAAAAAGAAGGAGTTATACACTTTACAACTAGACTGTATTTTTGTATGTTGTACGCGATATCTTCGTCAATTGTGAAATTTGATGATTTTTTTTATTAAATAGGTTATACTTTAGGGGTTATATATAAATATGGAGAAAAAACCCCTAAGGGTGACAAAATAGTGGCTGAAGTTTTCAATATGTCTGTTTAGACGACGACGTTGTCATAGTAATATTTCTTAGTCCACTCAAAAGGGTAAAAACAATCAATTTGAACAAAAAGTAAAAGCCCACTTCAAAGAACTAAAAGAATATAACAATATCTTTTATATTGACTTATATTTGATTGAACAATATACTGAAGTCGGTTGTGCAAAATTAAAAAATTGTACAACCGACTTCAATATAGATAAAATGAGAACATCATTACTGTAGTCGAAGTCAATTAAATACGCATTATTAAGGATGACCCAAAAACTGTGGAATGTACTGTCGCCAGCGGTTTTTTTCAGCGCCGCCGGACCGATATGACTTAGGGACCTTCAAGAAAAGAGTATACTCCTTCCTAAAAGACCGGCAACGCACCTGCAATGCCCCTGCTGTTGCGGATGTTCATGGGTGACGGTGATCACTTACCATCAGGTGAGCCGCATGCTCGTTTGCATCCTCTTTCATAAAAAAAACTACTGGTCAGATCTTGATCAAATTTATATGGGACCACATGAGAAGCACCAGCTTTCAAAAGAATCATCAAAATCAGTTCACATAGAAAAAAGTTCTGAGGAAGGTTCTGAGAAGGTTCTGAGGAGGTTCTGAACCTCCTATTTTTTAAGTCGGTTGAAAAATAATTTAACATTCTGAATTCGGGTCTCTAATTCTTCACTTCTCTACTCTTTTTTCCGAGAAGGCTATGTAGTGGTAAGTCCGCCGTGCTCCTCTAGTGCGTAGTGACGGACTTCACAAGTCTTAGAAATATTTTTTTATTTTCTCAGATATGCAGGTTTCCTCGCAATGTTTTCCATCATCACTGAGCACGTGATAAATCAGCACTTCAAATTGTAATTAGCAATTTCATTGGTGCCGAAGGTCGAACCAGGTTGCTCACATACCACGGCCTCTCTAGTCTGGTACTAAATCGCAAATCTCTTACCAAGTGTGGCACAAATAGTAAACACTTCCAACTATAGTAGAGACACATGTTCAGCAGTGGACTGTTACGGTTGATTTTTTTTAAATTTTATTTAAGAAAAACGTTACCCCCATTTTCTCCTGTATCGTGGAGGCAGTTTATAAACATAAATTGCACAAAGACAAACATCTAGACTGGAAACAATTATTTGTAGGCCATGCAAATACTAGTTCCGTGCGGCCTCGTGGGAACTCTCGGCCCCCAGCGCTGCAACTCATTGCTGGTCCAGTGCGCTACGGAGCTGTCATAATAAAATGATAAAAAAATGTAGTTTAAATGTAAGTTTTACCACATGGCCATGACGGCATAAGGAAGCCAGCAGAAGGCAAACACGGTGACGATGATGACGGTCATACGCAGCGTGCGGCGCTTCGCTCGCTCCAGCAGCCGGTGGTCGGAACGCCGCAAGCGGACGCCAGAAATGCTCTCGCTCTTGTGTATGCAGTCGTCTAACAAATAATGTTTTAGTTAGTATTATTTTATAATACTGAAGTAACAAATGAACTTCCAGTCTACCTGATGGTGAGGGCTAAAGATGCGGTGTCATTTCTGAGAATTAAGATGGAATGTTTCACAGTCAGTGATTATACTGGCTATTTTTGGAACGAAGTTCCTTATCGAACGGTACGAATTTGGCGGATGGGGGCTAGGCGAGAAAAAGTGTAAGATTTTTCCATCACGACCCCTTCTGACGTAGTGTAGACGGCATTGACGGCTAAAGGAAATGAGATGGAATAATATCTATCTCCCTCGCACTTTTTCTTATCTTGCCATAAAAGAAATATTATTTTATTTTAAATGACGCTTCATTTTAATAGACGCTAGTAATTCATTTATTTGTATTGTTAATCAATAATATAATACGTTTATCAATACTTATATACTACGAAAGGAACGAGTGTTCCACGACACTCACGCATGTTTTTTTTTACCCAGTTTTTTTTTAAGACACCTTTTCTGCCTAAAAGGCAGTTTGGGTAGGGATATCACCCTCTTACTTATTTCTGACGCCAAATAGCAGTGCTTGCACTGCTGTGTTCCGGTCTGAAGAGTATCGGGAGCTAGTATAATTATAGGCTGTAGGACATTCCATTTAAGTCCTCAGAAGTGACAACTCATGTGTAGTTCCTTTGTTTAAAGTTGGCTGCTGGTGTTCATGGACTGTAGTAACCACCTATCATCAGGTGGAAGTTCGTTTGTCACTTCATTTTTAAATTTTAATTTATACTTTAGGTATATTATCTGTCTTATAAATAATATACAATCTACTATCCGTGCGGTTAAAGAATGGGATTGAAAATGGCGTCGCCTCTATTCACCTCTCACTCGCGCACTGTCGCTATTTAAAGTCACACCCGCCGGTAAAGACTGCAAAAAAACAACGCTGCGATATGCATTTTTCGTACGTTTTGTAACTTCAGTCCAACTTGTCATTGGAATCAATGATAGCAAAATGCCATAAACTACAACAAAGAAAATTCAGCCCGGGTTCGCTAATTTCTGAGCTACGACGCGTTTTGAGAGTCTTCTTTATATTTATTGTTCATTTTGTTTGTTATTATTTATGTACAAAATATTTGCATATTATTGAGACACGAGTAACAATTTTTAAAATTTTCGTTTATCTGTCTGTCCAAGCTAATCTCCGGAATGGCTGAACCGATTGTATTAAAACTTCACGAACAAACAGAGAGTAATACCAGAGTGATCTAGAGTAAATTTTATCCAAAAAAAAATTGAAATTTTATTACAATAGAAATATTGATAAGATAAAATAAATGGTCTTTAATGATCATCGTCAGTCTAAATAACGCCACATTAATAGATCCCACCCAGGCGAAGCTGGCTTCCCCGCTCTGGAGCGGGTCGCTAGTTATAAATGTTATTTTAAAATTAATGTAAATACTTGCGTATACAAATACTTTCAAATATTTTCCCATTATGAGAAAATTTCCAATTAACCGAATAATATGACATTATAATGATATATCGTTATTAGCGGGTTTTCGCTATTGGTATTGTGCATGTTGACGGTACAGGCTCGATGGACCGCCATTTCTAATCCCATTCTTTATCCGTACGGATTGTACTATACTACAACCCATAGACAATTAACTTATAATAATTGTATATAGTTTATACTTCCGGTTCAATACAAATATAATATATACATTCTTGTACGTTCGTTACAGTGAGTTCAAAATATCTTAACGAGCACGCAACCGAATTGTAAGGACCTACTGTTATTGTGTTAGAAATATACTTATAATAGTTTTATGGAGTTTTTATCAATCTTCCTTTTTCTTTTCTAAACAATAAAAAGTACATAGTTTTTTACCTCTAAATTAAAATAAATATTAATAATAAAAACAATGTACATAATTTTCAAGCTCCTGCGCAGCATTTGTCGGCGGGATTAGCTCATTTTATTACAGGTAGTTCCTCCTTATTATCTAGGTTTAATTGCTTACTTATGTTTAATTACATAGTATATAAGTATTGCAATACGAGGTTTATAAGACCTGTATGAATAATGTTGTAAGTGAATAGATTATGTTGCAGCGAACTCTATAAATAGAATATGTCTTAAATTACCTTTTATATGTTTATTGTACTGAGATCTTACTAAACCAGCCAAGTTTACAAAATGTTTATAATATTGTGGGTATCAAATACTTGTTGGTTCTTTTGCCGTAATAGTATTACATATGATTTATATTCTCTCACGCACCTAGTATTATAGGTATTTGTACTTACTTTATATTGATCATTATAGAACTGCTCCAGTACTAACTAGTTGAACTTTTCATATTATACAGAAAGTACTTTACAAATGACAAAATGTTTATTATAATTCTCTTTACATTCCAGTTTTGTTTTAGATTCAACAAGTTGCTTCGTTAGGTATTATTTAGAAAGCCCTCTAAAATAACAAGTTTATTTTATCCGGAAATAGTACACTTAACAAACTAATAGAATTTACTGTAATGCCATTAAAATTTATAATAATATTCCTGACTCTTTTAAAAATAATAGGTCGGGGAAAAAGTTTCTTCTATTATGTTTGCATAAAATTGAAGAAAAATCTTTTTGGTTGTACTGTTTGTATCTGGCGGGTTTTAATATCAAAACATATAGGACATTAAGAAAAAGAAAAATAAAAAGTAAAAAAAATCACTTTCCCCGCCATTTTTCAATTGTTTTTTTATCCGCCAAAATGAGTAAATCTAACGAAGAAATTCGATACATTCTGATGTTATATTACAAAGAAAAGGGAAAATGTGACTCAAGCCGCGAAAAAAATGTTATGACGTTTATGGACCTACAGCAGTGTCAGTAAGAGTATCACAAAGTTGGTTCAAGCGTTTTCAGTCCGGGAATTTTTATGTCAAAGAAGCAGCTCGCTCTGGTCGCCCACATACGGATAAAGTCGACGTCATTTTTGAAAAAGTGGAGCAAGATCAGTATATTAGTAGTTACGACATAGCCGAGGAATTGAGGATTGACCACAAAATAGTTTTGACCAATTTGAAAAAGTTTGGCTATACAAAAAAGCTCGATATTTGTATACCACAAGAGCTTCACTGAAAGAAACCTAATTAATCGTGTACTCATTTGCGATTCTCTATTGAAACGTAATGAAACCGAACAATTTTTCAAAGATTGATAAGATTGATCACTGGTAATGAAAAGTTTATCACCTATGACAAGAACGTGCGAAAAAGATCATGGTCAAAGGGTAGTCAAGCTCCACAGACTGTAGCGAAACCCGGATTAACACGCTATAAGGTGATGCTGTGTGTATGGTGGAATTTAAAGACCATCGTTTATTATGATCGCTTTTACCGCCGGGTAAAACAATCGATTCGGATCTCTACTACATACAACTAATGAACCTTAAGCAAGAAGTTGAAAAAAAACGCCCGGAATTGATTAACAGAAAAGGAGTGGTCTTTTATCATGTTAATGCGAGACCAAACACAATTTTGGCCAGTCAGCAAAAATTGAGAGAGCTTGGTTGGGAAGTGTTAATGCATCCACCATATAGTCCTTACCTTGCACACTTAGATTTTCACCTGTTTCGGTCTCTTCAGATTTCTTTGGGTAGTGTGAGGTTATCATCAAGAGAACATAACAACAAGTTAAAACTACTTGTCGCATTTTTTTAATCAAAAATCCCAAGATTTCTGCATCAACGGGATTATGTGTGTGTATATGATAGCAACAAGTTATCGAACAAAATGGCACATTTATATTAAAATTACATGTAATTCAACTAAAATTAAAAAATGTCTTGAATTTGTAAAATATAAAATACGAAGAAAGTTTTTCGCCGACCTATGAATGACATAAAATTTAAACAGGTATTAGATAAATGCTTCTACAACTTACAAGTATTTATGGAAAATAAAGATTAAAGTAATAATGTAATGTTATATTTAGTGGTTACATTTAATAATTAAATAATTAAAACAAATAATTGAATATTAAAACAAAATTATAATAAAATGTGTGTGTACTTATGTACGCACGTAGGAAGTTCTACTTCTTTAACGTAACAAAACAAAAAAACTTGAGAGACAATTACCCACTGAAGTTGTCGCTTTTACGCTTTTAGCTGTCAGTGTGCGCGCATCGTAACAACTTCATGGTGTCGTTTTTAGGTGTCGGTGTGCGCCCGCATCGTAATAATTCATTCTCATAATTTAATAAATATGAGAGTAAATTAATATTTATATATATAATAAATGAATATAATATTCATTCATAATAATTATTAATATTTAATAAATATATTTATTAAATAATCAACATCTAAATCTCAATCAATCAATGCACAAAATATTTTTAAGTTCTTATTTTAATTTATATTGTAGTTGTGCAATAAATATTTTTGATTTGATTTTCATGAAGTGAATTTGCAGTGATTTTATACAGTCCACTCGTAAATATTTTTTAGATACGGCCATACATACTCAATCCATAGTTCAGCAGTGACTCGGCGAGGGCAAAATAAACAATAAGCGTTTTTCTACTTATCGGTTTTGACAAGGTATAGAACATAGCACCGACCTGAGCTTCGTACACACAATATGAACCTGCGACCTCCAGTTCGTATTGCTAATGCTATCTACCCAAATTCCTAGGTACTTAAACTTACTGACATACTCCAAGTTTAAGCAGGCACAATAAAACATCCCTGCGTGCAAATAGATGTACGTGTAGCCCACAATACTTATTTCTGTACTTCTAACGTTGTGAGGCGAGTGTACTTTCATTATTATTGTTTTGTTAAGATTATTTACCGTGAGCCCACTTAGTGATATTATTAAACTCATCCTGCAACACAGCTCTTGTCTCCTGTATATTCTTAGATAAGTACCGCAGGCACATATCGTCGACGTACATATAGACCCGGCACTTCCCACCCACGTTACTCACGATATTGTTTTATAAAATAGGGCAACACACACAATCTGTGTCACTAAGAAAACATAATCTTCTGCACGTCCCTTTAAATAAAACTATCTATCGAAAAAAATAATTTTTAACAAGAGCATGCAAAAGTTTCAATAATATGTCACAACAATTAAACATAGATTTATTTCACAGCAGTGTTCGTAAACTTAAGAATATGCTTTCTCATTATGTTTTTAAAAAGGTCCCCCTGTAAAATGCGTATGGTTTTTTATTATTATTATTTTACATACACTTGTTATATGTTTACTGTTTTAATTCTATCAGTTAAAACTTGTAATTGAGATTCTTCCTCTATGTTTTTATGTATTACTTGATGTTTTAGCTGTTCATTTTCCAATATATAAAATAAAATGAAATGATGTAAACCAAAAGTACATAGAATTCAGCCCAACAAAAAAAGATGGTCCCTGACAATAGGATTATGTCCTGTATTGTGGAGGCTTTTTACATACATAAATTGCACATGGACAAACATTCAGAGCGGGAACAATTATTTGCAGGCCATACAAACCATGTTCCGTGAGGGATTCGAAATAATAACCAAACAGCAAGTCGTCAAGCATATAATAAAAAAAGAAATAATTTTAATTGTCCCAAAATTAGTCGGATTTCACTGCCGACCTCACTTCATCAGGAGCTTGCGAAGTTATTACACAAAGAGTAAAAACTTCGCAAACTCCTGATAATGTTTTGTTTGGTAAATATAAAATAAATTGAATTATTTAGACAATACAGCCCTTTGATGATGTTTTTGCAAAATAAATAAAAAACGTGTGCAGTTCACACGCGATAGAAGTGAAACCTTCACAAAATTGCGAGTAAAATTGCTTTATAATAGCGCTATCTACTTCATTCTATAGGTAAAGTCATTTTATCGAACAAAAATGTATTGATTAAAAAAAAGATTTAAAAAAAGATTTAAAAAAATTGATTCTGAAGGTGGTACGTAAAATAGACGCTAGATGGCCTAAACACGGCTAATTTCATATAATATTCGATCCCATTCTCTCGCAGGCTAAATCCTTTAGATGTATATGTTTGTCTCTTTTTAGTGTCGCATTTTCGTTTCATCGAGTTTCAAATCACAACGATTCTAAAGAAGTTTTCACGACAAAAAATATGTAATTAATTAATACTTCTAAATTAAAAAGGTCTTACCTGTATAGCTTTTGTGAATTAACTAGTGACTGAGTAGTTTGGAGTTCAACTATTAAATTTTAATTAAAATGAATGCTATCAAAATGAATTTTTATTCATTTGCTTTTCCATTATTTTTTTTTAGATGTGTCTGCGATTGTAGAAAAATTAAAATTTTGTTTTCAAAGTTTTAGCCTCAACACTTCCGCTGTGACGACCAGAAACTAATTATACACCAGGAATTAGACGTCTAGCGTTTGAACTTGTCTCCCAGCGTCGTTCATCGTTGTTTTATCTTTTTGTTAAAACTATAATGAATTGGAACAAACATCGTGTATTTGAGCCGGGCTTACTGTCGCTAGGAAGCTAAAATATTAAATACATTTATAAAATCTAGGAATGTGTATGTTTCATATTTAATTAAATAAAGTTATTTTACACAACGCTTCATTACCTCCATAGCACTGCTACAAAGATTAAAAATGCAAATTATTAAAGATAAAATATTTAAGCAATATCATTCCGTCGTCTTTTTGGGAAACCTATCAGAAGAATTTATTGATACACAAACTATTTCTTAATTTGCGCAAATACTACGCAATTACTTCATTCTCTTCTGTATTCTGGTAATAATATATAATAAATAAATAAATTCCATCCTCAATCCTCAAAGGTGACGATGCACCTGTAACCTATGAGATGCAGTAACCAAGAAAGAAAGAAACATTTATTTGACCAACACACAACATGAGAAACAGAAATTCGTACAAATTACAAATTGGTAATCAAGTAGTTGTGTGATTTCAAAAAGGATCCCGCCTCAGTGATAATCTGTGGGGTACCACAGCACTGGTTTTCAGTCGGGACCTTAATTGACACATGTACAACCGGACATAGATGTAAAAATGCACTTAAGCTAATAAATAAAAACAATAGTAATGGATAATTTAAATAATAATTATTATAATCATAATGTATATTTAATATCTTTGTTCATATATTTATTAAGCCCAACCAGATGAGAATACTATATGAATACCCATAAACCATAATATGCGTCTAGGATGTATGAAAAAGTCTTTGCCTAGCATCTCTTTAAAAATGATAAATATTTTATTTTTCTAAAAACCATTTTATGACCAGGTGGAAAATTAAAAAAATATATATAGTATAATTTTTCAATCTAGCACGTTTTTTGTTTTCATATTCTTACTATTATAGATTCTGAGCTATGTTCAAAATTTTAGGTCTCTAGCATCGGGAAGTTAGTTAAAATCAATTACTAAATTCGACCCGAACAGACAAACACGAAAGCGACTTAATGAAAACGTGATAAAAAGACTTTAAATCACCATCGAGCTCGTTGCTGCAGCGACGAATTTTGCAGAAGATGCAGATGTAACACACGGAGATAATCAGCAGAGGCACGAAGTACATCGCGCACAGACAAGCCACGTTGTACGCTATCTCCTGCGCCGCGTTTGAGAACGCGCCGAACGACACGCACTGCTCGAACCCTGCCACTTGCGGGTGCTGCATCACTCGGAACACCAAGCTCTATGACAGGGGAGTTATTAAGTAACTTTAACATATAATTTATTTATTTACTTCATTTAAGACTTTATAGCTTTTAGCCGACTTTAAAAAATGAGGAGGTTAACAATTCGACCCTATGTTTTTTGTATATATGTAACGCGATATCTTCGTCAAATTGTGAACCGATTTTGATGATTTTTTTTATTAAATAGTTTTTACTAATGTGGAGGAAAAATTGGACCCCTAAAGGACGCAAAATAAGGGTTGAAGTTTTTAATGGAATTATTTACACGATATTGAGATTGTGATCTTCCTTAATCCACTTAAAATAGTAAAAAATAACCTTTTTTAAAGAAGTCAAAGCAGACTTTAAAGAAATAAAAAGGATAAATTAATCTCACATTCTGAAGTCAGTGGCTTAATTCTTCTATACACCATATCTTAGCGCCGACTTCAGAATGTGATATTATTATTTTTTTAGTTAAGTTTATTTATTTAATATTTATTGACCCTTACAAAACAGTACAGGATCAAAATGCGGACTTAATGCCAAAAGCATTCTCTGCCACTAACTTTAAAGCAGCGATGACACTACGTAGGCGGTTCCCGAGACCATAAAAAATATTAGAAAAATAAACATATACACACATTTCTTAATAAAACCGAATAGAATGAAATAATGATCATATATATATATATATATATATAAAAATACAAACATGCATATAAACTTATACTCATATACACATATATATGCATATACATAATATTGGACAACATAAAATAAGCTACAAAAAATAGTGATTAAACTAATTTATACATATATGTAACTGTAATGATGACTGAGCTTAAGAGTTTTGAAACATTTTTAGAAAATGAGCCCGAACATTCGTCTTAAATGTTAGGCGCGCGGTTTAGACAGCAAACGAAAAAGATATGAAACTCGAATGGTGTAGAGGTATAGAGCGAGCAACAATCTCCGAGGTCACGCAGGAACTACAACTTATGCTTCAGATAATCCGGATAGTGGTTCTCGAATAAAACAGATTACTTGTTGGAATTCGACTTTTACTATTTATTAAAAGTTAAAAAAAAGCGTGACAGGCGAATTGGGAAACCAAAGTTTATTTTTATTTTAGTAGTTATTTTTAGTGGTTACCAACCCTCCGGCTAATCGTGACAACTATTGCAAATTGCCCCCATGAGGCAATTTATGGGGTAAGGAACAGTAACGGTAAATAATACCAAGTACTCAATTCAACAAGCTGGTTACCTGAGGCAAGCTGCACGCAAGTGCCATCACCCACGCGCAGTACAGCATGCGTTGGCTTCTCTTGCGCGCCACTCGCAGTTTTAACGGATACAAAACTGCGAAAAACCTGCAATAAAGGTTCCATCCAAATTGACCATCGTTATACACAAAGCGACCAATAATTTATTTTCAGTTTTGAGATAAAGAGGTTTTAAGTTTTAATAATTTCTTATGAATTACCTTTTAGTTTTACTGGTGTTTAATGAAGTAAATTGGTAGAAAGTAATATTAGTTAGAGTATCAAACCAATTTTATATAATTTAAATGAAACTAGTTTTACGGATTTTATCACGTATATTAACTTATTTTATATTCCCGACGTTTCGAGTACTGTACAGCACCCATGGTCACGGGGGGACTGAGGTGTATGACGTCCCAATGTCATAGTTAACCACGGCTACATACCTCCAGATTAAAAATTATTAATTTTTGTTCCGATCTACGCAGTATGAACTTACAGTATCTTGAAGTCTTGCAGTTGTATGCTTGGGTTGGGATTTAATTTTATTAATTATAGGATCCCAAGCAGATGGTAGCACCCAGCCATCTTCTCTATTGAAATTAGGATGTTTTTTGATTTCAATAGCCTCGCGAATCATCCTTGGAAGGAATCGATGTTCTTTAGCGAGGATTTGTGGTCTATCAAATCTATATCTCTCTGGTGTTATAATCGAGAGGACTACGGTGGTGCGCGATCTTGGCGTATATTTTGACTCCCGTATGTCAATGAATGAGCATATTGATGCTATTTGCAGTAAAGCGTTTCGTAATTTGGGATTTGTAGCTAGAACTTGTCTTCCTTTCTCTAATTTGCAGAGCCTAAAAGTAGTATATTTCGCATATGTAAGATCTATATTAGAGTATGCCTCTCAGATATGGTCACCATTTTATGCTAAACATGTTCATAATATCGAAAGGATTCAAAATAAGTTCGTTTCCCATTTAAATTTTAAATTTAGACGTTCTGGCTCTTCATATCGAGACGATTGCAGATTTTACGGTCTGTTAAAGCTTGAAGAAAGACGTATTCTGCTGAATATGGGACTTTTATTCGATATATTAAACGGAGGAATTGACTGCCCTGACTTATTAGCTTACATTAAATTTAATGTCCCAATGAAACGTACCAGACATACCAGAAACTCTTTGTTTTACATCCCCTTTCACCCGACCAATTATGGGAAAAACAATGTTCTAACGCGTTTGGTAGCAACTTACGACAAAAAATTTAGCGCAATTGATCCTTTTAATAGTACTAAAAGTGGATTCAAAAATAAAATTAACAAATTTTTATTCAATCCAGCTGAAGGTAATCAGTAAATTGTAATTAAAATAGTACCCAAATTATTATTTGTGCCCTCGTTTAATACTGTTATTATGTATGTATATGTATATGTATGTATGTATGTATGTATGCATGTATTTATGTATATATATATATATGTAAGTATATGTATGTGTATGTATGTATATATATATATATGTGTATGTATGTATATATATATGTAAGTATATGTATGTATGTATGTATATATATATATGTATGTATGTATGTATATATTAGTGTCTCTTTTTAAATTTTTATCTATTTTCTATAATAACAATATCACCAAAATATATTTGCATTTATATATTCATATGTGTGTGTTTGTAAGTGTAATTATGTATGTCTTTTGTACGTATATATATCTGTATTTGTATATATATGTACGTCACGAAGGTAATATTAATATTTCAATTAATTTGTTAATGCTTAGTATTAGTTCTTACCGATTTTATTTTGTATTGTATTAGATTTACAGTGTTATGTTTGGTTATCTACTTTGTGGATAACTATTATTGGCTTTTTCGTGTTTAGTAATTTAAGTAATATTGTTTAAGTATTAATAAGCTGTTGTTATCCTGAATAAATAAAAAAAAATGTAGTGACGGGGGCGATCCTGTACATGTTCACAGAATGCAGACTTCCCAGCGTCGATTCTTCACATCAGCTATGTGTTCTTTAACGCGGGTTTTTATTGATCTTTTAGTTTGTCCTATATAAGAGAGACCACATTCACAATGACGTGACCTGTGCGCTGTGAAGTACTCGAAACGTCGGGAATATAAAATAAGTTAATATACGCGATAAAATACGTAAAACTAGTTTCATTTAAATGTATAGTGTTCGCGTAAATATAAGAAATCATTACAATTTTATACAAATTTATTGTTCTTTTATTTGAAGAAACCTAAACACAAAATAATTGATCGTACTCTTCAGAATGTAGTTTTGAAATTGCAAAAAAAAATATAACGACCATATTTATAGTCGTCTTCTGCTAAATTACAATATTAAATCTTTGTATTTATATGGAAGCAGTTATAAAAGCTAGCTGTTTTTAGTAAACCACCTCTTTGGAATATTAGGTATTTTATTACGATTAATAATATAATATTACGATTACGGTATTTTAACACGAAAAAAAATTAACTGAAGACAAAAAACAAAAGTTACTTGACAATAGTCATGTAATTAAAAGTTAAATTTAAGTCAAGTAAGTTATTTTTGCACTGTACACTTCTACTACCTCCTGCAAAATAATCAAACTACCATACATTCGGTTTAAAAATTCTGTTTAAAACGACCAATAAACGTAAATACTCGTTTAAATAAATAAATTAAATTGCTAAACGCGACCAACTCCCTGGTCGTTTTCACTGAAATAACAATATATACTCGTAGTATAGTATACTTTTCTTTTTTTGCAGATGCAGATTAGAGAAGCCCGACTTAAGCTTGAGCGAATCTTGGTCTTTTTCTGCTGAATAAATAAATATGATTTTAATGGGTGATATAGCCTAAATCGAATAGGTTGGCTGCTTTTAACACTTTCAAAGAGGAAACATGCTTAGAAGTCGTTTTTAACATAATTATATTATTTCAAAATTTGAAATGCGAAAAATTTGTCGTCTTATGCATAATATAGAACAAAAAATCTAGTTCGCGATGACGGATGTAACTTATTTTGGCAAAATTTGGCTTTGGTCGTTTTCTGTGTAACTATGGTCAATTATATATATTTTTTTTTAAATGTTACCTCCGCACTAGGATTTTCTCCTGTATCGGGGGGCAGTTTACATACATAAATTTCACAAGGACAAACACCCAGGCCTGGAACGATTATTTATAGGCCATACAAATAATAGTTCCGTGTGGGATTCGAACCCGCGGCCCTTGGTGCTGCAACTCAATGCCAAGCTACTGCGCCACAGAGCCGTCAAGATATCTGACGGATACGAATCCCGCACGCTTTGTGTATTTGTGTGGCTTACAAATAATTGTTCTGGGTCTAGATGCTTGTCCTTGTGCAATTTATGGATGTAAACTACTGCAGGAGGATACAGGAGAAAACTCTAGTGTGAGGGTGTAACTTTTTTGAAAAAAAATTAATAAATAAGTCTGGTTAAATAAGAATATTCTTGGTTTTTACAAGCCGGGTGAGCAAAAAACAGGTAAGCCCGATCTCCACCACCACTAACTTAGGATATTTTATTTGAAGAGATCTAGGTGCAGATGAAACGATATACAGAAGATGTGTTCATGAGATTGTTAGCTCACACACATGTGATATTGGAGAGAAAAATTGCAAATCGCGACACATTGATGTGTGGCTACTTTGAAATTGTTCAATCTTTGCGTCAATACTGCATCGTCTCAGGTGTATATACCCCAGGTGTATTACCACACTGCTTTACCACACTGTCTTTGGAGCGCGCTAAAAATAATGTTTAAGAAACCACGTAGATTATAACATGTCCCTCCTCTATCAAACATGCCCAGTACTCACCGTACGACATGTGTTTATTTATTATGCACACGATATTCTGTAAGCACAGAGAACTGGCACATGTGCCATCTCAGAAGCGGAACGAAACAAAATTTTCTCACAAATTGCAACATTCCCTTGCAGGACTAATCTTGCTAAACGTCATTTCTTTGTTATCTTGGGATTGGTGACTACTACTAGTACTAATAAATGTTAATGAAACTGAAAAACATGTCATACACGCACGCTAGCACGCACGCATGAACACACGTACGCACGCACACACTCATACGCACACACATACACACGCACTATAACATTTTACATTATTACTTAGTATTTATAAAGATAAGAAAAATATGTGTAATCAACAAACATCTTAATGTTTTTCATTAGACTTTAATTACCTGTTTAAACGTACACTAGTTCTCAGAATAGAAAACGCACGTGTCTGTGACACAGTTAATACTAGTAAGGATGTCGTCACTAACCTCTCAGTGAAACTAATACCTTTATATCTAATTACAACTTTTGTATAAGTTTCTAATGTTTTATAGAATAGATGGTTACCGGTAATAGAACAAGGATTACAGAGTCCTCCCCTTTTCTTTGGATCTCAGATAATCCTATAATATCCCAGCGCAAATTACCTTCCAGCTCTAGAAACTTCTCGTTAGACCACAGAGTGCGTGCTTTAACGCACTTGTTGCCAGCAGGTCGAGTCTTCAAAGATCAACCGTACCTCCACCAGAGATTCTTAGCACCCCTTGCCCCACCGCTACCATGGTCATCACCGTAACGAAGAATAGCAGGGCCACCGGTGCCTAGGGGCCGTTGCTTCCGGCCGTTACTCTTTGGGGATGTTTGCCATTGTTGCCATGCTCAGCAGGTGGTTAGGCAAACGCAGATTTTATATATTTTAAAGATCTATGCCCATCTCCTGGTTTATTTCCCTCTGTGCCTCTTACGGTACACCAACGGAGCGATGTGGGGCTTACCGTGTAGTGATAATGTAAGAATCACGTACAAACAAAAAAATGAACAAATTCACATCTTTTATAATAATGAAAAGTATGTTACTAAAATATTTGTATATTGACCACTTTTGTTCAACAATTTGCGTATTCTGACTGCATACTTTTAAATAAACCTAAATGATTTTGTGCCCATCCATAAACTTATAAGCAATTTATTCACGAAATGATTAAAGTTAGTTTGCGGTGGTTTCGGTCTAATTTTTGGTAAGTTTGTATTGTATTATTAAGTTACATATCACATATACCTACACTATTTTTAGTTTAGTTTTGTTTATTTTTCTAGTATTTTCTCACCACTTCGGGGGATAAAAATCGTCAAGTCATAAGTGATGTTAATAGCATGGCTAGTATTTTTATAAAATTTTAATAAATGGATCAGATAATATGATTTTTTTTTCAATATGGTTAATGTTATTTATTTAATAATCTTGTTATTTATTTTTAACTGTTTATTTTAATGGTTAAAAATTAAATTACCCATCTTTAGAGCGAGCGGCACCCCACTGATACTTATACTCCCGGAAGTACGCCAGGAGTACGACCGAGACCTTAAGCGAGTGACGGAGCCCTGCCTGAAAATCTATCGCACGATTTTTTCTGGTGGATAAACGCCATAAACCTCTCAAATTCTGACATAGACGGTTGTATATCTATCTTGTCTATACCAAATATAAAACACTGATACGCCATTTTTGATGGATTAGGTTTCCTCTGATTTACATAAATAATTTTGTATTATATTATTTATAAGTATAAGTATTTTTATTCGTATTGGTTAATGTCTATGATACTCTGAAACAAGTATATCCCATTAACGAAGAGTCGTGGTAGGTGTTTTACTTAAATATAATAAATAGCTCGCATTATTTCGTGCGTCGTAGTAGGTGTATCTGTTTTACTCAAATATAATAAATACTTCGCATTATTTTGTGCGCTCATGGTTCGCTCGAAATTCCAATCAGTGTATCTCATAGATATTTTAGATTTTTTACATAATTATTGTTTCTTTGAGATCAATGTAAGACGTTCTGAAGTAACGCTGTACTGCAGCGGTATCTGATACATAACTATGTATAGCTAACTATATATAGTCTATCGCCCTTTATGTCATCGTCATTCATCTTTACAGCCCTTCACAAGTCCACTGCTGAACATAAGCCTCCCTCGAGAAATGCCACAAAGCACGGTTTTGAGCCACTTTCATCCATCGACTTCCTGCATATCTTAGCAGGCTAATCCGTTAGGCTATGTCGGTTACTCTGGTTCCACTGCGGACATATCCTCATTTTAAAGTCTATTACGCAGAAGCTCGCTGAGAACAAAGGGCGGACTCAATGTGTTTTGGCATTCTCTCCCAGTCAACCCGGGTCATGTGGAAAATAATGTGATAGGTGCCAAATATAAAATGAACATATTTTTAAATTAAAAAATAGACTAATTTTATATATTATAATAACATAAATACAATAAACTTATATACAATTAAATTTACTACACACAATATATATATATATATAAGTCGTACTTAACAATAACGAGAAAGGAGTCGTTGCATGTTTTCCAAATTTACCGAAAGCCAACTCATACCGACACGGTCATCCCCGCGTCATCGTGTCATCCCTGGCAACATAAATTAGCCGCTTTTTATTGTTATATTAATCGTTTGTTTACTGTCCCATTAAGTAAAGAAAATTATTTAAAAGAGCTTAACGTAATTTATCAAATCGCGGTCTCTAATGGTTTTTCAAAAAATCTCATTAACAATTTAATTAAAAGGAAAGAAAAGCATGCCGTCCGCAATTCTCAAGTGTTCGTCGATATGTGAGCAGTTTGACCTACTTAGGCTCCATATCTGAAAAAATAGCTAATACTCTTCGACAGAGCGGCGTGTACGTTGCGTTCAAAACAAACAATTCTCTTAGGAATATCTGTAATAATAAAGATAAGTTAGATATTCGTCAAAAGTCGGGTGTTTATAAACTTGTTTGTGACGAATGCCACGCCGTTTACGTGGGTCAGACTGGTCGCAACTTCGAGACACGTTACAAAGAGCATTTAGCCGCGTACAGGAATTGCAATCCCGATAAATCCCATTTCGCTAAACATCTCTTGGACACTGGACACAACCTAACCAACGACCACTCCTTTAAAGTTTTACATACTTGTAATAAAGGGCTGCGACTGTGTGTGCTGGAACAGTTGGAGATATTAAAAAATAAAAATAGTAATGTTGCACTGCTGAATGAACAAACAAATGTTTCTAACTCACCCCTCTTAAACATCTTTAAACCTGCTCTCCAATAACGGACAGCCTCGCAATATGTTCGTTCGTCACCTTCACGGCGATTAGCGATTGGTTGCGTGGTTGGAGGGTAGGCGGGCGTTTCGCAGCGGCTTGTTGTTAATTTAATAGCAGGCGGCTGCGTACGTCAGGTGGTGATTGGTCGCATGTTCTATCGCATGACGCGGTCGCTCACTACTTAAGTGGGGAGCGGTTGCGTCGGCAAGTCTTATAAATAGCAGCTGTTTTTGGCTCGCCGCTCACTTAGCGGTCAGCCACCGTAGAGTCTACACCTGATGATGCCTCGTGTAGAGGCGAAACACGTGTCGTATTGTCATCGGTGGTGTGTCTTTCCTAGTGTAGTGGTGGTGGGAGTAGTGGTGCTGGGATTAGTGGTGACGGGGATAGTGCACGCAATTGAGGGAGGGCGGGAGGTGCTCTTCAAACTAGGTAAGACACATCATTTTATTTTACTAAGCGGATATTTGCAAAGTAAATATTTACAACTTTAATTTCTTGAAGTTCAATATCATGTGTTTCTTGGATTACTTTTCATGATACATTATGGCGAGTTAACCCGATAATGTTGTTGGCTGTAGTGTTCAGAGTTGGGATATCGAAGTAGTAGTTGTCGATTTTCATTTTAGTATTGTACACATTGTGTGAGTGAATAGTGAAATCTTTGGATTGCAGTACACACCCTTGCGCGAGTTTTACTAATATGCCAGATGACGTCATATAGTGCGACGTCACGTCAAAGTTGCATATCGTGCGCAAAGTGCAAGCTGCGCAGCAAACGGCCAGCCAGCTGTTCGGCGTATGTAATGCGATCCACGTGTCATTGCATGATGCAGGCTTGACGTCACAGGATGTCCCCAAACTGTGACTCAATAACTTAGCTTCACACGGAGCATTGTTGTTATGTAAGTTGAACACCGGTAAGTTTTTGTAACAGAGAAAACTATCTTGTTTCATTTGAGTGCACAGCTTCATGTCAGTTTCTGTCACAGATATATACATAGGTGTTCTTTTGAAAGTTAACTGCAATGTATTCAGATTGTAGGTTTATATTATTAGTCATTCCTTTCTCAGTTTTAACAGGCAGTGGAATCATTTTGTAGACCAGAAAATCTTCATCTGAAGTAAGTGGAATGAACTTCAAACAAAAAGTAATCTGAAGTAACTCGCGCCTTCGCGTACAGTAGTTTATAGAGAGTTTTGATGTTTTCTCTCACGTTTTCCACTGGTAAAGTCAATGATTTTGGCAATTTTCCAGAAATAACATCCAGTTGGTCGATCAGGTTTACTGGAGTAAGTAAATTCATCATTCATCAGTAATCATTCATTCGTGTCCTTTATAGAGGTCAGTGAGAGTATCAAATAGCATATCTTGCATTACTCTCATATTCTTGATAAGTAAGTATGCCGTTAGTAATGCAGAATTGAAATAACTTTAAATTTAGGACTTTGTCTTCTAGTTCAACAATCGAAGTTTGATTTTTTAGTAGAGTTAGTAAATAATTTTCGTTGTTTTGTATTCCTTCAATGTCCTTTTGATACTTGTCTGCGAATTGTTGACCCAAAACTCCAAACAAGCTGTTAGCGATGCGGCCAATGCCGTTAATTAAGCTGCGTTTTCTCCGCTCATATAAGTGTTTGTGAGGTGCCAGTAGGATGATGTTGTAGTAATCAAGTAGTTCCATTTCATGTGATAATTGCTCTAAAGTAGTTTTGCAGTATCTCGATTCAGTTTTATCACATAGGTCGTTCAAGCCATAAAGATATGTTTTGACCCGGTCTACTCTATTCCAATAATTAGTTAAGTTGTAGTACATAAGCAATGTCCACTCGTCGTGAATCATTTGCAATTTGCCAACGGTGTCGTAATATATCGGCCGGTCGGGTTCAAGATTTGTAATGTAGGCACTTGGCGCCACTTAACCATATGATCCAGATATGCAAATAAACATTGTTAATAGGGTTGCCATTAAAGCTGAGGATGTTTTTATCTTAGTTTTCTTTATCTTCGTTGGTTGTTAAGGTTTGATTTCATCTTTTTTGAGGCTTTTCATCTTGTTGATTGCATATTGGTGGTTTGGAATTTATTTCAGCTTCCGACGGGAGTGGTGACAGTTTTACGATGGGACGCTTGATGATGCCAGTTGGTGTTTTTAAAGTAGTTACTCTTACGTAATCGTCAGAACAGGGATGAGTTTCAAGTACACGACCCGTGGCCCATTTTCCTGGCGGCAAGTTTTTGTCTTTGACTAGTACGATATCGCCTTCTTTGATGTTCTTAGTTGATTCGTTCCATTTACTTCGGCCTTGTAGTTGAGTCAAATATTCATTAGACCAATTTTCCCAAAACTGTTGTAACATGTTTTCAGTCAGTTGCCATCGCCGACTTAAGTTAATGTCTCTGTCGTCACTGTAGTCCGAGATCGGTAGAGACATCACAGGGCTGCCAGTTAGGAAGTGTCCTGAAGTTAAGAAGTTTTGAAATTCTTCAGGATCTTCAGTTAGTGGACAGAGAGGTCTGGAGTTCATGCACGCTTCGATCTGTGATAATAAAGTTTGAAACTCTTCGTAGGTAAGTTTCTGATCTCCCAGTACACGACGTAGGTGGTACTTCATTGACTTCAAAAGGCCACCAAAGGCCACCTGCAGTAGGCCACACCGGCGCGTTGAAGTGCCATTCTACCTCCAGTTGTCCAATGTGTTCAAAAAAATCTGACGAGAGTTGCAGTTGGAATTGTTCGAATTCTTTATGTAACGTCTTAGATGCGCCGATGAAGTTAGTTCCGCAGTCCGAGTAGACATGTTTTGGAGTGCCACGTCTGGCACACATTCTTTGAAAGACGGCGATGAAAGTTTCGGTGCTAAGGTCTGATACAAGTTCTATATGTATGGCTTTAGTCGCCATACATACAAAGATAGCGATGTATCCCTTTGAAGTTTTAACACCTCTTCCCTTGTTCAGTTTAACGTCCACGTGACCAGTGAAGTCGACTCCGGTGTGCGTGAACGGCCGGGACGGTGTTATACGATGTTGAGGTAGGTCAGCCATAATCTGATGAGTTTTTGTTTGTCTGTGACGATGACATCGGACGCAGTGACGTAGTTTTGCTTTCACGGCCCGATTTCCGCCAACAATCCAATAACTTTACCTTAGATATACTAACGTTAATCGAGCGCTTCCGTGAAGTGTTACAGAGTGAGCTTGCTCGATAAGTAGTCCAGTGAAGCGTCCACTTCGAGGGATGATGGTAGGATGTTTCATCTCGAATGGTAAGTTAGAGTTGTGGATACGGCCGCCCACACGTATAATCCCTTTTTTGTCTAAGTAAGGGTTGAGTTTGAAGATACAACTTTTGTTTGTAATATTTTCTTGTTTTATAAGTTGTTTTTACTCGTTATCGAACTCTGTACTTTGCACAAATTCAATTAGTTGTTCATTGGCGGCTGTTATTTCCATTGTAGTAAAGTATTTGGCGTCACGTTTCGTCTTACTACGCGCATTTGTAATGAAGCGCAGTATCCATGCCGTGACTATTGTTACGCGAGTTAATGAACTGCATTTGATAATTAAACACCTTCCTAAAAAAACTTCCACCTTCTTGGTTTTAAGTTCGGCGTTAGTAGTGTATAAACATGTTAGGTTGTTTATGCACTTTTCAGTTTCCAGATTTTGCAGGAATTCGGGACCATTCCACCACAGTTCGAAGTTAATTAGTTTGCTGGGGTACAGTCCACGAGAGGCACTGGATTTTGTTCCGACTTGACATACTGTCAATTCTGTGATGGGATAGTTTGCTTGATTTTGTTAACCTGGTATGTATGTACCTAGGTAGATATGTAGCCAATCTTTCCCATCTAGATACGTCTCCTTGCAGCCAGGCGAGAACGACTTGAAAGTCACACCATGCGCGAACTTTATCTCATGTCCTTTGAAGGCTGCTTTGATTTTCTCAACTAGTTGTGAAAGTAGTAGTGTGCCGCATAATTCCATTCTTGGCAATGTTGTTTTTTTGTGTTAGAAGAGCAACCCTAGTCTTAGCGGCGAGTAATTGTATAGTTGGTTGGCCGTTGGCGGTGTATGCATATTTGTACGATCTCCATTTTAAGATGAGTGCTTGAATATCCTTTTGTAGATTGGGACCCTTTTCTTGTAGTTGGTTAAGGCTGAAGCCATTTGTAGTTTTTTGAGAAGCGTTAAACAGGACTCTTAATTTCGTAGTAGTTGAATGTTCGCGTACGACGCCATGAAGCGGGAGATAACATTGAGGTAGTTAAGTAGGTATCGGAGACGAGGGCTTAATGTGTCCTAGTTCTGTATATTCTTTGATAAAATCTCGGTACATCAGAGCGAGTTTATTGTTTCTTTCAAATCGTTTTTAAGGTTTAAGTATTGTGAAACCCATATTTTCTTCATAGTTATAACAAAGCGGCATCGATACGATGTACTTCCCGTTTGAATGACGTTGTACAATGTTTGAGTAGTGATTTTCACAGTAGTCGCCTTGGACAAGTTATTGTCGTCTTGAACGATATCTTCGCTTTCCCAGTACTTGGATATTTCGTTGAGATCGATAAGAGTCACGTGACAGTTCAAAGTTTTTAATTTGCCGCACAGTATCCATCCCAGTGTTTGTTGCGCAATCGGGGATTGTTGGCTTCCTTTGAGTACTCCATCTAGTAAAATGTCTGAGTACACGTCGGCTCCTAGCAGTAGATCAATAGGGCGCGACATGTGGAAGTCTGGATTTGCAAGCTTCAAGTTTTCCAAGTGTGGCCAGTTAGTTGGTTCAAACGACGAGTGAGATAAGTTGTTCGTGAGCTTTTTCATCATGAGGGCTTGAGTTTCAAAGGTGTAGTTAGAGTAGATTGATTTGCAAGACAAATTGAGGCGTCCTTTGCAGTCAGCAGATACAGGTCCTACTCCAGTAACAGTTGCGTTCATTGTTTTTCTAGGCAGTCGTAAGAGCTGCGCCGCCCTTTCAGTGATTAAGTTTACTTGTGAGCCTTGGTCTAGTAAAGCCCGTTGGATGCGCCAGGGGTCGCTTCAAGCGATTGTCTTAAATAATCTGTTTCGCCTCGGGAGTTGCATGTCATGACCTTGTAGGCAACACACGCGTTCTGCCTGTGGGCGCATGCGCACGCGTTATAGTTCGTCGCCTCCCGCTCGCTAGAAGAACACACTGTGCACGTGTCGCAACATCGAAAACCTATAGAACTGTCGCCAGCAAGACTGTGTGATACCGCAAAAACTATTCGTATTAATCAGCCAATCGTGCTGAAGATCACCGCATCGCAGCTGTTGAAGTAAGGAGTACGCCGCGCCGCCCCGCATCATAAGATCGCAGGTGAGCTTATTTGGTTTTATGAACATGCAATTACCCGCTGGTCCTTCGAATTTATCTACTTAACTTGAATCAGCCTCTACCTGGGGGCCTGAGCTATCGTAGGAAGTAATTAAGAGGTCCCACCGCGTGGGCGCCTCGTGGGCCACACCTCCCGCATAGACCAGGTTTTTCTGGTCACCCCGCATACCACTCCTGGTATTTATCTCGAGTTGCAGATTTTTACAAAATCTGTGGTTCAAATCCCGCATTTAATTTAAATTAATTAATTAGTTAGTGGCCCATTTAGAGACGTTCCCACCACCCGTAATTTGATTTGAGTTTCATTTGCAGTCATCACTTGCAATTGTACAGTTAGTAGTAAAATTTCCACATCATCAGTGGACAGATGATTGGAATATGGTTGTGAAGAAGTTGAAGGTCGTGGTTTTGAGTAGTTTTCGTTCGATGTTGTTTTAGTTGTAGGTAAATATTTCTTTGTAGAATTGTGCAATAAAGTGTGATGCCTCACATGACACTCTTTACACGTTTTTGTAAAATTGCATTTGTCGTTGCCATGACTAAATAAGCAATTTTCGCACAAATGCAGTTTTGCAACAGTGTTATTGCGTTGTGTAGGGTACATGTCAATGAACATTTGGGCTTTGCATCAACACGTGATCTTCGTTACAGTTTGGGCATTTTCCATAAGTAGTATAATAAGTTTTCTTAGGTTCGTTGATGTATTTCTTGAAAGGATAATTTCTCTCCGTATTGTTCGATGATGAAATGTTCTTGTTTGCAGTTCTCGCAAAAGTTTGTTTCTGATTTTGACTAGCCGTAGTTTCTTTCTTTGCACTTTTCATTGCTTCGTATGCCATGAACTTGCACTCAAGAAAGTATAGAAAATCGTTTAATGGTTGTAACTCTCTGTGGTCTTGTAGTTCTTTCATGTATTCTGAGTAGGTAGCTTTATCAAGTTTTAGTGACATCAGGTGGACAATGAGTGGATCCCACGTAGTAGTATCGATGCCAATGCTTGTGATTCCATTCAAACATTCCGTGATGACGTCATGCATTTTTTTTAGGTTGTAGCTGTCGGGATTTTGTATGACAGGCAGGTTGAGCATGGTGTTGATGAAAGATGTGAACTGAAGGCGTCGGTTCCCATAGCGTTGCGTTAGTATATCCCAGCATGAGTTATAGTTGTCTGCACTGATACTGAGATGCTTCACAATGCACTCAGTCTCCCTCCCTCCCTTAGACCCCTCAACTTAGACTTGAGATGTTGCATCTTTTGCGCGTTATTTATTATTGGATTGTTGTGAATGGCTTCCATGAAGAGGTCTTTGAATAAAACCCATTGAGTATAGTTGCCAGAAAATACAGGATTTTTTGGTGCAGATGTTTTGTAATGAATAGTTAACCAGATTCTCGAGTTTAAAATTCGTCGAATTTCGTCATACTTGTCTTCCATCTCCACAAATATGTTGTAGTATTTGAAGTTAGAGCCTTTGTACTTAGCTTCTAATTCCCAATGTAGTTTGTTAATGACTTGCCACTTAGTTTTTAGTATGGAAAGATGATCTTGAAGCTCCCACTTCTCGGTGATAGTTTTGAGGTCAATTTTTGACATAGCACGGTCGAGAGCTTTAAAGTTGCACATTTGTATCTCCAGTAGCGAATTTGAAGATGAAGTTTCGTCGGAGCTATCCTCCAGCATATCGGTTAATTCAAATTCCACAGATTTTGGTTCACGTAGTTTTTGTAATAGATGTTTCATGCTTTTCTTAGTAGTTTCGTAAAGTTCTTTAGTATTTTTGAAGATATTTTCGGTGAAGTAGTTGATGTTTTTATCTTCATAAGTTTCTAGTAGTTGTTTGTGTCGTTCACTGAAGTTGCTCCAATGCGCCTCGAGATACTCCAGTCGTTTCAACGAGTATTCTTGATTTTTTCTGTCTTGACTATCTTTCTTGTAGTTAGAGCAGAGAGTTTTGATATTATTAAAACACTGTTGTTGAAGTTGCAGCATGATGTTGTAGTTGAAGTAGTTGGTTGATTGTATTAAAAACTTAGAAGAAGAGAATGCGAAGTTCGTAGCTCGGTGTTCTGGCACTGGGTGTTGACGGTGGCAGATGTAGAGCTTGGTGTTGGTTCGTCTTAGTTGTTGTGTAGTACGTGATAGGATTCCTCTGCGATATGTACGCACTCTCAATTGTTCTGGTGATTCCATCTTCCGGGAGGCCAGTTAACCGATTCACTAACGCAGATTTATCACCGATTACACACTGTTACACTTCACTTTTGAATTCCGGCTCGAAGGACCATAAAATGTACGGTTTGCAGGGCCATACATTTTCAAGAAGTAGAGTTGAAGTTAGTTGATGAGCACGTCGAAAGGAAAAGATTACCAAAGTTTAAAAGGTTTATTAAAAATTAAAAGTAGTGACAAAGTTATTGTGGCAAATCTTTCCTTGAGTAGTTAGTGTTTAGTAGGACGGCTGATAACGTACTGATTTGAAGTTAAATATAATAAAATTATTACTAATTAAACATGCGCTCCGAAAGTAGGTCGCAAACGTAAGCGCAAAATAAAGTTTAATGTACGATGGCTTGCCCGCACACCTAAAGAACTAAGGAATTTACACACATCAGCTGGCGAAGAATTACTTGTATTGCTATGGATAAATCGGCGTTTTGCAGAACGTATAATCTGATGGAATCTATTTCTGGCCATCTTAAATGACAACCAGTTTTCATCAGACCTCCTCCTCTTGAACCGGGCAAAAGCTCGATTTCGCCTTATTATTGTGTGTTGAAATCCTCCATGACTATGCACTAAGCGTACTCCGAACCAACGTTATCAAGGGCCACCTCTAAATTGGTAAAGTAATCAGTAGAAGGAGGACAAGACACTACTCCAAGAATCATCCTTGAGCCCTTAACATCTAGTTCTAAAAACAGGAATTCAGCGGAAGCAGCATAAGGAGAAGAGGATGCTGATATGATTTTGTGAGAAATTGAAGCTTGGAGATATATTGCAACTCCACGTCCTCCTTTATCTATGCGATCATTCCTAATTAGCACAAACTCAGGAAGAGGATACAATGCCGAATGCAAAGACGGTTTCAGCCAAGTTTCTGAAACTAAGATAGCGTGAATATTGTTATTGGAGAATGATGTTTCTAGCTCAGAAAAGTGTCTGGAAATGCCTTGTGCGTTAATATGGCCAACGTTTAACGTTTTATCACAAAAGTGAAAAATGCTATTCAATTGGCTACTTAAGGAGGGCACACTATAATTTATCTGATCTTCGAAAGATACAAAAGAACTCTCTAACTCAATAGAATAAAAAGAGTCATAGTCAGACATGATATGTTAATCGTATAATACAATTGTATAATAATTGTATATCCAATATAAAAATATATAAAATACAAATATTTACTTCAAAATACGATTAAAATAAATATATTTATATACGATATAACCAAAACACAGAAAGCAATAACTTAAATATTAATATATCATGAAACATCATCCCACCAGTTGACTGATTACATGATAAAATCGGTATTAAATAACAAAAAAGTAACTGAACTATCAATTAAAGCAGGAAAAAAAAATAAGAAACTTACTAAATAACTACATACCGGGCCAATATAAAGATATATAAAGAAAACTAAATATCTAGATAGAAGGGCACAATAGTCTGATTATAAGCAAAAAAATCAACATAAATAATTCAAGACTAGACAGAATAACTCAGCGGTGAATAGTTTTGGGGACACAACGTCATACTGTTTTACACTCTACAGTTGGTTACTACTCTGGTTCTGTACTCGGATAGCCATCCTACCTCTACTGTACAAACACATCAGCACTTCGATATACCGACAGTCAACTTGGCACCGTTGAAGGGACTGTAGAACCGCCCAAATTTCGACTGAATCAAAGGCGAATCAAATTGGCAGATTGTACTCTTCGGTCTTAAGTACAATTTACCGAAGGTAATGTATGATGTGGTCTACGGTACTAAAGCCTTTTCGAAAACCAGCTTGTTCGGGACGCTGGAAGTAGTCGAGTCTGCATGCGAGCCGATTCTTAATGACTCTCAAAAACATCACGTAGACGCGGCTTAAAAAGGGAAATTGGTCGTAGTTCTTCAAAAGATCGTTGTCGCCTTTCTTGAAGAACAAGACTACCGTACTTCTGCTCTACGCCTCCGGAGTAGTGCCACCAAGAAGGACTTGAAGTAAGAGACTTCAAGTACTGTCTTTCCACCCGCTTTCAAAAGCTTCGCTGTAATTCCATCCTCGCACGGGGCTTGCTGTTTTTAAGGCGCTGAAGAGCCATTCTAATCTCGCTCAGACTGACGTACGAGACAACATCGAAATAGTGTCGGATAAGACTTGCTCTTGGATCGTTACTTATACTTGCGTGTGGCTCCAAAGATGACGTGAACAGCTCCCCGTAGAACCTCTCAATCTCACTCATATAACTATTGTACCGATGTCTTTTTAACGTACCCCCACGTATAGGTATAATGTATAGGATTTTTGTGTTTTTCTATATCGTGAGGCAGTTTACAAACATAAATTGTACAAGGACAAACATACAGACCCGGAACAATTATTTGTAGGTAATGCGAGATTTGAAACCTTCGGCCCTTAGCGCCGCCAGTTAATGCTAAGTCACTGCACCATTAAAGTGTCAGATATAAATTAAGGATCTATATATGATTTATATCGCCCACTCCTAATTTTATATTAGTCATAAAGTCTAGTTGGTTATACGAGTTTCATATAGCGTCTGCCTTCACAAAAATGATGCGCTTTTTATTAAAACGAATAAAATAAGATTAAATTAATAATAGATAAAAGTGTTTACCTGTCAATGGAAATGCAAACTAGGATGTTGGAAGATAAATACAGTCCGAAAGCCCGCATGACGAGCAGTACTTTGCAGAGCGCGTTGCCTACCAGCCACTCGTTTGTATACTTCCAGCCGATCTGCGGAAAAATAAAGCGTTATTAATAATATTGCCTCCACATTGTCTTCTTCTTCTTCCTCTTTATCAGCCAGTAAAAGCCCACTACTGGACATGAGCCTCTCCAACCGTAGGGAGGATTTGCCTTAATCAATGTAGGAACGGAATATGAGATTACGAAAGAAATGGAATGTTACATTGATGATAAGTAAAGTATGAGTGAGCAAAGATGAGAGAGGGGAGGGAGCATTCTCCCTGAAGTATATGTGGTAACAGACACATTAAACGTAGTGATTTATTAACTTTTTGGTAAAACATAAGACTTCCTGTTATATTACTATGCTCTTATGCTTAAGGTATATAACCATAGGATAGAACGGACGTAAAGACGTACGACGAGTTTCACAGAGCTAATTGTTTCTTTTGTTTTGTTAAACATATTATAATATGAAAAATATAAGAGAGTAAATTAGGCGAGAACGAAGTTTATTTGATGACCTATTCCCATAACTATGCACTGATAAGCTCCATATTTCTTACGTCCTTTTTTTAATGGATCATAGTTAGAACATGCTTCAGTCACCGATGGGTCTGTTATTGTTTTTGATTCTGCTTATACTATGTTATTGTAATATTAACTTAAAAATGACAAAAAGAGGATATATACAGAGTTTCATTTGCCGTTTCTTATCCGGTCAGTGGAACCTCATTTGGAAACGGTACCAGATATTTCGCACATTTCACGCAGCTTTCCGGCACCGGCCTCGTTTAAGCCAGGCGTAAAATACCCATATTTTACGCCTGGCGTAAATGAGGTGGTTATACTGCCATCTATCGGAAGCCAGAAGATTTTTTAGTATACCCACAGTCGTATCTTACGACATCTATGGAACGAAATGTGGTGAACTTTTTTATAAAACTGAAGTGACAAACGAACTTACAGTCCACTTGAGGGGTTGAGGCTGCTACAGCTCATGGATACCTGCAACCAACTTCATACAAAGAAGGCCACAGATGCATGGTCATCTTTGAGGGCTAAGATAGAATTCCTCACAGTCTGTAATTATTATACTGTTTCTCTATACCCTTTAGCCCTTAACACAGAAGTGCATGTACATTTGTTTGGCGGCAGAAATACTAGTTAAAATAATATACATTTTCTGGTTGTAGCACGAATGGGTCGACCCGATCGGGGAAGCCCCACGCTCCCACAGAATAACAGCGTAAAATGGGAGCTTAATGCTGCTGTGTTTTGTATAGTGAGTGAAGATAACCGGAGACCCCTTTTACTGGAAAGCCTACTATATCCACTCACCGTCAGGTTGTCGTATTTACTTCTATGATATAAGATTTGGTACCACCCCCTTGTGTCTTTCTTCCGCCAAGCAGCAATGCGCCCGTCATTAAACATGTAACCCTGATTTAAGTGTTACGGGCTTAATAGAAAGAGAAGCCAGTATAATTACAGGCTGTGAGGTATTTCATCTTAGTGTTCCGCGGTGAGAATGCATCTGCGGCCTTCCTTGTTTGAAGTCAAGTTGTGTATGGTGTGGTTTAGAAAGTCATAGACAGATCTCGTCTCCTTCTCATGTACACCTTTCCAACATTACAGTGGGTTTCCTTGTTTGACCGGGGAAGAACCATGCTCTCTCTTGAAATAGCAACATAATACTGCTGTTTTTCTTACGATGAATGTGGATAACCGGAGAGCCTTTTTACTGCATTCCATCTTAATTCAGTACAGGCATTCTGTGTAAAATGCATATGCATTAGATTCTTAAATAAATGTAGATGTGTATGGGTCACAGCACCCACTTACCATCAGGTGAACTGTGTGCACGTTTGTCAACCTTATTGTATAAAAAGAACCTACCAAAATAAAGGCTAGGCAGAAAAGGAGTCTTACCACCTTTTTGATCATGTGCCAAAGAGATACCACTACAGTAGTAAATCGCATGCGTTGGAAGCCGGGACAAATCGCTAGTAATTGTAATTCCCTAGTATCGCCGACTCTCAAATTGTTAATAAAAACGCGCATAAAGAAACAAAAAAAGGATAATACAAATAAACATTGCACGAGTTCACCTCAAACTCCACCGCAGCAAATTGAAAACTATTTCTATGCAAAACTTTTATAAAAGCAACAAATAGCTTTCAATTTACCGAGTTATTTTATTTAAAGACTATTTCTGTTGGATATATTCAGAGAAGGAAGATGGCAGCCGAACCAAAAATTATTTATTCGCAGTTTTGGGCACATACAGTATAATGCAGTCTCAAAGTAATTACTTGAATATTATGTATGTAATTAGTAATTAGTCTAAAGCGAGGTTTAGATTAGCAACAAAACTCACAGAAGTTGACTTCTGCAAGCTATTCCTACCGTGTAAACAATCACGTCAAGCTCACTTCCGCATGTTTTATAACTAGCAGGACTTGCCGCAAGTCGCAAGTGTAAACACAATTTTGAAACTTCTTGCAATAACTTGCGGTTTATTTTGCTTGCAAATAAAAGTTTAAAGTTGCTGAGTGAGATGTCAGGTAAAAAAGTTTGGACGCGGGATGAAACTGTGCGACTAATAGAGAAGTATGAACAATACAGAGAATTATAGGATACGAAAATTTGGCGGTGGAATTCAACACAATTAATATGGAGGTCAGTAGAAAGCTACATAATCTACCAGTTTGGCCAAGAACTTAAAAAGAACGACAGCGTAAAAGTGGCCAAAGTTCCAATGAAATACATGAAAGCAAATGGGAATATTTCGATATGATGAAATTCATTCTTTCTATTTTTCCGTTTCTATTTAATACTGTTTAACCCTTAACCACTTACCCGCGGTCACCATGACCGCAACGGTTTTTTAATCGTTTATATCTCGACGTGTGTTTGTCTTACGCTTGTGTGCGTTCATTTACCTTCCCAAATCCCGGTTAGTAACGCGCTGTCGCTCGACATGTTACAACGTGCGCATTCAGCTACAATAAATAAGTCATTTTCGTAAGCGGTCACCTTGACCGCACGTAAGTGGTTGTGTGATTATTTTGTCTTGATTTTGTTTTTTGTTGTTTTGGTGTAAAATGAGTATAAACGACGAAAATATTGCGCGGTGGTTAGAAATAGAAGTGTCAGATGAGGAGGAGATACTGAATGAAGATACCAGCGACGTGGAGCTCGATGTTGCGGAAGATTATGTGCTCCAAGAGGACTGTGAATATGACTTGAAGGTAGTAAGAGCGGATCGTTCGAAGAAGAGCAATTTCGCTTGGAAATGAAGATGATGTTTCTTCGTGTTTATTTACCCACGAAGTAGACCAGTTACGTGACAGCTTTTCATCAGAAGATGAGGTTCCTCTCCTGCAACACCAAACTACGAGAAGGAATTTTTTGGCAAGAACCGATTCCGATGGTTCTCACGCTTTCAACTAGTCGTTCGAGAACTCTGCATAATATTGTTTCAAAGCGCCAGGAGTAAAGCCAGCGTATCGAGATATTCTTACCATTATACTACTCGATATTTGGAAGCTTTATTTCTCAGATGAGATGCTTGAAAAAATTGTTCAGCATACTAATGAAAAATAATGAAGATGAGACCGCAATACAAAAAACAAACGAATGTTCAGGATTTGGATCTCATAGAGTTGAAGGCCTTTATTGGTATTTTATTCTACTCTGCTATCTTTAAAGAAAATCACGAACAATATACTTCATGGTATAGTACTGATGGTTCTGGAAGAAATATATCGCTGCGTGATGAGTAAAGTAGATTAGAAATTTTGTTGAATGCTATTCGTTTTGATGATGCAGAAACTAGAGAGGAGAGGAGAGAGGCAGATCTGTCAGCTCCTATATCGGAACTGTTTGCTTCGTTTATCCAGCAATGCCAAGAAATCTACAACATAGGTACCTGCGCTTGTGTAGACGAGATGTTAGTGGCTTTCCGTGGTCGCTGCAAATTCAAAATGTTTATGCCAAAGAAACCAGCTAAGTACGGCTTGAAAATAATGTGCCTAACAGACGCAAGAAATGGTTACCTTGTCAATGCTTACATTTATTTAGGCAAAGGTTCTGATGGGCTCACTTTGACTGCGGAACAACAGCGACTATCGAAGCCGACTCAAGCAGTTTACGTCTCATATCTGTTATTGAGGGAACTAACAGAAACATCACGGCTGACAACTGGTTTTGTTCTGTAGAACTAGTCAATGTTTTGAAAGATAAACAATTGACTCTTGTAGGTACTTTGAAAAAAAAACAATATGAAATACCACCAGAATTTAAGGCATCTAAGAAAAGAACAGTTGAATCATCGGTATTCGGTTTTACCAAAGATATGACTTTGTCATCTTATGTACCAAATAAGAACAAGGCTGTTATTATGATTTCGAGCATGCACCATACAGCAAGCATTGATGAAAATACCAAAAAACCGGAAATCATTATGTACTATAATAAAACGAAAATAGGCGTCGATTTACTGGACCAAAGGTGTTCAAGTTATTCTACAGCTCGTCGTACTCAAAGATGGCCGATGGTCATTTTTATAGATTATTGGACATATCGCTTTCAAACGCCTACATTGTCAGTTTGTCTAATCAGGCGCAAAAGACCAGGCAGATTCAAGTTCATAAAAATTGGCAGAACAGTTAACACGACCGCACATGGAGCGACGAAGAACGAATGAACACATTCCACGGGATATCAGAGGTTCTATTGGCCGAATACTTCAAGTAGCAGAAAATACAAAGCAGTTCCGGTGCTGACAAGCTGGAAACTCGCAAGACCTGTTCAACTTGCGACCCTAAAAAACGTAAAACATTTCACCTTTGTTTTGTATGTAAAGCCAATATGCGTAGAATGTTCGCAAAAGATGTGCCGTAATTGCCGCGAAATAATTTAAACTTTAGTACTTGCAATTTTTTAAAATTGCTTTTTGTTTCTTTGTTTTCATCAAGTAATTACTTTATTAATTTAACTAAAATTAGTCTCAATAAGTACAATTTCCAAGTTCCTTTTTACAAATCTCATTTTCCAAAAAGTAAAATTTTTAAGGGTTAATTGAGACTAGCAAAAATACTAGGTTTTAAACGGCAGAGCAAAACATATTTTGTTATTTTAGTTTCAATAAATAGTATTAGTATATATCTATGTAGTTTTCATATATCATTCCCGATTTTAACCTGATTATAGTATAAACATGACGATAACTCTGGAGCGGTCACTATGACCGCACGTAAGTGGTTACGTGACAGAAAACAGAGGTAAGTGGTTGGGGTTAATAACACTACTATAGCAGCAGCACGTATTTTTCTACAGCTTGGCATGATGATTGATTTCTAGTCTCTGAATTTGGATCATCTGACTTGCATGCAAAAAATATTGCTCGTACTAGTGTAAACTCTTTTCCAAGTACTTCCACAAGCAGGGGCGGCCTTAGGGGGTGGCGGACAGGGCAATCGCCCGGGGTCTCGCTCTTGCAGGGGCCTCGCGCAACAACCCAAGCAAATTTTTTTAAATATAGATTTTTCAACTATATTTTTTATTTAAAACTTTTGATTTTGATCCTTAATTACTTATTACATAACGGTAAATTAAAATAAGGTTACATAACTAATTCATTAATTCAAAACATAATTGAAAAATTCATTATGTAGTATTTGAATATCGCGTCTCGAAACACTTGAAGATTGGTTTTTTAATCGCATAGCACTCGGGTCAGCTCGGAAGTCGGGACATAATGTTCTGCTCCTCTATCGCTCAGGGAATCCCCGTGTTTCATTTCGTTCGTCAACTCTTGTCACCTTGGAATTATTTTGCTTGAAGTATGAGTTACAAAATCGTTACTTTACCGAACATATCTTTCAGTTTTATTGAATATTACGTTCTTATAGTATTTAAAATATTGAGTGCGCTGGAAAATTGTAAATTATAGTATTTGAAATATTGAGTAAGCTGAAAAAGTGTAAAAAAACTGTGTGATACTTAAAAATTATTTCTGACTGTTTGTGCGAAACAAAACAAGATTTACGAAATGAGTTCGCGTACTCGTGATGCCGGTAGAAAATTTGAGTCAGGTAGTTCAAAAAGGAAACGAGCTATCAAAAGAAAGCAGGTAAAAGAAAATCTACGTAGATCTTTTTATAAATATATAAAAAGTTATGATCAAGAAACCTCTACAAAACATTTATTGACTGAAAGTGACTCTAATCCTGATCCAGCTGAAAACATTCCTTCCACATCATCATAGGTGCCGCCGCCGTCATTAAGTAAAAACAGCGAGGATGATGATGAATTAACTACATCATTGTCTCTTAGGTCACCGGTGCCGCCGTCAACGCTATCCAGTCAAGAACACGAATCTGAGCCCGAGTCTATGTCTACATCCATGACTGCTGAAATGGAAAATCTGAATCCTCAAAATGACCCCGGTTTGTGGCCCATAACAATTACTGATGTAGACCGAATTGAGATTGTATTAAAAGGTCCAATCCGGGTTAAAGTTGATTTATTTCCCGTATATGATAATGGACGACGATTCAGCGAATATCATTATAATAAGATATTAGTTACCGGTGAAAAGCTTGACAGGCGCTGGATGATTTATTCACAAACAAAGGATGCCGTTTACTGCTTTCCGTGTCGAATATTCGGGCTAGAAAATACAAAGATTGGATCAAGTGAAGGAGTGTGTGATTGGAAACACTTGGGTGATTACCTAAAGTCTCACGAATCTAGTCGACAGCACAAAGATTCTATGTTGAAATGGATTAATTTATAGAATTGTTTAAAAAACTGTTCCACTATTGACTTCTTGGCCCAGTCACAAATTGAACAAGAAAGGCAACGTTGGAGAGATATTTTAGATTTTGCGATTGCTCGCAATTGTAATTTTTTTAGCATCTCACAATTTGGCCTTCAGGGGTCATAGAGAGAAGTTAACATCTGACTCAGATTCGAGTGAGACAAGCGGCAACTTTATAGATTTAGTAAAGTTAATATTCCGATTTGATCCCGTGCTGAGATTTCACCTAAAACAAGTAAAGAATAAGACGATTAATGACCACTATATCGGAAAAAGTATTCATAATGAGCTCATACAATTAATGGCAAGTCACGTGAAGACTCAAATTGTTGAAAAAATAATAAATAATAAATATTACTCGATTATTCTTGATTGTACTCGTTTCTCGTGTTGAGCAACTTTCAATTATTATAAGATTTTTTAATACAAATACAGTTGAAATTGAAGAACATTTTATTGGTTTCTTAGCCGTCGAAAAAACCACAGCTGAGAGTTTGACTTATTATATAATCACAGAATTAGAACAGTTAGGTATATCATTGCAAAACTGCAGAGGCCAAGGATATAGGATAATGGTGCCAATATGCGGGGTGAAAAAAGTGGTGTCCTAAAACGTATTCTTGAAATTAATCCACTTGCTCATTTTTTACCTTGTAGGAGTCATAGCTGAAATCTCATCCTAGGAGATGCAGCATCGTCTTGTGTCCAAGCAAAATCTTTTTTTGGTTTGCTACAAAGGTTGTACACTCTGTTTGCTGGCTCAAGTCAGAGGTGAGCTATTTTAAATACTCATGTAAAATCGTTATCGCTAAAACCACTTTCTGAAACTAGATGAGAGTGCAGGGTAGCATCGGTGCAGGCCGTTAAATACCAACTAAGCGATATATGTGATGCTATAAAGGATTTAGCAGAAAATACAACAAATTGTCAGTTGGTCAGTGAATGCCATTCTATAGAAAAAGAAATAACTACCTACGAATTTGTAGTTTCACTTTTCATATGGTATGACATTCTTACAAAGATAAATGTTATAAGTCAAGTGTGGCAAAGCGAAAAACATGCACTTAGATGTGGCTATACAACACCTAGACGCATTCACAAATTGGCTCGATAATTATAGAGAAAATGGTTTTCAGTCATCCCTTGTAACAGCGAGAGAAATAGCCGAGGAAAATGATATTGACAAACAGTTCAAAGAAGTCAGAAGACGACGTAAAAAAAGGCATTTTGATTATGAAGGGGAAGATGAAGCTCATGAATTGAATGGAAGAAATTTTCAAAATAAACTATTTTTATGTCATTGTCGACAATGTGCGCGCAAGCTGCCATGCTAGGTTTGAGGCTCTTAAACATCATGAGAGCATATTTGGTTTCATGTTTTTCACCCAGAGGGGTAGGCAGATACTACGGACTTCCATTTGGCACAATCCTGACACACCTCTTTTGCCTCCTTTAAATCCATATATCTACGCATACACGCTCCTCGGTTAAGGGTACTCCTATCTGGCCTTTTTTCAATATAACGCCAATTTGATCCATAAACCTTCGTCTAAGACGTCCCTTCCCGACTCTGCCGTTCACTTTTGCAACATAAATTTGCTTTGTCACTCTTTCCTCGTTCATTCTTTCTACATGACCAAACCACCGAAGCATTCCTTTCTTAATCCTGGTCACAACGTCATCTTCCAAACCACACTTTTCTCTTATCACACTATTTCTCACCCTGTCATTCAGATTCAGCCCTAGCATACTCCTTAATGACCACATTTCTACAGCATTTATTCCACTCGCATGCTTCTTCTGCCAGACCCAACTTTCACTACCATACATGAATTGCCAAACGTGCCTTTTTTGACACATTCTGACTCTTCACAATAGCGTGTAGAGTTACACTCTATTTCCTGCGTTCACTCGTCGTTTTATATCCTTATCATATTTACCATTCCTGCTAAATAAACATCCCAAATATACAAACTCATTCACTTGCTCAATCAACTCCCCTTCTATTTTTGTTTCACATAACGTTTTACTTTCTTCTCTTTCAAAAACCATCACTTTCGTCTTACTTGCGTTCACTTTCATACCCCATTCTTTTAATGACCAGTTCATTAAAGTAACCATCATTTGCAACTCGGCCGCCGACTATGCAAATATGACTTGATTATCGGCGTACAAAAGGCATTTGACGGTTAACTCACCAAAACTGACAAATGTCCATAAACACAACAGCCACGGGGAAGCTACACAGCCCTATCTGACACTTTTTGGATACCAAACCAGTCCGAGTAGACCCCGTTGATTCTGACACAAGCACTAGAGTCCATATAAAGAGACCTTAATGCCTGTATCAAACCAGCGCTCAACCCAAATGAGTTCAGTGTTTGCCATAACACATTCCACTCTGTCATAAGCCTTTTTCAAGTCCATGAACGCACAAAAAACTTTTTGGTTTTTGGCCAAAAACTTCTCCGCAATCATGTGCATGCAAAAGACTTGATCCGTAAACCCCATCCCCTTTCTAAATCCAGCTTGCACATCCCAAATTTTTCCATCAGTTTCTTCCATAACTATTTCAATTAAGACCTTAGCATACAGTTTACCCACAATACTAAGCAAGCTGATACCGCGGTAGTTTTTACAGTCCTGCTGTGACCCTTTTCCTGTATATATTGGAACTATAACGGCTTTGCACCAGTCTTCCGGTACCCGCTTCAGTTCCCAACATAAATTAAACAAGGTGTACAGCATTCCTGCCACCACTCCCTCTCCAGCCCTTAGCATTTCGAGTGATTAAAGTTTTAGTCTTAGGAAAAGCCGCAAACATCAATTTAAATATTTATCATCTCTGTATTTGTTAATTTTGTAAATCTTTCAATGTTAAATATTTTAAAACTTAAATTTTATTTATTTGTATAACTTTAGCATTTCTCCTCAAATATGACAAATACCTAAACCAAGCAACCAGACCTACTTTCGCATCACATACTTTTCACGAAGAACAAAGGGCCTCGCAAAGTCCTACCGCCCAGAGCCTCGCAATGGGTAAGGCCGCCTCTGTCCACAAGTTATTTTCCAGGCCGCTTGCAGAAGCAAATTGCGATAGTAATATTGCTGGAAATGTAAACGGTTCTGAAAGTACTTACGGAACAACTTGGCAGAAGTTCTTGCTAATCTAAACCCCGCTTAAGGTGACAGTCGACAAAAGACGCAGTGATATATAAGCACAGACTTGGATATAGAAAATACAAAAGTCAATTTATTTAAGACATTGACATTTTCATTTAGTTTACATTTCTAACAATTTCATAATCATCGTCCTATCAAAAGCCCAATGCTAAACACAGGCCTGTCTCAATAAATTCCTGATTGATGGCAGGTGGGTATATAAGAATATCTATTACCCCATATCGTCCCGTGGGTGTCGTAAGAGGCGGCAGAGGTTAATTGAAACAGGAGATGGGCAGCAGGATTCACTTTAGTAGTCCTCACTCCTCATAACAGCTTAAAGCCCGCCTGTCAAGCATGGCAAATATGGAAAAATACCCGCTATGAGGCAATCTACCGGGGAGGCCTATGTACAGCAATAGACTCTTATAGGCTGTAATGGATGGATGTATGGATTGTTATCAGGAATACGCTGCTGCACTGCCTGTTTCATTTGCCTCCATCGCCTCTTACGACACCCAAGTAAGGCTTACTAAAAACTATAGAGTTTTTGGTTTAGGTTTCCATTAGATATTTTATATTAATGAGAGTGGTTAAATACTTGATTACATTCGTGTTACTATCAACTATCACTGACAACAGTAAGCCACAAGAAAGATACGAGTATGTTGTAAGCGCGCAACATTTTGCTGAGCTTGGTACCAGGGATTCAGATTATTTAAGTACGGGATTGAAAAGGGGGTTATGTATGTTACGCTATACCTTAGTCAATTGTAAATCGATTTTGATGTTTTTTTATTAAATAGGGTCTATTTCAGAGCCCCATATTATTTGGAGAAAAAATTCCACAAAGATGGCAAAATACGGGACGAATTTCTTTACGTAAATTTTTAGATGACATTGACATTGTGACATTCCTACATCCACTCAAAAGGGTAAAAAAAACATACTTTTTATAAAAAGCAAAAGCCGACTTAAGAAAACTAAAACGAATAAAATTATTTCACTTTCTGAAGTCGAGGATTTGATACTTTTATGCGTATGGCGTAGAATCGACTTCAGAACGTGGATTTATATTATTCTTTATAGTGCTTTCAAAATCTTAATATTCTAACATTACCGAGCTTATACTATATATTAGAAATATGTAAGTTTGTAAAAACGCTCTCAAATTTTTACACCAAAATCATAGACGCGCCCCGGCACTACATACCTCGCAAACAAAATGTAAATTAAAATTACACAGTTCAGGCCCTTACCCGATGTCAATTAAAATTTATAATAAATTTCCAGAATACCTAAAAGCCTAAACAAATATTAATAAATTCATAAGCTCTTTAAAAAATATATTTATTAAAAAAAGTTACTATTCAATTTATGAATACATTGAGGAAAAAAATTTTTGAGTGTCTTCCCCTCTCCTGTTCATTGCTATGCCTTTCGAGGTTAATGTGATTGTTAGTACTTGCATGTTTTGTTTAGTCACTAGGTCTAAGAATAAATAAATAAATAAGTCGGCTTTTACTGTTTATAAAAGATTTTATTTTTTGCCTAGGAGGCTGTCAGGGTAGGTATTAACCTCTTACCTGTTTCTGCTACCTAATAGCAATGCTAGCACTGCTGTGTTCCGGTCTGAAGGCTATAGAGAGCCATTACATACTGAGAGGCATTCCATCTTAGTCCTCAGAGGTGACAAAGCATCTGTAACCTTCTTTGCTTAAAGTTGGTTGCAGGTGTCCATGGGCTGTAGTAACCACGTACCAGTACCATCAGGTAGACTGTTAGTTTGTTCTTTACTTCAGTATTATTAAAAAATAAAATGGTTGACAAACGATGACTCAGTACACCTGATGGTAAGAGAATGATGCTACAAATTACAGACACCAATATCTACTCCTATCTTCAAAATGCGCATTTGTTACCCTTATCCCCGTTGGCAGTAATAAGGGCCTCCGGTTCTCATCATATCACTCATCATATGACACCAGCATTATCCTGTTCCTTCGATAGTGTTTTAGGCGACTTCATAACGTACTACTACTCCTTAATAATAAATATACTACAGTCTGCGTTATAGCATGGTCCGAGTGACAGCTTACAGTTTTGGCAGCTCTTCACGTTGGCCACCATTGTGGCGAATATTGTGGCAAAGATATAAGCCAAGGTTGTGGTGGCGTCCATACGTTGAAAGGTCGTTCAGTTTGCTTCAGTTTGAAATGTGTGCGGATGAATTTATTAAATAGTAGACTACTATGGAGATAGCATTCTTCTCGGTAGGGAGTAATCATATTCTGTGAGCTAAACGGCGGCTCGTCACGTTGGCCAACATTGTGGCGAATGTTTTCGCCAATACCTATGGCCATCATGTAGAGCGGGTGTTTGTGCTTACCTTGGTATGTATTGGAATGATGGCCCACAAGTTGGCGCGAGATCCGTGTGGTATCAGATTTTTTTACAAAATGACCAATGAAGAAACTTTTCACTTTATAGAGTCTACCAAGCCGAAAATTGATTGTGGAACCCAAGAAATAAAATTTCTTTTTTCCATTTCTTTTTGATCACCCTTTTCTTATACACATTCACGTAGTAGCGGTATGCTGTGAATAAATAAAGCGTACACGCCGTTAGGGCCTCAATATCCATTTTAATAAATTCATCCGCACATTGGCCTAAACCGAAGCAAACTGAACGACCTTCCAACGTATGGACGCCATCACAAACTCTTGGCTTATATCTTTGCCACAATATTCGCCACAATGGTGGCCAACGTGAAGAGCTGCCAAAACTGTAAGCTGTCACTCGGACCATGCTATAACGCAAAGACTGTAAATTAAATAAATTTTAGTTTTATGACCCCTGACTTTTCTAAACAATTTTTTGTTCATTTCAGCATTTTAAATAAACAAATTCGACAAATAGCAATAATTAATTTAACAAAACACAACAATAACCTCAATAATCGAAAGTAAAGCAATATAAACTCAACTGGAAATTACAAAACAGCCGATAGGTACATCAAAGTGCTAGGCGCTAGTATAGATTATACACATTAGCGTTATAGTGTTACCTGGTGTCCCGATATGCACGGGATGTCCCGATTTTTAAGGGTCTGGTGACACGTCCCAATTCACCCTTGATCGGAATACCAAATGTCTCGATTTTTTACTAACCTCCTTAGTCTGTACTGCGAGCGATAATTATGACAGCTAAAATTAATACACCTGTAAGCTGTTACTGTGGCTTTTACTACATTTAAATATTTTAACTTTGACATAAAAGTTTAGTCAACATAAAAGTTTTTAACTTTACGCGTATTGTGTTGGCGAGATACAGATATCATTCATGCTGTCTCATTTTTTCTCTCGCTGAGTGATGCCGCCCGTCCCGTCCTGCCACGCTATGCATCGACGTCGTCAATTCGACCATTATTTATTATTTAGTTCTTTTACTAGTAATTAGTACAGTACCTAACTTTCATGCTGCGGTTTAGATAAGTACATTTAGTAAAGCGCAAACTCTTGTGGGTTAGTTCTTCCACTAGTTAATTTCTTCACGCGGTTGTAGGTATTGTTGTTTTCAATTATAAATAGTAACATTACGCATGCGATGCAAGGATTTTATCTGAGCGTTTGAGGTTATAATTTGATTATGAATGAATGTGTGCTTTTTTATTGTATGATGCCGTTTTTGAGGGTTTTATGAAGTGCATGCGTTTTGTGTTCATAAGATTTATTACTCTTTTCAGAATAACATTAAAATGAATCTTTCAGAAAATTCCGAGTCTGCAACCGTTCAAAAAGTTCTAATTTGCCGGAAAAGAAAAATGCACATAGACGAATATGCAGTTTTTCCTATGTTAGGACGACAAATTATTCGTTCATTAGCACAGTCCTAAAAATAATTACATTGCTCATTTAGTCAAAAAGATTTTAGTATAACTCATGGGAGCCAAAATTGCTACAAAAACCTGTTTTTTATTTTATTAGATTTGTAAACTAAATTCATGATTATTTTTACCTTCCGTCCCGATATTTGACCCTGCGTACATGTAAAATATTATGTTTAAAAATGTATTCACCATCATCATGCATATTATCAACAACGTAATTTTTTTCTTTACAAAATATCAAAGATAACAAAATAATTAAAAATATTCTACATTTTAAACAGTATATAACATACATTTTAACCAAAAATAGAAGCGTCATAGCACTGACGACGTCTTGAGAATTTACCTGTGAAATGTGCAATTATCAGGATTATTTCTATTATTATGCTCTGTGAGTGACTGTGGTGACACCACAGTCACTCACAGAGCAAGTAATCATTTTGGAGAACAATAACTTACTAAAAATAGCCACTATTATACTCTAAAAAACTACAAATTATCTAGGAGCTTATTTCTTGCGTGCCGACTTGTGCCGACCTGTCATTCAAAATCGGTTACAGAGTCATGAGATTTGCTATCCTTTTCTACTTTGCTATATTGCTTAGAATAATTACATAAATACGTATGCATAGAGAGAACCTACAATTTTATACAAATTGAGTCAATATACTTGTCCCATTTTTTCCTAGTTTTATTTTCAAATAAGGCAAAAAGAGACAAATCTATTGAGAGATGTTGCGTGTAATTCATGCGTGGAAATAGAAATGTCAAGTGGTCACTTTGGTCTCTTTATACTATGCCAAATATGAGAGTAAGTACACTCGTATCTTCTGATTTACTATAAAAATGACATCCCTATTGTATTAGTATTATATGTGACGTTATTTTACAAGACATGACGTCTTTAATCTACGAGTATAATGATTTCGTTCGCAATGTTAAGAACAATCGACATCGATATACTCGTTTTTCTTTAGTTATTTATTTTTATTACCTTATTATAAGTCTAAAAATATAAAGAAAATAGGACTAGACTTATATAAACGCAGTTATTATCGGTTGACAATACTTTATTTGCGTTTTGAATGTATTTCCTCGCGACTGTGTATTTAAAGATTTTTGTGAGATGTTGACCCTGTATGAGATATTGACTATAAATTAATTCAATATTTTAAAATTTTATGCACGATGAGTGATTAGAATCAAAAGTATTTTACATGGTGTGCAAGCTAAAAGCAGAAAATCATCATATTACTTTCCATAGGTTTCCTAACATAGGAAAAGAAAACTTATGATATTATTGTGGTAAGCTAGTAAGTCTACACAGTACATTTTAAATTTATTGGTAGTGTTCAGTTTACACCGAACACATTATGTACGCGTAGGCATTTTACTTTAAAGTTTTAATAATATATATCAATAACATGATTGGAAATATTATGTGCAAAAGCAATAAAAACGTCAGTATTCATGTACAGTTTATAAAACAATCTGTCTTCCAGAAAATAAAATTACATAACCATACGTATTTATAGTTTATTTTATCCCACATGCACCTCTAAACTAAATTAGAGTAATTTTGGTGCAACCTTTCAAATGTGAGTGTTTGTGAGGCTTGAGCCAAAACTACTCGAATTTGCCTTAAATAAACAAAACGTTTAAAAGTTTTGATATTCCCGAGAAAAAAGTTTCATATAGGCGCCCGCTGTGGCGCTACTACTATAGACTCATAGACGCGTATTAGATTTTATTTTGTTTGGATGGCATTCTGCTCGGTGGTACTATGGTCTGTGGTGGTGGCGCAAACTTTTCTCGAGATCAGGCACAAACTGTATTTCAAATTGAATGTTAGGTCGGTTGAAGCCCTCTGGCTGCGTTATGATACTCGGAAGGCCGTAATGAGACAAACTAAATGACCCAGAACTGGCACATAAACTGGCCATCAGGCTGAATATTGAAGTGGTGCCTGCGTTGCATGTCCAGTTCGATGTGTTAAGATGCTGTGTGGTTTGCTGTTTACCTGTTTCTGGGCTCAGACGTTGACTTTGCGCACCGGCTGGCGTTCAATCGCTCGTCGTAAGGCCGGACCAGTTATGATCAATATCTGCGGGGTCGGCAAAATCTTTGATACGATCGCGAAGGCTGCTGGGCATGTTGTGATCTCTTGTTTGGACCTGTGGACGATAAAACGAAAGCGAACGCTGTCGACCGGGTAACAGCGTGAACAAAACGGCGGATTAAAGGTCGATAAATGGCAAAATGGCGTCACGTAAACAGGATGTCGTACAATGGTGTTAACATGCTAAAACAATGTTCACTGGGCTCACGTGGATTGTGCTGTGGAGGCTGGGAAATGGGACAGTGATCGGTTCAGTATTGGTTCAACCATGATTGCTCTGAGCAATGTGGCTGAAATTGAAGGATGACCATGTTCCGGTGACCAGGTCGTGAGTCGGCGCTGGTAAACTCTGCTGTTGTGAAAATGTTGTTACAATGGTGTTCTCAAGGTACTCTGTGTTGGGCTGTGGTGTCGCCGCACAGGCGCAACAGTCTGATACACGATCAGACCAGACGTCGATGACTTGCTCGGTTAAATATGTTGCTACTGTTTAAAATGTGATGCAGGTGATCTTTGATATTTTGTGAAAATTACGTTGATAATATCGTGATGATGATTCCGGTACAAGCTGTAATTTACATGTGCACAGTCTCGAGACGGAAAATATTAATTCTGGTTACAAATAATAAAATAAACGGGTTTTATGACACGGTGCAGCTCCCATGGACTGTGTGGGACTGCTGTGGTGAATGTTGTCAGGAAGGCTGTGTTTTTCTTTCGACACAGTTCGGATACAGGGCCTGACATTCTGAAAGGCAATATGAACACAGGCAACCACGCCAAAACCGCGTCGCAACGTCGTAATCACGTTATAACCTCAGGCGCTCGGATGGGCCTCCGTCGTGCATTATGATTGGTGACCGTTAACGGTGGGTTTCGGTTGCGTTCAAATCAAACACGCGGCTGGCAGTACTGATGAGGGCAAATGACAAATGATCAGTGCGTAATGGCGGCTGGTTTGGTTTCAGGCAGCCGGCGAGCATGAACGGCGTGAATGTTATCTGCTCAACTCTCGCCAACACGCGGCAAACTGTGAAAACTTTATGTCAAGGATTAAAACTGAAATGGTGACGACTACAGGTGGCATGTTGGCTGTCATCGGCTCGGCGGAAGATTGATGAAATCGGCCCGATCGAGGTGAGGCCGGACGTCGCCAGACCGCCGTCGGGACATCCGTGCCAGTAACGCTGTGTGCGATGTAACTGGCATTTGATCGATTGTTATGTGCTACGTTAATGGTGATGACTGTTTTATGGCTCAGCTCTGATCTTGTCGGTTAACAAATGCTGAGCAGGCTAGTGTTGAAGTCATCGCAAATTATTGATTCTTAACGAAATTAAATGTAAAATTTATTTAATTTCTTTTTCATAATGAATATGATGTATTGCACCACATATACTAAAAAAAAGCATATTACTTAACTGCCTACGCTCGTGAAATAAATTAAACACTTATAACGTCATTAGTAAAAAAATACATTACGTGAGATTTTTGAAATTATTTTTAATCTAATAATCATAACAGAATAGAAAATTAATAAAAAGAAATTCAGTGTTATTTTCTCATAGTTAAAATTTAGTCATTTCTTGCAAACGCACGCAAGTTACGTTATTATAGGAGCTAGACAGTTAAATTTCTAGAACATAAAGGGCAAAACTATGTCGAGTGTATTATAAATGTATTATACATATAAATGTGTATTCAACTATTGATAAATTATTGTTTTCGCCTAATCACATACGACTTAGTGCCTAATTATATTATTTCCATAATTGAATAAAACTACTTTTACGGATTCCATCGTGTTTAATATCGCGTTCCGCGCGTCGAAGTCTGTCACAGTGACCGAGTGAAGCCGGCCACAGTCGAGCGTGTGCCTGCTGTACTACCATATGTCAGAGGTGTCACAGACAAGATTGGCTACATCTTGAAGCGAGCTTATATTAGAACATTCTTCAAACCGCCGAAGAAGATTAGTCAGTTCTTACCATCCGTCAAGTGTAATATCCCTCTACAAGATGCAGGAGTGTACAAGCTTGATTGTGAATGTGGTCTCTCATATACAGGGCAAAAAAACCCGCGTAAAAGAACACATAGCTGACGTGAAACACCAACGTTCCGGGAAGTCTGCAGTTTGTGATCATATCCTAAACGGCCCCCGCCATTACATTAGATTTGATAGGCTACAAATTCTCGCGAAAGAACATCGATTCCTGCCAAGGATGATACGTGAGGCTATTGAAATTAAAAAACATCCTAATTTCAATAGAGAGGGAGGCTGGGTAATACCACCTACTTGAGATCCTGTAATTAATAAAATTAAAACTGAACCCGAGCATACCACTGCAAGATTTCAAGACACAGTAAGTTCATTCTGCGTAGATCGGACCAAAACTAATAATTAAAAAAGCTGAAGGTACTCCGGGTTAACTCTGACATCGGGACGTCAGTCACCTTAGTCCCCCGTGATCATGGGTGGTGTAAAGCATCCGAAACGTCGGGAATTTAAAAATAAGTTAATTAAACGCGATCGCGAATCCGTAAAAGTAGTTTTATTCAATGTGTAGTGTTCGCGTAAATAAAAGAAATCATTATATTTCCATAATTATTTGTATTTGCCACATCACTGATCTCTATTAGAATGTTCTGGGTGTGTAAATCAAGCAAGGATTACTATGTATTAAAACTGAGAATTTTGAAAATTCCAGATTTCAATTCTACTGCTTGCTTACAAGTATCCCAATTAAAAAACTGGATTTGATGTTATGATAACAATAAGATAAGCTCGCAGCTGACCGCTTCCTATACACATCGTGGCTTCCCGTCGATGACAGAGGTATATCTGTTTATGTAACAGCTACCCGCGTGTGCATTAGTCTTCAATAAAACTAAGAACCAATCTTAACCCAGGATTATTAAATCATCTTTAATTTTAAATATAAAGTTTATTTTTAATCTATCCTTTGTTTTATTCCACCTATGTGTCTAGTCTTTTATTCCAATAAAAAACATTACCATACATGGTACATGGTAGAGCCACGTTCCATCGTATTATGGATGGAGCACGAATACTCGATCGAAGGCTAGATCGAGACCTGGAAAAGGTGATGCTCGCACAAACATATGATAAACATTTGCATTTCGTCTTTTAATAACGGCCAGATCTGTCAATGGGCTACTGTATCCACTTTCCGTCAGGTGGACTACGTGCACGATTTTCATCTTTACTTCTAAGATATAAAGTTTGTTACCACCCCTTCAGTGACGACTGGATATCTGCATCATTGGATGCAGATAGCTCTGGACCGTGCTTTTTGGCATTCCTTGGAAGCGTCTTATGTTTAGCAGTGGACTTGTGAAGGGCTGCAATGATGATGATGATGATGATGTAGCAGCAATGCGTCCATGTTACATTTTAAATGGAAAAAGAAGTCAGTATAATAACAAGCTGTTGTATTTTGTCTTAGTGATCAGCGGTGAGAATACATCTGTGGCCTTTCTTGTTTCAAGTTGTTTGTGGGTTTCCTAGTTCTCGTGAAATAGCAGCTTAATGCTTCTGTGTTTCGTATGGTGAGGGTAGAGAACTGGAGACCCTTTTTACTGGAAACAAGGCATTTCATCTAAATACTCAGGGGTGACAACGCATCGGACCTGTGGACGGCGAGCAATGGGTAGCTCGCCGTCCGTCCGTCTAACGACGACAGGCCGTGTCGACGGCGCGTTTTGTTCCACGCGCGCCTCAAAGAGCTGTCAGCAGCGTGAAGGGCCCGCAGATGACGCCTACCGGGGCTGCGGGCTGTTCGAAAGATACCGCGGCTCCGGAACGTAAGGAACTGAAGGAACACGGATGGTTTTAGTCAGTAAAGTCGACCTCCTTCCGCTCCACCCACAGCGAAGGCGTCATTAGATGATTTTCCATCCGCAAAAAAAAAAGGGTGACAACGCATCTGTATTTTGATTCTTAATCGAAGATACCACCATCAGGTGGACTGTGTGCTCGTTTGTCACCCTTATCTATAAAAAAAGTTTTCTATAAAAAAATATGTGAACTATGCGCTTCTTTATCATTATTTCATTATATTATTTATTTTTAGCCGATATCACAAAGAAGGAGGTTTTCCAATTCGATTTTTTAATTAGTATGTATGTTACGCGATGTTTTCATTAATTGTGAATTTTAATGATACTTTTTTGTGAAAAAGTAAGTAGTAAAGTAAGTAACCTTGACCTCGTAATATTTCTTTCACCTCTCAAAAGGGTCAAAAAATTAAACATTTAATAAAAATAAATGCCAACTTCAAAGAGCTAAAATAAATAAAATAATTTCCACATAACAGTTTCTCAATTCGGGGCTTAAATACTTCTATAAACTATGTCTCAGCACCGACTTCTGAAGCTGTTATGTGGAAATTATTATTATTTTTGTTTCTTTGAAGTTTAATTTAAGTGGTAAAAGCAAGTTTAAAACTTAAACTGTTTTGAATTTAATTAAAAAATGCTACTAGTTGCGATACAATTCTCAATTGCGAAACGCAATTTAGTGCAAAGAGCCGTCGCTAATTTGAACGTACATGACGCCGTAAAATTTAGCATTTTTGATGATTTTATTTTATAATCGATATATTTTAGCTTATAATATATACGCAAACGATACCATAAACGTTCACACAATTCATTTTTTTTGTAAGTTATAATATATTATATAGATATACATCCAATATTTATAAATATATACATATATTACATATACATTATATTATTTACTTATTACTATATATATATATATATATATATATATATATATATATATATATATATATATATATATAATGTGTGTGTGTGTGTGTGTGTGTGTGTGTGTGTATATATATAAATATGTAAAATAAAAACAGGAAAAGGGAAAAGTTGGAATTTAAGGATGTAAGAAAGAAATGGAAATCCACAAACTACTCCTGCAACGTTAGATAATAATTCCTGAGCGAGCGTTTAAACGATGCCTTGCTCGTGGCTGCGCGTACACTGCCCGATATCTCGTTCCATAATCTTACCGCACGCGGAGTAAAAGATTTGTGTAAAAAGCTAGTGTGACAGAGGGGAACATGTAGTTTTCCGTAGAACGGAAACAACGATTATGGGAGTCACCCTGATACTGAAATTTGCATTTCAAATATTGAGTGACAAATGGATCATGTGAAACTGAAAATAATGTGCACAGTATATTTCATCGTATCTTCTGAAAATAATTATTTCCAATATTTACTAGAATATTAAATATTTATTCATGTTTGAATTAATTCTTGTCTTTATAGAATAATTTAAATGTCTGGAAACATCGGCACGCAAGATAAGTAAAATGAATTTTAAAAAAATCTTTGAAAATTTGGTTTGGTTTGTAAAGACGATCTTAAGTAGTAATTAATATATAAATATCGTAAGAACCGTGATAATTAAGGGGCTAACCGCTCGCTGTAAGTTACCGAATACGAGAGCAACCCGGGTTCGATCCCCGCCGGCACCAATGAAATAATTAACTACTTAAAATGTTCTGATTTACCAGGTATTCTGCGGTGAAGGAAATTATCAAAAGGAAACCTGCATGTATACGGAATAAAAATATTTCAAATTAAGTGCTCCATAAGAGAATGCCTGTGTCAGCAGTGGGACGTAATAATATAGGCTGTTCACGTTTCTCTATACTTTTTTCATTTTTTTTTAAACAAAAAATCTTAGCTATCACATAAATGATATCTAAATTTTGGCGTGTCGTTAGTTAATATATCACTATTACGTTTCGTGGGTGTCGCAATGACTATGGACTATAGAATATTCCATAAAGATAATATTAGCTTTCAATAGATGTTTATTATAAAGCCAACCCACCTGTTAAACGTGGCAATTATGGCAAACATCCCCCTATAGAGGTATATAGAATGAAGGGAGGAGAGGCCTATGTTCAGCAGTGGACTTTTGATAGGCTTTAATGAATAAATATATATCACAAATAGAGGAGGGAGGAGAGGCCTATGTTCAGCAGTGGACTTATGATAGGCTCTAATGAATAAATATATATCATTTCGTTTAAAAGTTACAGAGGGTTTTAGGCCAAGGAAATGTCCACCACGCTGGCTCAATGCGTGTTGGCGAAATTCACACGTCTCCGAAAAATATTTTATTTCTTATTTCTCAGACATGCAGGTTTCGTCACGATGTTTTCCTTCACCGGCGAGCACGTGGTAAATCATCACTTAAAATTGCAATTAACAATTTCATTGATACCGGCGGGGATCGAACTCGGGTTGCTCGCGTACTATGAATAAAACGTACATCTCGTTTACGCAAGACGTAAAATAATCAAAGTGGTGACGGGCAGCAACATCGAAGTACGAGATATCTGACACTGCGATCTTCAATCCGCCTGTCAAACGTTGTGATTAAGGCTAATGCTTTCTACAACGGGAGAGCACCAAGCCCAGCCATGGACTTCTACTGTCTGATGAAGAAGATGACTTACCTCCAATCTCCCAGCTAACCTCCACTTACATATCTTCAATCACCGTGTAATAAAAGCGTAAGAGGTTGATGGCCTCGTTGGTCTTGCGGTCGTAAACGCAGGTGCTGATCATGACGTCCCGAGTTCAATGCCCGGTTTGGGCAAAATGAGTTATTGGGTTTTTCTATCAAGATATTGTTCGTTGTTTCATCACCGTGCCTCGGAAAGCACGTAAAGCTGTTGATCCTACGCCTCATATCTCTCCGGTCGTTTCGGATTACCATCCCATCGGACTATGAGAGTGAGGGAATAGAGAATGCACCTGTGCTTGCGCATACACTCTTACACAATAATCCTGTCCTACCCAGGTGGCTAGACTGTAACTGGCCTTCGCTGTGACCAAAATTCGGTCTATAGAAGATTATTATAAGAGGCGACAGAAGGAAATGCAAAAGGGGATGGGCAATAGCATTTTCCTAATTACAACTCAAAATAATATTGAACTGCGGTTGTCAAATCAACTGCCAATTATGACAACTATAGCACATATCCCCTCCCCTTCCCCTTCCCCCTATGAAACAGTATATGGCTATAATGAATGAATGTACTTACCTCCAGTGGTATAACTCCGCACGTAACCGAGACATCAGCTATCGCCAAGTGCGTCATTAGCAAATCCACTCTTGACTTCCTGCGGCGAGTTCTCGTCAAACTCATCAGCACGGCCAGGTTGCAGAATGCCCCCAGCGTCATCAGCACCCAGTACGTCACAATCACTGCATGCTGGTCACGGGTGAGTAACTCTTCGATTGTTTTGTTCGAAGAGTTCTCCAAACAATTCACTGTTTCGTCAACTAGCACAGAGTTATTTTCACACATTGTTGTATTTGTAAACATTTTTTGTAAATCAATTTTTGTAAGCACAATCTATAAAAAATCAAAGGCGTCAAAACATAAAAATAAAATTAATACAATTTAATCAAGAAAGTTGTCAAAATATTAATGATTGACGACTCCGTGGCGCAGTGGCTTAGCAACGAGTTACGGTTAAAAAAATGTTGAATTTAAAATCCATACATATATTTATTTATTTAACTTCATACAACATAATATATGATGTATACGCGGACTAAATATCTTGGGCATTGTCTTAAAATTTAGGGTGATGCAGAGATAAAAATATGAAGTACTTAGCTGTATATATTGATAAATGATTTATGAGGGTTTATGGAACAGGTAAGAGTCCTCCCCACTGTCCCAATGCTGTTGACGGACTTAACATTCCTCGAAATATTAGTAATTTATAAAAAATCTAAGAATTCTTACGATTTATACATGGTAGAGCCATGCTGCAGCTTTATTTTATACTCTTAGCAAGAATGGGTCGTTTCGAAGGGAATAACCACGCTGTCACAGAATACCAGCGTAAAATAGCTTAATGCTAATGCTGTGTTTCGTATGTTGAGTATAGAGAACTGGATATTTTACTGGAAACGCGGCATTCTATTATAGCTCTCAGGGGTGACAGCGCATCTGCATTTTAATTCTTATTCGAAGATAGATTAGTAGATTACTATAGGTCACAGCATCCACTTACCATCAGGTGGACTGTATGCACGTTTATCTACCTTATTCTACAAAAATATTTCCACGTTCATCGACAAACACGTGGTAAATCATCACCCACAGCAGTTTCAAACTCTTCTAAACATCGAATATATTTATTTTAATAAAATTAAATTTAAAGAATTATTATGTTTGAATGCGAAGTGGCATTATGTTATTTAAGATACTATTTAAAAATATTAGATTTGTATAAAAACTAACTTAGTACTTAGCAAACAGTGCTAAATAAATTTATAATGTAGATTCCTTTAAACCTGTTTCTTGATAAAATGTCAAAATAATAAAGCCTATGTTTGCAAATGGTCGCAAAAAGATCTTATTTGCAATTTTTCTAAACTTACGTTTTCATACGTTATTGAAAGAATAAATGCTTAACACTACTCATTTAATAACAATATTAATTTACTAATGAAACTTACTTTACGGATTTTAGCTAAAATTATTTTAACTATCAAAAGTTCACTGCTGAACATAGTCCTTTCATCCTCATAGGGGAGATTTTGCCATAATTGCCACACTTGGCAGGAGGGTTGGCAACCGCATTTTTTATTGAGTTGTTATCAGTGTCGATCGTCTCTTATGACTCCCACGGGATAATGTGGGGTAGGGGATATTTTACGCCACCACTATTCACCCACATTGAATGAAGATGTTATAAAAATTGTAAGTATTTAAATAATATTTAACACAAGGTCTACGACGTTAATTGACCTATTCAGGATTTTATTTTATTTAAATATTACCCTTTCACAATAATCACAATAGTAGTATATCACAAAAGTATAATTATTATTAAAATAATATATAATTTGTACTTGTGTCCAAAATCATTTAAATCAGTTTATATTTATATAGTTATGTAGTAAATGTTACTTTATTTCATCAGAAATAATAGTAAACAAGATTTAGTTCAATGAAATTACTAAACTAACTCAATGTCAAATTATTATTGCCAAAAATATTTTCAAACCTTGTAATTATGATACCTATAAACTTTTTTTAATTAGATCATAAAACATCACTTAAATCTAATACATTTCATCCTTACGTTTAAATATGACGAAAGCGAAATAAATTAACCAAATTATTAATAATTTAACCTGAATTATAAATAAAAACGAAAATAAATAACTTTCACAACTCCCCGTTCCTACCGCGTTTAACTCTTTTCGTAATATTCTCTACAACTAACAACGTAATTCAGCTACGTTCAGCGTAGTCGGCGTCGTAGCCAATACTGACTACACTGTTGCTACGAAATAACGCTCTACGCATAACGCTAGTTAATTGCGCCCCATATAAATTTTTATAGCAGTATTTATATTTCTTCCAAATGTACATAACAGAAAAGGAGATTCCTCAGTTTCTTATAATATACATTATTCATCATTATTTCGTCATAATAATGAAAAATTGTACATATACGTACAATTTTTTTTGTGTAATTTTTATGGGGTCGTAAATAGGTAATCTTATAGGGGAGAGGGTTGCACTTTGATTACGAAGCTACCGCTCGCGCACTTATCTTTCCCATCGGTTGTCGGTTTTCCTAGTTTATATAGTCCTACATTATGTAACTGATACTGAACTTTACTACGGATTCTGTCACACAGTGAAACACCGAGCAAGGCCCTCTCCTCAGCTCGCTGAGCGACCTTAAGCTTCCTTATATGTTCAGCAATAAAGGACATTAATAACTTTAACGTAGTAGAGCCACGCTGCAGCTATATTATGGTTGTAGCATGTAGCATGTAGCATATATAATAGGTCGGCTCGACCGGGGAAAGACCACACTCTCACAGATGACTAGCGTAAAATAGCAGCTTAATAACTCAAACTCAACCTCAAACATTTTATTGCGTTCATGTGGTTTTATAAAAAGTTCTTAAGTTGGATATAATAGAGCCAAACATGAGCCCTGATAGGGTATAGCAGCATTATATATCAATTTAATTTAATTGATTTAGAAAGATGAATTACATATTTTATTTACTTCAGCTAAGCATTATTTTTAGATTTAATAAACATTTGCAATATTTGTTAATACAATGATAATAAAAACGTGTATATATATTCAATTAAACAGTTATTATTTTTCACCGAAAAACTCTGACAACGAATACAAACTTTTTTGAATTAAATATTTTTTAAGCTCTCTCTGAAATTTATTTAATGATTCTTCTTTTTGTAGACATTTAGGGATTTTATTATAAATTTTTACACACATACCATAGGCTACCATAGGATTTCACTGTTTGTAATTTTGTGATAGGTGGAGCTAATTTATTATTAGGACGTAAAAAATGAGGCCGGGAGTATATTGAAAAAAGGTGCATATTCTTTTTAACAAATGTGCATACTTCTAGTATATATATAGATGTAAGTGTTAATATTTTTAATGAAATGAAGTAGGGTTTACAGCTGTCAGTGTTATCTTTATTTGTAATTATGTGGATACATTTTTTTTGTAGAATAAATAATTTATTTACGTCTGTGCTGTTTCCCCACAGTATAATGCCATACTTGAGCCATGCATGGGCATAAGCATAGTATGCACATGGGCTGTTTTGAATCTGTAACTTTTTTAAGTTCGTATAGAGCATACGAGAAACGGGAAAGTTTAAATGATGCTTTCTTTATGTGTTCTTTCCAATTTATACCTGAAACTATGTTTATACCTAATAATGTATTAATTAAATAATTTATAGATAGGGCGTATTTTTGATACGGCTTAAATTGTATTATCTTAGTTTTTATATAATTTATTACGAGATTTTGATTTTTTAACCATTTAGAGATTTCTGTTAGTACACTATCTAGTGTACAGTTAAGATTATTATTGTTATTATTATTATTATCGAATGGGATGACTACAGAAAGATTATCGACGAACAAGGTACAGAGCTTGGATTATTTTTGGCAAATAATCCAAGCTCACTGTAGATAAAATAATATAAATTAAAATTATCTACCTACGAAAAATAATAAACAACCGAAAACACTACCTTGTGGTATTGAATAAGTGACCGGTGAAAGTTTAGATCTGACTTTAATCACGTTTCCACTGGTTAGGTCATGGTATTCTATCTCTACACACTGCTTTCGATTGGTAAGGTATGACTCGAACCAGTTGTAGGTTGGGCCTCTTTCTCCTATTCTGTGTAATTTCCGTAAAAGTATGTCAAATTGAACTCGATCATAGGCTTTGGTTATTGAATATACTCGTATTTAGTATTTCATTGACATATTTGTATACTGCTGTAGTTGATCTATTTTTGCGAAAGCTATTTTGATTGTCATTTATATAGGTATAGGGTATAGGTATTACCTATCAAAGTATAGTACAAGACTGATAGCAAATGTGCTATCTTATTATTTATATTTTAACTCAGCCAAGGATTTGGCTACCCAGACATTTGCTTCTATTGAGCAGTATAATGACTTTAGACAAGTAATTTAAATAAGAAAATGAGACAATAGAGGTAATCTCTAGCAATCATAGTAACAATTTAAATTATCCAGAATGTAGCCCACAAATTGTTAATTGCATAATTTCTCATAAAAACAATCATAAAAATTGTACACACCTGGTGCATCAAAATATGCAAGGCATGTTGGGCAAAGATTTAGAAATTGAATTGTTTTTAAATAGTAACAACATACATATTTTTTGTATAATTAAACATTGGTTAAAAGATTATAACTGTAATATGTTTAATTTCAGTAAACACCAGGTGGTCAGTTTTTTTAACAGTTAACAAAAAATAAGTTAATTATATATATATAATACAATTAGGCTACGATGGCTATCCGAGTACAAAACCAGAGTACGAAACCTATCCAACTGCAGAGAGGTGTAAGACAGGGTGACGTAATATCCCCGAAACTCTTCACCACTGCATTGGAAGACGTTTTCAAGCTACTGGACTGGAAAGGATACGGTATTAACATCAATGGCGAGTACATCACTCACCTTCGATTTGCCGACGATATATTCCTTATAGCAGAATCGCTGGAGGACCTAAGCACAATGCTCAATGACCTCAATAGTGTCTTCCAACGGATAGGTCTTAATATGAACATGGACAAAACAAAGATCATGTTTAATGTCCATGTCACACCTATGCCAGTAGTTGTTGGGAGCACTAAGGTCGAAGTTGTTGACAAATATGTTTACCTGGGACAAATAGTCCGACTAGGTAAGTCCAACTTCGACCGAGAGGTCAATCGACGGATTCAACTCGGCTGGGCAGCCTTCGGGAGATTACCACCCATCTTCTCGTCAGGCATACCTCAAAACCTCAAAACTAAATTGTACAACCAGTGCGTGTTACCAGTGATGACATACGGAACTGAGACGTGGTCCTTCACTGCTGGCCGTATGAGGAAGCTCAAGGTCGCTCAGCGAGCTATGGAGAGGGTTATGCTCGGGGTTTCTCTGCATGATAAACTTAGAAATGAGGATATCCGCAGTAGAACCAGAGTAACCGACATAGCCCAAAGGATTAGTAAGCTGAAGTGGCAATGGGCCGGCCATATAGCTCGAAGAACCGACAACCGATGGGGAAGAAAGGTTCTCGAGTGACAGCCTCGTACCGGCAGGCGAAGTGTAGGGCGTCCCCCCACTAGATGGAGTGACGACCTGGTAAGCCATGCAGGAAGTCAATGGATGCAGGTGGCTCGGGACCGTGCTTTGTGGCATTCCGTGGGGGAGGCCTATGTTCAGCAGTGGACTTGTGAAGGGCTGTAATGATGATGATGATGAATATAATTAATATTAGCTAATAAATTATTAATAAGTAAAGAACGTAAGGATATTGTGAGCCGCTCTGTTGAGGGAACTGTAGAAATAGCATGTGTTGTGTTCGAGCACTTCTTTGAAAAAAAAATATAAAAATTATGGTGGTTCATTATCACTCTAGGATTCATTTAAAACACTTTTTGAAAATGGGTGTAATACCCTATTGTCATCAGGATCTACTTACCATCAAGAGGATTATGTGCATCTTTGTCACACTTACTTCTATATAAAATATAAATGTTTTAATTTACATAATACACTTACAGCAAATAATTGCTAATTATATTATGTACTCTAATATATAAAAAATAGTCTTTGTTTGTTCTATTTTATGCGCTGCCATACCGTTCATCAGATTGCGCTATAACTTTGTCAATTTATTGCTTGTACTTACGCAAAGGTTATAGGCATAATGCAATTAACTTACCTTCAGTAAGTGGCGTACGTGTCCTACTGAAGGTATATATCATTCATTTTCAATGAAGGTATTATGATTCCTAATTAAACAATATAACCCTTCCAAATTTAAAACGATATTTCCATAATTATTTATTTTGCGTCAGCAAAGCGCCGGGTACCAGCTAGTATGTGATAAGAAACTTTAATTCCAATTAATACTGCGTAATGTACTTTATCTCGCCGTGTAGTGGCGGTGTAAGAGAATCCATTATTCCATATCCTCTCTTGAGGGCCACAAAAGGCAACAGAGGGAAATTATGCACGATATGGGTATCAACATATTCTTGATTTACAACTCAAAATAATAAAAAAAACTGTGGCTTTCAACCCGCCTGCCAAGTTTGAAAACCAAGGTTTTTACTTATATATATATTTAACCAGTGCTTGACCACAATCCCACCTATTGATAAGTGGTGATGTAGCCTTAGATGGTAAATCGCACTATCTTAGCGTAACAAAAGCCTATTCACTCTTGCCTTGAAGACGCCCAGATTGTATTCGGACGGAAAGATGGACGCCTACAAATTATTCCACTCCTTTGCTGTACGCATTACAAAAAATGAAGCAAACCGTTAGATTCCAATGCGTGCAATATCGACAACAAAGGGGTGAAGACCCGCCGATCACCTGGTTGTCCGATGATGGAAAGGAGAGGGAGGAGTTAAAGCATGTAATTCCTGCGCACACTCACCGAAATGCATCCTATAGAATACCGAGAGGCTGGCTACTCTGTGCCTGTGCTCGAGGCTGACAAGATTGGTTTCAACCAAATCAAGGTACTGACGTTTTCTATTGATATTATGTTAAAGGTATATTAATACTTATTTATATACTGTACTAGCTGTGCCCCGCGGTTTCACTCGCGCATATCACGCGTCTGAGCCGTGCGACATGACATGACACATAGTTCAAGCATTTTAGATAGCAATGTACAGAAAAATTGGCAAAATTTATGTAGTTCTATTATCTATCGGCATATGTACGTTACAGAACAAAGTTACATTTTATCCACTCTTCCTCACACTACACACTTTTCATTTATCTTGTACAGTTTTCTTTAAAACTGGAAAAAAACGCGATTCGGGATACTTTTTTTGCCGAGGGAGGGTGACGTTCACCCGAGAGGAGGAGGGTGAGTGGAAAAAATGTAATTTTGCTCTATAACTATAAAAGTACTTCATTAATTTTGCCAATTTTTTAGCTATAATACAAATATTTATATTTCGCTGAATGGCCGAATCAATTAAATTTTCAAAATAGCATAGCAACGTGAAATTAAAGAGTTTATAAATAAATTGTAGGTATTTATAAAGAACATTTTCTACTCTTTACTTCAGTCATATATATCTTGGCGGTAAAGTGGGAAATTATTGAGAAAACTAAACTTTGAACAAAAAAAATCAATAAATGATAAAAAAATCGTATTTCGTGGCAGATTGCGCGGAAACTATAAGTGATATCGCATTTTTATTTATAAGAGGTTGACAGAAAATATATCAAGAATCATATCGTAACGTGAACTTGTCTTTAAACTAAAAAAAACCGCGCTTCGGGAAACTATCTGGGGCGCGGTGGGTGGGACGCTCACACGGGAGTGGGATAGAGAGTGGATAAATTTTAAATTCTCTCTATAACGTACATATGCCAATAGTAAAGTACTCTATTAATTTTGCCAAATTTTTTGTTAAAATTATTGAACAAACCTCGCTTATATATAAAACAGTTCACTGCTGGTTTCTGTCGGTTGTCATTGGGCGGTTAGGGTTTATGCGTCGTTTGCGCGCGGAACCGAGTGTGGAATTATTTTAATTTTTCATTATCCTTTAAACTATTCGTCCAAATAACATGCTATAAATAGCAAAGTTTATCTTCATAAAATTGTCTTGATGATGAAGTAACTTTCGTTCGTAAGGATTAATATGCCAGGACTAATAATAACAATCATAAATCACTTTTTAATTTTCAATAACTTTTTGTCACAAAATACCTTATTGTGTTTTATTTATAAGGAAATAGGCATAAGTATCACGGATTTTTTTTTTGATGGAGTGAAGATCGATATTTTTGTAGAACATTGTATTTAGGTATCACTATTAGCTAGCCTTAAATATAGATTTTTGTTAAGCAAGTCGGAAGAAAAACCGCTCCCGAACTGATTTATCCGCGTGCGCTGGCGTAATGATTAGTGATACGTGGTAGATCCATGCTGCAGCTATATTATTAGTATAGTTGCAGCTCGCCCGGGAAGGACCACGCTCTCGCGGAATACCAGCGTAAAATAGCAGCTTAAAACTGCTGTGTTTCGTATGGTGAGTGTAGAGAACCGGAGACCCTTTTTACTGGAAAAGAAGCATTCCATCTTAGTCCTCACGAGTGACAACGCATCTGCATTTTGATTCGCGAACGAGGATAGATGTAGATGTCTATGGGCCACAGCAACCACTTACCATCAGGTGGACTGTGTGCTCGTTTGTCACCCTATCCTATAATAAAAAAATACGTAAATACTATGTTCTACAAAAATAAACATCTTCTCTCCATCTAAAAAAAGTCCGCGATACCATAGGCCTTTTTGTTATACATAAGCAACAACAAGGTATTTATGACAAAAAAAAAATTGAAAATTGAAAAGTGATTTATGAGCGTTATTATTAGCCATGGCATATTAATCCTTACGAACGAAAGTTACTTCATCATTAAGACAATTTTATGAAAATAAAACGTTCTCTTTATAGCATGTTATTTGGACGCATAGTTTAATTTTTGTTCGATAAAATTATTTCACCTATAGAATGAAGTAGACGTAGCTATTACAAAGCAACATTAGTCGAAAGAAAATATTATTTTGATGTAATACACTAAAATTCCATGTCACCCATGTCTAAAAATAAGGATTGTAACATTTATTTACTACAAAATTAAAATTTTATGTTATACTTTCTGCCGCACTTGTGGTTGATAATTATCAAATAAATAAATCATTTGCTGTGAATTTTTTTTTTATATTTCATTTCAATTGGAGGTTTCACTCCTACCCCGTGTGATTTGCACACATGTTTTTATTATATTAGTATAGATATTCTTTCAAACTACATTAATGTTCCACATTAATTTCGTTTCTGTTTGTTTTTCTCTGTACTTACTACATAATGAATGGGTCATTTTAGAACATTAAATTTAATTTTAATTATAATACTTATGTACACTGAATATATAATGATTTCTTATATTGTGTTGTATAATGCGAGACGTCGGGAATCAAAATTAGTAAAATTAAACGCGATAAAATCCGTAAAAATAGTTTTTATTCACTGAATATATAGTAAAGTATGGATAACGGTGTTATTTGTATGATTATTAAGCCTATATATAGTATTTCGTTTAGTGATAAGATTATATTATACAGTTGTTTGTTATCCCAAATAAAGAGAAAACAAGGCGAAAATTCCTCCTATGAATCTATGAGTGTTTGTACTTACAGTAAAGGACTTTTGATAGTGACAACAAACAAAAAGGTTAAACCAGTAATTTAAAAAACCCTACTACGTAAAAACACCTACCCTACCTTTTATCTTTATTTGAAGATGCAATATATAAATTTTATATAGACTTTGTTACTCACAAAATTAAAAGCTGCGTCGACGAGTTTGGGCTCCACGGACTTTCATGTAAGAAAAGTGCTGGTAGGTTTTCACGGTACGGTTCTTTGTCGATATCATCCGAAGGGCTCTTGTTCTATAAATGTTTCCTCGGTTTTAGAGCCTTGTGGATTATTTAGGGATGATGGTAGGAGACCCGACGGTATGACAATGGTCCCTTGAGAGTAAAGCCCTAGTGTGGGATGCTACTTGCGTAGACACTTTGGCCGCCTCTCATCGCAGGGGTACCTCGTTTAGACCCGGGGCGGCATCAGAGGCAGCTGAACTGAGTAAGTGGCGCAAATATGAGTCTTTGTGCCATTTGCCTTAGAGACTATCGGTCCGTGGGGTCCACGTGCGGTGAAGTTTCTAAAGGAACTCTACCCGCGACTGGTCGTTGCTGCTAGTGATAAGAGGACTGGTTCATTTCTCGCTCAAAGGCTAAGTATAGCCATTCAGAGAGGAAACCCAGCCAGCATTCTTGGCACGATACCACGGGAAGTAGGACTGTATGATAATTAAGTTATTCGTTTTTTTTTTATTTTAGTTTTTAAATTTGTATATAATAACATATTGTATATTATGTTACAATTAAAATGAATCTAACGACACCTCATATATTAAAACCATCAAGCCGTTTAGGCTGCAGAGTGTGCCAAAGAAATAGACATACATATATAGTATCAAAAAAATTACCCTCTTTCTTGAGCAGTCGGGTAAAAATATATGACAAGGTATTGTTTCTCGACGTGCAATTTAATTCGTAAAACGCTTTCATAATTCAGGAACTCTTTTTTTTATGTTAACAATTATCATTGAAATATCAAATAGTTATTTGAAAAGATTCCGTCCGTGGAGACGTCGTTGCTCAGCGGCCAAGCGCTTGTTAAATTATTACAGGCAATAAGATGAGTAGGTAATTTAAATAAAACTAGTTTACATAAATGGACGCATCTTTTGATTGCTTTGACTCAGAAACTTAAATTTTGCACACCTCAAAAGAAATATTAGATTATAGAAACTTAAAAGAACCGTGGATCTTAGTCATTATCATCATCATTACAGCCCATCACAAGTCCACTGCTGAACATAGACGTTCCCCAGGTATACCGCGAAACACGGTCCTGAGCCACCTACCCCATATACAGAATGACGGTGGATGCCCCCCGTCTTTCTGTATCCTGTTACCAGTTCCTTATTCTACCTTGTGGTGTTACGAAGTTCCCAATCGGTTGTCAGGTCATGACAGTTGGACTTTTTTTTTTGCTTTGGTACTACTTCGGATATCCTCTCCTCTCATAGCTTATACAGGCGATTACTACAAATCTTCTCATCACGTATACCTCCAAACTCGAAAATAAGAGTGTACAACCAGTGTGTGGCGTGTGATAACTTATGAATCTGAGACATTCAATGTTAGCTGTTTTTCTTATATGCTCATTGTAAACACAATTAACTTATACCCGTGAAGGACTGTGATGATGATGATGACCTCTGTCCTGAGAAAAAGAGCCTTGACAGAAAGAGAGACGGATAGACGGACAACAAAGTGATCTCTAAGGATTCCGTTTCTTTTTTACTTTTAAGATACCGAACCCTAAAAACAGGAAGACGCATGTGGCGGTTACTGCCAATTGATTGACAACATTCTTATAAATGCATTCAATTATTCCATGATATCAGAATAATATTGATATCCAACTATTATAATGACTGTCTCGTTGGTTTAGTTGTCGTAAACGCGGTTGATAATCATGAAGTTTGAATCCCGGGTCGGGCCAAAATCAGTAATTAGGTTTTTCTGACAATAAATTCTCAGTAGCAGCCCGGGGTCAGGAAGTTAACGGTGTTTCACCCCGTACCGTGAAAAGCACGTAAAACCATGATGGATTACCGTCCCATCGGACTATGAGAGTGAGAGAATAGAGGGTGCACGTATGCTTGCACCTACACTTGGGCACTATAATCTAGACTCCGTTGAGACTGGCCACCGTGACCGAAATTCGGTCTGGAGGACATTATATTATATTATATTATTTATATTATTATTATTGATATTTATAGTGTCGATAAATTGTTCTTAAACTGTCAAATTTGACAATATTTATCGGATAAGGAATGACTTGCTTCTCACAAGGGGTTTCATCTCATCATTAAGCTGTCACATCGACTCTATACTACATTTTATATTCACACGCGAAGATTTATGATTTCAGCGTTAGGTGCGCTTAGTATTGAGCGAGTTGCGGGCATCAGCGTATCACAATTAATCAATCAAAATACGTCCATTAATTCATTGTTGAAAATACAATTTATTCTAAACAATTATTGTCTGGTAGCTTATAGAAAAATATATTGAAATTTTATTTCAGGCTTTAATACAATACAGGAGTTTTATACTATGCCAAATTACAGATTTGCAGCATCTAGGGTCTCTGAGCAAAACCGCGGACGGACGGACGGACGGACGGCGAAACTATAAGGGTTCCTTGTTGTGTAACTACGGAACCCTAAAAATGAATGTCCTATGTCTAACGTTGCTGTGAAGAATCGTTTGCATACTCGAATTTCCTCTGCGTTTATTGTAAAATTGTATGACACATTCAGGAATCGCTTACTATCTTCTTTGTGTAATGAGTACTTTGGTTTAACAACTCCTGTACAACTACCAACGAAGTAGCGCTATCTTTCGAGATCACCAATGCCAATGCGCATATTTTGTGAAATAACTTCACACAAAATACTACTACAATAGGGATGTAGGTTTTCTAGTAAATCAAAAGATACGAGTGTTCTTACTCTCATATTTGGCATAGTAAAAGAGAACAAAGATGACCACTTGTCATTAAAGCTCTACGCATAAATTACACGCAACATCTTTCAATACGTTTCTCTTTATGTCTTATTTGAAAATTAAATTACAAAAGCGAGACAAGTATATTGACTCAAAATATGTAGAATTGTAAATTCCCTCTATTCATAGGTATGTATGTAATTACTCTAAGGCATGATGCGACGGCAATATTTTCGCACTACTCTTATTCTGTCAGCACCAATGACAGAAACCCACGAGCAGTCTACAGATATATGTACATTTTATTCATAGGATAAAAATAAACAGACTTTGTTTGGTATTCTTCCACTTATGGTCGGTTCAGATTTAGTAATAATAACTCAATATACACTCACAAAATTATTTTCTGAAGATTTAGGTAGTAACGTGTGGCTTTCGTGGCGTTTAGTCGACGAGTAGTGGTATCGCAAACGCAACAATTAATTAACATCATGATTTAATAGCACAAATATTATAAATGTCCGTCTGCAAGCCTCTCTGATGACTTTGATTTTAATATAACTAAAACATGTTTTATATTTTATTTTCCTTGGCGCCAAGCACAGCATAAACTTCATAATATGCTAAATTGTACAGTTGAAGTACATTAATCCACACAAAGCAATAATATCTTAACTTAAATACATAACAAAGACGCGTAGAATGAGCTTGACTGAGTGACGTACAAGCCCCTATCTACGTTCGGCTCAACCTAAACACGAGCATACTCGTATCTATGAGAGACTGGCTAATCCGTAAGCCACATGTGAATTTGATATCGCTGGGGCTTTTTATTTTCTCAGTTTTCAGCACTTATTTATTTTGATTAATTTCTAGCTACGAGCGTACGAGGCGACAAAGAGAAAATGAAAAGGAGATGGGCAGCAGCTTCCTGATAACAACTCTAAAATATAAAAAAATGCGGTTGCCCACCCAAACGTGGCAACTATGGCAAATATCCTCCTATATATATAGCGATCTATGGAGGAGTCCTATGTTCAGCAGTGGACTTTTGATAATATGTAATGAATGAATGAGTATTATTAACATTTTTATTTAATTAATAAATAAATAAATAAAAGGGTTTTTTTAACTACTTACTGGGAGTTTCTCATTTCTGGCACGAAAATTAATTAAAAACAATATTTATAACATTAATTCAATTATAAGGTATCAAAGTAAATAATTGTTTATAGGTTTCGAAAGAAAATATTTTCTTGAATCTCCAATTTAACTTCCTGTGAAACAAAAATTAAGTTATAATAATTTTATTTCTCAAATGCACTCGTAAATCTTTAACATTCTGCATGAAAGAAAAGTTAAATACCTAGGAAATGCAAGCGAACTTAAAGCCGTTTTATGCTGTATTTATTTTTAAACTGTAGAAAAAACTTTACTATAACTCTACACAAAGTATCCATTTGCCTTACTGTTCCAGAAGTTATCAGTGTGGTGGGTTGTAAGAATATCCATTGCCCTATGTAGTCCCATGAATGTCGTGAGAGGCGATAGGGAGAAACAAACCGTGCCATGTATGGAAAATATCCAGCTTTCGAGGCAATTTAAGGGAGGCCTATGTTCAGCAGTGGACTTTGTTAAGGTCTAATGATGAATGAATGACCAGAAAATAAGCTAGAAAAAAATGGTATAACGTACGCCAAAAAATACCGCTGTTTCGTTCGTTCTGTTTATACCCTTACCTAGTATATAATATTGCAGATCACCAATAACCTACTACTAAATGGACTTCCGGTCCGTGCTCAAAAGTGTCCGATCCAAAAAAGTTCCGAAATGCAAAAAGAACTCCAATCGCATACCAGTCTTCGTTTTGTCAATCGACTTAATACACGTCCAAAATGTCGTACTGTGTTGTGAAAACGACCAAAAACTATTTATATTTATATATATTTTCGGTAAGGACTATTAATATATATTTAATCATTTAAAAATAATATTTTACTTAGATACATAGTATTTAATTTAAATACATATTACCTAATTGTAAAAACACATAAACATACCGAAAATTTTCGCTAGAAGCTGCATAAGGTAAAAATAGTGCGGCCTCTAGTCGAAGTTAATAAGCTGATAAATTGGCGCAAGTAAAATTGAGCAGTATTCTAATGAAAATATAGGTTAACTCGGGACACATTTTTCGTGAATTTTGTTCTAGACACGCCGCCATTTAGTAGTAGGTCAATGCAGATCACCTCAGAAATATTGCTTAGTAGTAAACACCACTTGCGTGGTCTAGAACTTAGAATGCTGTCACAGTTTTCTAGTCATTGTTTGTGAACACAGTAGAGATTCCCATCATCGGGACCACAGTCAATCGAGACCTAACATCCGTCGCGTTCGGGTATCTCTCGATTTCTTAAATATTATTGTAATTTATTATCTAATAAACGGATTCTAAAGGCTTGAGGCTTCTGAGGCCATAAGAGCAATCTATGATTTAAAACCCAAAGAGTCGCTCAGACAAAATTTAAGGAAATTAATATATTAACTTTGGCCTCTCAATACATTTATGAAAATGTAATGTACGTACACAAAAATAAAAGTAGTTATACAAAATAAGTGATATTCATTCTGTAAATACTAGGAACAAACACAAGTTAGTAGTACCAATTACTGACTCCACCGAGTCAGTAATTCATTCTGGGCGATGTATACGCTTTTACAACAAAATCCCAGAAAATATACAAAATTCGACCTGCTCAAAATTCAAAACTTTATTAAACATAGTTTGTATAAAAGGGTTATTATAATGTTAAGGAATTTATGGATGATAATAACCCCTGGGAATGAGGTGTTCGCTGCCAGGCTGTTTCTAATTTGTTTTGTGTGGTTAATTGTGTAACATACATGATTGTAAGCTGTTATTTAAAAAAAGTCCCGCTGGGTTTCTTGCTGGTTCTTCCCAGGACAGAGGTTTTTTTCGAACCAGTGGTAATTAGACAAAAGAGTGACTTTCAATAAGTATTATTTATAATCTATATTGAATAAAAAAGTTTCTGTTTCTGTTTCTGTTTCTGTTTCTATCTGAAATTAATGTATGAATTGCTTGAGCAAAAATTTTGCGAATATTTTGATCTCGAAAGAAACAATGTAAATATTGGTAATGAAATATTTAAACGTGTGCAAGATTTGTAATTATTTTTTATGCCATGTGAGTGCTTTTCAATAGATTATTAAAAAACTTTACATTAGATTCATAATTTACCATTTAACTAAAAGGCACAACAAATTGTTGAAGAACAAAAATTATAAAACAAAATATTTAGAATAAGTAGTTTATAAAAATATATTCAATCTTAAATATATAATAAACGCTGATAAACGTTTTGTTTATTTAATTTTATCCTCCGGTGCCAACCCTACCGCAATAGGTAAAAATTTTGACAGCTCCTTAGAAGCTTTGACTTTGTACGGTTTCTTTACTCATGTGGTAATACGCAACATTAACGTTAGATCCTGAAAACAGCTATTTGTTTTTTTAATCAAAATTAAAAATATCAATTCAGCAGCGACAGAAACTAACCTCAAAATTTATAAAAGCTAAATACTGAAATATTTATTCGAATAATTATTCATTATTACTCACTTGCATTTTTATCAGTGATCTGCACTTTTTTCAGACACTTATTATCAACAATAAATACATTTATTAATATAGTTTACACATACAAATGAGTTTATATAACAGCACATTTAACTACCACCGCGCGCGCTCATTAGTCAAATCAAATAGCGCGCGCTTCCCCGGCTTCCTGGGACACACTTCCGTCTCTTTTCACGAAATCACCCCCACAAATTGCGGGAAAGTGAGACGAAAGATGTTACACATCAATAATATTAAGATTGCACTATGCGTGTTAACTGGGATATATGAAATAGCTAAAGTAAACAAGTCTAGCTGTTTCACACTGGTAAGATGTATAAGATACATTCTCTACATTGGCTGCACCTCAAACAAGCACTCTTTTTTGTCATTTTTGTCAGCAAGTTGAGTGTTGGAAAAGCAATTCCAAATAAATAATTTACAGGTCTTTTTTAAAAAACTTAATACAGGATTTTTCGAAGTGATCCTCACAGAGTCTATATTGTTGCTATTTTTATACTTCTCGCCCGACGGCTTTTAACCACTTTTTCCGTCTGAAATAATAATAATAAAAAAACATGAACCTAGGTATTTAATTTATAAACGTAATTGTTCAATTATAAACATTATAAAAATAACTATTCAATCACTTATAGGTAGGTAGGTCACTTATAGGTGAGTTATCTATCTACCACATTAAAAATAATAAATTATAGTCAAGTTACTACATACCTAGTGGAGTCTTTGGGATACACAATGATTTCTTAAGCACCCATGGTCACGAGGGACCCCGTGACCATGGGTGCTGTAAAGCACCCGAAACGTCGGGAATTAATAAAAAATAAGTTATTAAACGCGATATAATCCGTAAAAGTAGTTTTATTCAATGTCTTTGGGATAGTTAAAAAAATGATATATTTTTATTTGTTCTATTAATGTTCATACAAACAGTACAGTAAACCATATTAACACTTTTTTATATTTCATTTGACACGAATAATTCTTTAAAAAATAAAATTTTACACTTATAATTCTTTACATAACCCTGAAATTGAGCACTGGCCGAACCGGTTTAAAGCAGTTTCTTTCTGTACATGACGAGCCGCCAGTGCTCACGCACACACGCGCCACAAGCTTGTAGTAGTGTAATTATCATAGTACGGTTGTATGAAGCTTTGCCTCTGTATGGTACGATTTCTTTACTCATGTGGTATTACCAAGGTGAGGTGTCAGATGTTATGCGACTACTGTAAGACTCGCTCATTTTTTACGACGATTTTGGCGATATCGATATATGTATTTATTACCTTACATTTGTATTTTAAAAATATATCAAGTGTACATAAATTAAAAACATTACAAATGTAATATATTTCACAATCTGTGTGATAAATATTATAAACTATTTATTAGTGTTTACTTATTGTATAAAGTAATATTTAGTATGCGATATTGTTTAATGTAAATATATCTTTTTAATTAAATGTGTCCCTGTTGTGGAAAGTAAGGCAGAGTTGTTATAATTCTTACTTGAATTTCTCACAGTCTATAACAATATTGACCCTCTATTCCATAAAAACGGAACACAGAAATGTGTGCACTGCAGCTTGGTCAGGGGAGTAACAAGAGGTGCCGAGGGGAAGGTGGGTGGAACGTGTCCCCGAAATAATTCACATGATACCAGTAAAATTTCAAAAAGTCTGAAAATTCGCTGTTACTGAATAACTAAAGTTTATTGTTACTGAATACTAAAATACTTTTGCTTTAAATATTACGAATACCGTAGCATTGAAAGTTCTAGAAATAGAGATATCTGCACACATAAGTATAAAAATACATTTATTGATTCGTCCATTAAAACCTATCGAAAGTCCACTGTTGATTTTTTTTATAGGAGAGGGGGCAAACTAGCATGCGGCTCACCTGATTGTAAGTGACCACCGCCGGCCATGAATAACTGCAACACCAGGGGAATTGCAGATGCGTTGCCAGCCTTTTAAAAAGGAGTAGGCTCTTTTCTTGAAGGTCGCTAAGTTGTATCAGTCCGGAATAATCGCTGGTGGTAATCGATTCCACAAGGAAGTTGTGCGAGGTAGAAAACTTCTTCTAAATCGCACAGTGGTGGACCGCCAATCATCCACATTACATATCATTGATATGCAGAAAAATTGGTGATAGCACGTAGCCTTGTGGAACACCAGCGTTAATGGTTTGTAATCGAAGCATGCACCGTCTACTACGACCTTGATGCTCCGATCTGCAAGAAAACTGGTGATCCAATTGCACAATTTCTCGGGAAGCCCATAGGAAGGGAGCTTCGAAAGAAGCGCTTTGTGCCAAACCCGATCGAAGGCCTTCGCTATGTCCAAACTAATAGCCAACGCCTCCCCCTTGGACCCCTTGGACTCCGCCCATCTATGAGTTAGGTAACCTAGAAGATCACCAGCTGAGCGACCTCGACGGAAACCGCACTGGCGATCACTAATCATATAGTCAGGATTTTGCCACAGTTGCCTCGCTTAGCAGGGGGGTTGGCAACAGGAGTTTTATTTTCGGTTTTAACAGGATAATGCTGCTGCCCATTTAAGTTTTAGTTTACGACACCCACGGGGTAATATCGGGTAGTTGATATTCTAATTCTAATATTACAATGCGAAAAATACATTATATTGTTTAATTCCCAGTTTTTGTATATACAATAGAAGAAGACTTTTGCCGATTTTATATTCTTTATATAATTAGGGTGCGAGAGAGAAACAAGAATACACACAGGCTACCTAATGGTAAGTAGATGCTGTGGCCAATTGTTTACGTTTTTTAAAAGAGTAACTTTCAACCTCCCTATTCTTAAAGTGTTATGGAGCGATTAGTTCGCCGCGCTGCTTTAGTGGAAGTGGAGTGACCACGCTCTCACAGAATACCAGCGTAAAATAGCAGCTCAATATTGCTGTGTATCGTATGACGAATGTAGAGAACCGGAGACCCTTATTACTAGAAATTAGGCATTCATTCTTAGTAGGACAACGAATCTGCATTTTGATTCTTTATTGAAGATAGATGTAGATGTAGATGTGTCTATGGGCCACAGCATTCACTTACCATCACGTGGCAAAGTCCGCGTAATGGTAAGTGAGTGCCCATTTGTCACCGTTATTCTTTAATGCATATATTAAAACTAGCTTTAGCCCGCGACTTCGTCCTCGTGGAGTTCGGTTTTATCGCGCCCATGTGTGAAAAAGAGTCTGCTGGTACAAGCCACAATTATAACTGGATGTCGCGGGCAAAAGCTAGTAAACTACAAAACTTCTTTATACACCACATTTTTTGCTAATCTATTAATGTGTGCCAAAATTATCAGACTACCGGGCGAGCTTACGCGTGAGCAAGCCACATGGAATTGCCCGTGTGAAAAACAATTTTCTCTCAAGTCTATACCCGCAAATTTTAATATCTGCCCTTGTGATTTGTTTATGGTCATTGCAAAGCAGAGTTTGAGGGTAAACTGTATTCGTTTGAATTCAAAGGGAAGATTCGGGATCAAGGGAATTCTTGGTACAAATACAGTTTCCCCTTGCGCACATCCAGTTATAATTGTGGCGTCCACTACATTGCGATGTAACTCTTTCACTTTTAGTCTGGTTCCGTTGCACAGTTGAGGAGGTTTTAAATTTCGCAATAACATAACAGGAGTGCCCACGCGCAGAATAAGCTTATGACGTGGAAGACCCGATGGTTTCAGTGAATTAAGAAATTCGACAGGGTAGTTAATTGCGTCATCTGTGTTGACCACAGTGTCTATTGACGTGTACACCATTTCTTCCCCCGCAAAAGACGTTAACAGTATATCGTTAATTGCCGCTGCTTGGTCGTTTTTCGGGGTTAGTATGGCACGTTCATACAACCATTCTATTGGCTTATCGTGGATATGAGCAATATCTGGGTAAATTTTGGATATTAACTCCTGTAACGTAAATACAGCTATGCACAAATTATCAGGGATGGTTATCATTCCGTCATTTATCGGGTAATCACCGTTGCCGATTTCAAGTAGGAGATTCGCAAATCCACCAGCAGACTCTTTTTCTCCTAAGTGTACCCGAATATTTTTCGAGAGCTTGGGGATTTTAATTAGAGGCCATAAAGTGGATCTCTTAAGACACCTTAACTTCATCTGCTCTGGTTCCTTTTGGCACTATTGGTAGAATCTGTCTAAAATCTCAAGCCAGCAAAACCGTTCCACCACCCATTAACTTCTTATTTCCTCTTATATCTTGTAGAGTTCTGTTTAAAGCCTCTACGCCATGGTTATTTCATCCCACACTATCATTTCCGTACGTTTTAATACTTAAGCAAAATTATTTTGTTTCGATATATTACAAACTAGCTGTTACCCGCGGCTTCGCCCGCATGGTCACTGGGAAATGAACTATCCATTGCTTTTTGAATTGAAAGAAAACTGAGTTTTATAGATTTGTCAGAGATGCAGCCATTAAAAGGAAACTGAGCAAAATTGATTCGTCAGCCTATTTAAATATTTTGAAACGCAGCCTATAGGAAAGCATGAAAATAGCCTGTTTATTCCAAATGGAAATGGGATATTTTTAATTAAAGGAAACTGAGCATAATTATCCGTCAGGATGCAGACTTTGAAAAGAAACTGAGCTAAATTGATTCGTCAGAGATGCAGTTTTCTGAATTGAAAGGAAACTGAGCCAAATAAAAGATCCGCCAGAGATGCAGCCTTTGAGTTGAAAGGAAACTGAGCTAATATGTCCGTCAGAGGTGCAGCATTTGGAATTGAAAAGAAACTGAGCTAAATAGGAAATTTTGAATTGAAAGGAAGATCTGTGGGAATTCTGATTAATTGATTGTGGGAATTTTGGAAAAAATACTAACTGAACACTATTTTAAGACGCTACTGTACACAATGTTATATGTTTTTCCATTCGGGGAAAGAATGTGGAGATTCTGGGCATTTGACACACGCGAATATGCTACATACAACTGACTATGAGAGAAGTACGGTTTTTCTAAGTTGACCCCTCTACCTGTAACGTTTGCCCTTGCGCTTTATTAATTGTCATTGCAAAACTGAGCTTAATAGGAACTGCAACCTTTGAATTGAAAAGGAAGATCTGTGGAATTATAGGATCCGTGGTATAATAACATTTTCACCTTTTCCTACGCCTGTCAAAATTGTAGCACCAATTATGTTCCGTCCAAGATGTGTCACACGCAGCCTTGTCCTGTTACAACCGAGGAGCATCTAAATTTCACATTAGCATGACTGGGACGCCTAATTTTAATTGAAGCTTATGTGAGGGCACACCTGACAACTCTAGAGAATTTAGAAACTCTACGGATATGAAGTGCTTTGTTCTGTGTCCATAACTGTGTCTACTGACAAATACTGTTATTTCTCCTGCTACTTCGCTTAATATATCTGAATTTATTTTGTTAACGCTCTCATTTTTGGTGCAAGAATCGCCCTTTCACATAACCATTTGTCTTCATGCATGTTGTTCGTTAAATCTGAATAAACGCTCGCAATTAATTCGGAATGACTCTGTACTAAATTACAAAAATCTCTCGTCAATTTAACGCAGCCCTCAGCATCCGTTTCCAACCGCCCATCGCCAATTTTAATAGTGTGTCAGCATAGTTTCCAGCATTGATATCATTATACAAATGCACTCTCATATTCGTAGTTAAACTGAATTTTGTCACCTTGTTCCATAAAATAGACGACTTGAGGCATGCTTTAATTTCATCTGCAGGTGTGCCCTTTGAATGACAGGTAAAGTTTGGTGAAAGTCACCAGCCAGTAAAATCACCATTCCTCCCATTACATTGGTATTGCTGCGCAAATCCTGGAGCGTTCGATTTAGTGCTTCTACAGCTTTTTATGCGACATTGTACTCGTCCCACACTAAAAGTTTGCATTGTCGTAGCATTATACCTCGTGCACTATTTTTGCTAAAGTTGCAGATCGGCGATTCTTCCTGGGCTAGATTTAGAGGAGTTTTAAAACAGAATGTGCAGTGGCCCCACTGGCGGCATGGCGGCTATACTGGAGGAGCTACGGCCACAGCAATGTTTTTATCTTTCCGTACTTGCGCTAATAATAAATTTAACAAAATGTCTTCCCAGTTCCTCCAGGGTATCTAAAAGAAAAGTGCACCATTTGCAGATTCAATTTGTCCTAATACTTTGTCAAAAACTTTTTTGTTCGGGAAGCAAGGGGTACAAATTGGCTACTTGCTGCTGCAAAGCTGGTATATCGTAGTTTGTTTCACGTATAATTTCATCATTTAGTTCATTTTCGGTTGTTCGCTGAGGGCTTATCATTCCAAAGTCGCTTAATTTTTGCCTACCATTGCCATTACTTTATCTTCAATTTTTCCAAGTGCTTCATTATAAATTTGTTCATTGTATGTCATGTTCGCGTGTGTCTGCTGTAACCTTCGCAAAATATCTTCCGCCATGTACTTTTATATTTGTCCCACAATTTATGTGCATTAGATAGCCGCAAGATGATATGAGAGTTGCATAAAGATCCCTAATTTTGGCTGGTGACTGGCACTGCACAGCTTCCTCCAAGGTTTCATCCCAGTGATTATCGTTTTCAAAAGATGCAGAGCTTCACATGTTTCTATAAGTTGCGCATTCCTGACCGTTGACAGTTTTAAGGTCTTTATATCCTGTAGGACACCGAACATGGTGCAGCAGCAATCGTAAACAGAAACATTCAAAATTAGTTACATGGACGGTATACACACGACCAAGGGCATCTGATGACTTTACACCGGCCAATTTGCAACAGGCGTGTTTTGAATACGGCGTTTCCACCTTCCTAGATGTGTTCCAAGTATAATATCGGGGACTTCAGAATATAACAACGTTTTTGCAAAGGGTCGGTTTGACAAAGTTGAAAGAAGGCTGTTAGTGTAGTTTTTGAGGTGATGCAATTCTTTCTTGGAAATTTCTTTCGGTGAAATATACACGCTCCATTTTCTAAGTGCACAGCAAGGTGAGTAACTGTTGGGTGCTTTCGTGTAAAGGAAGCCAAGGAGACACCACGCTGCCTCGTTACTGCTGACATAACGCCCTGCTTGAAAGGTCTGTACTTCATTAACGGATTTGCCTCACCTTCACTCCTGAGATTAAATATTGCTTGGTCGCTTCCTTTATTTATGTACTTACAGATATACTTGATTGCGCGGACAGAGCTACATGCTTCTACATTAATGTGGGCATTAAACATTTTACATAGAATGGGCGAATACGGGACAATCCAGCTGTTATCTAAGGTTTCGAACGCTCCAGAGCTTCCTGCCACCATCTTCGGGAGCTCTGCGTCTGTATAAAGGGTAGCCATTGTCATTGTGCACTGTTTCTTTTAATAGCTGTTTAGGCAATTTCTTTGTATGATACTTTTTTGTTCGGAGTAGGCTCCTTTGTGACCGGGTTAATGAGTGGAATTTGAAAATGATAACCCTCTTGTCCTTTGCAATAAATCAATGGGTATTGCAGAGCGTCATAAAACTTGTGTGTATCGGCTACCCGTTGCAACGTATCATCACGTGCTCGCAAGACAATGACTCGTGAAGAAAATTGATCACCACTAATTACGGCTGCTATTTCGTTTATCAAAGGTGCATTGTAGCCTTTCATGCTCTCCTCGAGGGTCCGATCTGCGTGAATGACGACTTTATAATCCTCTTCAGGTAGGTTTTCTAAAGCAGTTTTAAATGTTTTGACTAAAATGTTACGTTCATGCAAGCATCTTTGAATTTTGAACACTGTGTCTCTCTCAACCCTGGATAAATTGGCAGCGACGGTCTACCTCAATTTCTTCGTCACCCATAAAATATATTTGTAAAATTTATGCTGTTCGTTTTCAGCTGGAAAAAGTGAACCTATTCTATGATAAATTTGCCCTTGCACCGTAAATGTAGGCGAAAATCCCGGCATTATTATTTCCCGGTCAACTCCGAAGGACGTCATTTGAAAGCATGAGTTATATTTCCGGATCCTGTTTAAAAGCGCCGTGACTCATTAGCATCATATAAAAAGAGAGTTTTCAAAGGTTCTTCTGGTTCCCAAGTAACGGAAGAGACACTTTGCCATTGAACAGCACATGCCTGCGGTCTCATCTTTCCATTTTAAAGCGCTGCAAAATCGACACGCCTTGTCCATCAGTCCGATAACAACTAACCTGTGATTTTTATAATCAATCAACGGATCATAATTGAATGCTGCGTCATTAAAAACAGACCAATTGTTTCTTTGAAAATTTTGTCGACGTTCAGCTTGGAGCTGTGCATTTGCATCTCTTCGCGCCTGTGTCTGTTCTGGTGTTTCAGATGCCCTTATAGTAGATTGACGTTCAGCTTGCTCAATGAGTCTGTGTTGAGTTTCATCAGGTGTTTCCGCGGCTCTTAAGGCGGCTTGACGTTCCGCTTGTTCGAATAGCCTTTGCTGACTTTGAGCAGGTGTTTCAGTAGCTCTTAAAGTAGCTTGACGCTCTGCCTGTTCAAGACGCCTTCGCTGACTTTGAGAAGGTGTTTCAGAAGCTCTTAAAGTAGCTTGACGCTCTGCCTGTTCAAAACGCCTTCCTGACTTTGAGAAGGTGTTTCGAAGCTCTTAAAGCAGCCTGACGCCTGTCTGTTCAAGACACCTTTGCTGAATTTGATCAGGTGTTTCAGTAGCTCTTAAAGTAGCTTGACGCCTGCCTGTTCAATACGCCTTTGCTGACTTTGAGCAGGTGTTTCAGTAGCTCTTAAAGTAGCTTGACGCTCTGCCTGTTCAAGACGCCTTCGCTGACTTTGAGAAGGTGTTTCAGAAGCTTAAAGTAGCTTGACGCTCTGCCTGTTCAAGACGCCTTTCCTGACTTTGAGAAGGTGTTTCGAAGCTCTTAAAGCAGCCTGACGCTCTGTCTGTTCAAGACGCCTTTGCTGACTTTGATCAGGTGTTTCAGTAGCTCTTAAAGTAGCTTGACGCCTGCCTGTTCAAGACGCCTTCGCTGACTTTGAGAAGGTGTTTCAGAAGCTTAAAGTAGCTTGACGCTCTGCCTGTTCAAGACGCCGTTCCTGACTTTGAGAAGGTGTTTCAAGCTCTTAAAGCAGCCTGACGCTCTGTCTGTTCAAGACGCCCTTGCTGACGTTGAGAAGGTGTCTCAGATGCTCTAAAAGTAGCCTGACGCTCTGCTTGTTCTTGCCTTCTCAGCTCAGCATCTTCTAAAGATTCTAGCGATCGAGCTAATCTTTTCGCTTGTCTTTGAGAAGATACTCTTGAAAGGCTGGACTTACGTTTGCGAGGCATTATTAAGTTAAAAAACCTATTTATAAAAAACGTTAAAATACCTAAAAGGAATTAAATTTCCTTTTAAATATTTTTTAAAGCAAATCTAAAATATCTAAAAGGAATAAATATTCCATTTAAATATTTTTAAAATCAAAACAACAAAACCAATTCAAGACACAACACGAATCCGAAAACGATAGCCAAAAAAATCGAATCAACTTAAACCAAATCACAAAACAAATCGCAGAAAACCGAAATCGAAAGCAGTAGTCAATATAAATATAACCAACGAAAAAGAAGTAAGTGTATAGGTACCGTATACACTATCTATACTATTAATATTCCTAAATATTGTTAAACAACCTAAAACAACGAAACCAATTCACGATTCTAAATAAACAAAATCCAAAATCAAAGCCAGAGTCTAAATATGTATAAAGGAATACCAACCAAATCAACAAAACTGATCCAAGAAAATACACAAATCCGAAAATGAAAGCCAATATAAATCCATTCAACCTTAACCAAATCACAAAGCAAATAACAAACAATCGAAATCGAAAGCAGGTAGTCGAATAAGCTACGAAATAGAAACAATTTAAGCGTATAGGTACCGTATGCACTATAAGTTGACGCGCGGCTCAACGGCGGAGTTAAGTACATGTCAGGAAACATTTCGTTACCGCGTTTTAAAAACCTAGTAATGACATCTAGCGGAATCAATTTAAACTATGTATACGTTAGTTAATAAGAACTCCCAAAAATATTTTTCTTATAATTTTGCACAATTTTTCTTATTGTAATACCGATTCATTCATAACCACATATAAGAACTGTATTCATTTCCATTCAATAAATATTACTAAGGCTTATTAATAAGGCTTACTAAGAACTGTTTCTACCATTGTTAAGTAATAGTTAAGGTGAAAGCGTGACAGGTGGTGATAGTATTTGATCCATACTTATAATCACGCCTGTAACCCTTGCGGGTAGGCAGAGCATCAACGGATTACTTAATATCGTCTGCGAGGTTATCGCCTATTCTGTGAATTACGATGCACCAAAACGTTTGAAGAAAATCAGCTGGTGAATTTTATGTTTTAATCACTCTTCCCGGTCCGGAAAAATACAGATCCATACATTTTTATCTTAATTTTGGTAAAAGACATAATATTCCAGATATTTTGACCTTCTGTGTTCGTCCATCGTACCGTCGTACGTCTTGTAGAATCACGGTGGCGCCACCTAGCTGAATTTAATTTTGCAACATATTCGATTTTCCCACGGAATGAGATGTTTTCCGCGGAAAAAGTAGCCTATGTCACTCTATAGCCACCGAACTATCCCCATACAAATAATCATGCCATGCCGACGCTCTGTTGCGATGTGAAAGAAGGACAAACAAACAAACAAACAAACAAACACACTTTCGCATTTATAATATTAGTATGGATGAGAGTATCAGCTGTTGCTAAATTGAGTGGTAACTTGAAGGTAGCATGAGCAGTTCGTCCACCCTCAAGCAGTGTAGCTGCGATCCCAGAAGAAGCCACAGCCAAAGCAATTCCGGGAGTACTTGTAACTTTTGCTAATAGGAAATTTATGAGGAATGTTTTGCCTGTTCCACCGGGAGCATCTAAAAAGAATATTTCACCCTCATTTGATTCAATTTTTGTGTTAATTTGATTGTAAACTGCTTTTTGTTCGTCATTCAGTGATCCTTCATTATTTTTAACTGTGTTTTCTAATGATGCTAAGTCGTAACTTGTCTCTTTAAGCAACTCTCTATTTTCAAATTGTTGTTCTTTGCTTGGCTAAGGTAACCCATACTCTTTTAGTAGCCGACCACCCAACGCTAATACGGCATCTTCTATTACCGAGAGGCATTTGTTAAATACCACATCTGTTATGTGCTCTACATCAACATCTCCCTGTCTTTCTAATTGCCTTTTTAAATCTTCAGATAGGTATTTTTTGAATTTCTCCCAAAGGTTTAAAGGATCTGATACTTGGCAGAACACTAAAATAATCGTAAAAAGATCCCGAATCATTTGCGGTGATTGGCAAAGTGCCGCCTCTTCCATTGCTGTGAACAAATGCTGATCATCTACAAGCAAGCCGAGAGCTTTGCACGCTGATTGGAACGTGGAATATATATGACCATCTACAGTTTTTAACGCTTCAAACGAAATTGGGCCCCGGAGCTCATGAAGAAGCATGCGAAGGTGATAGCATTCTGTATTGTTCGGATGCACAGTATAAACCTTGCTCAGAACGTGCTCCTTTTTGACCCCTGGCCAGCCTTCAACATTTGCTCCTCTCTTTCTCCTTTGGAACTTTCTTTTATCCCTAACGTAGTATGCAGGTACTTCTAGGGAGAGCAATGTTTTTGCAAAGTTATCCACTTTACACAAATTTAAAATGGATAAAAGTGTGGTTGTTGGAGGACTATTCTCTCTTTCACTCAAATTTTGCTCATTAAAATAAACCCTTTGCCCATTTTCCAAATGAACAGCGAGGCGGACTACGAGAGGGAAACGCTCATGAATAGGAAATTCAAGGATTCCCCATACTGCCTCCGATGAATTTATATATCTTCCACTTGTATAGGTTTTAACTTCATCCTTCTCATTCTCTAAAGCAAACGATGCCTGGTCTGAACCTTTATTTACGTATTTACAGACGTATTTTATTTATTTCACCGAATGACAATATTCTACATTTAAGTGAGCGTTAAATGTTTTTAATAATACTGGATTATAAGGGACTACCCAGCGATTATCTATGGTTGTGCCTTTGATATCAACAGAGAACCCACCTTCATTTAGTAAACGTCTCTTATACTGCGGATAACCGTCTTCACCAGTTTGAGTTTCCTTTATGAGAGCCCTGGGGTATCGTTTACTGCACATGTTATCTTTCATACATGGTGACTTTCGATTTAAAGTTCAACATGGACCATGTATCATATTACATTTAACGATTTCGTGAACGTTATGTGAAACAAGAATAGAAGGGTAGATGATTGAGCAAATGGATGAGTTTGTATATTTGGGATGTTTATTTAGCAGGGATGGTAGATATGATAAGGATATAGAACGACGAGTGAACGCAGGAAATAAAGTGAATGGGGCTCTACACGCTATTATGAAAAGTCAGAATGTGTCAAAACAGGCACGTATGACAATTCATAATGCTGTGTTAGTCCCTACTTTAATGTATGGTAGTGAAAGTTGGGTCTGGCAGAAGAAGCATGAGAGTAGAATAAATGCTGTAGAAATGCGGTCATTAAGGAGTATGCTAGGGCTGAATATGAATGACAGGGTGAGAAATAGTGTGATAAGAGAAAAGTGTGGTTTGCAAGATGACGTTGTGACCAGGATTAAGAAAGGAATCCTCCGGTGGTTTGGTCATGTAGAAAGAATGAACGAAGAAAGAGTGACAAAGGAAATTTATGTTGCAGATGTGAACGAAAGAGTTGGGAAGGGACGCTCTAGACGAAGGTTTGTCGACCAAATTGGCGATATATTGAAAATGGGCCAGATTAGGAGTACCCTTAACCGACGAGCGTGTATGCGTAGATATATGGATGTAAAGGAGGCGAGAGAAGTGTGTCAGGATCGTGCCAAATGGAAGTCCATAGTCTCTGCCTACACACGTGACAGACGTGAGTGTTTATGTTATATGTTATATGATTTCGTGAGGCTCTGGGTCTCGTTGGGGATCCGGTATTTCAGCACAAATTATTTTGTCGATTTGATCCGGAGTAATACGTTTGTGAAGCTATAAAAGAATATGAATATGTGAAAGACCTCTCTTTTGCCATTCCGTTGAGTACATATAGCATCACACTTCACCAAATATTTTGCCCTTTGTCAATAAATTCATGATCTTTTTCACCTTTAGTCGAAACACCTTCGAAATTATATTGTGTCTATCATGAGATTGTTGTCCTTGAAGCAATTGTTCTTTTATCTCGTCCCAGCGAGGATTGCATGTGAAAGTGATAAAAAGATCAGACCGGCCGTAATTCCTAACATTGGTCATAGCGTCCGGTGTTCTTTCGTGCATATACCTAGCTCCCCCAGTAAAAGATGATGGAAGGACAATCATTTGTTCTAGTTGGTTGGCTTCTGCGTCTTGTCGTCCAATAGCATATTTTAAATGGATGTTACTTTTAGCACGTAATTTGGCTTGATTATTATTATTAATTTTTAATATAATTTAATCTCTCTGTTTCTAATTTGGCGTATTCATCCACCAAATATTGACTAAAAAGGACACGATAGTTGACTAAATAGTTATCTTCTCCTTCTTTAATCCTTATTCTATACGAATAGAAACTTGCAGAAGAGACAGTTTTATTAAGCGGCAACTTAGTTGTGGGATCGCGTTGTGGTATGTTCATTGAATATCCATCATCCCCCAGCAAAACATCAATGGATATTGTAGCGCAACATATGCTCGATGTATCTCACTAATACGCTGAAGTGAATTACTTCGGCTCTCGAGGATGATATCCCTTCGATCAAATTGTTGATCCACTAACACTAAAGCCACTTCATTTGTAGTTGGTGAATTGTACCTACCTCTATGTTCTTCTGGTGGTTTTATATCAGCATGTATGACAACTTTGTATGACTCTGAAGGAGGGGCTTTATCCATGGCACTTTTCAGATCTTTTATATACGGGTTCACTTGATGCAGCATATTCTGCAATTGTTTGATTAAATTTGGCTTTAAGTTAGGAAATTTAGAACATCGAATCTTTGCTTCTCGATCATATTCACCTACAAAATATATTTGAAGGTGCTGAGCGTCATGTTCGGCTTCTGGTAATATACTTCCAATTCAATGGTAGACCTGGCCTTGTACTTTAAAAGTCGGTGAAAAACCATCTGCTGTTACCTGTTTACCACCAAAGGAAGTCATCTGGAAACAAGCATTATATTTACGAATATTACCCGTAAAATGGTCATGATCGGGGTGTAGATCATTAATCAAACTAAATAGTGGTTCAGGCAGTTGTATGTGTTGCAGCGCTGGAAAAGTGTCAGATCAAGTAACACTTTTCCAGCGCTGCAACACATACCAGGTGTCTCATCCTTCCATTTCAGCGCATTGCACCACTGACACTTGTATGTCATAGAACCCAAGGCTACACTGCTGTCAGTTTTATAAGTAATATCAGGGTCATACTCCATAGCGGAATGGACCTTGTTTTTCCATAAACGCAGTGTAATGTTTTCCTCATACCGTGACTGAATTGCTCTATGCACTTGTGGATTCGCAGTTTGGTAATTTGCAACAGCTTGCCTGTGTACATCGGGATTTTTTTCTGATAAGCGGACACAGCTTAACGATTTGAATCTGGCTTGTTCTGCCTATATCCTTCTTGTGCACTTTTTAATTGACATTTTCTTGTGTAATTAGTAAATTTCGACTTTCGTTTATTTTTCTTTTTTTCATATTTTAATGTCGACGATACAAATTGATCTGTTCCGCTGGTTGAAGATAATATTTCACTGTTTACAAAGAGCTTGACCATTTAACTGTTAACAGTTAAATGGTTAAGCTCTGAAAAAGGATCACGCTCTTCGACAGGTACCTCCATGCGACGCTGTGTAATTTTCTTCGCAACAATAGGTAGATAGGCGTCAAAATGTCCATTAGATAAATCATGGCTAAATCGTAATCGCCTTACTGGACAGATATCTGTTCCGGACTCTGTGTATAGCAGACCGTTTCGATATACTTCAAACCGAAACGGAAATATTAATCCTGCAGCTACCAATTCACAAAGTCCACCGTAAGTTTCATTTTTTAACATATCGGCTGAATATTAATTTGGTGTTGAATAATTATCGCCATTTCTGTCGTGGGTCATAACTGAAAACCTAGGCCAATCATTTACCATAAATCTCACAATTTGTGAACGCACCACCATCGCATTTTCTTGGGTTCCGTACATTAAAAATGAAAGAGCACGAAAAAAAACAGGCACCGTCACCTATAATGGGGACGACAGTATGTTCTTCCATTTTTCCTTTAATATTAAGAGTTTGTGTAGTCATTTTTTAAGTGAGAAAAAATACTTCTATCAACAATACGTAATCACAAAGCAAATCGAATTCCAAGTTTCAACAGTAGTTGTAAGAAAGGCAAAATCAAGCAACTAATCCGAAACACGAAGCAAATCTTAAACCGTAAGCAAGCAAACAAAGTCGAAGTCTAGTCAAATATCCGTTAACAGTGAATAGGTACCGTATGTGGTACAGGTTGAAGCGCTCATTTACCATTCACTTTATATTAGTTCGAAAAAACACAACGTTACCGCGTTCTAAAACGATACCAACGCCATCTATTGGTAGAGATTGGAACTTGAAGATCAATACAAAATAGGTAGGTACCTAATTATTTCTTTTGGTTTTGCCATTTTATTAATTTGTAAACAAATATATTTGGTTTGGTTGTTTATTTTCATTTTTTTTTTCATTTTTAAATTATTATTTTAATGTTTAGGTGTAATTTTGTGCAAATTTTTTGTACAAATGTTCTTGTCTATTTTGTTTTATGTTTTTGTGCAATAAAATTATATTCTATTCTATTCTAATAAATTAAGTTTAAAATATTTATCAACATCATTTTCGTTATTTACGACCCAAAAACCTTAAAAATGACACCCAAATCACCCAACCCATGATGATTTTTACATACAAACATACATCCATCCATCCTTCCATCCATGTTGGTTTCAAACCATAATCGATGCCATTTTCGTAATTAACATCCCCAAAAACCATAAAACGACACCCATATTGACATTTCAACCACATCGCACCCCCACAGGGGATGATGGTAGGTAGGCTATTTCCCGTGTGCTACGTTGGATTTTGAAATAGTTGTTGTTTTCGTAATCAGTGACCCGATAAACCATAAAAACGATACCCATGTTGATTTTCAGAATTTGTCACCCCTTTTCCGCCTTTTAGGGCTTGAATTCTGAAAGAGCCTGAAACACTTGCTTACTCATTTATTGATAGGAGTACTCCTGTGAAGTTTCGAATAAAATAGTTCAACTAATCTTCTTTCCCCATACAAACTTTCAACCCCTTTTTCACCCCCTTGAGGGTTGAATTTTCAAAAACCCTAAGATACGTAATGGTTTATATCTAACCGCTAACCTAAAAAAGAAGTTTCAGGCTTCTAGCTTTAAAAATGACAGACTTCCATACAAACTTTTAACCACTTTTTCACCCCATTAGGGGGCGAATTTTCAAGAATCCTTTATTATCGGATGCTTACGTCATTACAACTGTCTGTATGCCAAATTTCAGCGAAATCCGTTCCGTAGTTTCGGCTGTGCGTTGATAGATGAGTCAGTCAGGTTTGCCTTTTATATGTATATAGATACTTGTGCCCGAAAGCCTACACTCTTCCATAGCCTTATTCTATTATAAACCTATTACCAAATATTGAATAATTTATGCTTTCAATATAATATTACCAAAAAGTTTCTTTAAGCTGTATTAATAAAGCAGAGAAACAACACAAAAAATACTTTATAAAATTTAACGACTTATTTTTTACTAGATTAATTTATTACAATTCTTTAATAAAAATAATTTAAATTTCTTGTTACTTTAAACTAATAAAGACTTTGGCAGTTACTTAATTAGACTCTTCATGAATTTAAAACAAATATTCATTATTTAAAAAATAAATACAGACAAATGTTTTAAACGTTATTAATAATTTTGCATTTTCTTCATAGATAAATTAGTATGCAAATAGCCAAGAGCAGTATCCAATTTTAATGAAAACCCCACCTATGTTGCATCTATATTTAAGGAGCGTGAAATACATCTCATCAAATTTAAACTCGTAATTTAAAATTTCAAAAGCCAAAAAATATATTCTTATTAGTATACCGTGGCATTTGGCATTTGACATATAGTGGCAGCCTAAGACAATCTACTACCCGTGTCGTAAGAGGGAAACTGAAACAGGAGATGGGCAGCAGCATCTTTGTTATAACACAATTTAAAAAATAACTACTGCCTACCATGCGTGGTAACTATGACAAATATAATATGGGATCAATCTATGGGTGAGGCCTATGTTCAGCGGTGGCCTGTTGATAGGCTGTAGTAAACGGATGAAAAATGAATACCGTAGTATACGTGCCGTGACTATGTCAGCTCAGGGGCTAACCCTTCCCCCCGACCGGTTTCACGCTTTGTCACCCACGATGAACAAAGAGGAACCCACTTAGCTGGCCTGAGGTTTTGGGTCGGCCCGAAGTGGATGTTCTGAATGGGCTTGCCGAGCCCACTCCGGATCCGCGTTGGACTGTGGACAGCGGAGTCATAGATCAATTCAGCCGTTGGGGTCAGGAAGGCTGGTGCTTCCGAGTGTTCGATTTTCCTGGCCCTATGGCCTCCGCGTACCGAACTCGGGATACGTTGCGCAGGTGACGTTGGAGTCCACGAAGAAAGACTAGTTCTGAAACGCTTTACCTGAGAAGGAAAAGGGCCTCCCCCAGGACAAAGCTGTCTTGTCCCAAGGAGGGGCCACCATAGGGCGGCCGACTCTGATGGGGCCGCCAATGTGTGCGAAGCGTTCCCATGGCCCTCCCAATATGTGGCGAAAGCGAAACTTGAACCATGGATTTTTTGTCGGTGCAAGTCTGACACAACTCGTCCTTGGCCCGCGAGGCGGGTATGCGTAGTCATTTCCCTGTGTAGAAAAGGGGCAAACCGCTCACCGTTTTCACAGTACGCGAGTAACCTGGACTTAATCCCTGCTGTGGGACGCTGTACTATGCGTTGGGTTGTATTTAGGCTGTAACTTCACTTTTACCAGTTTCAATGTTACATAATTTAATTAAATAGAATTAACTGAAAATATTTATTGTTATTTATTAGATAAGTATTTCATTTTTTATTTATTTTTTCCTTATTATTAGCCAGTGCTTGAGTACAATCCCACCTGGTAGTGAGTGGTGATGAAGCTCTAGATAATAAATTTTATAAGAATAATTTTCAAAAAAAATTTAGAAGTAGTAAAACGATAAAGTGCTTAAGCTGTCATAAAACATGCGAATCGCTTAGATTAAACCATTTCAACCAAAGACACTAATACTAAGAGGATATTTTAATGCAAAGGTTGAAATTTACTTTATTTTTGTAGGCGTCAGTTAGTCCGCATAAACACTTCTCTAAAAGAATCTTCTTTATTAAATTACTAGCTGTTCCCCGCGACTTCGCCCGCATCACAGCGGTGACACTCTCTGTACGTGCGAGTTCAAACGCCGGTGACATTGAGCCGGAGCGTGTAACGCTAAGGTTGATACCGAACCGAAATGGAATATTATAGATTTGTGCCAAAGAAGATACATAGTAGGTGTATTTTATATAATGTAAACTTATGTATTTAGGTAGTGAAAGATACGATCAATTTTAAATCAACTTTTATTACATATCTTTACAGATGGGGAATATTAAAATTTCCGACAAAACAAAATATGCACGACAGTTAATGGTAATCTTAAATAATTAACCAACACTTAGTATTTCAGTACGCAATAATCAGTATTACCTACTACCCTTTTTTAAATTACTTACTCTTATATATTTTTGGCTTTTTCGATTACTTTTATAATTTTTATTATTATTTCTAACAATTACAAAAATTCGTAGCAGTATGTATAATTTTTTTAGAAAATCCGTAGGGAAGCATAGATAGATAGATAGATAGATAACAATTTATTGTACGCCAAAAAATAACATAAATATTAACAAAAAATTAGAAAAAGATATGTGGTACAATGGGTGGTCTTATCGCTAAGAGCGATCTCTTCCAGACAACCTTTGGATGGACAGGATTGCAAGAAAACAATAAAAACGTGTGTGGTTTGGTGACAAAAATAACATTATTTTGTCGCCAACAACACATATATATATATAGTAAACACATATATATATATATATATATATATATATATATATATATAAATATATAAAAGTACAAATACATACTTTAAAACTATTACATATAACATAAATGTGCCATGCATATAAACAAATATTGTAACTAAATAAAGGTAGAATAATTAAATAAAATTATATACAAATGATTAGGCATTATTTTTGTATAAAGCGCAGTCAGTCTGTGATTGCGTGCGGTGCGTGAGATTAGAGAGACGAGACGCGAACTACTACGTACTAGCCCTCGGCCAGGGCAGTCGGCGACGGCCCGTTCCACGTCCCGCGCGCCTCACACATCCAGTCACCCACATAGCCGCAAGCGATTTTACGTGCACACATGCTTAAAGCCCACTTTTCACAATGGGATATAATATAATATATATTACATCTCGAGATATAAATTAATATCGCTCACCATACTTTTAAATGGAACCGTTTACACTGAGCTATAATATATATGTATTACATCTCAAACTATAAATTTTTTTCGATCGACCGAGCGATATTTTCATATTATATTTCGCCCCCTGTACCCCGCACACCATTCCACACCGCCGCAGAACCGTGTGCGGGGTACAGGGGGTAATCCAATGACGAACACACACTGGTTAAAAGATATATCTCACAGTGAGAAATCCAATAGCGGGATATAATTTATATTTCGGGATATAATATATATTATATCCCATAGTGAAAAGCCAGCCTAAGTGTCGTTTTTTTTTCGCGTAGTGTATATTTTCTTTGCCCGCGTGGAATTTATTACGATTGGATTTCATGGGTTTAATTTTTTGCGCGAAATTCTTTTCCTAAAATAAAAGAAGCCTAAGTTACTCCTCATAACATCATCTATCTGCCAGTGAAAGTGCCGTCGAAATCGGTCCAGCCATTTCGGAGATTAGCCGGAACAAACAGACAGACAGACAGACAGACAAAAATTTTAGAAATTGTGTTTTTGTTGTAAGTATCGTATATACTTTCATATGCATTTAGTAAAAAGCTGTAATTTTGAAATTACAAACGGACACTTCAATTTTATTTATTTGTATAGATAACAATTCTATATTACAAAAATTTTGCCCACTTAAATTTCGTTTCTTTTATGTAGTGTCTAAACAAGTAAGGGTAAAAAATAAGGAAGTCTACGTGAAGGTAAGTTGATGTTATAGCACATAGACATCTACATCTGTCCTCAGTTAAGAAACTAAATTCAGATACGTTTCTTTTTTATGCTGGAAGGCGTAGTTCTCCGGTTGAACCGAAGCATTTGTGTTACAGCCATACTGATGAAACGTGGCTCTACTACGTATAAAATCCTTATAATATTCTTACAATTCATAAAAACTAGTGACTGTTCGCAATATATCTAAACGTATAAAGTTATATTTAATTTTTTTTATAGGATAAAGGTGACTAGCGAGCACACAGTCCACCTGATGGTAAGTGGCTGCTGTGGCCCATAGACATCTACATCTATCCTCGTTTGCGAATGAAAATGCGTTGTCAGCCGTGAGGACTAAGATGGTATGCCTCTTTTCCAATAAAAAGGGTCTCCGGTTCTTTACACTCACCATACGAAACACAGCAGCATTAAGCTGCTATTTTATGCTGGTATTCCGTGAGAGCGTGTTCCTTTCCCGGTCGAGCCGACACCTTCGTGCTGCAACTATACTACTAATATAGCTGCAGAATATTATATAAGTATACGTCATAATTCGACAAAACATATGTGACATCTTTCAACTAACATTTACGTTAATTCATTGCATAAAGTAAAGTCAACATTAAGTAAATGTACTATAACTTAATTGAGCTCTAAACGTATGAAATTACCGGGTTAACACAAAAGTATTTTTAAAACTTAAAACATGATTAAATTAAAAACCAATATTGCTTAAGAAATATTATTTGCTAAAATTTACCGGAAATAATGCATAGATAAGCACTCCTGCAAACGGACTCTGAAATTACAGATGACTGCGCGGCAAATTCACTACATTGATGTTATTCATTTTCTTATATAATACTAGCTTTTTACCCGCGGCTTCACTCGCGTGAGGTTGAATTTAAGAACATCATTAAATACTGTTCCGTGCCAAATTTAGCAAAATTCGATCACTTTTAGAGTCATCTCGGTGTCTGTGTCTCTATGTCTGTCAAAGATTTTTTTTGAATTCTAAAAGACTATTAGACATAGATGATTGGTATTTGGCACAGATATAATATGCTACAGGAACACGCGAATATATATGTCTAGAAACACCTACTATTTTTTATATCGGGCGTGTCTTCCGATGTATCCATAAGAAAGATAAATTGTCTTGGAATCAAAATTTATTATTATTATTTACATTTTACTCTTTACATTCATTCATAATTAAAGTTAATTTAGTTTTAACGAAATAATGATGAATTTCATGGTCTTCTATAAATTTACGGTATAATGTTTATTTGAGATATTTTATTCATATCATTGATCCTATTTAATATTGATTGGCGCTATAAAATAGATGTAGATATTTTTTTACGTTCGAGTAGACTTAAAAATTTCATAAATGCAGATCTATAATGATGTATAAAATGAATGTTACGGATTTTATCACGTTTAATTTAAACTTTTTTTACGAGGGATTTTTACGAATCTACGAGAATGGATGAAAGTTCCATAAAAACCCACGTAAAAGAACATATCGTTGATGTGAAACACCGACGCTCCGGGAAGTCTAAAGTATGTCAACATGTTAAGTATCGTCCCAACCACTATATCTGATCAGATAGACAACAAATCCTTGCAATAGAACACCGATTCCTACCAATGATGATTCGCGAGGCTATTGAAATTAAAAAACATCCTAATTTTAATAGGGAAGATGGCTGAGTGCTACCATCTGCTAAGGACCCCATAATTAATTAAACTAAATTCAAAATCAAACATACTACTGCATTTATTCTATTTTTATTTTATTCTATTCTAACGTAAAGTGCCTAAAACATCGGGAATTAAAAAAGTTAAAATTAAACGCGATAAAATCCTTAAAATTAGTTTTGTACCTTATAAATTTTATTCACAGTGAACGTGGGAAGCACTACACTCATGAACGGGCGTAGAAAAATGTTCGTCTTGTTGTGGCGGTGAAAGAGAATGCGCCATCTCATATCGTCCCGTCGTAAGAGGCGACATAGGAAAACAAACAGGAGATGGGCAACATCATCTTCCTGACAACAGATCAAAATAATAATAGCTGCAGTTGCCAACCCGCCTACCAAGCGTGGCAACTATAGCAAATATCCAGCTACTTGATAATTGATGGGGGAGGCCTATGTTCATTTCAGTGGACTTTTGATAGGCTGACGATAATGAGTTCTACTCATCTTTGCAACCCTTAATATTTACGGTAGAGTGAAAACAAAAAATTAACATACCCGAAAATATTTATGAAATAAAACTGCATATATTGCCCCATGAAAAGTAAAAAAGTTGCAGCTTACATACATGTTACTACTGGGCACAGGCCGCAGAGAGTTTTTGGCCAAAAAAGTGTTCGCTGCGCTAATTCCAACACAGGATGACCTCAACTGAGAAACTTCTTAGATATGCAGGTTTTCCTTCACCGCCGAGAATGTGGTCATCGACACTTCAAATTGCAATTAAAATATATGCTAAAATATATAATAATACTTACGTACCATGAAATTTAAGTTTTAATCAGTTTGAATACCGCCGTAAAATAAAATGAACCTTTGTTTAAGTAAAATCTGCTTCCTTTAATTAAAGTATTTTTCCGCAAGAGCCTGTTCATTTACATATACTCATATGAACTATGAAACCAGGAATGTCACAAATATCTTAATATGTCTGAAAATATGAAAGCTATCTTAAATTACAAACTGATTTATAAGTCTCATTAAAGGTAAAAAAGTACGTTTCACTACTGTGCACAGGGCTCTTCATTACCTATAGTGTTTTGTGGGCAGAAAAAAAGAGTATGCTGCAATGCCTCAATGCATATTAACAGTTTTCACATCTCCACGACTATTTTAATTACTCAGACATCTAGGTTTCCCAACAAAGTTATCCTTCACCACTTTAACGGACACGTGTTAAGTCAGCACGTAAAATTTTCTATAATAGTTTCATCCTCGAGGGAATCGTTTTGCTCCCGTGCCATGATGAAATCTCACGGCGAGCTACACGGCCTCATATTTGTTTAAATATAATTAAAAAAAACTGAAACTAAGCATTTGAATGATTGTTGACCACATCTACCTAGTAATTACACATCCAACGATACTGCCAAGGTATTGTCAATTATTTACATCGTATATTCAGTAGCATTCTATTATTTAATTTTATCAGTGACTTACCATTTTAGTTTATTTAGAAGTAAGTAGATGGTGCCATTATTAGATGAAATATTGAAAGCTAAAACTATACTATCTAGTAATATCAACGATAGAAGCTAACATTTATTTATTACCTATATCAGTAAGGCATAAAGTGATGTCAATTCCGTTAAAAGTTCTGTTTCTGTGAAAAACGATTTAACGATATCGTCATATGACCATATCATGAAATTGCAATGTTGTGTTTAGTTATTAATATCTTCAAACGATTTATATTTATTGATTTGGTCAAGCTATATGACATGGTCAACAAACAGTGTTAAATATCATGAAATGACCACACTATTATACGTGGTAGAGGTCAGTGTAAAGAACCGGAGACCCTTTTTACTGGAAAAGAGGCATACCATCTTAGTCCTCACGGCTGACAACGCATCTGCATTTTGATTTGCAAACGAGGATAGATTTAGATGTCTATGGGCCACAGCAACTACTTACCATCAGTTGGATTGTGTGCTCGTTTGTCACCCTATCCTATAAAAAAAACCATTTCACTAAATGATAGACTAGTTTATGATATACTAGCTGTTCCCCGCGACTTCGCCCGCGTGTAATTTAAATTTTTAATTTTTTGCGCGGAACCCTAATTCTTTTTCTAAAATTAAAGTAGCCTAAGTTACTCCTTATAACATCAGCTATCGGCCAGTGAAAGTTCCGTCAAAATCGGTATAGCCATTTCGGAGATTAGCCGGAACAAACAGACAGACAGACAGACAGACAAAAATTTTAGAAATTATGTTTTTGTTATAAGTACCGTATATACTTTCATATGCATGAAGTAAAAAGCTGTCATTTTGACATTACAAGCAGACACTTCAATTTTATTTCTTTGTATAGATGATCTATTCGACGATCTGGCCACGACATATATAAAAATATCTTTAATAAAACTATAATAATAATGAAAATTTTGTAATAATTGCAGACAGACCAGTTTTAAGGCTTTAAGAAGCCTGAATGAGCTTGACGAAACGACGACCGCAGAGAATTCAGCCGATGTCAACACCGTCTAGCGACTACGTTCTGTATTACTTAGAAAAGTGCAAAGATTAATAGACTGCAAGTGACAAGTATATAAGTGATATACTGCCTATTATGCTTGCGCACCGCTGAGAGCTATGTCGCGGTTAAGCATCTTCAATTATATTGCAAGGTGTGGTGCTATAGCTTCGTCCAATAGGCATCACGAGTTATCAAGTGTTTAAGTTTTAGGTACGTAAGAGTTTTTATTATATTTGTTGATCGTATTTATTTGTGTCGTATTAGTAGCTCTGGGTCTAAGCGCTCGCTGTAAAATTCGCCCAGGTTTGATCCCCTATAACAATGGAAATTTTTAATTGTAATTTTAAGTACTGATTTAGCACGTACTCAGCGGTGAAGGAAAACATCGTGAGGAAACCTGCATATCTGAGGAATAAGAAAAAAAATTCGAAGACATGTGAAGTTCATCAACACGCATTGGGGCAGCGCGGCGGACATTTCTTTGACCTAAAACCCTCTAAGAAATAAGAGGAGTCTTGTGCCCAGCAGAGGGACTTATATAGCCTGTTACTTTACTTTTGTATCGTATACATATGCAATATTCATATTCGTTTCAGATACAGAAGGGTACCTAATGCTGACAAAAATATCATGTGGAGGCCACGAAAACGTAAAACATCTTTGTACCTAGATAAAATGTTCTAGTGCTTGTCAGTCATTTCATACGCTACATTTTCTATAGAGTTTAGAACGTTTCAAATAGGGCAAAATAAAAAATAATAAAATATATTATGGGAATGATTTATTAATAATATATAATACATTTATATATTATTAATAAATCATCATATATTTTTTAGGTATTTATAATAAAAATAATGAACAAGCTGCAATGTTCAACTGATAGTGTTTCTTGTAAACACAATTGTAAAATTGCTGTTCTCATTTTTATCAATGGTGAATTGATGAACGTAGTCAAGATCACTTTATATAAATTATATTTAATTAAATTGGCACATGGTGTATTTGGCCTTCTACTTACAACTCGGCGGAAATTTGAAAAGAAAGATTTTGTCTGTTCTTAATTCTCTTGTGTACACCATTTTTCACAGAAGTATTGTTTACAACATGCGTGGTTTCCAAAAGCATGATTAAGTGTCCAGCTGTATATCGTCAATCAGATCCTAACCTTTTTTGACATTTAGTTTTGTTTCTTTTTGTTATATCTTGTAACCTTTTTAAAAACTGACGCAAACTCATTAATTTATTATTTGTTATATTTTTTTCTGTAACGTATTGGGTGTCTTGGATAAGTTTGTAATTTTTTTTATCACAAATTTTTTGCACTAAATTATTACGTTTTCTACAGTGATTCTCTCCTTTAAGTTTCGGCGTGACTGTAGGATGTTATATAGGTACTAAGTTACTAAGTGGCCATAAATCTATATATGTATGTATAGACATACAGATCTACATTTTTTGATTTTATTATTTTTGAATTTTGATTGATTTTTTGAAACCTGGTAAAAAAAAAATTCCATACCAATTGATGGGCCTGAGTATAACGCCAGTACTCTTTGGTTGAAGTTATTTTTTATTTTATGCACAATTGCACGCAAAACAATAGGTATTGCGCATCTATAGCACAAAATTTTACCTCTTCTCCTTCTAATAATAGCTCCTCCACCTGACGCGGAGGAATAGTTTTTTCCATAAGACCATTTGCAGTAACAATTTTTGTTAACAGTTATGAGTGTACCATTTTTATCAGCTGCTTTATTCATAGTGCCTTGAGCAACACGTTGCCGGGTTACAGAAAATGATGCTGGCTTTGGAATTTCTTATTTGAAATAATTCGTAGTAGTACTGCAGAAAACTGTTCCAAATATGGATGGCCGCTACCAATGAATATAATACCTGCTATGTTACACCTATTTACATAGAAACTTTAATTATCATCTGCATAAAATTCTAAATAGCACTTTTGACAACAGGAAAGTAAGTTTGAGATCAGTCCATCTTGTTTTACGCTAATTAAGTGAATAGTAAAACAAACCAAGAGGTCCGTGATTTAAAATTTCTAATAAATAGAAAAAAGCATAACCTTATCATAAAATGATAGTTAATCATTTAGCTATCTGATAAACTTTTAAGTGTGCCAGTCATACATTAATGATGATATTTGGGTCATTATACTGGAAATAGTTTATTAAAGATCATCTTCAGTATGATTGACCGTGTGTATGAATTTTATAAGTCTATGCTATTTTTGATGAAAATTATTATTGCAGACCTTTCACATTTATTATAGTCTCGAATTAAATTAAACAAAATAAAAATTTGAACTTTTTAAGAAGTCCCATCGGTAGTCTTCGTTTTACATAGAAATCTTGTAATGACGTGCATTTCTTTTAATATGAACTTAGTCGTATTTCTTTGAAACTGACAAGGTTTGTTTAATCCAAAACTAAGAATGTTGCTGGTGAAACGACGTAAAAATTAGGTAGGATAGGTTTCGTTTTTGCAAAATGTCCCGTTAATGGCTCTTTATAACCGATCTTCAAATGTAAAACACTGGCTGAAAATCAAATAATTATTGATAGTTATTTTTTTTTATTCATTTAAATTTTTAAGATTGTGTTGAAGCTCCACTGGTAAATAAACAAATATTTATATTATAGTTGTTGATGAAAATAAGGTACCTATTTATACATCACATCCCACCAAGAATTTCTAATGTAAGCTAAAATGTGATAATAACTAAACAATTTAATAACAAAATAATGAAAACATTTGTAAATACTTGATTTACAACATTTAACCGTAATAAAATAGAACAAGATAGTCTTCGGCATGAAATTAAAAATAAATGTTTTTGATTATTTTTGCAATATCTTAACATCCGGGTCAGCGCGCGATTCAGATCCGTCTAGAGACGCTAAATTTCAGGACTGTCAAATTCAATAGGAGTGACAGAAAAACCCTACTTGATATAGGACAAAATAAATTATTTAAATTAAAGTAAAATATTTTTATTAAAAATCAAAATAGCCCAATAGCTTTATTAACACGTGACACATAATTGTACTTATTATACTCAACATTATTTTATGGAAATCTGAGGAAGTTGAAAATTTAAGTATTTTCAGAAGCTACTTTGCAATTATTTTCTATTGAGTGAATTTTGTGGAATCGTGTTTTGTAAACCGCCACCTGGAATACGCTCAATTGTAAGTAGAATTTTTTTCGAGAACGATGTGAAATCACAAAACGATCCCCATGTAGATCAATTTGACTCTATTCAGCCTCTTAATATGGACATACCTCGGGATTCAGATATTTTAAAAGTTTTTATGCGCAGTTACTGGAAGATATAATATTATATTATTAATGTCCCGTGTTAGATAACCTTCATTCTTATATACATATTCCCATCACACGTAATACATTTTTATGGTTGGTTAGAAAAATAATATCGACATGCATACTTTCACAGGGTTTCTTTTTTTTACTATTCTTAACTAGCGCTTAACTACAATCCCACCTGATGGTAAATGGTTATGTAGCCTAAGATGGTGAAGCGCACTGACTTAACAAAATCCTATTCACTTTTGCCTAATAGTAGTAGGTAATTATTAATTGCGACCTATTTGTGTGTGTATGTGTGTGTGTGTGAGAGAGAGGGAGAGAGAGAGAGAGATAAGCATATGAGAATACGTGAAGAGGAATAAAAATTGAGTATTCGTAGTAAGTACATTTGGCTTCATTATCATCATCATTACAGCCATTCACAAGGCCTATATATATAGATATATAGAATGAATGCCAAGGAATGCCACAAACCATGGCTCCTAAGCCACCTGCATCTATCGACTTCCTGCATATCTTACAATGTCGTCCCTCCATATAGTGGGAGGCTGCCCTGCACTTCGCTTACCGGTACGATGTTGTCACTCGAGAACCTTTCTTCCTATTGTTTATCGGTTTTCCAAGCTATATGGCCAGCCCATTGCCATTTCACTTTAATAATCCCTTGGGCTATGTCAGTTACTCTGGTTCTACTGCGGATATCCTCATTTCTAACTTTATCACTCAGAGAAACCCCTCTCCAATTTAAAATGCTTATATTTTTCAGATGATGATTTGTCTAACATTTACAGAAAACATAAACCCAAGAATGTCTTTATATAGCACTTAGGGAAGCACCACTTTTATTTTATTTAAATTGTTTGATTTAATTTTTATAATAGTGTACCTAAATGTAGGTATCTATATCTAGATTTCCCTCCCCAATAATGTAATAAAAACAGCGTTTTATTCTAATACATAATTATAAAATTCAGTATCACCTAATTAATAAAAATATGCAACAATAAAATTACATAGGTATTAAAAACTATCGAAATGTAAGTAACGAGAACCCTTTATTTAGTCCCCTGGACTAGTTGTTTCAAGAATATATTAGAATTACAGACACGACTTTTCTACAGATTTATTATATGTATATATTATATTTAAGGTCATCAATAGATGATGTTTCTTTATTCATACTGCAGATGTCACCCCTGAGGACTAAGACGGAATGCCTCGTTTTCAGTAAGAGGATCTCCGGTACTCTACACTTACCATAAGAAATACAGCAGCATTAAGCTGCTATTTCACGAGAGAGCATAGTTCTTCCCCGGTCAAACTAGGAAACCCACAAACAACTTGAAACAAGAAAGGCCACAGATGTATTCTCACCGCTGATCACTAAGATAAAATACAACAGCTTGTAATTATACTGGCTTCTTTTTCCATTTAAAATGTAACACTGATTTGGACGCATTGCTGCTACATCATCATCATCATCATTGCAGCCCTTCACAAGTCTAACAAATTTCACGCTGCTATTCTATGAGAGCGTGGTTCTACCCCGGTCGAGCCGACCCATTCGTGCTACAGCTATAACATAGCTACAGCATGGCTCTGCCACGCGAAACATTGGTTTTATTTTCATGTGATTTTTAATTATTTTGTGTTTAAAACAGCATTCGTGGATTAAGGATTTTACTTAGAAACACTGACCATGTGAACATGGGATCCGGTGAACTCGATTCGCTTGGATATTAGCTTAAAGAATAAGTCATAACAGTTGATACCACGTCATAGCCACGTTGCTTTACAGATAAGTTGTGGAATATTATACATGCAGTAGTGACAGTTCATTAATAATGGGACATTCATCAATCTTACCATTCAATACAAAGCAGCCGGATTATGAAGATAGTGCAAGTATAAACAAAGTTTTAATTTATTAAAAGAGATTTCTTCGAATATCAACTTTGGGCGGTTGATTGAGATCATCATTCCCTGAGTCCATGGCCAAAGCACCCGCAAGGAAGCTAGTAGAAGTCTATATCCAACGGTGGAATTTTACGGGGCTGGTTAATAAAAGTGTCCATAACAAACACATGCTGTTTTATTAATGTATGAGAAATAAAAGCTATTTGAAGCAACAGTAGCCTAATGGTAGGGTGCGAACAACGAACTCAAAAGGTCGTGGGTTCGAATCCGCCATTCTACTTCTGTTGTGAACCACTCCTAACACAAGCATTTAAGCTTAATAGGAGTGGTTAAAGGGAATATTTGCAATGTTGGTAGCATTGTTAGTATTTTAAAAAAAGATATTTATATTTCTTCACTGGCTTTGATTTGGATAAAAACGAAAAGTGATACAATTAAAATACGTCTATTATGCACTCCAAAGTTGCTACACACATCTTACACTCTACCCGTCTTACGACGTCATACATACTACATTCAAACCAATATTAATCTACCGTTACATATTATATATACATTCACAAGTTCATGCTCTTTCACTCAATGGTTTTGCATACTATTTCTCTACATTTATATTTCTTTATTTTTTATACAGGCTTTTATAGTTGTTAGTTCTTAAATAAGGTAAATGAAAATTTCTTTTGATAAATAAAGTTTATGCTTCCTCATACTTCGAACAAAGGCTTCTTTACAGTTCACTGAGCGAACTTGAGCTTCAACAAACAAATTTAACATCGAAGTATTTGAAAATACCTTAAAGCATATATTTTAAAGAATAAGAAGCATTAAATCTTCCTCGTTATCATCATTGCGATAATTTGAATATAAAGAGAAGTAGAAGAAATATTCAAACTTATATTATGATCTACTAGCTTTGGTTCGTGGATCCGCCTGCAAGGAAAGGCAAGTAAACAAATTCACTTTCATATTATATCAAGTGTACCATAACTACATCACGAATGGCTCGGCTCGACCTAAGAAGGACCACGCTCACATAGAATACCAGCGTGGCAGCGTAATGTTGCCGTGTGTCGCACGGGGAGTGAAAAGAAGCAGCGGCCCTTTCAGTTTCAGTGGTGGAGGTGTGAATGGGCCACGGCATCCACTTACCATCAGGTAGACTATATGGTCGTTTGTCTCATTTATTTCTATTAATAAGTTCATTTCCCGCCTTTATTTTGCGTGTGATCCGGAACATGGTATATCTGTGTAACAAATTTCATCAAAATCCGAGTGAACAAGAAATCAACATTCAAACAGTTTTACAAACGTTCACTTATTTAATATTAGGTCCTTACATATGAAATTAGCGTTTTGTCGTACTGACCACTTTGATCTGAAATATCTCCTCTTTGGTTAAGAATTCCAAATTCAAATTTATAAATTCATTTAGCTAGTACATTTGAGTTTTGAAAACAGTCATTCATTTGTTTTTTCCTCATTATTTTATTCTTTGGCGTCGCTTATTACCGCACAATGGAAAACATGAAATATCGATATATTCACGAGTACGAGTTCTACCGTGGCACCAGTGCTGCAGAAACAGCTCGAAGTATTAATGATGTGTACGGCGCTGGTGTCGCAAAAGAAAGCACGGTATGGTTTTGGTTTCAACGTTTTCGTTCTGGAAATTTCGACCTTCAGAACCAACCCCGTGGACGGCCGGAGACCAAAGTGGAAAATGAAGAATTAAAGGCTATTGTGGATGCGGATCCATCACAAAGCACTTCAGAGATAGCTGCAGACTTCGGGGTAAGTGATAAAACTGTTTTAATCCACTTGAAGCAAATCGGGAAAGTAAAAAAACTTGAACGATGGGTACCTCATGAATTGAGTGAATCGAACTTGCAAACACGCGTCGATTGCTGTGTTACTTTGCTCAACTGACACAATAATGAAGGGACTTTAAATCGAATCATTACTTGTGATGAAAATTGGATACTGTACGACAATCGGAAGCGCTCGTCGCATTGGCTGAACCTTGGAGACCCAGCCAAATCCTGCCCTAAACGAAAATTGAGTCACAAAAAGTTACTTGTGAGTGTTTGGTGGACTAGCGCCGGTGTCGTTCACTACAGCTTTCTAAAATCTGGCCAAACGATTACGGCAGATATCTATTGTTAGCAACTGCAAACCATGAAGGAAGAACTAGCTGCTAAACAACCGACATTGATCAATCGCTCTAGGCCACTGCTGCTTCACGACAATGCAAGACCACACACTGCACAACAAACAAGCACTAAGTTAGATGAGCTACAATTGAAATATCTGCGACATCCACCGTACTCCTCGGACCTTGCTCCAACAGATTACCATTTTTTCCGCAATTTGGACAACCTCTTACGAGGAAAAAAATTCAACTCCGATGCGGCAGTCCAAACCGCTTTCAAAGAGTATATTGATTCTCGCCCCCATGGTTTTTTTAGTAAAGGGATCAATGAACTACCTATGAGATGGTAAAAGTGCATAGATAACAACCGTACAAAACGCCAATTTCATATGTAAGGACCTAATATTAACTAATGATCATCTACTGGCCGAAATTCAAGTAAATTTTTAACTTTGTATATTAAGGAAGCTGCATTTCACTTTCAACTACACGTTACAATACCGATAGTCAAATATAAAATAAACGCTTTTTTGCCTTGACATAAACTCCACAGACTATTGTAGTAACTATTTGTTGGCAACATTTTAAAATCCTTTTGCGACAATTTCTAGTCTATGCGACTGCTTAACCACAGACTGTTTGTTGTGTGTTTGACATTGGCAGTATTAATGTAAGCAAACGCAAGGTTTATATTTTCTTTTTTTTTGTGATAAGGGTAACAAACAAGTGCACAGTTCACTTGATGGTAAGTGGATGCTGGCCCATAGAAATCTACATTTATGCTCAATTAAGAATCAAAATTCAGATGCGTTGTCACCCCCGAGGACTAAGATGGAATGTCTCGTTTCCAGTAAAAAGAGTCTACGGTTCTCTACATACCATACGTAACACAGCAGCCTTAAACTGCTACTTTATGCTGGTATTCTGTGAGAGGGTGGTCCTACCCCGGTCGAGCCGACCCATTCGTGCTACAACTAATATAGCTGCAGCGTGGCTCTACCACGTATTAAAAATATGTGTTTATGTAATATAAACAGGAATGTTACCCGGTCTGTTTTAAATGTAACTCCGAACCGAAACAAAAAAACTAGTAAGCGAAGATTGTTGCATGTCAGCGGTGAATGGTAGATCGAAAACATCTTCTAACTTCTATATGGAAGACTGGAAAAATTGGTTAACTACAATAAAAATTTACTTCTCGAGTTATTCTATTGCAACAATCTTCCATAAAACCTAACTCTGATTTACGCACTTATGTTACCATTGCCCGATTCTGGCTCAGTTGTTACAATACTAGGTAATAACTCCCATCTTGACCTACCTTCTTCTTCTAACTTATCCATTATCAAATCCGATACCTTTCAATCATTTATTTCAGCTAGTGGTCACTAATTATCTGCCGTATATTAATATATCAATCTTCCTGTTAATTTTGAAAACCAATTTAATTACCTAAAAGTCTACATTGTTCCGTCGGTTACATCACTCATTTTAGGTGTAGATTTTTGGAAGAAATTCAAGTTATTACCAAAATTCTCTAGGTCTATTTCACTATCTCATACTAACAAGCAGCAAATATCTTCTTTTAAGAATAATTCTATAACCTTACGTTCTTATGATGATCTTGATGAAGTCCAAAAGGAATAATATCACCAGAAAATTTGAATTAATATCTTATGAGAGGGTAGGACATGGACGCACTCATCTGATAGAACATCAAATTGATACCGGAGATTTACTGCCCATCTGCCAGCGGTACAACAAATTGTCACCAGATAAATTACGCATCATTATCGAACAACTAGACGAAATGCTGAAACTCGGCGTTGTGGAATCTTGCGAGAGCCCGTGGTCTTCCCCTATACTACTCACGCCTAAGAGAGATGGTAAGTTAAGATTCTGCCTGGACAGCCGTAAACTTGATTCTATTAATCGTAAGGATGTGATAAGCTGCCGTGTATTTCCGAGATGTTAGATAATCTTTAAAAAAGTATTTGACAGTATTTGAGCAGTATCGATTTGTCTAAAGCATTCTGGCAAATATCTATTTCTGAAAAATATCGTGACAACTGACTGTTTACATTGTCAGTACGAATGTAAACAATAATCATTTTATTTTACTACATTTATTGTATTTGTAACACATATTATATATTAATTATAGTTTTCAGTACTCCATATGAAATTTAACTACGCCAAATCTCACACTCTTTGCGCGCAATATGCTTAAAAGGAGGCACAAAATTTTCCCTTCGCGTATTAATATATAGATATGTTTTTCTGAAATATTGTTTTATGTATCAAAGTAATATGTTACTTTCCACAAAATGTTATTTACATCCATGCTCCTATCATATTATCTCACTAATGCTAGAGTTGACTGGGAGAGAATGCCTAAAGGCATAAAGTCCGATCCTTGACAAATAAACTAACTTCAAATAAAGAAGACAAAAATGCATTATCGTCTAGGCTTAAGACGAAATGCCTTAAAGTTGATTCTTTTACCTTTCAAACTTATATAAATATGTAGATGCATTTTATTTGTTCTTCTTCTTACTTTCAGACCGGGATCAGCGGTGGGTGCACTGCAACTTCACAACCGAAATGGGAGAGTGATACTAACCCAGACGGACTCCTAGGCACTGAAAAAACCTAGTAATAAAATTGGGGTTTTACAGAATTGGAAATTAACAGATTCTTTTTGTTAGGTTTATATGCATATAGGTCATAAAAGGATTTCAAGAGCATGAAATGCTCTCCAGTAAGCACATATAGGTTAATGTAAATATGTTACGACGTTTAAGAATCATCTACCCGATATTGTTCCGCGGATGTTTTTTCATAGCATAGGGTGACAAACGAGCACACAGTCCACCTGATGGTAAGTGATTGCTGTGACACATAGACGTCTACATCTATCCTCAATAAAGAATCAAAATGCAGATGTCACCCGTGAGGACTAAGATGGAATGCCTCTTTTCCAGTAAAAAGGGTCTCCGGTTCTCTACACTCACCATAGGAAACACAGCAGCATTAAGCTGCTATTTTACGCTGGTATTCTCTAAGAGCGTGGTTCTTCCCTAGTCGAGACAACCCATTCGTGCTACAACTATACTAATAATATAGCTGCAGCGTGGCTCTACCACGTTGTAATAGGGCACGGAGGAAAATGAAACAGGAAATAGGCAACAGCATTTTTCTGACAACAACTCAAAATAATAAAAAAGGACTGCGGTTGCCAACCCGCCTGCCAAGAACTATCTCAACATATACCTATGTTCGACTATCAACTATCTCAACGTCACAACTATCACAACAGCAGACTTTTGATAGGCTCTAATAAATGAGTGAATGATCTCCAGCGCTTTTTACAATTAAATTCTTACTAATTATTTTGCTTTTGCTCATTTTGCGGCTGTTTTACACTGTAAAGCCACAATTAAAATTAATTTAATTTCAAATTCTAAAAGTATTTAGTAAAAATTATGATTAAATATTTCCAACTAAAATTTATTTTACGGATTTTATTGTCTTTAAGTTTAACTTAATTTTATTAACCAACTTCAAAAAGGAGGAGGTTATCAATTCGATTGCATGTTTTTATAATGCTACGCGATATCTTCGCAGATTGTGAACTAATTTTCATGATAAATCTCAGGTTTCCTAAGTGAGTCGTAAAGTCATTGCCACGTTACGTTCTCTGTATCGTTTAAAACATTTTCTCCCACAAAGTCTAAGATCATGCTTGTCCAATCGCTCATATTACCCATAATGGATTATGCAGATGTGTGTTACCCGGATCTGTCCCAGGATCTTCTGAACAAGCTGGAACGCCTTCTCAATAACTGTATAAGATTTATTTTCGGGCTTCGTAAGTATGACCATATTTCGCAATATAGATCTAAGCTTAATTGGCTTACAATCCGGCAGAGGCGTATTTCCAGAATATTACTTGTTCTTTTTTCCATATTAAATGACACATTTTCGCCTTCTTATCTTAAGAGTAAATTTCACTATCTCTCCTCATCTCATGATAGGGTTCTACGTTCTTCTCCTAACAACAAAATATGTATTCCAGTTCATTTCACCGAGTTCTATGGTAACTCCTTTACAGTTCAGGCTACACGCCTTTGGAACTTCTTGCCCGATGACATCAGAAAAGCTCCCAATAAGTTTGCTTTTAAAAAGTTGGTGCGTAATCAATCTATTAAAGACAACACTTCTTACATGAATCATCCATGTCATTTATATTGTTAGACGTATATATTCATAGTTATTTATATGTTCTATTTATATATGTATCTTGATATGTATATATGTAAGTTTATGTATATATGTATATATTTGTATATATGTAGAATTAGGAGATATTTCTATACATTATTTATTGTATATACATATTAGTAAAATGTATATATAACGTAATTAATTATCATTTTTATTTTGTTTTTTTTCTATATTGCCACACCTACGTCAAATTCTCACCACTCCATGGGTTAACTGGTAGAGAATGCCTCAAGGCATTAAGTCCGCCCTTTCTATTCTTTTATATTAAGGAATGCAATAAAGAATAAATAAATATTTTTTTAATGAAATAGGATATACTTTAAGGGTAGTCCCATATAAATTTGGAAATAACTAATTTCTTTTTTATCAATTTGAAGTCGGTTTTTCCTTTTGTTAAAAGTTATAATTAATATAATAAGGTTTCATTTGTAATAATCGCGTATATAAAGGTTATATACTTATACATGTTTGGACTGCCACGCTCGTAGTGTATTCTCTAATGGTCGTAACCGTGACTGCTAATCATGTCGTCCTAAGATCAAGTCCCGGTTTGGGCTAAAATCAGTTATTGGGTTTTTCTGTCAAGAAATCTTTGTAGCCCGGAGTTAGCAAGTTGGTGATGTTCCCCGTGCTTTGGAAAGCACAAAGCTGTTGGCATTGCACCTAATCTCTCTCCGCTCGTGTCGGATTGCCATCCCATCAAACTATGAGTTTGACAGAATAAAGAGTGTCACCCGTGTCTGCAATCCTGTCACGCAGACGACTTGTCTACTACGACTAGCCGCCGTGGCCGAAATTTGTTCTGGAGTTCCAGGGTCGGAGCTTAAAAATGGCGGGATTTTTTTGAGTACCCTGTGCTTCTCGCATCGTCAGCTGTATGTAACTTACTCGAGAGTATCGAGCGGCCAAAACTTACACGCCCTTGAGGAAATAACAAATCATACAATATGGTATACAGATCAATCTTTCCAATCATCAAAGCGACAGTAGTCTAATGGCAGGGTACATACTGCGAACTCAAAGGTCGTGGGCTTGAATCCGCCATTCGACTACTGTCGCGAATCACTCCTAACACTACAATTTTGAGCTTACAAGGAGTGGTTAAACTTTTCTTTTTTTTTTTTAGAGAACCACAAACAAGTTCACAATATATCTTATGCTAAAGCTTATGTTCTATTACAATTTCTTACTTATCATAAACTCAACGACGATGGTCACACATAGAGTATAAAACATAGAATAATTATGTGAGGGACCTAATTTTGTAAAAATAAAGTACCTTAATTTCTAAAATATTATTTAACATGTATTAGAGGTTAAAGTTTTGTGTGTTTGTGTGTTAGGATGTGTGCGCGCGCGTATGTGTGTGTCATATGTTATAGTTAGTGTTAGTAGTTAATGTGTTCAAGACTTTAAAAGATACATTAAGTGTTTAACAGCAAATTAACTAGCTGTCTATTGTATGAAACTTGGAATATTAGTAATGTTAATATTAATCTCAATATTTTCAGTCTATTTATTTTGGTGTAGGCAACTTCAACTGCTTACCTGGCCTTGCTGGCCTGTTGTTATCTTTTTATATACTATATAATTCTTCTGTATGTGTGTCCTCCTCCTAAACTCCTGGACCGATTATGATAAAATTTCTTGTGTGTATTAGAGTAGGTCCCTGGATAGCTTAGATTCACAATTGGACCCGTTCGGAGACTTTGTTATCGAAATCACCAGTGCAAAGCAGGGGCGGGTTGCTAGTTTTACTATATGAAAATATAAGTGATTCGCTGATTTTTTGTGGTAAATAACGAACGTAATTTAGATGTTAATGTAACGATACGTTATAAGAGTTATGCGCTATTTGAACTCCACGCGAAAGAGATCGTAGACATAATAGGCAAATATAACGTAATGTCTAAAACCATAAGTATTTTATATTTCTCGTTATAATGCTTTCAAAATTAAACTTATATAATCATTTATCTCACTAATCCGTTGAGCTATTTCGGTTACTCTGGTTCTACTGCGGATATCCTCGTTTTTAAGTCTATCTGGCAGAGAAACCCCGAGCATAGCCGTCTCCGTAGCTCGCTGAGCGACCTTGAGCTTCCTCATACGGCCAGCAGTGAAAGACGACGTCTCAGATACACAGGTCATCACTGGCAACAGGCACTGGTTGTACAATCTTGTTTCGAGGTTTTGATTAGTAAGCTGAAGTGGCATTGGCCGGCTATATAGCTCGAAGAACCGACAACCGATGTGGAAGAAAGGTTCTCGAGTGGCAGCCTCGTACCGGCAGGCGAAGTGGACGGGATCCCTTAACTAGATGGAGTAACGACCTGGTAAGACATGCAGGAAGTCAATTGATGCGGGTGGCTCAGGACCGTGCATTTTAGCATTCCTTAGGGGAAGCTTATGTTCAGCAGTGGACTTATGAAGGGCTGTAATGATGCTGATGATGATGATGGTAGAGCCATACTGCAGCTATATTAGTAGTATAGTTGTAGTACGAATGGGTCGGCTCGACCGGGGAAAGACCACGCTCTCACAGAATACCAGCGTGAAATAGCAGCTTAACACTGCTGTGTTTCGTATGGTCAGTGTAGAGAACCGGAGACCCTTTTTACTGGAAAAGAGGCATTCCATCTTAGTCCTCACGGGTGACAACGCATCTGCATTTTGATTCTTTATTGAAGATAGATGTAGATGTCTATGGGTCACAGCAACCACTTACCATCAGGTGGACTGTGTGCTCGTTTGTCACCCTATCCTATAAAAAAAAATATTTATCGTCGAGTTCCTGTTAAAATTACATTTTGAATAGAATTTATTTTATACTTTAAATAAAAATGTGTATACTTCTAAAGAGAGTATAATATCTACCATGTTCATTCTCAATAATTGAAGCGTTTTTTTTTTGAATAGATTTTTTCCTATTTAGGTACATAATTTACTTGAAATATTTCTCATTGTATTGTATTGATTGGATGTTATTCCTTCTTCAAATTAATCCAAAATAAAGTAGCACGACTCAATCTGCGAATGTTATGTACACTTGTTATGGATATGCTCAGAAAGTATAAAAATATGTATTTATACAACGATTTTGTAATTTTTTTTTACAGAATAAAGGTGACAAACGAGCACACAGTCCACCTGATGGTAAGTGGTTGCTGTGGCCCATAGACATCTACATCTATCCTCGATTACAAACCAAAATGTAGATATGCGTTGTCACCCGTGAGGATTAAGATGGAATGCCTCATTTCCAGTAAAAAGGGTCTCCGGTTCTCTATGCTCACCATACGAAACACAGCAGCGTTGAGATGCTATTTTACGCTGGTATTCTGTGAGAGCGTGGTCCTTCCCCGGTCGAGCCGACCCATTCGTGCTACAACTATACTATTAATATGTCATATATGTGTATTGTAGGTGTAATTGTTAAATAAATAAAAAAACATGCGTGAGTGTTGTGGTACACTCGGTTGGAAAAAAGTTCCTTTCGTAGTAGGTATATTATTATTGATAAACGTATTATATTATTGATTAACAAATACAAATAAATGAATACTAGCGTCTATTAAAATTAAGCGTCATTTAAAAAAAATTATGTCAAGATAAGAAAAAGTGCGAGGGAAATGGATATTATTCCATCTCGCTCGCACTATAGAAAAAAGGGTCGTGACGAAAAAATCTTACTCTTTTTCTCGCCTAGTCGCCTATCGTACCGTGCATAAGGAACTTTGTTCCAATAATATTCTTAAAAGTTCAGAGTTGGGTTGTAACAACAAATAAATTAACGTAACAAAACCACATAATCACAGAATAAATAATAGTACAAGAAATATAATGTATCATGAAGAAATTATGTTGTGATTAAAACTGTGCTCTGTTGAAATAAAAAATGTAACATTATGTAGTTTTATTAAATGGACAAATTTCATCATAACGTTAGCTAATTAACTAAAACATATTCATAAATTATAATGCCATAACAGCCTATAAAGTCCACTGCTGAACATAGCCTCTTCCATAGATTGGCTTATTGGGGGAATTTTGCCACAGTCACTACGCTTAAATTTTTTTAATTATTTTAAGTTACTATCAGGATGATGCTGCTGCCCATCTCGTGTTTCAGTTTCCCTCTGTCGCCTCTTACGACACTCACTCACGGGACGATATTGAGTAATGGATATTCTTACACCGCATTCTTGTAATTCAGCCTCGGTGTTTACAGTGGTCCTGTGGACTCTTTGTTTGATGGCACCCCACAAAAAGTAGTCGAGAGGTGTCCGATCAGGTAAACGCACAGGCCAGCCCACTGGTCCTTCCCGGCCAATCCATCTGTTTGCATAGTTTTCGTTTAAAAAACTTCGCACATTTCGCCCGTAATAAGCAGCACATCCATCCATCTGCAAAAACATACACGCTACACGGTTAATAAATTATATACTAAAACCTTTCCTACCAATCAGTATGTATATTGGTGAAAATTGAATGAAAATCCCCACTAGAGGTTCTGAGTTTAGCGCAGACATATATAAAGCCAGACGGGGGGAGTGGGAACTTTATCTTACGTGTATAGGTATATTCCTGGCTACATCGTAACGTCAATAATAACTTTGGAATACTATTAAGTGTCAATCGCGCTAGATCTATTAAAGTTTACGCACAAATAGAGGCATCAAGGGAACAAAGAACGCAATCACCATTACGTAATATTCGATTAAACGCTCAGGCGAAAGTTCGAGGGCAGGTTAGTTCAGATATATGGAATAGAAATATGTAATGTAAATAGGGACGTCAAATTATATTGATCAAGTTTTAGCACGTTAATAAGATATGATTTGGGATCTCACTTATAATTAATCCGTAAATATCTTTGAAGCTTTTACTACGTGGAAGGACACATTTTCTACCTAGGAATCCGAGTAGGTACCAACCTATTACCTGATTCTACCGCCAAATGACAGTGCCTGCACTGTTGTGTTTCAGTCTGGAGGGTATAGAGAGCCAGTATTAGTGTGAGGCATCCCATTTTAGCCTCAGTGGTGACAACGCATCTGTAGCCTTCTTTGTTGATTGTATTTGTCTATGGGCTTCAATAGCCAATTACCATCAGGTGTACTGTAGGTTCGTTTGTCACTTCAGTTCAGTTTCAAATTTTGTTTTTGTTTTTGTGATAATTAGTCTAAGGTAAATAAGATTCAAAAAAGAAGTACCGCGGAAATATGGGAACTAAAATGTAAACTATGGAATTTCATAGCAAATGTCATTTACGCGAAGATTGTGACGTCGCGGCCAAGGAACTTTTTCCGTGAGAAGGAACATCTGCTTTAAATCTATTTGAACCATAGTTTAAATCTGAGACTATCAATTAAGCATGTTTTGTTATAAAACGGATTGAGTGCAAGCTCCAAGCCAAGCCAAGATCTTTGGCATGTTCTCCCTTAAAGGGACTGTAGTATGCAAATAAAACACTATTTACCGTAACGCCTTGTTAACAACGTGGTACTCAGTTTATTATAAAATAACCGGCCAAGTGGAGTCGGACTCGCGCATGAAGGGTTCCGTACCATCGTGAAACACGTTTCTAGTAGGAGAGCCCCCTTTAATTTTTAATTTATTTTTATTTTTATTTGTTGTTATAGCGGCAACAAAAATACACATTCTGTGAAAATTTCAACTGTCTACCTATTACGGATCATGAGATAAAGCCCGCGGACAGACAGATGGACGGACGGACAGACAGCGGAGGCTTAGTAATTTGGTTGGTGGGTAACCAACCAAATTACTAACCAAATAATTCGGGTACGGAACCCTAAAAAAGTTAACTAACGTCATACACGAGCACGCACTCCAATTACGCAAACATTTAAAGATGTACTGGTTTACTCGTACAGTGAGAGATTGGTACACTGGATATCGGTTCCAGTAGACTCATATGAGTGATATTTACCATAGTTGCCACTTTTCAACCGACTTAAGAAAGGAGGAGGTTCACAATTAGAGTGTATGTTTTTTTTATAGGAGAGGGGGCAAACGAGCATGCGGCTCACCTGATGGTAAGTGACTACCGCCGCCCATGAACAACTGCATCACCAGGGGAATTGCAAGTGCGTTGCCGGCCTTTTAAAAAGGAGTAGTCTCTTTCCTTGAAGGTTTTGTATGTATGTCACGCGATATCTTCGCAGATTGTAAACCAATTTTGATGATTATTTTTTTTATTAAATAGGTCATAGTTCAAGGGTGGTCCCATATAAATTTGGAGTGAGAAAATTCTACTCTAAGGGTAGTAATTAAATAACTTCTTTTTTAGCAATTTGAAGTTGGTTTTTACTTTTTGTTAAAAGTTATAATTATAGATTTTTAGATTGGCAAGCGCAGGTTTTTAATTCCTAGTGGTTATTAGGAATAAGCTGCTGCCCATTCCCCGGACTATTTCCCTCTGTATTACAAATATACGCTGTCTTTAATGAATGTAGAGAAATAAATGATGTTAATATTTCTTTCCTGTTTTTAGTTGGGCTTGAAACAAAAGCAGATACAATTAAAATATATCTATTATGCACTCCTAACCAATACGCCTGCCAAGCGTAGCAAATATACTACGGTGACGTAAGAATATCCCCTACCTTACCCCATATTATCCCGTGGGAGTCGAAAGAAGCGATAGATACTGATAACAAGCGTGGTAACTAAGGCAAAATCTCCCCTATGAGGCAATCTATGGGTGAGGCATATGTTCAGCAGTGGGCTTTGATGATGACGAAGAAGCTCCTATACACGACTTACACTCAATCCGTGTTACGTCGTCTGATGCAATTACATATTGAATCATAAACTTAGAATATATATTGAATCTACAATCTATTACATATCTAGTTACGTACTCTTTCGCTCAATGATTTTGCATAAAATCTTAAACCTCCACATTAACTTAATAAACAGTTTATCAATATAATAAAGACAAACGATCACACAATCCACCTGATGGTAAATGGATTTTGTAGCCCATACACATTTACATCTATCCTCGATTAAAATGCAGACCCTTGAGGAGATAGAATGTCTCGTTTCCAGTAAAAGGGTTTCTCCGATCTCAACACTTACCATAAGAAACAGCAGCATTAAGCTGTGCTATTTTACGCTAATATTCTATAAAAGTGTGGTTCTACCACGGTCGAGCTGACCCATTAGTTCTACAACCATAACTCTACTACTTATAAGTTTTATTTTTGTTAGTTCTTAAATTAGATAAATGTAAATTTCTTACATTCATCTTAATTAACATTTAACACAAATAAAGATTCTTTTAACTCAAACTTTGTACAAACGCTTCTCTACAGTTCACTGAGCGACCTTGAGCTTCCACAAACAAATTTAACATTGAAGTTTTTGAAAATAAACCTTAAACATCCATATATATTTTATTATTATATTAAAATTATCGCAATGATGGTAATGAGGATGATTTAATTATTCATATTTTATATGGATGGATCAAAATATTTATTTCATCCTTTTATTTTGCCACAGTAAAATGTGTCCCACTTATCGAAGACATTATTTATTTGTATGTGAGCGAAATGTCGTCTGAATCCGTTTAGTCATTTTTGCGTGATTGATTTGAATTTATATGAATCTCACATATTTTGAAGCCCTTTCGTCAACCTTTTTAACATGTTTAAGTATTTTTTTATAACTGGCATGACACTTAAAGTTTACTTAGGCATGATGCACCTGTATTATGGTTGTAGCACAAATGTGTCGATTCAACCGGGGGAAGGACCACAATCTCACTTCAACACCAGTGTTAAATAGCAGCTTAATGCTATTCCTATGGTGAGTGTAGAGAACCGGAGACCTTTTTATTGAAAAGGAGGCATACCATCTTAATCCTCAGGGGTGAATACGCATCTTGATCTGCAGTTTGATTCTTAATAGAGGATAGATGTAGATGTCAGCCTCAGCATCTACTTGCCACCGCCCAACAGCCCCTGAGCTACCCGAGCAACCCGGGTTCGATCCACGCCAGCACCAATAAAATTGTTAATTGCAATTTTAAGTGCTGATTTACCACGTGCTCGGCGTTTAAGGAAAACATCGTGAGAAAACATGCATGTCTGAGAAATAAGAAAAAAATATTTCGAAGACATGTGAAATTCGCCAACACGCATTGTGGCAGCGCGGCTGACATTTCCTTGCACTAAAACCCTCTCAGAGACCAAAGGAGGCCTATGCCCAGCAGTTGAACGTATATAGGCTGTAACTTTTACTTTTACTTTAACCACTCAAGCGTCGACATTAACCACCACTAACTTAGTCAGATCTGTGGTCAAGCCAAAGAGTATAGTAACTCAGGCGAAGATAATTTTTTTTTAAATGAAGAGTCATTACTACGTTCTTATCCAAAAATAAAAAATTATCAAAAATTAAAATATTGCATTATTTGTATGAAGGTCAAGTGAGCGCAAGAGAAACGACGATTGCAAGACGTGGATAACGTTAAATAAAATGTTTTGAGAAGTTATCAATTACCGTGTAATGGCGGTGTATGAATATCCATACCATCCCGTGGGTCTCGTAAGAGGCGACTAGACTTGGGGTTATTTTTAAATAACCGTGACCGTCGTTCCGGTTACCAAAAATCATCATGACTTTGTCACGTTGATAAAGTTTGATAACTACTCGGAACATTAGAACGACTTATAACGTATAATCTTCGAATAGTGTGAGGATTATTACGTTTGTGATTCGCGTTGATAACTTTGTTTTTATGTCAAATGTCGTAATGAAATTTGCTGTCCTATTTGCGACGTTAACGTATCATTAAAATGTATAGTAAAAAAAATTAAAGTGAAATGTTTTAAGCCAAGAGTTAAATCCTTTTGTTCGATTTATAATAAAGGTACCCGCAAGTACTTTCATTATTTCTTCAAGTGTTGAGAGGCTTTCTAGATGAATTTTAGTTTGCATTTAGTGAAACTTAACTTAACTTGTTCGAGTTTTGTTATAATTTGATAGTTTGTACGAAATATGATTTACATGGGCTATATTTTGAAGTTACCAAAATAAAGGATTGACTTTAACGAGCTATGAATTGAAAACAATATGTGGCATTTTTGTGTTCTAATGTGTTGATCTGTGTTGCAGTTTGCTCCGAATGTTGTGTGGTTGACGGGAATGAGATTGATGGAGGTCGCTGCGGCAATCATCGATGAGGATAATGTCGTGACAGCGGTTGATAAAAAAAAGATTGGTCATCATTTAGAGCCAGTCGATAGTGATACATCTCTAGTGATAATATTTAACTACTAAACTCGAGGCAACAGGTAATGAGTCGAACACGAACATATTTAGAGTTCAGACGCTTGCGTGTACGTAAATCTCTAATCCTCTTTGTGTTTTAGTCGTTCGTATGCAAATCATGTGTTTCGTTTCACGTTCAAACAAAAAATTGGTAGTGTTGAAAGGGCCTTGCACGCCCAGTCCAAGGAATATTGTACGATTTCTGGTATGTGGATGAAAGGGTTACGGACGTCCGGTCCATAGTTCAAGTGACTTCTGATAGGTTGAAAAGGAGGCCATGAACGCCCTGCTCATGCTTTGAATATCGGACGACTAAATCACTGTTACAATTTATGTGATGCCGTTTTTGCAATGTGTGATACTTTTGCAATGGTTTGCGAGTGCCATGTCATACAGTTGCAGTTTCTTAAGGGAATGTGTGGTGAACTTTGGAAGCTCGGCATTCTATGGTTCGCAATACATTTATCTCCATTTCTTTTAATTTTTATATTTGCAAAGCAGGACGACGACGATTGCTCGATATACGAACCCTACGAGAGCATTCTTCATCTGTAGAGGTGAGTTGGGCTGAAAGGGCGCTAATCGCATCATTGGCCTCCTCTGGCGAGTCTATCTTGTCAGGGATTTTGTCTAAATGCTGGGAGGTAGTAGACTCGAGTTTGACCTCGAGCTTACGCCAGTCCACGATGGTTTTGGTCTGAAGGGTCTCACCTGCGGGCTGACCCAGCTGCATTAGGACTGGTCTATGGTCCGAGTCGAGTTCTAATATTGTTTCAATGGATGATATCGACAAGCGGACATCTTTGAGTATAGTGGCGAGTTGGAGTCTCAGGCGCGATAACATCTAAGATTAGTCGCTCTGTGAGATCGAACAAAACCATACCATAGGGATTGCTTGTACGTGAGTTCCAGGAGGAATGCTTACTGTTGATATCTCCAGCTATTATAACACTGGAGCCTAGATTGAGTAATTCTACAAAGTCTGATTTAACTATGCGTTTGAGTGGCGGTAGATACGCCGATACGATGGTGAGTGGCGGATGGCCAGAAAGAGCTACCTTACATATAGAGACTTCTATGTTGGTTAACGGGGGGGCGTCGATCGGTACGCAGTACAAGGACCTTTTGTAGTAGATCAAGGTGCCGCCTCTAGGGCTGGTCAACCTATCATTTCTAATGGTGTAATTTGAATCTTAGGGTCGCGATGGCTAGGCTTCAAGAAGGTCTCTTGCACCAGCATGACGTCTACATCGTGTTTACGCAGAACATTTTGTGAACGACATCATCAAAGGTGGCCGTACGGGCAGCGTGGCACAACTAGTGGGGGCTTGATCACGTAATTCTTCCTTGATTTCATATCCTCATATTTCTTAGTAATTTAACATTATGCGTGGAATGCTTTAATTAATTAATGTTTAACTAAGTACTTTGGTTTGTAAATAAGAAAAAATAGTTAAGACTAGATTACCTATATTAGAAGTTATTTCATGCATAAAAGAAGAATAGCTGAAATTATTGATAATATTAGGTCCTTACATATGAAATTAGCGTTTTGTACGGGAGGAATATAAAGTCACTTTTTTTTGTAAAATATATTTAATTAATCAAATTATGCACCGTTGTTATCTATGCACTTTTGCCATTTCATAGGTAATTCATTGATCCCTTTACTAAAAAAACCATGGGGGCGAGAATCAATAAACTCTTTGAAGGTTTGGACTGCCGCATCGGAGTTGAATTTTTTTCCTTGTAAGAAGTTGTCCGAATTCCGGAAAAAATGGTAATCTGTTGGAGCAAGGTCCGGGGAGTACGGTGGATGTCGCAGACATTCCAATTGTAGCTCATCTAACTTAGTGGTTGTTTGTTTTGCAGTGTGGTCTTGCGTTGTCGAAGCAGCAGTGGCTAGAGCGATTGACCAATCTCGGTTGTTTAGCAGCTAGTTCTTCCTTCATGGTTTGTAGTTGCTGACAAAAGATATCTGCCGTAATCGTTTGGCCAGATTTTAGAAAGCTGTAGTGAACGACACCGGCGCTAGTCCACCAAACACTCACAAGTAACTTTTTGTGACTCAATTTTCGTTTAGGGCAGGATTTGGCTGGGTCTCCAGGGTTCAGCCATTGCGACGAGCGCTTCCGATTATCGTACAGTATCCACTTTTCATCACAAGTAATGATTCGATTTAAAATCCTTTCATTATTGTGTCGGTTGAGCAAAGTAACACAGCAGTCGACGCGTGTTTGCAAGTTCGATTCACTCAATTCATGAGGTAGACATCGTTCAAGTTTTTTTACTTTCCCGCTTTGCTTCAAGTGGATTAATACAGTTTTATCACTTACCCTGAAGCCTGCAGCTATCTCTGAAATGCTATGTGATGGATCCGCTTCCACAATAGCCTTTAATTCTTCATTTTCCACTTTGGTCTCCGGCCGTCCACGGGGTTGGTTCTGAAGGTCGAAATTTCCATAACGAAAACGTTGAAACCAAAAACGTACCGTGCTTTCTTTTGCGACACCAGCACCGTACACATCATTAATACTTCGAGCTGTTTCTGCAGCACTGAATTAATTATCCAACGAGTCAAGGGTAAGCTAGTAATGGAATACGACAAGTGCACCGTTCCACGCCAGAGCCTAGACTGCCTTCACGGCGGCCGTCATAGATGTATTTGTATTTATGTAGATGAGCCACAGTATCCACTTAGTCAAGTTAACGGGAGCGGTGGAGGCGTTATTAAAAACTAAAATAAAACTAAGAGATGTCCGTACAGAAGCTCATGTACTCACATAATGGCAAACTTATTCTAATACATCTTTCATGCAGACCTTATTATATTTGCTTACTCAAGTGTCGCGATATAGGCCACACACAGGGTGCAAAGTCAGCAATAGCATTTATGCACGTACTTGTATCACTCTGTGTGGGGTTGAATCCATGACTCTTCCCTCCTCAAGAGCGAAATTATCGGCATTTTCAGGAATCCGATGATTTCGCTTAATTACACACAGTTTATATCTAATTATAATTACAATACAGAAAATAATTGGTAGAATTACATACAAAATTATCGTTCCTAAACTAACACTTTTAATGTTGATAGCACTTGCATTTTCACTGAGATTTATTTTGTTAAATTTTCCTAGTTGGACCAATTGTTTAGTTTCGTCTAGATTTATACCTTTTAAACACACTTCACTGACACTGGGAGGCTTCGAAATCTTCAGTTCTGGTAAGTTAGTCATTGGGTAAATTCGGTAATTTAGGTCATCTGAGGAAGATTGGTGGTATTTAAAATGAATATTTCCAATTTCGCCTTCACAGAAATCGTCTACGGTGATTATGTAAGTACCACATAACAGTTCATGAGTGACGTCATTGTCGCACTTTTTGGTAAGTAGCCTATGGCTTCTCACATATAGTATCCAGCTTTCGTGGCTTATTCGTTGGATTTTAGGATCTTCAATGTCAACAGTATGCTGTTCACAGGCATCGAAGTTTGATTGAAACTCCATGAGCTGTTCCGTGAAACTGATGTGCAGCAGCACATCGTCGTTATTGCACAGGAATTGATTATCCAAAGCAATTTGTTTACAGGCTCTCGGGACTGGCAAGTATTCTTTTTCTTTCACCAATAGGTATGGGTATTTGGGAATAACTATAATAGTTTTCTTTGCAATAGCAATTGGCAATGAATAAATTTTGAAATAACTGTATGTTTTATTCCCTACTAAAGGGACCTCTAAGATAAACGTGATCTGGTTTCCTTTTATAAAAGCCTAAACCTTAATACAATTTTCTAATTTAACTAAGTTATTTTCATTTACAGGATATAACAAACTTACAGTTGTCGCGATTGATTGTAATAAATTTAACAATTCCGTAGAGTTAAAAATTGATTGATGCAGAACAGATACCTTACTGAACGCTAGTGCAGTTTCGATTTCTCCTATTCTAAAATAACTCAAAAACATGTCAAACATACCTAAGACATAAGTAGAATAAATGGAGTTTTCTTCTTTTGTAATTAGGAATTTAACAATTCTTTCAATTCTCTTTAAGCGTTCATCTAAAATTAAAGTATTGTTATGTAAGGTCTCTGTACTGTTGATGAAACTATCCAAGATTTTGGAGACCAATGTTATTCTCTTATCCGACACTATCTGATTATCGTTTAGTTTAGAAATCAATGAGTCATATCGGATGGCATCATTATGATCCAAATTTCCAGTTACTATTTTTATCATAGACCCAAGCGGGTCAATAATGCCTCTTTTAAATCTTTTCGATGGCACAAGTTGCCGAAATTTTTCTATAGTTGCATCTCTTAAATACCCTACATGTGTTCGAATAGCTAAAAATTCATGAATATATGGTTTATTAACATCTATCAACGCAACGAATTCGTCGTACTTTAATATACTAAAATCTAAATCACTACCTATACCTTCTAAGTTTAAAGTTTTAATAATAAGCCAGTTGTCTATTTGCAAGGAGGCACGACCCAGTTTGACAGGCAAGATTCCTGGGTTTTTTTCAAGTTTTTGAAGTTGAAGGGCCCATCCTTTCTGAACCATCGTCAGAATTATTATACACCATTATTATGCAGGTTCGGCCTCACATGGAATACTGTTCCCATCTCTGGGCAGGGGCTCCCCAGTGCCAGCTCCTTCCACTTGACCGCATTCAGCGCAGAGCGGATCGAATCGTCGACGACCGAGTTCTTTCCGATCGGCTTGACTCACTAGCACTGCGTAGAGATGTTGCATCTCTTTGCGTATTTTATCGCATGTACCACGGGGAGTGCTCTGAGGAATTGTTCGGACTAATTCCAACCGCTCAATTTCACCATCGCACATCGCGACAAAACTCGCGATACCATCCATACCATCTGGATGATTGGCGGTCCACCACTGTGCGATTTAGAAGATGTTTTCTTCCTCGCAATACTTCCTTGTGGAACCGATTACCACCAGCGATTTTTCCGGACCGATGCGACTTAGGGACCTTCAAGAAAAGAGCCTACTCCTTTTAAAAGCCTAACGCATCTGCAATTCCCTGGTGTTGCAGTTGTTCATGGGCGGCGGTAGTCACTTAACATCAGGTGAATCGCATGCTCGTTTGCCCCCTCTCCTATAAAAAAAAAACACCACCTGTGGAGGACGTTTAATGTTTTTAATTGGCACTGAAGTATTTCTATTACCAATCCTAACAGGAACTATATTTCTTTCTATATCACCACTAACGACAGCTTTCCTATATCGCGGTTTATCTTTACTTCTTCTCGTGTTAGATTCCTTGGCGTATATAACATCTCCTATTCTAAAATTTCGATCTGTTTCACCGCCCTTTTGTTCCCTTACCTTTTCCTTTTTCTCTAACATTTTATCTGATATGTAATTATATAAATGTCTAATACGTTTAGGATGATCTTTTAATAGTTGTTGGGTGTAACATTTCTCGAAATTCGCGGCGAACGTTGAATTAGAATCGGTATGACCGAAAACGATTTCGAAAGGAGTAAGGCCGGTTGTACTATGTATGGTGTGGTTATAAGCCATAATTGAGTAACTCATTACAGCAGCTGCGTCTGTACACTTTCGTTCGTATTTCGCCAATCTGTATATCTCTATAATTGTGGAGTGGAATCTCTCTATTATGCCTGTTGAATTCGGGTTATTCGGAGTAGTAATGTGTAGTAGTATGTTATACATAGTCATAAGTTCCCTAATGAGGTCATTATTAAACTCACTACCGGGATCAGAAGTTATTTTTTTAGGTGTTCCATATATTGAAAAATATTTAATAAGCGCTCTTACGATTTCCGGTGCGGATCTATTTGGGATTTCGATAGCTTGTCCTAACTTACTACGTCATCCAAAGTTAGGTAATAAACGGATTCAATTGAAAAAAGATCCATGAAAACTTCTTGAAAGGGGGCGTTTTGGGTTTGAGTTAATTGAAGTAATGGTTTAATGGGTTTTCTTTCATACTTAATTTTTCTGCAGGCATCACAAACATTAAGTACTGCAGCAATCGTCTCTTGCATGTTCTGCCAATAATAATTTCTTTTAATTCTACTCATTGTTTCCTTTATTCCTCTGTGACACGTCTTTCCCTCATGATGTTGCAGTATGATTTCTTTTTGTTCTCTCTCGTCTTCTACATATATAACACGCTCTGTACATTCAATAAATTCTACCATTCCCTTTTTAAATAGCTGTATAATGATTTTAGAGAATTCTTTTCTATGCTGAATGTTTTCGAAATAAATAAAATATTTAATCTTCGGCTTAATGTACTCTTTTAAGAAATTTTAATAAGATCTTCATTCTTAAGTGGGCAAAACTTGAGAACCTTTTGTTTACCCCTGATAAATTTCTCACTTGTACCTCATTTTATGCCAGGTATAAACTAAAATTTGGTTTGGTTTTGAATCAATGGCCTCCTTTAATATCGGAATACCATTAGATTCCAGATCTTGTCCAGAATGCACCGTTACTGTACTACTATCAGTAGATATAGGTGGTAACGGGTAGTTCGTATTAGTCTCTAACCGGTCGACGGATACAGTGGCGGATGTGTCAGTTATAGTTATTGTCTTAGAGTCGTCCCTGTTTTCAGTCGTCAAGTCCATAATTTGGTCAGTTAATTCAGTCAGATATTTTTGTAGTTTTTGTTCTTTAGAGTCGAGGTTTACTTCCAATGATTGTGAGTCATCAGAGTCTATGGCATTTCGTTTTATCCGAGAGAGGGCATCAGCATTACTATTTTGTTTTCCGTTTTTGTATACAATATCGAAATCGTACCCTTGAAGACGTAACCGCCAACGGGTCAACTTACTGTTCGGTTCTTTGAGCGAATAAAGCCAAACTAGTGGTCTATGGTCGGTATATATGGTGAACTTACGCCCGTAAAGGTATGGTCTAAAATGTTTTACGGCCCATATTATGGCGAGTAGTTCACGCTCTATTGTACTATATCTGGTCTCAGTATCGCTGAGAGTTTTACTGGCGTAGGCAATGGGCTTATCGGATCCTATTGTCTCCTGCGATAAGATCACACCTAAAGCAACAGTAGAAGCATCTGTAGTTAAAACATAGGGTTTGTCTGGGTATTGGAGTAAAGGTGCATTAGTAAGAAGTTCTTTACACTTCTGAAATGCATCAATATATTTTTGATCTACTACAATTTTATTTCTTTTTTTTAGGCATGCTGCAAGGGGCTGAGTGATTTTGGCGCTTTACAAAGCGTCTCTGTAACCAATCAATCCTAAGAAACTCTTGATCTCGGTAGTCGTCCTTGGTAACGGGTAGTTGTACAGCCTGAATCTTATCATTGTTTGGTTTAAGTCCGTCTTTAGTAATAACGTGCCCTAGGTATAGCCTTCTTTTCTCAAGAATTCTGATTTGTCAAGTTGTATTTTTAAATTAGTCGATCTCAATCTGTCAAAAACTGTCCTTAGTTTTTGTAAATGTTCTTGGAGGCTACTCGAGAAAATAATTATGTCATCAAGATAGACAAGGCAATGAATTCCTTGTAAGCCTCTTAGGATGTTATCCATGGCTCTTTGGAAGGTGGCTGGAGCCGTCTTCAGGCCAAAGGGCATTCTAAGGAATTCATAGTGTCCGTTCTCTATACTGAATACCGTTTTTTGTCTATCTGACTCGTTGATCTCAATTTGGTGGTATCCACTAGCTAAGTCCAAGGTTGAAAAGTAAGTACTCAGTTTGTCAAAATGTCAGTGATATTGGGTAAAGGGCATCATCCACATTATGTCGTTTAAACGTCTGTAATCGATAACCATCCTATACTTCATTTCACCAGATGCGTCTCTCTTTTTAGGAACTAAATGGACTGGGGCTGACCAAGGGGAAAAGGATTCCTGAATCACATTATCATTTAGAATTTTCTGTACTTGGTTTTTAATTTCATGTGTTTGAGCGGCAGGTTGTCTATAGGGTTTGATATAGATAGGGTCTTCGTTTTTTGTTCTAATATAGTGTTTGACTTCATTAGCAAAAGATAAGGGTATTTGATCACTATAAAAAATATCTTTATATTCTCTACATAAGTGGTATATCGATTTTTGTTCTTCTTCCGACATGTGTTCTAAGCGTAGTTTCTCTAAATTTTGCTCTAATATTTTATCTACTTCAATATATGATATATCTGTAATATGATTAACTACACACCTAGTCGTTTTGCTCTCTTCATATACTTCTACATTCAATGGTCTTTTAATAGTTAATTTTATCGGTATATCTAAAGTATTCTGGATTACTGTAGTCGTATAACCATCCTTACATCTCACTAATGCACTAGGCATTTACACTCTAAAATTCTTTATAATCGATTACAGCATTACCCGAATATAAATTTGTTGGGAGTTTGACTCTCTGGAACGGGAGATAGCTCCAAAACGTAAGAAGATTTACTATGTATTATAGGTATTACGGTTGTTTTAATTTAAAGTCTCTTTTTAAATCTATTACTTCTAGGCTGCAAAGTATATCATTCCCAATTAAGTCATCGTATCTAGAGTCGACATTGTAAATGTATAGTTTATGAATATCGTTACAGTTGAAAATTGGTAAAGACGGGATTTGAATAACTTGATTATGTCTGCTCGATGCATGTGTGCTAATGACTTCGAATGATTCGTGACTTATGTACTCTGGAAAGTATTTATGGGCTTTTGATGGACTAATGAATGATCGCATACTACCTGTATCAATCATAAATTTAGAGTCGATTTCCAGTATATAAATAAACGGCAATCTCAAATTTGTACTACAATTTAACTCTATTTTTTCGTAGACCTTTCCGAGGCTTCGACTTGAAAATTCTCGTCGTCCATATTGGTTGGGACGCCATGTGGTACTTCAGGAATTACTGTCGAATTTTCATTTTCATAATTGAGCTCGGGAATATTAAGGCCACTGCTTGGGTACTCCTCATAGCAGCAGTTATCATAAGAAATTGGGTATACATCGCCGCACGCATTATCGTAATAAGTATTATCTAGTCGAGTTCATTTGAAAGCCTTGTTGATTTGTTTTAAGTGGTGGTGCTGTTCGCATTGTGACGTCACTGGGCCCAGTGTATTGATTTTTATTTAACTGAGGCTTGTAACCAAATTGTTGGGGCTTATAAAAGTTTTGTTGTTGGTTTCCAAATTGTTGTGGGCGCATACCGAATTGCTGAGGTTTATTAAATGTTTGTGGTTGCATTCCGAACTGTTGGGGACGCATATTAAATTGTTGTGGGCGCATGTTATACTGTTGCGGGCTTATAACAAATTGTTGCGGGCGGAAGCCAAATTGTTGTGGGCGGTATCCAAAATTTTATTGATTATTATTAAATTGAGGTAGTTTCGATTGTGGCCCCTGGGAAAGTCCAAAGTTAAATTTGTTAGGGGTTAATTCGGGTTTATAGCCCATCGGTACCATTGAATTAAAATTATTTGTACCGAATTTAAACGTAGGGTTATTATTTGGTAAACTGAGTGGCGTTATTTTATTACTAGGATTACTAAACATTTTATTACCCAAGGTATACTACTCATGGAAGTTGACTTCTTCCATGACCACACTTAAAGCCTCTTCTAGTGTACTGGGGGCTTTTAAGCGAACAATGCGCACCATATTTTCTTGCAAATTATACAAAAAGACATTTAAAGATGTGTTATTATATATAATAATTTTGCTACTCCTTACATTCTGATCGGTTATTCTATTTACTTTCGATATTAAAACACTACGAACGGATTGGATCCTATTACAGAAATCTAAATATGACTCGTTGTTCGGATACGCAAACCTTCAAGTTCTATAGCAATACATTCTTCACTCCTAGGGTCTCCAAAATGTTGAATTAGTAGGTCTTTAAAATCTTCCCACGAATTAATGTCCTCACGCTCGCTAAAGATCGCTGCAGCGTCGCCTACGAGTCTACTTGTTATCGCGTACATTACGTATAAATTTTGTTCATCGGATCCCCTATATTTATTTAGTATATACTCACATTTGCGAATAAAAAGATTTAATTGGTGCTTATCACCGTTAAATATCGGTATGATTTTGAGCATTTCATTAGGAATCATCTTAATTTGCACTTGATCTTCCATTTTGTACAACTTTATCTTATAAAATACGACGATAAAATAATATAATTAACACAAGAATTCAAATTCACAATCAAAACAGTCAACATAAAAGTAAAACAATTAATAAGTAAAATACACAATATCAAATAAATGAGTCCTCAATAAAAATTTAATAAACATACATACACTACAATCATAATTTGTAATAGTAATAATCGCTTTGTTCTCACAGTGCAAGCTCTTATCGCGTCGTTATTGCATGGACGCGCTTACTTATCTAGTTATTTCTAGTATTTCTTTATGCAGCTAGTTATTAAGTTTAAGTATTCTTAAATATAAGTTTCACAGATTTTTATGTAAAACCAGATAACGTTATATCGCAAGAGGTCTAATTGCAAAATAACAAAACTATATAATATGGCAAGGAAAGGATGGTGAAAATTTGGACTCACCAGCCGGCCTTCGTCATCTTCAGCTGCTCTCCCTTGACAAATTTATATTGGTTCGCAGGATCGCCTCAGCACGAACGCGGAAAACTATATTAAACGTATTTATTCGCGGATTTAAGCAAATGGCGATCCTACCGGCTGCGCCAGTCAAGTTAACAGGAGCGGAGGCGTTTTAAAACTAAAATAAAACTAAGAGATGTCCGTACAGAAGCTCATGTACTCACATAATGGCAAACTTATTCTAATACATCTTCATGCAGACCTTATTATATTTGCTTACTCAAGTGTCGCGATATAGGCCACACACAGGGTGCAAAGTCAGCAATAGCATTTATGCACGTACTTGTATCACTCTGTGTGGGGTTGAATCTATGACTAATTACCATCCGGTGAAATATGTGCTTGTTTCTCAGCCTTATCCTATAAAAAAACTAAACACAACATAAAAATTAATAAGCCCTTAAAAATAAATGACTTTTGGCTGACGATAATTTTACGCAGTTAACTAAAGCCAAAGCTTGACAAGATATTATAATTAAATACGTAACATGTGCCTTATTTCAAAATCTACTCCCACGCTCAGTCACACAAGTCTGCATGTAAATTTACTTGAATATGAAGCATTACTTCTACAGTAATATAATAAAAAGGTGAAAATTCCGATTCTGAAAATTATTTTCTGATAGAAAGCTAAATTTTTTCCGAGTGGCATATATTATGTCTTATTGTGACAAGGTTTTTATTTGGTAATATATCAATATAAAAATCGAGACGCAGAAAAATGAGGCCTTAAGCTGCTTTCTCGGCGTCCGCTGGCCAGTTTGATATAGGTAAATGGACAGTTAAATCCGCTGTATTAATCCATTATAGCAGGGATTCCCAAACTATTTTAGGCAAGAGACCCCTTTTCCAAAATGAACTGATACCTCAGACCCCCATAGCTAAATTACTTTAAAAATCCTATCTCTAGTTTTTTTCCTATTGGTACAAAATACTAAACAATTTAAAAACTTTGCGATTAAGTTAAGTGAGTAAACTTGACATCATTTTCTCATCAAAATTTAACAAAATAAATAGACATAAAATTCAGTAAATATAAAGTGTAATTAATAATTATTAATACAAATTACGTAAAATACTTAAGTAGGTTCTGTACTCGGATAGCCATCGTAACCGTACTTTACAAACACTTGAGCACTTCGATATACCGACAGTCAACTTAGCACCGCTGAAGGGACTGTAGCACCGCCCAATTTTCGACGGTATAGAACCAGAGTACAGAACCAGAGGACGAAACCTATCCAACTGCAGAGAGGTGTAAGACAGGGTGACGTTATATCCCCGAAACTCTTCACCGCTGCATTGGAAGACGTTTTCAAGCTACTGGACTGGAAAGGATACGGTATTAACATCAATGGCGAGTACATCACTCGCCTTCGATTTACCGACGATATAGTCCTTATGGCAGAATCGCTGGAGAACTTAGGCACTATGCTCAATGACTTCAATAGTGCCTCCCAACGGATAGGTCTTAAGATGAACATGGACAAAACAAAGATCATGTATAACGTCCATGTCACACCTATGCCGGTAGTTGTAAGGAGCACTTAGCTCGAAGTTGTTGACGAGTATGTTTACCTGGGACAAATAGTCCGACTAAGTAAGTTCAACTTCGACCGAGAGGTCAATCGACGGATTCAACTCAGCTGGAAATTACGACATTCCACGACAAAACGATAAAAACGATAAAAAATATAAAAACTTGTGTTAATTGATAGGGGTCGATTTTTAGACCTCGTCGGCCCCCAAAATTAGTTTTCGTTATGTCGACTCCCACTTAAGTCGCAATCACAATCGGTCGACCACTTTGAGAATCCCTGCATTATAGCCCATAAAAGTCCACTGCTGAACATAGACCTCTCCTATAGATTGCCTCATAGGGAGGATTTTGCCATAGTTGCCACGCTTGGCCGGTTCGCGTAAACATATGATTTCTTACGTTTGCGCGAACACTAGATATTTGAATGAAACTAGTTGGAACGAAGTTTTGGAATAAAGTTCTTTTTCGGACGGTACGAATTTGGCGGATGAAGGCTAGGCGAGAAAAAGTGTAAGATTTTTCCGTCACGACCACTTCTGACGTAGTGTAGACGGCCTTGGCGGCTATAAGGAAGCGAGATGGAATAACATACATCTCCCTCGCACTTTTTCTTATCTTGCCATGAAAGAAATATTATTTTATTTTAAATGACGCTTCATCTTAATAGACGCTAGTCTTAGACCATTGGTCTAAGACGCTAGTAATTTATTTATTTGTATTTGTTAATCAATAAAATAATACGTTTATCAATTAGAAGCATCAGTAGCCTAATAGCAGGGCGCGGACCGCGAACTCGTGAAGGTCGTGGGTTCGAATCCGCCATTCGACTACTGTCGTGAACCACTTCTAACACAAGCATTTTAAGCTTACCAAAAGTGGTTTAAGGGAATATTAGTAATGCTTAATAGCATTACTAGTATTAAAAAAAATACTATGAAAGGAACTTCGTTCCAACCGAGTGTTCCACGACACTCGTGCAATGTTTTTTTACGGATTTTATTAATTTATTATTTTTTAACTTATTTTATATTTCCGACATTTCGAGTAGGCCTTACAGCACCAATGGTCAATGAGCGACTGAGTCATCGTAAAATCCATAAAAACTAGTTAACATTCGGGTCAAATAAAACGATGTTATAAACTAATTGTTTTAATTTTTCTACTTTAACAATTGACTGCTATTGCTAGTAAGTACGCCACGTTACAAGAAAGATAAAATTGTAATGTCGGATGTTGTCCATCACCGATGAATGTCGAAGCGCCTACGTGCTTTTGCTACTTTAATTTTAACAGGCGCTTCGACCCTAGTTTCATTCAAATCGCCCTTATGAGGTAATCTATGGGGAGGCCTATGTTCAGCAGTGGACTTTTGATATGCTCTAACGTTAACGACCTATGTAAACAAAGTTGGCGAATAGATTCAATAGATTCAATTCAAATAAACATATATCTAACCGTGTAGCTACGGTGTAAGAATATCCTCTACCCCATATCGTCCCGTGGCGTGGGTGTCGTAAGAAGCGATAGAAAAACAATTGAAACAGGTGAGAAAAAAAACTGCGGCTGCCAACGCGCCTGTCAAGAGTGGCAACTACAACAAATGTCCCCCATATGAGACAATCTACGGGGGAGGCCTATGTTCAGCAGTGGTCTTTTGATATGCTCTAATAATAGCAGCCTGTGTAAACAAAGTTGAGAAATAGATTCAAGTAACATAAATCTTAAACATTTCAACACCAGATTTGCTTCACGGAGACCTAGCAACTGTAACAGCCGTAATTATATTGGCTTCCACAGCGTATTGTGGTTGAAGGTCGATCAATATTGTATATTTCCCGTGGATTTACTGAGGTGATCTAATGTTGCGGAATGTTTTAAGTGGAAGTCTCACCGATGTATTATATAATGTTGTACCTATATTTTTATTATTTTTATTCAACAAAAGCTTGTCAAATATAGGAAGGAACTAGCTCCTGTTACTCCGGTTAACCTTTTAGCCTTTTACTGGAGCTAACTCACATTGACACTTAAATGTATAAATTGTTGTGTTTGTTACAAAAATATTTTTTCATTTTTTTTTATTCTAGGTATACATATAAATAAAATTAAAGTCTGTCTGTAACATTTAAATAAAAACTGACTTCTAATAAACTGGGGGTTATTTGCATCCTATTAAGAGAATAATATCCATTTTTTTTAATTACCTGACTGTCCGGGCTAAAAGTCGGAATGACTGAACCGATTGTGATTAGACTTTACCGACAGGTAGAAATCATATGTTTACGCGAACCGGCCAAGCGTGGCAACTATGGCAATATTCTCCCTATGAAGCAATCTATAGGAGGGGCATTTGATTGAGAAGCCTATTGTTTATGCGTTGGAGTATTTTGGACAAGGTAGGCGGCACAGGTATAGGTCTATAATAATTGGCACGATTTCTGTCCACGCCATTACAAGCTGGGTGTATAATCGACTTTTTAAAAGCTTTAGGAAATTTTCCGGTTGTGAGAGCAAGTAGTGGTTCCACCCCTGACATATATTTGCAATATAGTATGTCAGGGGTGGGGCAACTACATTAATATTTAATATCCCTTAAAAAAGACTAGGGGATATTCCAACCCATCCCACACGGGTCACGGTGGTCAGCCTCAACGGAGACTAGCCATCGACGCAGGACAAGATTATAGTGCCCAAGTGAATTCGCAAGCACAGGTGCACTCTCTATTCCCTCACTCTCATAGTCCGATGGGACGGTTACCCGACACGTCCGGAGAGAGATCAGGCGCAGTACCAACGGCTTTACATGCTTTCCGAGGCACGGGGGTGAGACACCGCCAACTTCCTGACTCCGGGCAGCTACTGAGAATTTCTTGGCAGAAAAACTCAATAACTTTTTGTCCCGACCCCGGATTCGAACCCGGGACCTCATGATCAGCAGTCGTGTTTACAACCTCTAGACCAACGAGGCAGTCATATACACAGGGTTATTTTCCAAAGAGTAGCCAAATTTTAAACTTAAGTTCGAATAGGTATAAATATTGATATACCGTTACTGCAGTTTTGAAAATACGAGTCAATAAGGCTTCTACTTTTATTTGAAATTATCCCAAACTGAATGTGATTTATGGGCAACAACGTTTTTGCCTACCGATTGACCCTTACGATTGTGTGCGTGCGCAGATTACCACGCTTTTTAATTTAAAAGAATCAAAGGACAGATTGTTTGAGATTTTTTTAAATCAATTTTTCTTCACCATTTGCCTATATTACTTATTCTGAACCTTCTCCGCAAATTTGGCCGGTTATTGCAAAGTAAACCTGTATATTCTATTGGTCCCTGTATATTCTATTATACACTATTGGTCATGTGAATTTTTTTATGAGACTGATGATTATCGACGCCCATGAACAACTGCAACACCAGGGGAATTGCAGATGCGTTGCAGGCCTTTTAAAAAAGAGTAGGCTCTTTTCTTGAAGGTACCTAAGTCAATTTTAACTAAACAAGAAAAATTGTTGGTGGTATTCGGTTCCACAAGGAAGAAAACCTTCTTGTATATCGCACAGTAGTGAACCGCCAATCATCGAGATGGTATGGATGGTATGTCGAGTTCTGTCGATGTGCGATGGCGAAATTGAGCGGCCGGAGTTAGTCCGAACAATTCCTCTGAGTAGATACGATACGATATTTGGTTTCGGATCGAATGCAGAGACGGGCCAAAATCAGTTATTGGGTTTTTCAGTCAATAAATTCTCAGTAGCAGCCCGGAGTCAGATATTGGCGGTGTTTGACCCATACCCCGGAACTGTACCCGTACTCGGAAATCATGTTAAACCGTTGGTCCTGCGCCTGGTCTCTCTCCGGATTGTCGTCATAGACCGATACTAGGAGAGTAAGAGAATAGAGAATGCACCTGTATTTGATTGCATTCTGTATTTGATGCATTGCATTGAATGCAACCGTAATCGAAATTCAGTCTGGAGGACATTATTATTCAGAAGAATCAGAAAGGCCTAGCGAGGGGGTAATGCTTTTTAATGAAAAGGCATAATCTGCCGCATTACAAAAAATTTACTCGATCCTCGTTAAGTCATAATTCTCAGTAAGACTAAATACGCGGTATCTCGAATTATATAGACTTTGTAACTCAAACAAAATGTTATTTCCCCGCGAGGTATTGATAATAGATATTTATACTCTATAACTCGAATTAAAAAAGCAGACTCCGTAAGTCGAAGTAAGTAAAATATAATGACATCTCTACTTGGAATTCTCCGTACTCATTGGAATAAAATCCAAAAGAAATATTTGTTGCTTCTGTTAGAACAGAAATAAAAGTACACTATTGCGTGTACTTTGTAAACGTGCAATGAATGAATACATTCATTAAACTTTCTAAATAACACATCTGCGTACTTTATTTCGAAATTTTTGTTAATTCGAAAACACATTAACTCCAAACTTTTAGCATTTCTCTTGAAATTCGTGATTCCACTGTATAATAATAATAATTTATGGAAAGGTCTTTGTCACAAAAGAACTCGCTCTGGCGCGTCGTCACAGTCTTCCCGATTACTTACTACAAATATTTTACAAACTTTATAGTTTACAAATAGTTTAAGTATTTCCAAGGAACCTCGCTATTGAAACTTAATAATTAAATGTCTTTGATTTAACAGATTCTAGTTTAAACTTGAGCTACTTTTTTGTAATACGGCGGATTATGTCCTTTTTTATAATCTTTACCCCTACAATAGGATTTTATCCCTGTATCGTGGACTCAATTTACATAGTATATTTCACAAGGACAAACATCCAAACACGGAACAATTATGTGTAGACCATAGGAATAATTGTTCCATTCGGGATTCGAACCAGCGGTCCTCAGCGCTGCAACTCATTGCTAAGCCACTGCGCCAGGAGCTTCCATTGCGAATTATATTATGTGGATTAACTATAGTTCTGAATAACAATGTTCTTCAGACCGAATTTCGATAACGGTTATTGCTTGTTGCTCTCTATTCTCTTACTCTCCTAGTATCGGTCTATAACAGACTGCAATCCGGAGAGAGATCAGGCTCAGGACCAACGGCTTAATATGATTTCTGAATACGAGTACAGTTCCGGAGTACGGGTCAAACACCGCCAATATCTGACTCCGGGCTGCTACCGAGAATTTCTTGACTGAAAAACCCATTATCTGATATTGGCCCGTCTCTGGATGCGAATCCGTAACCGTATGACCAGTATTAATTTAATAGTAATAATATGACTGCCTTGTTGGGCTAGTGGTTGTAAACGTGTCTGCTGATCATGAGGTCCCGGGTTCGAATCCGGGGTCGGGCCAAAAAGTCAGTTATTGAGTTTTTCTGCCAAGCAATTCTCAGTAGCTGCCCGGAGTCAGGAAGTTGGTGGTGTCTCACCCCCGTGCCTCGGGAAGCAGTAAAGCCGTTGGTCCTGCGCCTGAGCTCTCTCCGGTCGTGTCGGTTTATCATCCCAGGTTTACCGAGTGAGTGAATAGAGAGTGCACCTATGCTTGTGCATACACTTAGGCACTATAATCCTGTCCTACGTCGATGGCTAGTCTCCGTTGAAGCTGATCACCGTGACCTTAGTGGGATGGTTGGAATATCCCCTAGTCTTTTTAAAAGGAATATTAATTATTAATATAGTTCTCCCAGCCTTGACATATTATATTGCAAATATTTGTCAGGGGTGGGACAACTACTTGCTCTCACAACCGGAAAATTTCCTAAAGCTTTTAAATAGTTGATTATACACCCAGCTTGTAAGGACGGTGACAGAAATCATGCCGATAATTATAGACCTATAGCTGTGCCGCCTATCTCGTCCAAAATACTCGAACACGTAATTAACAATAAGCTCCTCAATCTGTATTCAATTTCAAGCTTTGCACAATGAACTGGATGGAAACACGTATACCGGGTGTTTGTGAAACGCTCTCGAAAACGAAGACAGATGATAGTACTAAGGATACCTATGATGATGGGTCACAAAGATATTCGATCCCGAGGAAAAAAAATCATCTTTTCACAACGTTTTATTAACTTTATTCACTCTCCATCATGTTAGTACAGTTAAATGAAACGATATTTCATTTAAAAAATCATGAAAATACTTAAAAATAAAACCAGCAGTGAAACTTTAAAAAAAGATCAGCTGATAATAGGGTCAATATCCTCGCAGGCGCCATACTCTTATCTAGATCGGTACGAAACAATGCATTAGGTATACTACTCACTCTACCCTTCCCTTTCACACACACGCTGCCTCGTGTCGCCTCGCGCTGTGGAATTTACAAATGCTTCAAGGACGTTACTTAAATCGCATTTGTTTTGGCGGGTGGCGGGATTGATTAATAATTTTAGTTTTTGAGACAGTTCCGTGTTGACTATCACGAGCGACAGTTCAATTTTTTTGTTTATTAAATTATTGTCGTTATTACTTGTTATTTATTAATTAATGATATTGTTCTTGTTGATACGTTTTGTGTTTTTTGTTTTGTTTTAATAATGCCTAACGCGTAGGTACTTTTATAGTGCTCGTGAATACGGCAACATGTTAATGTGCCTTGGAGAATCTCATAAGGCCACGGAGGATCGGTAAGTTGCTTCATACCTAATTTTTTAAATAACTTAGTACTGAACTGATCTGAATAGATACATAACTGAATACATCAGAATAATAAACATACCACACAATGGATAAAAAGCATGACTCTAACCTTGTTAACATTTTATTTAAGTATTTTTTCATTAGCGGGAATCGAACCAGTTATTTGGTTTATTTAACCTGTGAATTGAATTAAAGTGGCTACGTGGAGACAAGCACAGTGGCAAAATAGTAGGTTAGTAGATAAGTTAGGTATTTAGACAAGTGTTGTAAATTATTAGGTATTGTGGTACCATCGCTAGTTGCGGGCCGCGCGAATTCGGCGTTCGCGCGTACATTGACCCCTAGTCAGCTGATTGTAATTCAGTAATTCCACTGCTGGTTTTATGTTTCAGTATTTTCATGATTTTTTAATGAAATATCGTTTCAATTAACTGTACTAACACGATGGAGCGTGAATAAAGTTAATAAAACGTTGTGATAAGATGATTTTTTTCCTCGGTATCGAATTTCTTTGTGACTCATCATCATAGGTATGCTTAGTACTATCATCTGTCTTCGTTTTCGGGAGCGTTTCAAAAATACCCTGTATATCCGATTTAGTGCGCCACGACTTTAGAAAAGTGAATCTGTCTATGGTCTATGGAATATATTGTAACATAAAAACATTTTATGTATTTTAATTATTTTATGATATTAAGTTGTATTACAAAGATAAATAATCAAACTAGTAGCGAAAGTCTAAAAGAGTATATTATAACACTACGTTCTAAGAGGCGGTACTTCCATTTAATTTTTGACAAACAATACGGACAACCTATGAGAAATATAATATAGTGCTGTATAGGTTTTTTTTTTTGTATAGAAAAAGGGTGACAAACGAGCACACAATTGCGAATTTAAATGCAGATGCGTTGTCAGCCGTGAGAACTAAGATAGAATGCCTCTTTTCCAGTAAAAAGGGTCTCCGGTTCTCTACACTCACCATACGAAACACAGCAGCATTAAGCTGCCATTTTACGCTAGTATTCTGTGAGAGCGTGGTCCTTCCCCGGTCGAGCCGACGCATTCGTGCTACAACTATACTATTAATATAGCTGCAGCATGGCTCTACCACGTAAAAGGTAATCTAACTTTGAATAATTTTATCGATATATTGTTTATCGATATGATTCATATCGATATTTTATTTAAAATAATTTTTGAGTAATAAATAAAACATTATAAAAGTTTAAATTGATACGTGGGAATTGAGTAAAAATGCCGATCAGCATAATAAATAAATATATTTTAAATACTGCAATTTGTAACAAACTTACAATAATTAGATAAAAAATAATGTACAAAAACCAAAAAAAATAAATAATGCGCAATTATATTGTTTATTATATATACCTATCCAACTGCAGAGAGGTGTAAGACAGGGTGATGTTATGCCGGCCACATACGTAGCGGTATACCTGTACGGTATACCGGAACTGAAGGCTTGTGCAAGTATACCGAACGTCCATAGTGAACACACACGATTCAAGTATGCCTGTGCAGTCTCAGTTCTGCGCCTGTAACAAACCGAAGAAGTCGTGTTGCAGTATAAATATAAGTATTTTGTGAAATATGCCACCGGCACCCACAAATGATGACGTTTTGGCTATTGTTGGTTTGGTGCTAGCTATTAAGAAAGAGAAGTGTAAGAAGAAACGTTCTGTATGTGTGTAAAGAATGGTTACTGAAAAGAAAGTATTCCTACACCAACCTTTTAAATGAATTGAAATTGCCCGAAGGACTGGCACAATTATTTGCGTATGGATGAAAACACATATTTGGAACTCTTTGTCCTAGTAACGCCGTTGATACAAAAGAATGACACGATAATGCGTCCAGCGATAATACCGCATGAGAGGTTAACAGCAACTTTGAGATTCCTGGCGACTGGTAGAAGTTACGAAGATCTCAAGTTTTCACAATAATATCACCTCAAGCTCTAGGCATCATTATCCCTGAGACATGTAACGCTATCTATGAAGTACTTCGCACAAACTATTTGAAGGTAAGTAAAACTACAAGATTATAATCAAAAGTTTACTTTTATTAAAAAAATAGAGAGGCAAGTCATAGTTAGTTTTCATCGTTAAATTGAGAAAATAAAGTCACCTTGGACATGTTTTCGGTGGAAAGTGAACCCGATAATTGAAGGCTGGCATCCGAGATTTGAGGGTCTGGCCTAGTTGGTGCATTTGAACGTATTTCATGAAAATATGTCGGTTGACTCTGCTGAGATTGTAAATTATAATTTATATTTCTGGTATTTGAGTAATGAGGTTCCGATAACATCTGCTGCTGATGGATTTGTTGTGGTACCTGATTTAGCAGAGTTGAACTTGTAAGCTTGTGTGATATCGTTAAGTTACCAAATTGTGCCTCAAATAACGTATCAGTAATAATTTTTTCTGCAAACAATCTCTGTTCTCTGGGCAAGTCACGCAATTTTATTGCCACCATTTTGCCAAAAACGTCGCAACCATCTTCGGTACAGCCGGACGTTTGAAATGATCACGCACCGACAGAAGAACATCTTCAGTTACGGAATCATAATTTGAAGTCCTTTGTCGGCCTTGACCGGTCTCTTGAAGGTGTCGGTGTGTAGACTTTGGACGACTATAGAAGACGTTGATGCATGTGGACTTTGAATGGCGTCAGAAGAAGACTCAGTGTAGATTTCAACTCCATTAGTTTCAACTTCCTGTTTCTTCTGTCTGTAATAATAAGTTAAATATAAGTATTTTTATAAAACACGTGGGTAAAAAGTTTAAGTATTAGTTATTAAGAGTTTTTTGCGTATTTGTTTCAGTTTCCGAAAACAGAAGAAGATTGGAAAGATATCGCAAAACCTTTAAAGACAGATGGAATTTTCTCACTGTATCGGCTCAATCGACGGGAAACATATAGATATTATTCCACCGAGTGAAAGCGGATCTTATTATTACAATTACAAGGGCGGCATAGTATGGTTCTGTTAGCAATTGTGGATAAATATCGATTTATTATGTGCGATTTTGGCACAAATGGCAGAGTATCAGATGGCGGTGTTCTGCAAAATACAGTTTTCTACAAGAAACTTGAGAAAAATCTTAAAGATTCCGGTGGAAGAAAAATTAATAACAGCTTAAAACTATTGCCATACGTTTTCGTAACTGATGATGCGTTTCTTTGAGGTGTGATATGATGAAGCCATTTAGACAAGCGGACTTGAATTCACAAGATAGAAAGATCTTCATTACCGTTTATCTCGAGCGAGGCGCATAGTTGAAAATGCGTTCGGTATATTGGCGGCTAGGTTCAGAATTTTCCACACACAAATTAATATAGAACCAAAAATATTGAATCTGTAGTAATGGCGAGTTGTGCTTTGCATAACTTTTAATCGCTCATTCACGTAATCACTACTCGCCTTCTGAATGTTTTGACCAAGAAAATGCAGAAAATGGAACTATCTTGCCAGGGTTACATGCGGGTGACCACATGATCCCATTAAATAGAAGGGATATGGGAATACTGCACTCAATGCAAAGAATATTCTGGGAACAATTTATGGATTACTTTAGATAATTTCATAAATTAAAAAAATTAATAAATAGTAATAGAATTGAATTTTATTTTGTTTAATTTTTGTGAAGAAGAAAAAATCTTACCGTAGATTCCTCCGTAGATTCCTCAGTCAGGTTCGATTGCGATGTTCTTGGTGTCTCTGGTCGCGGATAAAATGCAATTTATCGTAGTATTATAGACTCGGCACGTATACATCGTTGATGCCTGCCCCTGATTTCTTCTGAATTTTCGACTTTTTGTGTTCTTTTCGGTAATTTGTCCCAGGTATTAATTTTCGAATCACTGATTCCCGATTCGCGTCCGGCTCTATTTCTTTCAAAACATCTACCAATTGTTGGTATGCAGCGTTCTTTTGTCGCGAATATGGTATTCTTTACTTTTATTTGCCATAGACATGGTAACTTCCTATATAAATCTATAAACTCTCTAATTTCTCTCTATTACTGCGGCGTGAATCGACAGACATTTTGGCGCGAAAATAAACACAAACCGACTGAAGCAGGCGCGCGTGCGACTGAAGCGTTCTGACACACACGCTCATGCATACTTGCACAAACCAGTTTGCAGGTATACAGATCGTAGTTTTGAACTGCCTACCAGACTTGTGCAAGTCAGGAAACTTGTAAGTTTTATCACACACGCTCCGGTATACATGTACAAGTTTTCAGTTCCGGTATACCGTTCAGGTATACCGCTACGTATGTGGCCGGCATATATCCCTGGAACTCTTCACCGCTATTGGAAGACGTTTTCAAGCTACTGACTGAAAAGATACGGTATTAACATCAATGGCGAGTACATCACTCACCTTCGATTTGCCGACGATATAGTCCTTATGACAGAATCGCTGGAGGACTTAGGCACTATGCTCAATGACCTCAATAGTGCCTCCCAACGGATAGGTCTTAAGATGAACATGGACAAAACAAAGATCATGTGTAACGTCCATGTCATACCTATGCCGGTAGTTGTAAGGAGCACTTAGCTCGAAGTTGTTGACGAGTATGTTTACCTGGGACAAATAGTCCGACTAAGTAAGTCCAACTTCGACCGAGAGGTCAATCGACGGATTCAACTCGGCTGGGCAGCGTTTGGGAAATTACGACACATCTTCTCGTCACGTATACCTCAAAACTTGAAAACGAAATTGAACAACCAGTGCGTGTTGCCAGTGATGACTTATGGATCTGAGACATGGTCCTTCACTGCTGGCCGTATGAGGAAGCTCAAGTTCGCTCAGCGAGCTATGGAGGGGGCTATGCTCGGGTTTTCTCTGCGTGATAAACTTAGAAATAAGGATATCCGGAGTAGAACCAGAATTACCGACATAGCCCAACGGATTAGTAAGCTAAAGTGGCAATGGGCCGGCCATATAGTTCGAAGAACCCACAACCGAAGGGGAATAAATGTTCTCGAGTGGCAGCCTCGTACCGGCAGGCGAAATTTAGGGCGTCCTTTCACAAGATGGAGTTACGATCTGGTAAGACATGCAGGAAGTCGATGGATGCAGGTGGCTCAGGACCGTGATTTGTGGCATTTCTTGGGGGAGGCCTATGTTCAGCAGTGGACTTAAGGGTTGCAATGATGATGATGACTTAAGTAGGTAATTTTTTTTTAAAACATTAAATCGCAAAGTAAACAAAAAATATAAGAACTTGTGTTAATTAATAGGGGTCGATTTTTAGACCTCGTCGACCCCCATAATCAGTTTTCGTTTATGTCGACTCCCACTTAAGTCGCAATCACAATCGGTCGACCACTTTGGGAATCCCTGCATTATAGCCTATAAAAGTCCACTGCTGAACATAGACTTCTCCTATAGATTACCTCATAGGGAGGATTTTGCCATAGTTGCCACGCTTGGCCGGTTCGCGTAAACATATGATTTCTTATGTTTGCGCGAATACTACGTATTTGAATGAAATTAGTTGCAACGAAGTTTTGGAATGAAGTTCTTTTTCGGACGGTACGAATTTGGCGGATGAAGGCTAGGCGAGAAAAAGTGTAAGATTTTTCCGTCACGACCCCTTCTGACGTAGTGTAGACGGCCTTGGCGGCTATAAGGAAGCGAGATGGAATAATATACATCTCCCTCGCACTTTTTCTTATCTTGCCATGAAAGAAATATTATTTTATTTTAAATGACGCTTCATCTTAATAGACGCTAGTCTTAGACCATTGGTCTAAGACGCTAGTAATTCATTTATGTGTATTTGTTAATCAATAATATAATACGTTTATCAATAATAATATATTAGAAGCATCAGTAGTCTAATGGCAGAGCGCGGACCGTAAACTCGAAAGATCGTGGGTTCGAATCCGCCATTCGACTACTGTCGTGAACCACTTCTAACACAAGCATTTTAAGCTTAACAGAAGTGGTTTAAGGGAATATTAGTAATGCTTAATAGCATTACTAGTATTAAAAAAAATACTACGAAAGGAACTTCGTTCCAACCGAGTGTTCCACGACACTCATGCATGTTTTTTTAACGGATTTTATTAATTTATTATTTTTTAACTTATTTTATATTTCCGACATTTCGAGTAGGCCTTACAGCACCCATGGTCGCGGGGCGACTGAGTCATCGTAAAATCCATAAAAACTAGTTAACATTCGGGTCAACTGCGGGTTAACTGTTATTGCTAGTAAGTACGCCACGTTACAAGAGAGATAAAATTGTAATGTCGGATGTTGTCCATCACCGATAAATGTCACTTCGAAGCGCCCACGTGCTTTTGCTACTTTAATTTTAACAGGCGCTTCGACCCTAGTTTCATTCAAATCGCCCTTATGAGGTAATCTATGGGGGAGGCCTATGTTCAGCATTGGACCTTTGATGTGCTCTAATGGTAACGACCTATTTAAACAAAGTTGGCGAATAGATTCAATAGATTCAATTCAAATAAACATATATCTAACCGTGTAGCTACGGTGTAAGAATATCCTCTACCCCATATCGTCTCGTGGCGTGGGTGTCGTAAGAAGCGACAGAAAAACAAATGAAACAGGTGATAAAACTGCGGCTGCCAACGCGCCTGTCAAGCGTGGCAACTACAATAAATATCCCCCATATGAGACAATATACGGGGGAGGCCTATGTTCAGCAGTGGTCTTTTGATATGCTCTAATAATAGCAGCCTGTGTAAACAAAGTTGAGAAATAGATTCAAGTAACATGAATCTTAAATATTTCAACACCAGATTTGCTTTACGGAGACCTAGGAACTGTAATGCCGGCCACATACGTAGCGGTATACCTGAACGGTATACCGGAACTGAAGGCTTGTACATGTATACCGGAGCGTGGTGTGATAAAACTTGTACAAGTTTCCTGACTTGCACAAGTCTGGTAGGCAGTTCAAAACTACGATCTGTATACCTGCGCAAACTGGTTTGTGCAAGTATGCATGAGCGTGTGTGTCGGAACGCTTCAGTCGCACGCGCCACTGCTTCGGTCGGTTTGTGTTTATTTTCGCGCCAAAATGTCTGTCGATTCACGCCGCAGTAATAGAGAGAAATTAGAAGAGTTTATAGATTTATATAGGAAGTTACCATGTCTATGGCAACAAAAAGTAAAGAATACCATATTCGCGAAAAAAGAACGCTGCATACCAACAATTGGTAGATGTTTTGAAAGAAATAGAGCGGACGCGAATCGGGAATCAGTGATTCGAAAAATTAATACCTACAGGACAAATTACCGAAAAGAACACAAAAAGTCGAAAATTGAAGAAATCAGGGCAGGCATCAACGATGTATACGTGCGAGTCTATGGTACTACGATAAATTGCATTTTATCCGCGACCAAGAGACACCAAGAACATCGCAATCGAACCTGACTGAGGAATCTACGGAGGAATCTACGGTAAGATTTTGTTCTGGCTTCACAAAAATTAAACAAAATAAAATTCAATTCTATTACTATTTATTAATTTTTTAATTTATGAAATTATTTTGCCAAGGAACACTGCCTTCATTACTAAAGTAATCCATAAATTGTTCCTGAATATTCTTTGCATTGAGTGCAGTATTCCCATATCCTTCTATTTAATGGGATCATGTGGTCACCCGCATGTAACCCTGGCAAGATAGTTCCATTTTCTGCATTTTCTTGGTCAAAACATTGAAGGCGAGTAGTGATTACGTGAATGAGGATTAAAAGTTGCAAAGCACAACTCGCCATTACTACAGATTCAATATTATTTGGTTCTATATTAATTTGTGTGTGGAAAATTCTGAACCTAGCCGCCAATATACCGAACGCATTTTCAACTATGCGCCTGCTCGAGATAAACGGTAATTGAAGATCTTTCTATCTTGTGAATTCAAGTCCGCTTGTCTAAATGGCTTCATCATATCACACCTCAAAGGAAACGCATCATCAGTTACGAAAACGTATGGCAATAGTTTTAAGCTGTTGTTAATTTTTTCTTCCACCGGAATCTTTAACAGATTTTTCTCAAGTTTCTTGTAGAAAACTGTATTTTGCAGAACACCGCCATCTGATACTTCATTTGTGCCAAAATCGCACATAATAAATCGATATTTGGCATCCACAATTGCTAACAGAACCATACTATGCCGCCCTTTGTAATTGTAATAATAAGATCCGCTTTCACCGGTGGAATAATATCTATATGTTTCGTCGATTGAGCCGATACAGTGAGGAAAATTCCATCTGTCTTCAAAGGTTTTTGCGATATCTTTCCAATCTTCTTCTGTTTTCGGAAACTGAAACAAATACGCAAAAAACTCTTAATAACTAATACTTAAACTTTTTACCCACGTGTTTTATAAAAAATACTTATATTTAACTTATTGTTACAGACAGAAGAAACAGAGGAAGTTGAAACTAATGGAGTTGAAATCTACACGAGGTCTTCTGACGCCATTCAAAGTCCACATGCATCAACGTCTTCTATAGTCGTCCAAAGTCTACACCCACCGACACCTTCAAGAAACCGGTCAAGGCCGACAAAAAGGACTTCAAATTATGATTCCGTAACTGAAGATGTTCTTCTGTCGGTGCGTGATCATTTCAAACGTCCGGCTGTACCCGAAGATGGTTGCGACGTTTTGGCAAAATGGTGGCAATAAAATTGCGTGACTTGCCCAGAGAACAGAGATTGTTTGCAGAAAAATTATTACTGATACGTTATTTGAGGCACAATTTGGTAACTTAACGATATCACACAAGCTTACAAGTTCAACTCTCTAAATCAGGTACCACAACAAATCCATCAGCAGCAGATGTTATCGGAACCTCATTACTCAAATACCAGAAATATAAATTATAATTTACAATCTCAGCAGAGTCAACCGACATATTTTCATGAAATACGTTCAAATGCACCAATTAGGCCAGACCTCAAATCTCGGATGCCAGCCTTCAATTATCGGGTTCACTTTCCACCGAAAACATGTCCAAGGTGACTTTATTTTCTCAATTTAACGATGAAAACTAACTATGACTTTGCCTCTATTTTTTTAATAAAAGTAAACTTTGATTATAATCTTGTAGTTTTACTTACCTTCAAATAGTTTGTGCGAAGTACTTCATAGATAGCGTTACATGTCTCAGGGATAATGATGCCTAGAGCTTGAGGTGATATTATTGTAGAAAACTTGAGATCTTCGTAACTTCTACCAGTCGCCAGGAATCAAAGTTGCTGTTAACCTCTCATGCGGTATTATCGCTGGACGCATTATCGTGTCATTCTTTGTATCAACGGCGTTACTAAGGACAAGAGTTCCAAATATGTGTTTTCATCCATACGCAAATACCTGTGCCAGTCCTTCGGAGCGAATTTCAATTCATTTAAAAGGTTGGTGTGGGAATTTATTTCTTTTCAGTAACCATTCTTTACACCATACAGAACGTTTCTTCTTACACTTCTTTTTTCAATAGCTAGCACCAAACCAACAATAGCCAAAACGTCATCATTTGTGGTGCCGGTGGCATATTTACAAAATACTTATATATTATACTGCACAACACGACTTCTTCGGTTTGTTACAGGCGCAGAACTGAGACTGCACAGGCATACTTGAATCGTGTGTGGTCACTATGGACGTTCGGTATACTTGCACAAGTTTTCAGTTCCGGTATACCGTACAGGTATACCTTGCGTATGTGGCCGGCATAATAGCCGTAATTATATTGGCTTCCACAGCGTATTGTGGTTGAAGGTCGATCAATATTGTATATTTCCCCGTGGATTTACTGAGGAGATCTAATGTTGCGGAATGTTTTAAGTGGAAGTGTCACCGATGTATTATATAATGTTGTACCTTTATTTTAATTATTTTTATTCAACAAAAACTTGTCAAATATAGGAAGGAACTAGCTCCTGTTACTCCGGTTAACCTTTTAGCCTTTTACTGGAGCTAACTCACATTGATACTTAAATGTATAAATTGTTGTGATTGTTACAAAAAGATTTTTTTCGTTTTTTTTATTATAGGTATACATATAAATAAAATTGAAGTCTGTCTGTAAAATTTAAATAACAACTGACTTCTAATAAACTGGGGGTTATTTGCATCCTATTAAGAGAATAATATCCATTTTTTTTAATAATCTGACTGTCCGGGCTAATCGTCGGAATGACTGAACCGATTGTGATTAGACTTTACCGACAGGTAGAAATCATATGTTTACGCGAACCGGCCAGGCGTGGCAACTATGACAATATTCTCCCTATAAAGCAATCTATAGGAGGGGCCTATGATTGAGAAGCCTATTGTTTATGCGTTGGAGTATTTTGTACAAGGTAGGCGGCACAGCTATACGTCTATAATAATTGGCACGATTTCTGTCCACGCCATTACAATCTGGGTGTATAATCGACTTTTTAAAAGCTTTAGGAAATTTTCCGGTTGTGAGAGCAAGTAATGGTTCCACCCTGACATATATTTGCAATATAATATGTCAGGGGTGGGAGTTAATATTTAATATCCCTTAAAGAAGACTAGGTGATATTCCAACCCATCCCACACGGGTCACGGTGGTCAGCCTCAACGGAGACTAGCCATAGACGCAGGACAGGATTATAGTGCCCAAGTGAATTCGCAAGCACAGGTGCACTCTCTATTCCCTCACTCTCATAGTCCGATGGGACGGTAAACCGACACGACCAGAGAGAGATCAGGCGCAGTACCAACGGTTTTACATGCTTTCCGAGGCACGGGGGTGAGACACCGCCAACTTCCTGACTCTTGGTAGCTACTGAGAATTTCTTGGCAGAAAAACTCAATAACTGACGTTTTGGCCCGACCTTACCGACTTATTCGAACCCGGGACCTCATGATCAGCAGTCGTGTTTACAACCTCTAGACCAACGAGGCAGTCATATACACAGGGTTATTTTCCAAAGAGTAGCCAAATTTTAAACTTATGTTCGAATAGGTATAAATATTGATATACCGTTACTGCAGTTTTTGAAAATACGAGTTAATAAGGCTTCTACTTTTATTTGAAATTATCCCAAACTGAATGTGATTTATGGGCAACAACGTTTTTGCCTACCGATTGACCCTTACGATTGAGTGCGTGCGCAGATTACCACGCTTTTTAATTTAAAAGAATCAAAGGACAGATTGTTTGAGATTTTTTTAAATCAATTTTTCTTCACCATTTGCCTATATTACTTATTCTGAACCTTCTCCGCAAATTTGGCCGGTTATTGCAAAGTAAACCTGTATATTCTATTGGTCCCTGTATATTCTATTATATACTATTGGTCATGTGAATTTTTTTATGAGACTGATGATTATCGACGCCCATGAACAACTGCAACACCAGGGGAATTGCAGATGCGTTGCAGGCCTTTTAAAAAAGAGTAGGCTCTTTTCTTGAAGGTACCTAAGTCAATTTTAACTAAACAAGAAAAATTGTTGGTGGTATTCGGTTCCACAAGGAAGAAAACCTCTTGTATATCGCACAGTAGTGAACCGCCAATCATCGAGATGGTATGGATGGTATCTCGAGTTCTGTCGATGTGCGATGGTGAAATTGAGCGGCTGGAGTTAGTCCGAACAATTCCTCTGAGTAGATACGATACGATACGTGGTTTCGGGTTCGAATGCAGAGACGGGCCAAAATCAGTTATTGGGTTTTTCCGTCAAGAAAATCTCAGTAGCAGCCCGGAGTCAGATATTGGCGGTGTTTGACCCATACCCCGGAACTGTACCCGTACTCGGAAATCACGTTAAACCGTTGGTCCTGCGCCTGGTCTCTCTCCGGATTGTCGTCTGTCATAGACCGATATTAGGAGAGTAAGAGAATAGAGAATGCACCTGTATTTGATTGCAATGCATGCAATTGAATGCAACCGTAATCGAAATTCAGTCTGGAGGACATTATTATTCAGAAGAATCAGAAAGGCCTAGCTAGGGGTTAATGCTTTTTAATGATAAGACGTTATATTTCTCAGTAAGACGAAAAAAATGCCAATGAACCCCTAAATACGTGGTATCTCGAATAATTTAAACTTTGTAACTCAAACAAAATGTTATTTCCCCGCGAGGTATTGATAATAGATATAAGTCGAAGTAAGTAAAATATAATGACATACTATAATGACTACTTGAAATTCTCCGTACTCATTGGAATAAAATCCAAAAGGAATGTTTGTTGCTTCTGTTCTATTGCGTGTACTTTGTAACCGTGCAATGAATGAATACATTCATTAAACTTTCTAAGTAACACATCTGCGTACTTTATGTTTGGGCAAAAAACTCGAAATTCTTGTTAATTCGAAAATTCATTAACTCGAAACTTTTAGCATTTCTCTTGAAATTCGTAATTCCACTGTATAATAATAATAATTTATGGAAAGGTCTTTGTCACAAAAGAACTCGCTCTGGCGCGTCGTCACAGTCTTCCCGATTACTTACTACAAATATTTTACAAACTTTATAGTTTACAAATAGTTTAAATATTTCCAAGGAACCTCGCTATTGAAACTTAATAATTAAATGTCTCTGATTCAAACAGATTCTAGTTTAAACTTGAGCTACTTTTTTGTAATACGGCGGATTATGTCTTTTTTTTATAATCTTTACCCCTATAATAGGATTTTCTCCCTGTATCGTGGACTCAATTTACATAGTATATTTCACAAGGACAAACATCCAAACCCGGAACAATTATGTGTAGACTCTCTATTCTCTTACTCTCCTCGTATAGGTCTATAACAGACTGCAATCCGGAGAGAGATCAGGCTCAGAACCAACGGCTTAATGTGATTTCTGAATACGAGTACAGTTCCGGAGTACGGGTCAAACACCGCCAATATCTGACTCCGGGCTCTGGATGCGAATCCGGAACCGCATGACCAGTAGTAATTTAATAGTAGTAATATGACTGCCTTGTTGGGCTAGTGGTTGGAAACATGTCTGCTGATCATGAGGTCCCGGGTTCGAATCCGGGGTCGGGACAAAAAGTTATTGAGTTTTTCTGCCAAGAAATTCTCAGTAGCTGCCCCGAGTCAGGAAGTTGGCGGTGTCTCACCCCCGTGCCTCGGAAAGCAGTAAAGCCGTTGGTCCTGCGCCTGAGCTCTCTCCGGTCGTGTCGGTTTATCATCCCAGCTTTACCGAGTGAGTGAATAGAGAGTGCACCTGTGCTTGTGCATACACTTAGGCACTATAATCCTGTCCTGCGTCCATGTTTAGTCTCCGTTGAAGCTGACCACCGTGACCTGAGTGGGATGGTTGGAATATCCCCTAGTCTTTTTAAAAGGTATATTAATTATTAATGTAGTTCTCCCAGCATTGACATATTATATTGCAAATATTTGTCAGGGGTGGGACAACTACTTGCTCTCACAACCGGAAAACTTCCTAAAGCTTTTAAAAAGTTGATTATACACCCAGCTTGTAAGGACGGGAACAGAAATCATGTCGATAATTATAGACCTATAGCTGTGCCGCCTATCTCGTCCAAAATACTCGAACACGTAATTAACAATAAGCTCCTCAATCTGTTTTCAATTTCAAGCGTTGCTCAATGAACTGGAAGGAAACACGTACATATCCGATTTAGTGCGCCACGACTTTAGAAAAGTGAATCTGTCTATGGTCTATGGTCTATGGAATGTATTGTAACATAAAAACATTTTATGTATTTTAATTATTTAATGATATTAAGTTTTATTACAAAGATAAATAATCAAACTAGTAGCGAAAGTCTAAAAGAGTATATTATAACACTACGTTCTAAGAGGCGGTACTTCCATTTAATTTTTGACAAACAATACGGACAACCTATGAGAAATATAATATAGTGCTGTATAGGTTTTTTTTTTTATAGAACAAGGGTGACAAACGAGCACACAATTGCGAATTTAAATGCAGATGCGTTGTCAGCCGTGAGGACTAAGATAGAATGCCTCTTTTCCAGTAAAAAGGATCTCTGGTTCTGTACATTCACCATACAAAACACAGCAGCATTAAGCTGCTATTTTACGCTGGTATTCTGTGAGAGCGTGGTCCTTCCCCGGTTGAGCCGACCCATTCGTGCTACGACTATACTATTAATATAGGTGCAGCATGGCTCTACCACGTAAAAGGTTACCTAACTTTGAATAATTTTATCGATATATTGTTTATCGATATGATTCATATCGATATTTTATTTAAAATAATTTTTGAGTAAAAAATAAAACATTATAAAAGTTTAAATTGATACGTGGGAATTGAGTAAAAATGTCGATCAGCATAATAAATAAATACATTTTAAATACAGCAATTTGTAATAAACTTACAATAATTAGATAAAAAATAATGTACAAAAACCAAAAAAATAAATAATGCGCAATTATATTGTTTATTAATGAAATACATATGACTTTATAATCTGTTATAAAATAAATAAGCGTTTGGCTGTGGCACTGCAGAACTGCGGGTTCGGTCCCACATGGAACAAGTGTTTCTATGCCCTAAAATAAATGTTCACTTGAGAAAAAAATTATGAGGTAATACATAAAAAAAGAAATTTAAAAAAATACAGTCGAATTGAATACCCCTCCTTTTTGAAGTCGGTTAAAAATTATTAATTGTTTAAAAAGATTATTTCATCAAATGCTGAACTATATTACACAATATTTAAATATGTTAACAAATTTCTTCACAATAAGTTGCTGCGTCACTTACCGATGATTTTAAGAGATTTAACTATTTTATCATAATGTACTTATGTGGACAAAGTAATTTGAATCTTATATCATTATCGGTATACTTGTTTCGTCGATTCCACTGATAGTTAGCATACGCAGATATTTAAAGCACCAAAATCACTTTTTTGTATCAAAATCTGCTGAAACTTAAATCCAGTGTTCAGGTCGCCAAAACTGTCGTTTGTTTATGTGTTATATCGTCGAGATGGAGCAAATTATAGAGAACTACTTTCCAAAAATTTCGTAATTACAGTTAACATGAGTTACAGCTAACTGAATCATAAGAAACTTATGCAGCTGGATTTATTGGCAGTTTTGGCGGGAACTTGACCGGTTGATGATTTCTGTTCCTGTATTATTGTTTAAATAATGGTTTGAAGTGGATTTTGATGTGTAAAAGTGGTGTGATTTTTGTGTATTAAATGTCTGCGCATGTGAAATATTAGTGAAAACGGTGAAACAAGTGCTCCTATGGTGATGTGAATCTCAAAATAAGGTGTCTGTCTGCTTAGGCGCCTTGAGATACTATTGCCAACTGTCTGCTGGCTCAAGTTGCCTTCAAAATCTCCCGAAAACTACGCAATGTGATGCATCAACATATTGTGAAGCCATAGACTTGGAATATACTGGCGTATAGACGACCTGACAGTCCGAAAACGCGTGACCAATTTTGATTTGTCATTGTGTGCGTTAGTAGTAGTAGTAGTAGTCGTAGTTCTAAAATTATTAAAAAATATTCATATAACATGTTCCTGGGAATAAGCTGAACCTACCTGCCTTTTGTTGGATTTTAATTCAAATGTATAAAATCCCAAGTGATTTTACCGATAAACTTAAAAAACTCCCCAAGAATCAGATCGGAACATTGTATTTTCGAGCTATGATCTTTGGAGAAAGATATTTACTGCCGTGGGCAGTTTCCCGGGAATTTATTTTTTAACATATAGTTAATATAAATAGGTAGATACTTAACTAATTATATACCTATTTATATTTTATATGTTTTATAAAATGTTTTGATAGGGAAATGAAACACGGGGACACGGAGTACATAATGATTGCTTTATTTTTCATATAAATATTACTTTTGACAAACATTTAATAATTAATAATTAAATACATTCTAGAAGTTTATTTTAAGATTCGACTTAAATATAAATGTAAACTTAATAATTTAAGTAAGGAAACTTGTAGGAATCAGTTAAATAATATTGCTCTGTTTAAAGGCCAATATGTTTATGACGATTCATTATGCTTCATGTTTATATTCGTTCATCTGTCCCTGAAAAGTATAAAGTATAATAAACAGAAACAGAAACAGAAACTTTTTTATTCAATATAGATTATAAATAATACTTATTGAAAGTCACTGTTTTGTTTAATTACCACTGGTTCGAAAAAAAACCTCTGTCCTGGGAAGAACCAGCAAGAAACCCAGCGGGACTTTTTTTTTACACAATTAACAACACAAAACAAATTAGAAATAGCTTGGTAGCGATCACCTCATTCCCAGGGGTTATTACCATCCATAAATTCCTTAATATTATAATAACCCTTTTTATACAAACTTTATTTAATAAAGTTTTTGAACTTTGAGCAGGTCAAATTTTGCATATTTTCTAGGATTTTGTTGTAAAAGCGTATACATCGCCCCAAGAATGAATTACTAACTCGATGGAGTCGAGTAACTGGTACTACTAGCTTGTGTCTGTACCTAGTATTTACAGAATGAATATCAGTTATTTTTGTAAAACTACTTTTATTTTTGTGTACGTACATTACATTTTCATAAATATATTGAGAGGCCAAAGTTAATATATTAATTTCCTTAAATTTTTGTCGCAACTACTCTTTAGGCTTTAAATCATACTGTTAATGACAACTTTTTGCGTTCTGTTACTTAAATATACTTATATACTTTATAATTATACTATAATAAACTTATTATTAACAGTAAAGTGCACCAAGTGTCTGAGGATACAAATGCACTATCTATTCTCTCAATCTCGGTATGTTAAGAAAATGGTCACTCATTCATGGACTGACCGCGGCAAGTGCAACTTAATCTCGCAGATCTATTGATCCGCGCAGCTATTACTTAACCACGAGTTCCTCTTCTCTACGACTAACGCTGTAGGGGATGAATCACGCTATTTAAGCCCTCGGCACAAAGTCGTCGGCTATCAAGCATGAATGGGGCATCGAGCATTGTATCAAATACTATAGAATTTATACTATCGCGTCTCATACGCGGGCATCTAGTGGCGCTTCAGGACCATTACTAAATATCTATACCTAACTACGCTAAAAGTTTAACATTGTGACTTGGGAATATAATCTGAAGTTCCGAAGCTCCGCTCAACCCCTTGGGGAAAATAGCGTGATGCTATGAATATTGTACTAGTGTGACCGTGAGGCTGTGCGGTTGGTTAAGTAAGGTTATACATTTATTTTGGTTGATAAATAGATACCTAGTTGGGTTCATAATGGCTTAAAGAGGATAGTCTCAATTTTTTTATCTTTAATGTACTACAGTTTTATAATGTATAAAAATCTGTCTCTATATTTATCTAAAGTTTTGAAAGTTTTTACTTACAGGTACAAATAATGTACAAATGACTCCTTTTAATAAAATTGTTTTTATTCTTCTTTTTCTTTTATACTTCTCAAGAAAATGTTTGCTGCAAATTTTTGAGTTCTTCTTTACATACCAAACAATCCGTCCAATTAATCTTAACCATTTTTTCTAATTATAGAATCCGGAGGGAATTTGTTTGACAAACGGCAAAATAAAATTACATTTTAGAACGCAAACAGAGGATTTATTTTCTTGTTGTGTGGGCAAGTCTATCGATTCATTATAAACATTCAAGATAAATATCGACATTAATTTTGATATAGTTGAGTCAATCCCTAGCGTACATGTAAAATATTTTGTATAAAAATGTATTTACCAAATTCATGCAAATTATCAACTACGTGACTTTTTCTTTGCAAAATATCAAAATTAACAAAATAATTTAAAACATTTTATATTTTAAACAGTATATAACATAAATTTCAAACAAAAATAAACGCTTCATAACATTGACGACGTCTTGAGAATTTACGTGTGAAATGTGCAATTATCAGGATTATTACTATTATTAACACCACAATCACTCACATAAGTAACCATTTTGGAAAAAAGTTACTTACTAAAAATAACCATTATTACACTCTGAAAAATTACAAAATATCTAGGAGCTATTTCTTGCGTGCCGAATTGTGCCGACTTGTCATTCAAAATCGGTTACAGAGTCATGAGATTTGGTATCCTTTTCTATCTTGCATTTTTGCCATAAGGAATTTTCTTCTCCTTTGCACACTATGTTGGTCTATACGCCAGTATATTCTAAGTCTATGTTGTGAAGCAGTGTACTATAAAGGATTATTATCACTTTATACTGAGATAAATGAAGACATGACTTAAAGAACAAGCATCCAAGCCAAATTTCTTAATAAAAAAACCTAAACAGCTGTCGCAGGATGTCGCTTGTCAAGAGTTTTGGCGGGAACTTGACCGGCGGCGGTTTGCTGCTCCTGTATTATTGTTTAAATAATGGTTTGCAGTGGACTTTGATATGTAAAAGTGGTGCAATTTTGTGTATTAAGTGTCTGTGTATTAAGTGAAACGGTGATACAAGTGCACTGATGGTGATGTGATTCTCAAGATAAGGTGTCTGTCTGCTTAGGCGCCTTGAGATACCATCGCCAACTGTCAGCTGTCTGCTGGCTCAAGTTGCCGTCAAAATCTCCCAAGGGCTGCACAATGTGACGCATCAACATATTGTGAAGCAGTGTACTATGAAGGATAAATAAATATTTGGGGAAATCAAATCAGTCTGGATTCAGACGCCATTTTAAAAATATTGGATTGACAAATCTACATGGATTGAAACTTACAAAGATTGTAATATAAAGAAGACTTGGCTTTAGCCTTTACGGTTTCTGAAAATATGAAGAATTAAAGAAAATAAGACTTGGCTTCGGCCTTTATGGATTTTGAAGAGACGGAAAGAAGAAAAATAAGACTTGGTTCCGGCCTTTACACCTTAAAATTCTATATATTCAAAATGAAAAATACAAGGCTGTATGACTTAGTTCCTTTGCCTGTTCTCTTTAGACGAATAATAAAAACAACAACAACTGTCGCTTGTCAACTTGTCATTGTCATTTGTCATTAACTTTGACATTTGATGTTTGTTTCTACGTCAACACTCAACAAATCAAATCAGCTTTGCCGCAGATTTAATAAATAAATCTCTCCAAATACTTTATTTTTAAATTAATGCTTTGGTGTTTAATGTAAAATTTTAAAATGACTACAATATCTTCCTATAACAACGACAAAGTCGTTACCGGCGAGGTGGAATATCCAGCCAGCGACCCTGCTTCTGGGGCGTTTTTCCAACCTGATTATAAAAAGTAAACGATGTTTCTTTAACTTTAACCTGATTGCAGTTTATTTAAAATTAAACAAATAACAATAGTTTATAATTTTAATCAATGATCGCCGCAGTTTTTGTTTACTTCAGTACTTAATAGAATAAGCCTATCTAAGTCCTAGTATCAAGTCTGGATTCTATTTATTTATTTATCCTATATATTTTAAAATAATTGGCTCAGATTATTTTATAATTTCAAACTAGTATTATATTTTGTGTGTTCCTATGTTACAAATACTGCATTAAAATTGTTTACTTTCTCTTTTATCATTACTTTCTATTTCTGTCTTGTTACCTTGTCGAAGTTCTCAATCGTGAAAATCAAAATTATTCATTTATATTGTAGAAATGAAGACCTAAAGATCATGCTTGATGGGTCCAAGGACTCACTGAAACTAGAGGCCATGAAAAGAATAATTGGGATGATTGCCAAAGGAAGAGATGCTTCTGATTTGTAAGTAATGTTAACACGACAAAACATTCACACATAATATAGGTACAGAGTAAATTGTTTTATAATTATAATTTATAAGAAAACATATGCTAACGGGTCAGCCTAGTGGTCAGTGTGTCTGCAGAATGATAAGGATCTGGGATTTGAATTGATTAAAATTATATTAAGTGTATACTTTATTCATTAGATTGTAAAAAGCCATCACTGAACATGGGATCTCCCTATTTATATTTGATTTATATTATACAATATAACTTGACCATACACATCATTATGCAAAGTGAAAAGCACTTGGTCACACACACACACACACACAATCAAGGTTATAAATAATAATTTATCTTCATATTGAACGCAAAATGCGTAGGTATGTTCTACTAGGGCCTAAAAATCAAGATTCCAACGTTTTGTCACATAAAATCGTACCTAACAATCATATTGAACATATAAATTATATAAAAAGCACATTGTCAGAAAGATGAATGATTGTTGAACTTATTAATATTTTTGTTAAATCGATTAATTGCTATTTTTACATAAAAAAGTGGTTTTAGTGGCTTATGATGTAGATTTATCAAGTCTGCATGGAGTGGTAAGCATGATAAAGTTTGAAAATATCAATTGTTTAACTCACTCTATTTTTTAATCTCTTCATCTATCATGTGGTAAGCCACGGAATGTAAATGGCAGTTTAATTTTCTATTGTTTAGTTATAATAATTTTTTTCGGCGTAGAAATCGCAAAATTTTCGGTGTTTTGAGTAGCCTTGTAATAATTTATTTTACTAAATAGACTGCCTCACTCACATACTTCGGCCTCAGCCGCCGTCATGAGTGGACACTGTATCGGTTGTTTGCAGCGGCTCAAAAAGATCACTGTACAAATACAAAATATTCGAAAAACCAAATTTGATACATACTTGATTATTATAATAATCACAGATTTTTATTACAATATTTTAAAAGCACAGAATAAATAATAGTACTACATACTAAAATTGGAAGTATGGTAATAATGTTATTAGTGAAAACTTGTGTGTATTTAAACTACTTTAAAAAATTTACGTATAATCATGTTATACATAATTTTTTTATTGCGCTTAGGGCATGCACAATTGGATTTACCAATAGTTTTTAAATACTTTAAAGTATATATTAATATGTGAAGGAAAACTTTGTATCCCTTTTTAAGCATATTGCATACCCTAAGGAGTGTGTGATTTGGTATTTAGTGAAAGTTTACGTGGAGAATAACTGTAGAAAGCTAAAATTTACTGAAAATATGTGTTACGAATAAATTAAATTAAAAAATATATACATTGTTTTTGATCATAGTGTCAATGTTAAACATGTCACTTGGACAAATTAAGTAGTTTCTTGATGTTCAACTGCCAATGTCTCAGAGTAAGTAACAAAGAGTTTAATTCACTGTTTTAGACAAAAAAGCATTTATTTTATATTTTGTATATTAGATAACTGTGCTATGTTAGATAGCTTGCTTAATATACAAACCTAAAAATTTCATAAATTGGTTAAATTTCAATCACTAGGCGACCACTTGTATTTATTAATATTCTAAAATTTCATCCTCTAAATCTCCCATTAAAAATACTGTAGATAACAAAGTTTCTATGTACCAAGACCAATTAATTTAAAATCAAAATTAAAGTTAGTTTTATAAAAAAATTGGTAAATTTATGTAATTTTCTCAGTAAGTATCAAAATGTAACTTAGCACTGTTGAAAGATGAGTTAACCTTGTAGACGCGATAAGTTGTAGACAATGATATTACTGATGAGATGGTCCCCACTAGATGAAGCGAAAACCTGGTAAGACATGCAGGAAATGGATGGATGCAGGTGACTCAGGACCATGCTTTGAGATGTGAGTAGACTTGTGATGGGCTGTAACGATGATGACAATAACGAATAATAATATACTAAACTAGCAATCTGCCCTGGCTTCGCACGTTTTTTTTAATACCTTTATTCATATAAAATTTTAGTTTTATGCTATGTAGAGACACCACAAATATTACAATTTATAAAGTATTTCTAATTAATTAATAATGTACTTTTTTTTTCAGATTTCCAGCAGTAGTGAAGAATGTTGTATCGAAAAATATTGAAGTAAAGAAACTTGTTTATGTTTACTTGGTGAGATATGCAGAGGAACAACAAGATTTAGCTTTGCTCTCTATAAGTACATTCCAAAGGGCATTGAAGGTAAATTTTGATTATTTTGACTGCAGTTTTTTTTATTATTTTCAGTTTTTATCAGGAAGACGCTGCCCATTTTCTGTTTCAGTTTTCCTCTGTCCTACTTTTACGACTCCCACAAAATTATGTGGGGTAGCAGATATTCCTACACCACCACTAACAGCAATAAGTAAGGTTCTCGATTTGTAGTTGGTAAAAATTTAATTCTTAACTAAAGAGTCCCTTAGCACATAGAAAATTAAAGAATTTGCTATGTGCTAAAGGAAGTAAGTAACAAGGAAGTACTAGTCAGTTAAGCTCTTTTTACTAGATGATTACAGTAGTTACATTAACTCCGACCTTGTGCCACTAAGCAGTAGCACACTATTAGGTTTAGGCTTTGGCTCTCTAATGTTTGGCTTTCAGTTAAAGTTAAGAAAGTTAAAGTTACAGCTTATATACGTCCCACTGCTGGGCACAGACCTTCTCTCATTTCTGAGAGGGTTTTAGGGCAAGGAAGTGTCCGCCGCGCTGCCTCAGAGCGTGTTGGCGAACTTCACATGTCTTCGAAATATTTTTTTTTTTATTTCTCAGACATGCCGGTTTCCTCACGATGTTTTCCTTCACCGCCGAGCACGTGGTAAATCAGCACTTAAAATTGCCATTAGCAATTTCATTGGTGCCGACGGCGATCGAACCCAGGTTGCTTGCGTACTGTGAAATTAACAGCGAGCGCTAACCATCTGAGCTACCACGACTCTCGGTTACGAGGCTTTAAATTCTAGTAGACTGAGATCATCATCACCATTGTTACAGTCATTCACAACTCCACTGATGTACATAGGCTTGCCACAAGGAATGCAACATAACATGGTACCTGAGCCACCTGCTTACTTACTAGGTCGTCGCTCACCTAGTCACGTCATCGAATACTACACTTCGCTTACCGGTACGGTCATCATCTTCATCATGATTGCAGTCAATCACAAGTCCTCTGCTGAATATAGGTCTCCTCCCAAGGAATGCCACAAAGCGTAGTCCTGAGCCACCTGCGTACATTGACTTCCTGCTTCTCTTACCAGGAAGAACTGTGTTACTCTATCGAGTAGAGGGCTGTCTTACACTCCACTTGCCTTCACGGGGCTGCCACATGAAACTTGGCCGGCCCATTGACACGTTAGCTCACTGATATGTTGAGCTGTCAGTTACTCTGGTACTACTGTGGATGTTCTTATCTCGAATTCTATCGAGCGGAAAAAGTCCAGGCCTAACCCTCATCGTAGCTATCCGAGTGACCTTGAGCTCTCCCTAATGTCCAGCGGCGAAGGATATCTCAGACAGATGTTATTATTGGCAACGTACTAGATGTACACTCTTATAAGTTTTAAGGAAAACATGACGAGATGTCTAAGATTACTTTAATATCAAAAAAATTGTCTTATTAAGAAATCTCTATATATAAAAATTAAAAATCAATTGCTGTCCGTTAGTCTCGCTAAAACTCGAAACTGGCTCGACTGAGTGTGTTTGAGTGGTTCCCTGGATAGTTTAGATTCACAATTGGACGCGGTAGGTGGCGCTGTTATCGAGATTCAGAAAAAACCTGTGCAAAGCCGGGGCGGATCGCTAGTTTGAAATAAATATCTAGAGCCACTCTTTCTTTGTACGCCAGGACCCCAACCAGTTGATCAGAGCCAGTGCATTAAGGGTACTGTCGTCCATCCGTGTCTCTATGATAGTACCTATAGTGATGTTGGCGATTCGTGACTCAGCCAGCGATATGAGCCCCTACGTGCGTAAGACTGCGGCTCATGCTATACCGAAATTGTACAGGTAAGTTAATATTCTTCTATACCAGAATGTCTGAACTATAAAAATAAAAAACCTCGCCATGTTGCGAAAATCAGATTCCACCATCCAACCATCTGCGCAGGACAGGATTATAGTGCACGAGTGTGCGTAAACACTGGTGCACTCTTTACCCTCTTTTGCACTCTTTACTCTCATAATCCGATGAAACGGTAACCCGACATGACTGGAGAGATCAGGCGCGGGACCAACGGCTTTAAGTGCTTTTCGGGGCACGTGGGTGAAACTCCGCCAAATTTCTGACTCTGGGCTACTGAGAATTTCTTGACAGAAAAACGCAATAAATGATTTTGACCCGACCTGGGATTCGAAGCACCCGGGACTTCATTATCAGCAGTCGCAATTACCATCACTAGACCGAAAAGTCAGTCAAACTCATTAACATTATGTCATCTGTCGATCGCTATCATAGTATGGAGTTCATGCATGTTTTATTTTGTGATTTTGTTAGTTTCTCTACCGACTTCAAAAAGGGGACTGTACTCAATTCGAGTGTATTTTTTTTTGTTTTTTTTTTATGTGTGTTACCTCGTAACTTTTTACTAGGTCAACCGATTTTGATGATCCTTTTTTTATTTAAAAGCTGGTGCTTCTCATGTGGTCCCATATAAATTTTATCAAGGTCCGACCGAAAGTTTTTGAGTTATTCTTAATAATTTATATTGAAGTCGGTTGTACAAAATTTTTAATTTTTAATTATTTGTGTGTTCAAATGACGAAAACTTCATAGTCGCGAAAAAAAACTTATTCACAAAATATTAAAGTATTTGTCGGATAGAAAGTCTACGGGATATAACTTTTTTTTTCTTTTTATTATTTTAACGTAACTAGGATTTCCTCCTGTATCGTGGAGGCAGTTTACATACATTAATTGCAAAAGGACAAACATCCAGACCCGGAACAATTATTTCGTAGATTATACAAATACTTGTTCCGTGCGAGATTCGAACCCGTAACTCACTGCTAAGCTATTGCGTCACGGGGCCGTCAGATGCACTATTCTTCTGAATACTATCACCGATATAGTTGTCAACGTATTTACCAGTCATAGTAAGTACGTAGTACACACAAGAAAAAATTATGTAACAGTGAAGTAAGCGAATGTGGTGCCCTCAGATCAGGTTTCTTTTTTAGTCTGGCTGTGTGGTGGTGTAGCCTGTTCTCCTACATTAATAAACATTATATTACCATTATACTATTATATTTATTCATCAATATTAAATAGCATTCCTTTTATCTCTGTATAATCTGTACATCTATACAAATAGGTAAATAAAATTGAAGTGTCTGTTTGTAATGTGAAAATTACAGCTTTTTACTAAATTTATATGAAAGTATATACGGTGCTTATAACAAAAATCTTTAAAATTTTTGTCTGTCGGTCTGCCCGTCTGTTTGTTCCGGCTAATCTCCGAAACGACTGGACCGATTTTGACGGGACTTTCACTGGCAGATAGCTGATGTCATGAGGAGTAACTTAAGCTACTTTTATTTTAGAAAAATTATTAATGTTCCGCGCAAAAAAGTTAAAACCCCAAATAACACGCCAAACAACCCCAAATAGTCACAGGACAGTCATTAATGGCGTCTGACGATTGTCCTAACACTACTGGTCGCCTATTTGTCACGACTGTAAAACCAGTACGTGTTGTCACTTTTTTTTCAAAGAAAGATAAAACAACATGTGTGCAGTTCACACACGTTAGAAGTTCGAGAGAATGAGACGAATGCATAGTAGAATAATTGTACGATTTATTTATTACTAGCGATCCGCCCCGGCTTCGCACGGGTGATTTTTTGGTCTTGACAAAAGCGCCACTTACCGGGTCCGATTGTGAATCTAAACCGTAGATGCACAGACCGCGGCCCCCGGGCCGCATGCGGCCCGCCGGTCGAATACTGGTGGCCCGCCGGCAGCAAAAATAATACTCTCGTACATTCGAAAAATATTGAATTATATTCCAGAATAAAACCAAAAAAATATGTTCGAAAAGTAATTTGAATCTCGCGCGCGCGCTCTTAAGTGCGCTTATCGATGCGCCGTGCATGCGTCGGTAACAGCGGTCGGTAATCGGTTAAATTCGTTTTCTTGAGGAACCGCCGCGGCCGGCGGCGCGGCGACGACGGCAGCGCGGTGGCGGCTTATCCACGGGTTATATTGTTAGAGCAAGCGAGACAGCAATATTCCCGAATTCCCGATTGCTCGCGTAGGTAGATACACGAAGCTTCCAGATTCGGTTTCGTGATTTCTCCAGACAGTTTTCGACTCTATACGCGCGGTATAAAAGCCACGCTAACCGCAGCGACCGACAGTTCGGTTTTAATTTGAGTGAAGTGTCAATAGTTCTAGTGTAGATTTTAACTCGACTAGCCGGTGTCATATATTTTGATCCACATTCAACGTAGATTTCCCGTCAAGTGCCGTGTATAATTGTGTTGTGAAATCGTAAGTAAAACTCTGTTATTAATAAGTGTTTCCCTACCTATTTAATCAATTATTTTTGGTAATTTAAAAAAGGATGGGTAATTTAAGTAGGTACTGTAATTGTTTTAGGTGCTGTGTTAATCCTAGCCAGGATTAAAACGCAACATGGACAAGCCAGGACCTAGTAAAAAACATAAGGTTAAAGATGAAAACCGGCAGTTTCAAGAAATTTGGACTGAGAAATACTTTTTTGTATGGTACATAACAAAGTCGTTTGTTTAATTTGCAAGAATTCTGTTGCGATTGCAAAGGAATATAATGTAAAAAGGCACTATGAAACGCAGCATCCTACTTTTACCAAGTTTACAGGCGAATTAAGGAAGCAAAAAATGTTGTCTTTAAAACGGGAGCTTATTGGTCAGCAAGCTATGTTTACAAAACCCATTCAAGATTCAGAAACAGCTACAGAAGTTAGTTATGAAATTTCTCGAATGATAGCAAAGCGAAGTCGCCCCTTCAATTATGGGAATTTTGTAAAAGAATGCATAGAAATTGCCGCTAAGATGTGAATGTGTCCAGAAGCAGTAAAAAAGTTTGAGAAAATTCAACTGAATCGTATGACTATCCAAAGACGAATTATGTCATTGTCAGGTAATATTGCGGAACAATTAAATGAAAAAACTAAGATCATTGAATTTTTTTCATTAGCACTCGACGAAACCATTGATATTAGTTCCACAGCTCAACTTCTGATATTCATACGAGGTGTTACTCAAGATTTTGAAGTCTTAGAAGAGTTATTAGGAATGTGTTCATTGAAAGGTCAAACCAGAGGAGTTGATATACTCAATGTACTTTTGGATGAGTGTTCAAAAACTGATTTCGACTTATCAAAATTATCGGGAGTTGCGACTGACGGTGCTCCTTCGATGATTGGTATCAATTCTGGGCTAGTTACTTTGCTGAAAAAGCATCTGCAAGAAAAAAACATAAACGCTGAAGATCTCATGCAGTTTCACTGCATTATACACCAAGAAGCCCTCTGTTATAAAAAAATTGAATTTCAAAATGTCATGAAAGTGGTAGTTTCGACTGTAAATTTTATAACATCACGAGGACTCTATCACAGGCAATTCAAACAATTCCTTGATGACATCGAAAGCGAATATGGAGATTTACTGTATTATACAGAAGTAAGGTGGCTAAGTCGTGGATTGACACTGGAACGATTTCTAAATTTAATAGAAGAAATTGGAATATTTCTGGCGGAAAAGCAAAGGGATGTCCCGGAACTTAAAAATCCTGATTGGTTGTGTTATTTGGCAAATCATTTGAATGTCTTGAACACACAGCTTCAAGGCAAAAATCAACTGATATCCCAGCTCTACGTTCATGTATCATCCTTTCAATGCAAGCTGACACTTTTCAGATCGCAATTGAATTCTGGAAATTACAACCATTTTCCGAATTATAAGAAAATGGCTGAAAAATTGAACAAAACTGCGATTAATTTCAGTTATGTAGAAAAGCTAGATATTTTGATTCAATCTTTTCAAGACAGATTTTCGGAGTTTAAAAAAGTGAAACCTCTGTTGGACATATTCAGCAATCCTTTCACGATTTCAGTTGAAAATTTATCTATTTATGAAAATTATATATTTATATTATATATTTATGAAAATTATCGACATTCAAAACGACCAAGATTTACGCAACAAATTCAACGAAGGAGACTTGCTGAACTTTTACCGCTGCATTGATAAAAATACGTACAAAGAGTTGCGCATAAACGCTCTGAAATGTGCCAGCTTATTTGGTTCTACCTATATATGTGAACAAACCTTTTCAATACTAAATAATAATAAAACAAAAAATCGAAACCGCCTTGCAAATGAAAGTTTGGAAGCAGTTTTACGTGTTGCTACAAGTAAATTTGAGCCAAATATAAAAAAGATTGTAAGCACTATGCAGTGCCACGCTTCAAATTAATAAATTCTTTTTCAATTTTAATACATTATTATCAATTCTTTATTGTCTTTTATTACCTATACTTCTGGCGGCCCGCCATCAGTTCATAATTTGCCCGAGTGGCCCCTAGTCTTAATAAGTCTGTGGATCACTGATCTAAACCATCCAGGGACCCCACTCAAAAACACAAAAAGAAATAAAAAAAATTGAAAATGTGATTTATTTTTTAATTATCGCCCCCCCTTGCGGGTGGAATTTCGTAAAATCCGTTCTTAGCTGACCTCTACTCGGCGAAAGGAATATTCCTACCAAATTTCATGTCTCCAGGCCTAATGGTTCCAGAGATATTTGTGATGAGTCCGTACATAGGTGGAAATTTCTATATCACATGCAATAGGAAATACTGTATACTGACTGTATTCCATCTCATTCTCTCACAGGCTAAATCCTATAGATGTATATGTTTGTCTCTTTTTAATGTTGCTTTTTCGTTTCATCGAGTTTCAAATCACAACAACTCAAAAATGTTTTCACATCAAAGGTCTTGCTATACATGTATCATTAGAGACAGAATCCCTTGTTGTACAGTCTTGATCAGGAGCAGAAAGAGGAACTCGTGTTGATCATAGACAAGCTGCTGTCAGACAAAGCGCCACTGGTAGTGGGTTCGGCTGCAATGGCGTTCTCCGAAGTGTGCGGGGACAGGGTCAGTCTCATACATAAGAGTTACAGGTAGTGTTTCAATTTTCAATACTATTTTAATTAAAATATATATATAATCATCATGTTTTTATATGTGGTAGAGCCACGATGTAGCTTTATTATGGTAGTAGCTAACACGAATAGGTCGGCTCGACCGGGGAAGAACCACGCTCTCACAGAATACCAGAATAAAAGTAGCTTAATTCTGCTGCATTTCGTGTGGTGATTGTAGAGGAACCGGAGACCCCTTTTACTGGAAAAGGGGCATTCCATCTTAGTCCTCAGGGGTGACAACGCATCTGCATTTTGATTCTTAATCGGGTATAGATGTAGATGTCTATGGCTCACAGCATCCACTTCCCATCAGGTGGACTGTGTGCTCGTTTGTCACACTTATTCTATAAAAAAAATGTCCTCCAGACTGAATATTGATCACAACGGCCAGTCCCATCGGTCACTAGCCATCTGCTCAAGACAGGATTACAGTGCCCGAGTGTACGCGCAAGCACAGGTGCACTCTCTATTCCCTCACTCTCACAGTCCGATGGGACGGCAAACCACACGACCGGACAGATATCAGGCGCAGGACCAACGGCTTTATGTGCTTTCTGAAGCACGGGGGTGAAACACTGCCAACTTCCTGACTCTGGGCTACAAATGAGAGTTTCTTCACAGAAAAACTCAATAACTGATTCGAACCCGGGAGCTCATGATCAACAGTAGGGTTTACTAGACCAACGAGATTGTCATTATATCAAAAAGTTAATGTCGTCGATGCCGTCTTGGCTCTTCGGACCATTGTCGGAGTCGGATCCGGAGTACAGTACCACTCGCACTTCCATTGCGGTTGCGTTCTGCAGGTTGCCGCCATTTATATTACTTTAAGTCGGCGAATTGGGATGGGATGTTTTCTTTTTTAAGTCCCACCGGATGATCACAAAGTTAATGCCGATTCTGTCACTGATGTGGTACTTCAGGGAGTGGAACTTTTTACTCCATCATCTGTAGTACCCATCGGAGGTAGATCTCAGCCTTGTTTTGGTCACTCCAGTAAGACTGCATTGCTCTATTAAGCTACATTACATTATTCAATCCTATTGTCACCTCTTAGGAATGAATGACGGATACTATAAATATAAATGTTTGATAGATGAATCATCATCATCATCATCATCACCATTACAGCCCTTCACAAGTCCACTGCTGAACATAGGCCTCCCCCAAGGAATGCCAAAAGCTCGGTCCTGAGCCACTTCCATCCATCGACTTCCTGCATGTCTTACCAGGTCGTCACTCCATCTAGTGGAGGGGACGCCCTACACTTCGTCCGCCGGTACGAGGCTGCCACTCGAGAACCTTTTCTCTCCATCGGTTGTCGGTTCTTCGAGCTATATGGCCGGCCCATTGCCACTTCAGCTTACTAATCCGTTGGGCTATGTCGGTCACTCTGGGTCTACTGCGGATATCCTCATTTCTAAGTTTATCACGCAGAGAAACTCCGAGCATAGCCCTCTCCATAGCTCGCTGAGCGACCTTGAGCTTCCTCATCCGGCCAGCAGTGAAGGACCACGTCTCAGTTCCATAGGTCATCCCTGGCAACACGCACTGGTTGTACAGTCTCGTTTTCAAGTTTTAAGGTGTACCTGAAAAGAAGATGTGCCGTAATTTCCCGAACGCTGTCCAGCCGAGTTGAATCCGTCGATTGACCTCTCGGTCGAAGTTGGACTTACCTAGTCGGACTATTTGTCCCAGGTAAACATACTCGTCAACAACTTCGAGCTTAGTGCTCCCAACAACTACCGGCATAGATGTGACATGGACGTTATACATGATGACGTTATAGATGAATAAAGAAGGATAATTATTGTCTTTTGATTCCTCTAGGAAACTGTGCTCCTTACTGGCTGATGTGGATGAGTGGGGTCAGCTAGCCCTCCTCAATGTCTTAACTGTTTACGCTAAAACTTGCTTCCCGGATCCCAATGAAGAGGTGAGTTTAAAATTACATTATTTACTTAATGACGACCTCTTTTTCAGCTTCGGTTTGGAGGGTATAGAGAGCTAGTATAATCACAGACTGTCAGTTCTTAAACCTCACGGGTGACAACGCTTCTGCAGATACTTAACCGAGGATATGGGTCACAGCATCCACTTACCATCAGCTGGACTGTGTGTTCGTTTGTTACCCTTATTCTATAAAAAATGCAAGTTACGTTTCCAGAACTACTCCAGCGACGACTCGGCAGACAAACCGTTCTACGACTCTGATAGCTCGGGAAGCCCAGGCCGCAAGTCCGCCCCGTCTCCCAGTCTGGACCCGGACTTAAGGTTGCTGCTCAGAGCCGCGAAACCGTTGCTGCAGAGTCGGAACGCCGGCGTAGTGATGGCTGTAGCGCAACTCTTCTATCATTGTGGACCTGGTGAGTCTGGAATTGGGAAACTATAATTCATCATCATCATCATTACAGCCCTTCACGAGTCCACTGATGAACATAGGCCTTCCCCGAGGTAGATCACAAAGCACGGTCCTGACTACGTCCATCCATCGGCTTCCTGCTTATCCTACCGGGACGTCACTCTATCTAGTGGAGGCCTGCACTTCGGATTAGTAAGCTGAAATGGCAATAAGCCGGCCATATTGCCCGAAGAACCAACAACCGATGGGGAAGAAAGTTTCTCAAGTGGCAACCTCGTACCGGTAAACTATAATTAGTACATCATAAAGCAACCAAGACAATCCGGTGAGCTGTGAGCATGTAGTGGCGGTGTAAGAATATCCAATACCTCATATCGTCCCGTGGGTCGTAAGAGGCGACACAGAGAAACTGAAACAGATGATGGGCAGCAGCGTCTTCATAATAGCAAACTAGAAAATAAAAACTGTAATTACCAACCTACAACTATGGCAAATATCCCCTTTAAAGAGACAATTTATGGAGAATCTGTGGACTTTGATTGGCCATATTGATGAAATATGCAAATGTGAATTATACAATATGAATAATAATAACCTCCTCCAGACAGAATTTCGGTCACGGCGGCCTGTATCAACAGAGACTAGCCATCGGCGCAGGACAGGATTATAGTGCCCAAGTATACGCGCAAGCACAGGTGCACTCTCTATTCCCTCACTCTCATAGTCCGATGGGGACGGCAAGCCAACACGACCGAAGAGAGATCAAGCGCAGAACCAACGGCTTTACGTGTGTTCCGAGGCACAGGGTTGAAACACCCCCCCAACTTCCGGACTCCGGGCTGCTACTGAGCATTTCTTGACAGAAAATCCCAATAACTAATTTAGGCTCGACCCGAATCCAGGACCTCATGATCGGCAATCTCGTTTACGACCATTAGACCAATGAGGCAGTCAACATGGTAACTTGATATACAATGTATAACAGCTTGTTCACACATATTGACTTATTTTTGTCGAGTCCATGCCAATAACGAACAAATGTAATTAGTGATAGTGTTTAAGCATTTTTTGCATGTAGACGTGGTTTTTATGTCTGTTTTCTTTTTCTATTTGTTTTTGTTATATTAGGATAGGATTAGGATTATTTATACACTGTTTTTCCTCGCTTTTCAGAGAATACAGGTGTCCTCAGAATGTATTCCTTCAATTGGAGTAGCACGGCAGAATTACTGCTTCACAACCCTCTTAGAAGTGAGAGCCCGTACAGCTATATAGGATCACTGTCGAATCCCACAATGTCTACAATCCAACTAGGTCAAAACAAGGCTTCGAACCCAGTACCCTTGTCTCAAATTGCACGCCACTATCTGTGATGAATGCGGTTTAGCACTATTTCTTTCTTATAACAGCTCAAGAACTTCCACCCGTTGCGAAAGCCATGATCCGTCTACTCCGGGCTCCGATAGAAGTGCAAAGTGTGGTGCTCAACTCTATCGCAGCACTTACGGTCACTAAACGGGTGAGTAAGCTCTTATATTTTTATAGGAGAAGGGCAAACGAGCATGCGGCTCACCTGATGGTAAGTGACTACCGCCGCCCATGAACAACTGCAACACCAGGGAACCAGAGGAATTGCAGATGCGTTGCCGGCCTTTTAAAAGGAGTAGGCTCTTTCTTGAAGGTCCTAAGTCGTATCGGTCTGGAAAAATCGCTGGTAGTAAACTATTCCACAAGGAAGTTGTGCGAGGAAGAAAACATCTTCTAAATCGCACAGTGGTGGACCGCCAATCATCCAGATGGTGGATGGTATCGGGAGTTCTGCCGCGATGTGCGTTCGTGAAATTTGGCGGCTGGGATTAATCCGAACAATTCCTCAGAGCACTCCCGTGGTAAATGCGAAAGAAAATGCAAAGAGATGCAACATCTCTTCACAGCGCCAATGAATCGAGCCGATCGGAAAGGACTCGGTCGTCGACGATTCGAGCCGCTCTGTTTAGATGCGGTCAAGTGGAAGGAGCTGGGGAGCCCCAGTCCAGAGATGGGAACAGTATTCCATGTGAGGCCGAACCTGCGCCTTGTAAAGTTGCAGGCGTTGTGCCGGCATGAAATACTGTCCCGCTCTGCTGAGCACGCTGCTTTTTAGAGGCCAATTTGGCCTTCTTCCAAGTGACCACGAAACTGCACGTCACTCGATATGTCGACGCTGAGGATTCCGATACTGGCTGAGGCAACAAGGAGAGTGCCTTGAAACTGAGGAGATACGACAAAGGGTTCTTTTAGCGTAACTTGTGTCTTCTGAGGATTAAATTGACTAGATTTAGTCGCCCCAATCCGAGACTTTTCTTGAGCAAAGACTCGACTTCAGACACAAGTTTACTCCGGTACTCGGCGACGTTTTCCGAGAAATATTGGCACGGCCGGTGTATAGAGTATCACCAGTGCTGTCATCCGCATAGCAATGTATGCTACCGGTTTGCAACATATCATTGATATGCAGAAGAAACAGCGTTGGTGATAGCACGTAGCCTTGTGGAACACCAGCGTTAATAGGCTTGTAATCGGAGCATGCACCGTACAATACCATACAACGACCTTGATGCTCCGATCTGCAAGAAAGCTGGTGATCCAATTGCACAATTTCTCGGGAAGCCCATAGGAAGGGAGCTTCGAAAGAAGCGCTTTGTGCCAAACCCGATCGAAAGCCTTCGCAATGTCCAAACTAACGACCAATGCCTCCCCTTGGACTCTACTGCCTCCGCCCATCTATGAGTCAGGTAGACCAGAAGATCACCAGCTGATCGACCCCGATGAAAACCGTTTTGGCAGTCACTAATCAGCTGGTGATCCTCAAGGTACCGCATGAGCTGGCAGTTTATAACGGACTCCATTATTTTGGAGAACAAGGGGTGATGGCGATAGGCCTGTAGTTGGACGAGTCTGAGCGGTCGCCTTTTAGGAATCGGTTGGACAAAATCTGTCTTCCATGATTTCGGGACTACGCCTAGGGAGTAGGAGTACCGGAAAAGACGCGTTAGAACCGGTGCCAACTCCGGGCACACGTCCTCAGCACAATTGGGGATTCCGTCAGGCCCACTCGACTTGTGGATGTCCAGGAGAGGAGGATTTGCGAACCGAGCGCTGTGAGAACCGCACATCCGTCATGGAGCACTCACACCGCGGGATGGTCGGCGGTGTGTTCCCCGTCATCAAGAGTCGAGTTGGACGCAAAGGGCCTAAAGGTCGGCTTTTCTTTTGGTGCGTAGGCCAGTGAGTCGTCCTCCTGTGCAGAGATGGTAGTGATGGCTTACAGAAATTCCTTGGACAGCCTTGGCGAGAGACCAGAATGCACGGTTCCCGAAGGAAGGCGAACTAGTTTCTCGCCAATTCTGTCTATGTACTCTGACTTTGCCTTGGCAATAACTCTTTGAAGCACCTGGAGGCGAAGTTATACTTCTTTTTAAGCATGCTGGTGTTTACATCCCGTGCCGCCAAAGCCTCAGCCCAGGCTTGATAGCACTCCTGCTTACTGCGTAATGCAGTCTTACAGGAGCGACCAAACCAAGGCTGAGATCTGCCTCAATGGGTACCACAAATGATGGAATAAATAGTTCCATTCCTGTAGCACCACATCAGTGACAGAGTCAGCAACAGCGCTGTGATCATCCGGCGAAGCAAACCCGCCCCATGGGTAGGATGCAAGAAAGACCGCATTCCGTCCCAATCCGCCGACCTGTAATGCCAAACACGGCGGCAACCTGCAGAACGCAACTGCCAGGGCGTGAGTGGCACCACACTCGGATCAGACAATGGTCCGAAGAGCCGAGAGGGCATCGACGGAAACCTGATATCCGTCCGGATGAGAGGTCAGCAGAAGGCCCAACAAGGAAGGTGCATGATCCTCCACATCTGGAATCCGCATAGGCGAAGTAACCAGTTGTGTCAGACCATATATCAAAGCAAAGTCATAAACAAATTTCCCGCATGATCGGTTAAACGTGAACCGAGCTATTCGGCGTGGTGGGCGTTAAAATCGCCAAGGATCACGATCTCTGCGGATGGGACCTGTTGTAGCAAGGAATCTGTAGGCATTTGGACTTGGTCGATAAGTCAGTCTGTTTCGGCATTAACGCCATGGGACCTATAGAGGCACCCCTGGACGTGCGGATGGTCGGCGCTGTCTACGCGTAGCCAAAGGATGGACAGGTCCAAACCTGCCTAAGACTGCCGAGGCGTCGAGAACAGATGTTCTCTCTGACGTATACGCAACTCCAGCCCGCGGCACAAAGGAGTGTTCCAATTTGTACCCCGGGTAGGAGAGATACGAAGTATCAGCCGGAGAGGACACCTGCGTCTCGGTCAGAAAGAAAAGGTCGGCTTCGCCGTCTCGAGATGGTAGTGGACGGCGTTTAGGTTCGAGTGAGGTCCTGATGTTGCAGAAATTCACGGATAGCGTGGCAGGGGCGCCTTGGTCTTGTTGCTCAGTTTACCCCTAGCAGTTATTGTCTTGAGCGGATTTTGCCCAACACCCCCACCCCCAGAATACGCGCGGCAGCCTGAGCACCCACGCTCAGGAGTGGAGTAGCATGCTCGTGGATGCTCAGCGAGGGATTCTCCAGGGTGCTGGTACCCTCCTGGGGTAGTCTATGATTTAATTCCGCTACCATGTTGATGGGGGCTGAGAATTGGGCCCTGGTCACCTGCACTCACCAGACGAAACGCAAAAGCAGAGCTTTCACTTTACGCCGGTATTCTGTGAGGTCGTGGTACTAACCCGGCTCGAGCCGGCCCATACGTGCAACAGCAAAAGCTGCTGCATGGCTCTACCACCGTTAAAATAATATATATAACGTAAAAATATTTTTGGAACGAAGTTCCTTATCGGACGGTACGAATTTGGCAGATGAGCGAGAAAAAGTGTAAGATTTTTCCGTCACGACCCCTTCTGACGTAGTGTAGACGGCCTTGACGGCTATAAGGAAGCGAGATGGAATAATATCCGTCTCCTCGAACTTTCTTATCTTGCCATGAAATATTATTTTAAATGACGCTTCATTTTAATAGACACTAGTAATTCATTTATTTGTATTTGTTAATCAATAATATAATACGTTTATCAATAATAATATACTACGAAAGGATCTTCGTTCCAACCGAGTGTGTTGTAGTTTTTATAATTAAATGTTATTAAACTTTTAAAAAAATATCTTGAATTTGTACATAAAATACGAAGAAACTATTTCCCCGACCTTATATATTACAAGGTGATATTATATTAACTACAATAAATAACAACTTGGTCTTTACTATTTCGATAAATTATTTCGTAATAGTTTTTTTTTCGAAATTCTTTTTTCAGTATTCTTTTTAATTTGGCTATTGTAGTCAAATTAAAAAGAATACTGTGTTATCTACTAAAAAATTAAACACACTTTAAAGTCATACCGTTTAGAGTGGCAATGTCGCAGTGGGTGGTGGGTCTAGCGTCTGATCTCTCTCCGGTCGTGTCGGATTACCGTCCCTTTGAACTATGAAAGTGTAAGAATGGAGAAGGTGCTTATGCTTGTGGACGCATTCGTGTACTAATTTGTTCTACGTATATGGTTAGTCATCGCCGAGATTGGTTATAGTATTCGAAATTCGGTCTGGAGTTGTATTATGGTTGTAGCACGAATAGGTTGGTTAGACCAGGGAAGTTCCACGCACTCACATAATACCAGCTTAAAATAGCAGCTTAATACTGCTGTTTCGTATGGTGAGGGTAGAGAACCGGAGGCTGTTATACTGGAAATGAGTCATTTCATCCTAGTCCTTAAGGGTGATAACGCATCTATATTTTGATTCTGAATTGTAGAGAGTAGGTGTCTATGGGCCACAGCATCCACCTATGAGGTTGGCTGTGTGCTCGTTTGTCATTCTAATTTTATAAATCAAAAATTATTAAACAAAAGTTCAATATGAAACTTCTTTCCTTATTTTCCACCCTTAGGGACGGAATTTTTTCTTTAAAATTTAATGGAATCACCCTGGAAATTAAGCTTATTTAATAAGAAAATAATCATAAAAATCAGTTCAAATTCTGCGAAGATATCGCCTAACATACACTAAAAAATGAATCGAGAATATCCTCCTTTTTGAAGTCCGTTAAAAAAAAGACCATTTGAGTTATTTTGTGACATCAGCTTAACGCGCGATCCGTCGAGTCGTTACGCAGTGTGAGCGTGTAACGGTATCGTAGTGAGTGCGGGTGGTGATGTGGTGGTGCGGTGTTGCAGAGTGGGTGGTGTGCGAGGCGGTGGTGGTGGTGAAGCGCGTGGTGGGCGGCGGCGCCGGCTCGGCCGCGCCCGCCGTGTCGCGCGCCGCCAAGCTGCTGCGCTCCGACAGGTCCATACCGAAACACGCAACTTACATCAACACAAAACAACACATACACATACATCTATACAAATAAATAAAATTGAAGTGTCCGTTTTGTAATGTCAAAACAACAGCTTTTTACTAAATGCATATTAAAGTATTGTAACGGCGCTGTCGTCGCGCCACAAGCGAAACGCACCGAAGCCTAAATCGCGCTATCAAAGTTCCAAAGTGCAGTGCGCGTTATATATAGAACAGCTCTGTACTAACACATGGGATGTTGGTCGCCAAAGTATATACAGTACTTATAACAAAAAAAAAAAACAATTTTTATAATTTTGGTCTGTCTGTCTATTTGTTCTGGCTAATCTCTGAAATGACTGGGCTGATTTTGACGGGATTTTCAAGGGCAGATAGCTGATGTTATAAGGAGTAACTTAGGCTACTTATATTTTAAAAATAATTAGGTTTCCGCGCAACATAATCAAAACCCTAAATTACACGCGGGCAAAGTCGCGGGGAACAGCTAGTCTGAAATAAACTTCAGATCGCGTTGACAAAGTGCGCACATAAATAATGACAGCGTTTTCGAAATCAATGTATAGATTATCGAAAAAATCTTCGCGGTTTACAAAACAAAGAACTAGTCTTCTCGGCCGCTCGCAGTTTACTAAAGGAGTTACGGAGAATTGACCGTAACTTAGTGCGCAATGTATGAAGGCCGCAGAGCCCGTCTAGTAGTATACATAGAAATCTTTGCCCGATACAGTCCACGCTGGACATTTGTTGCATTGCTGGGAGAATTCGCCATAATCCACCACCATGCACTTATCCTGCCAAGCGTGGCAGACGCATTCTCGATTGCAGCACCATATTATAAGTATTATAATAGGTCGGGGAAAAAGTTTCTTCGTATTATGTTTGTATAAAAAGAAGGAAAATATCTTTGATTGTACTGTTTGTATCTGGCTGGTTTTAATATCAATACATATAGGACATTAAGAAAAATAAAAATAAAAAGTAAAAAACACTATACCGACATTTTTAATATTTTTTTTCTGGCCGCCAAAATAAGTGAATCTAACGCATAAATTCGATACATCCTGAAGTTTTATTACAAAAAAGGGAAAAATGTCGCCCTCTTACGGATAAAGTCGATGCCATTTTCGAAACAGTGGAGCAAGATCGGCATATTAGTAGTTACGACATAGCCGAGGAATTGAGGATTGACCACAAAACAGTTTTGACCCATTTGAAAAAATCTGGCTATACATAAAAGCTCGATATTTGGGAACACACGAGCTCATGAAAGAAACCTAATGAATCGTGTACTCATTTGCGATTCTCTATTGAAACCTAATGAAACCGAATTATTTTTGAAAAGATTGATCACTGGTGATGAAAAGTGGATCACCTACGACAAGAACGTGCGAAAAAGATCATGGTCAAGGGGTAGTCAAGCTCCACTGACTGTAGCGAAACCCGGATTAACACGCAATAAGGTGATTCTGTGTGTATGGTGGGATTGGAAGAGCATCGTTTATTATGAGCTTTTACCGCCGGGCTAAACCATCGACTCGGATCTCTACTGACAACAACTAATGAGACTCAAGCAAGAAATTGAGAAAAAATGGCCGGAATTGATCAACAGAAAAGGAGTGGTCTTTCATCATGATAACGCCAGACCACACACATATTTGGCCACTCAGCAAAAATTGAGAGAGCTTGGTTGGGAAGTGTTAATGCATCCACCATATAGTCCTGGCCTTGCACCCTCAGATTTTCACCTGTTTCGGTCTCTTTAGAATTCTTTGGGTAGTGTTAGGTTATCAAGAGAGGACTGTCAAAACTACTTGTCGCATTTTTTTAATCAAAAATCCCAAGATTTCTACAGCAACAGGATTATGTCACTACCTACAAGATGGTAACAAGTTATCGAACAAAATGGCACATATATATTATAATTAATAATAATACTTAATGCCATTAAAGTTTCTTAAAAGTTATAGTGTATTTTATTTAATCCATTATCGAAAATTAATAGCGCTTAATGAGGCTCTACATACATAACCCACGCAAAGGGTCATATTCAAACAGCCCTAACTCTCGAGTTATGCAATTAAGAACAATAATTTTAATGTCAATTTGTAAGTAATATCCTTAAGTATTAGGACAGTATTAAAAATTTAGTATCAATGTGCTAGTTTTGAAGTATGTTAAGAAAAATAAAAATTGTCAATTTTTTACTTAAATTAGCATTGTAAATGTTTTAAGATATTTTGTAGGGAAAACTTTCCATGATGTTTATTTTTATTTGATAGATGCTATTTTTACCTTTTAAATAAAAATTTTTTTACATCTGTAGGACCTTTCTGTCCAGAGAAATCTGCATCTTTTGGCAGAGGTATCTACAAGAATAAAAAAAAAATTAAATGGCGGCCATTCCGACAGGAGGGGGGGTAGACCCCCATATATGGGTGTTTTCGTCGATGAAATTAGGTATATTTTGTAACCTTAAATTATCGCTAGGTCGTGACCAGACACACTGTATACACATCTATACAAATAAATAAAATTGAAGTGTCCATTTGTAATGTCAAAACAACAGCTTTTACTAAATGCATATTAAAGTATTGTAGCGACGATGTCGTCGCGCCACAAGCGAAACGCACCGAAGCCCAAATCGCACTATCAAAGTTCCAAAGTACTGCGTTATATATAGAACAGCTCTGTACTAACACATGGGATGTTGGTCGCCAAAGTATATACAGTACTTATAAAAAAAACAATTTTATAATTTTGATCTGTCTGTCTATTTGTTCTGGCTAATCTCTGAAATGACTGGGCTGATTTTGACGGGATTTTCACTGGCAAATAGCTGATGTTATAATGAATGCCTTAGACTGCTTTTATTTTCTAAAAATAATTAGGGTTCCGCGCAAAAAATTAAATCCCATGAAATCCAATCGTAATTAACTCCCCGCGGATGAAGTTACGGGGAACAGCTAGAAAATAAACATATACGTAGTGGAGCCACGCTGCAGCTGTATTATGTTTGACAATAGTTCGCCTCGACCGAGGGATTACCAACGTGAAATAGCAGCTTAATGCTGCCGTGTTTTGTATGGTGAGTGTGTAGACCCGGACCGGAAACCCTTTTCACTGGAAACGAGGCATCCCATCTTAGTTCTCAAGTGACAATCATCTGTATTATAATAGCCGAGGATGGATGTAAATGTATGTACTGCAGCGCATCCATTAAATTGCAATCATATTAACTGTGTGCTCGTTTGTCACCCTTCCTGTGTATAAAAACGAGAGGAAAAATAACTCAAATTAATCGATAAACACACGAAACTAACGTATAAACCCCTACACTCACCAAGCTGTTGCTCTCTAACAGCTCTCTAACAGATTGTGTGATTATGTTTTTTTTTTTTATAGAATGGGGATGACAAACGAGCACACAGTCCATATGATGGAGTGGATGCTGTGGCCTATAGATATCTACATCATGGCTCTACGACGTAAAACACTGACACACGCACAAATATAATTTACATTTATCATACTTTTATATAAACCCACACAAGTACACTGAAATTAGTACAAAGTATACGCATGCTTAACAGTTTCCCTGTCCTCGAAACAGACATGATAGTTAAACAATCGAAATGTTCATATATGATTCATGGTACAGGGATAGGGTCATCACATCAATAGACTTGAAGTCCACTGCTGAACTTTTTCCAAGAATCCTCCCACGTTCGACAATGGACATGCTGCTCATCATCACCAGTATCTATGAAATTTGAGTTCAGAGTTTTGCTCTTTCCCATCATTAAACATTTGTCCAGTAGTTATATATAATTTAAGTTTTATGTATATAAAGGTCTTTTTCTTTCATAACCTTATTTGATCCACTTTTGAATGATAGGTATAAGTAGCGGCACGAAAGTCTAGCGGTGACCGTTATTGCGCATAAGTTGAAAATAAGGTATCATGGGATAGTAAGCGGGCCGCAAGACGGGCGTGCGTCGTTCGCACGCGCTGATTGGCTCGTGCGTATCGATCGCACGCGCTGATTGGCTCTCCAGTCGCATTCGTGCTTTTCAATTCTATATTTTTTTTAATGTTTCTTCAATATTTTTTTTTCATTAACCGTGTAGTGGCGGTGAAAAAATATCCACTACCCCATATCTTCCTCTGGCTGTCGTGAGAGGCGACTGAAGGAAACAGAGGCAGGAGATGGGCAGCAGCATCTTTCTGATAACAGCAAAATTACAATAAAAACTGCGGTTTCCAACCCGTTTACCAAGCGTGGCAACTATGGCAAATATCCCCCCATGAGCAACGCCGCAAAGAAATGGTCCCCCCAGTCCCCGGCAGTCCCGCTATTCCTGGCTACGGTGGCGACCATGGTAACGGCGAGGCAGGGTCTTAAGAACCCGCGGTAGATTTTCAGTTGCCACCTAAGACGACTCGACATGTAACGCACGCACCCTGAGGACAGACGAGAAGATCCTGGAGCGGAAAGAGGAGATAGACAAGTTGCACTGGGATATTAAAGGATTATCTGAGGTCTGAAGAGAGGGGGAGGACACGGTAATCCTCGAATCCGACAACTTGTTCTATCACCGGGAGGGCGACCATCTGTTCCAAGGAGGTATCGGATTTATCGTCCACAAGTCTCTCGTTAACAACGTTGTAAAGATTGGGAGTGTTTCGACGAGGGTTGCGTACATTATACTCAAAATCGTCAAACGGTATTGATTGAAGGTCATACAGATTTACTCACCATCCATGCGGTCGGAGCTAAGTTCTGCAAGACCCGTCTCAGAAGAACACAAAAACTCTGATCACATTCTTAATCTCATGGCTATTAGACGGGGAATGAAGCTGCAGTCTTCAGCAGATTTGACAGCATACAGGCAAATGGACAGACTGATCTCCAAATGCATGCGGCAGGACCTACGTAACTTCAATACAGCTCGTATTGACCATGGCTCCAAAGTCTTTGCAAGAGATCTATCTGACAGAAAGAACCAACTGTCGAAGCTGAAGACCGAATATAGTAGCATCGTTTCCGGGACACCTGAGATTTTGAGTGAGATTGAGAATAGAATAGAATAGAATAATTTTTTATTCAATATAGATTACATGTGTAATTCTTATTGAAAGTCATTTTTTACTTTACCACTGGTTCGAAAAAAAAAACCTCTGTCCTGGGAAGAACCAGCAAGAAACCCAGCGGGTCTTTTTTTTAAAAGTAAATTTTACATTAATGGTTGTACAAACTAAGTACAAAATTTATTTTAGAAACTGCTGAAGCGACCACCTCATTCCCAGGGTTTATTATCAACCATGTATTCATTTATACTATAATAACCCTTTTCATACAGTTTCAGCTTAACTTTAAACTTGGTAACAGAGAGAGCCTGTACACTTTCCGGGACCTTGTTGTAATAGCGTATACATTGCCCCAAGAATGAATTACTGACTCTGTGGAGTCGAGAAGCTGGTATCACTAGCTTGTATTTGTTCCTAGTGTTTACAGAATGTATATCACTTTTTTACTAAAACTACTTTTGTTTTGTGAACATACATTAAATTTTCGTAAATATACTGAGAGGCCAAAGTTAATATATTTATTTCTTTAAATTTATCTCTAAGAGTCTCTCTCGGTTTTAGGTTGTAAATAACTCTAATGGCCTCTTCTGTAAAAAAAAAGTAGTTTCTGAATCAGCCCCATTTCCCCATAGCAAAATCCCATAAGACATTATGCTATGGAAATAACTGAAATAAACTAATCTAGCTGTCTCGACACTAGTGAGACCTCTAATCTTTTTACAGCATAGGCTGCAGAACTTAATCTGCTTGCTGGTTTGGATATATGGGGCCCCACTGAAGCTTTGCGTCGAGGGTGATGCCAAGAAAAACAGTGGTTCAGTTCTTCCCCATTTAAAAACACATTGATACCCAGATTTTTAACATTCGTTGTTGTAAATTTAATACATTTAGTTTTATTTCCGTTTAAATGTACATTATTAACGTTAAACCAATGCATTAATTTTGATATAGCATTATTCACTTCGTCACATTTAAATGATTGACGTTTAAGTTTAATAATCAAGGAAGTATCATCAGCAAATAATACTATATCATGATTATCTCCTACAAGGGAAGGTAAGTGATTAATATATACTAGAAATAGGAATGGGCCGAGAATCGAGCCCTGAGGGACACCCATTAGTACAGGTGACCCGGAAGAACTTTTACAATTGATAATAACTTTCTGCATTCTATTACTAGAGAGGTTCTACGGGCAGCTGTACACGTCATTGTAGTAGCCACACGCTAGTGTGAGTAACGATCCAAGAGCAAGTCTTATCCGACACTATACCGATGATATTCCGGACGTCAGTCTGAGCGAGATTAGAATCATCCAGCACTTTAAAAGCGGCAAGGCCCCAGGCGTTGATGGAATTACAGCGGAGCTTCTGAAAGCGGGTGGAAAACCATTACTTGAAGTCCTAGAGAAGCTCTTTAGTTCCGTCCTCCATGAGGTCTCGCACGCAGACTCTACGACCTCCAGCCTCCCGAACAAGCCGGTTTCCGAAAAGGCTTTAGCACCATAAACCGCATACATATCCTTCGGCTCCGTGGCGCAGTGGCTTAGCAATGAGTTGTTGCGCTGGGGCCGCGGGTTCGATCCGCACGGAACAAGTATTTGTATGGCCTACAAATAATTGTTCCGGGTCTGGATGTTTGTCCTCGTGCAATTTATGTATAAACTGCCTCCACGATACAGGAGAAAATCCTAGTGTGAGGTAACGTCTTTAAAGGCCAAAAAATTTTACAGAAGACCGAAGAGTACTATCTGCCACTTTGTCTTGTGTATGTGGACTTTGAGAAAGCCTTTGATTCCGTCGAAATATGGGCGGTGCTACTGTCCCTTCTGCGGTGCCAAGTTGACTGTCGGTATATCGAAGTGCTGAAGTGTTTGTTCAGTAGGGTTACGATGGCTATCCGAGTACAGAACCATAGTATGAAACCTATCCAATTGCAGAGAAGTGTAAGACAGGATGACGTTATACCTCCGAAACTCTTCACCGCTGCATTGGAAGACGTTTTCTAGCTACTGGACTGAAAAAGATACGGTATTAACATCAATGGCGAGTACATCACTCACCTTCGATTGGCCGAAGATATAGTCCTTATGACAGAATCGCTGGAGACTCTAAGCAAGAAGATAGGTCTTAAGATGAACATGGACAAAACATCTTGTGTAACGTCCATGTCACACTTATGCCGGTAGTTGTTGGGAGCACTAAGCTCGAAGTCGTGAACGAGTATGTTTACCTGGGACAAATAGTCCGACTAAGTAAGTCAAACTTCGACTGAGAGGTCAATCGACGGATTCAACTCGCCTGGACAGCGTTCGGGAGATTACGACACATCTTCTCGTCAGATATACCTTAAAATTTGAAAACGAGATTGTACAACCAGTGCGTGTTGCCAGTGATGATTTATGGATCTGAGACGTGGTTCTTCACTGCTGGCCGTATGAGGAAGCTCAAGGTTGCTCAGCGAGCTATGGAGAGGGTTATGCTCGTAGTTTCTTTGCGTGTTTAACTTAGAAATGAGGATATTGACAGTAGAATCAGAATAACCGACAAAGCCCAACGGTTTAGTAAGTTGAAGTGGCAATGGGCCGGCCATATAGTTCGAAGAACCGCCAAACGATGGGTGGCAGAAAGGTGGCAGCATCGTACCGTTAGGCGTAGTGTTGGGTAGCTCCCACTAGATGAAGTTACAACCTGGTAAGACATGTGGATGCAGGTGGCTCAGGACCGTGCTTTGTGGTATTACTTGTGGGAGGCCTATGTTCAGCTCTTGACTTGTGAAGGGCTGTAATGATGATGATGATGATGTGTGCGTGCTGAACATAGGCATCCCCAAGGGATGTAACAAAGCACGGTCGTCACTCAACTACAGGTGGTGTATGAGGTGTGTGAATATGTGTATGTGAGAGTAAATGCGTTCCTATCGAATATAAAGACATGTGGTGGTGGATGCAGGCTGGCGGGCAACGCGCGTGCAGCGGCCGTGTGGCTGGTGGCGGAGCACGGCGCATCGCACCCGCGCGCCGCCGCCGTGCTGGCGCACATGGCCGCCGCCTTCGCGCAACAGGTCACCACACACCACACATGTCCCACCACACACTACACATGTCCCACCACACACTACACATGTCCCACCACACACCACACCGTGTGGCTGGTGGCGGAGCACGGCGCATCGCACCCGCGCGCCGCCGCCGTGCTGGCGCACATGGCCGCCGCCTTCGCGCAACAGGTCACCACACACCACACATGTCCCACCACACACTACACATGTCCCACCACACACTACACATGTCCCACCACACACCACACCGTGTGGCTGGTGGCGGAGCACGGCGCATCGCACCCGCGCGCCGCCGCCGTGCTGGCGCACATGGCCGCCGCCTTCGCGCAACAGGTCACCACACACCACACATGTCCCACCACACACTACACATGTCCCACCACACACTACACATGTCCCACCACACACTACACATGTCCCACCACACACACATGTCCCACCACACACACACATGTCCCACCACACACCACACCGTGTGGCTGGTGGCGGAGCACGGCGCATCGCACCCGTGCGCCGCCGCCGTGCTGGCGCACATGGCCGCCGCCTTCGCGCAACAGGTCACCACACACCGCACATGTCCCACCACACATGTCCCACCACACATGTCCCACCACACATGTCCCACCACACACCACACATGTCCCACCACACACCACACATGTCCCACCACACACATGTCCCACACCACCGTGTGGCTGGTGGCGGAGCACGGCATCGCACCCGCGCGCCGCCGCCGTGCTGGCACACATGGCCGCCGCCTTCACGCAACAGGTCACCACACACCACACATGTCCCACCACACACTACACATGTCCCACCACACACACATGTCCCACCACACACTACACATGTCCCACCACACCACCGTGTGGCTGGTGGCGGAGCACGGCGCATCACACCCGCGCGCCGCCGCCGTGCTGGCGCACATGGCCGCCGCCTTCGCGCAACAGGTCACCACACCACATGTCCCACCACACACCACACATGTCACCACACACATGTCCCACCACACACACCACATGTCCCACACACACACATGTCCCACCACACACCACATACCACCCATGTCCCACCACACACACCACATGTCCCACCACACACCACATACCACACATGTCCCACCACACACCACATACCACACATGTCCCACCACACACCACACATGTCCCACCACACACCACATACCACACATGTCCCACCACACACCACATACCACACATGTCCCACCACACACCACATACCACACATGTCCCACCACACAAGTCCCACCACCCATTACACATGTCCACATCTTACACGCGTCTCTACCTTCCTCCAAACACGTCCACAGCTTACACGCGTCTCTACCTTCCTCCAAACACGTCCACAGCTTACACGCGTCTCTACCTTCCTCCAAACACGTCCACAGCTTACACGCGTCTCTACCTTCCTCCAAACACGTCCACATCTTACACGCGTCTCTACCTTCCCCCAAACACGTCCACAGCTTACACTTGGGTCTCGATTTTCCAAATCCCAGTTTTAACACGTAACCTAACACAAATTCCCCAAATTAGCAGGATTAACTTAAATAGTTCAAATTTAAAGCATTAACACGTAAACTAGTTCAACATCCACCCAGCATAAACGCGTAAACTAGTTGATGTCCCCAACATTTAAAAACAAGCTTACGTTTCAAACATTAACACATAAACTTGCTCAGGTTCCTAACATTAACATGTAAACTAGCCCAGGTTCCCAACATTAACATGTAAACTAGCTCAGTTTCTCAGAATTAACACCTAAATTAACTCAAATTCCCAGTATTAACACGTAAACTAACTCAGGTTCAGAGCATTAACTTGTTAGCTAACTCAGGTTCCCAGCATTAACACGTAATCTAGCTCAGGTTCGTATTAACTCTTTTTAGCTTAAGTTCGCAGCATTAATAAAAGTAAGGGTAGAAAGAACAGATAAAATGACTGAAGTTTTGGAATGGGTTGACTGGTAGAGAATGCCTCAAGGCATTAAGTCCGCCCTTTGTATTCTTTTATTTTAGGAATGCAGTAAAGAATTAATTAATAAAAAAAAAATCTTAGTAGTTTATTAACTCAGTAGTTGTGCAACTTAGTAGATGAATCCATATTACAAATTTCCCATAACTATGATGAAAGGCAGAATATCTTTCTTAAAATTAACAACCCAATGTAGAATTCACTTACGAAAAGTGGTGATTACAGAAAATATTTCTACAAAGTCCTATGCCCGTCTGTGTACTGTTTATAAATTTAAAAATCAAAAAAGTGCTAAGATATTAGAATTAAAGCCCGGCTTCAGTGTGAAATTTATTATTTTTAGTTGTTTGAAGTCGGCTTTTACTTTTTTGAACCTGTTGAGTGGACTAAGGAATATCACAATCTCAATGTCGTCTAAATAGTTCTTTTATAAACTTCATCCCTTATTTACCACCCTTAGCGGCAGAATTTTTTCAAAATTCACATGTGATCACCCCTGAAGGTTATATACCCTATTTAATAAAAAAGTCATCAAAATTCACAGTTAACGAAGATATCTTCTAACATATTATATACAAAAAAATACATACAGTCGAATTGATAATCTCTTCCTTTATTGTAGTCTTCGAAAATACGGCGACAGTCCGAATTTTTTACGCCGAGGGTACACCGAAATTCCATTTAATGTTAAAGTCCGCGCTTTCTAACATTAACTTGTTAACTAACTGAGTTGTAACTCTAACTTGGCTCTCCTAGCCATTCGCGTATGGACGAAATCCGATCATAGCGGCCTGGTGGGCCATCGATAGAGATGTGCCACTTGATATTCACTCGTTAGGTTGCTTAGGGAAACAGTTTGCCTTGAATCATTATTTCTTATGTTTACGCGAACACTTTAATGAACTAAGTACTTTTTTTTTCGGATTATTTATCCGTTAAAAACTAGTTTGATTCAATGTGTAGTGATGAAACAAGTTTTATTCACTTTGCTTTGTATATATTTATGTATTTCAATGAAAAAATAATAGATTTTAAAGAATTACGATAAAAAGTTTGAATAGTTAGTAAATACTCGATATTGACGGGGACAACAATTTCTTTCAGTAACCCCAAAATAACAATTTTCAATAAAATCTTTAATGCAAATCATCATAATCACCGTACTAAAACCACATGTTGCATTTACACACCAATGGAAAAGAGAGCTATGCAATTAATTAATTTTACGTGGTAGAGCCATACCGCAGCTATATTAGTTATAGTTGTAGCACGAATGGGTCGGCTCGACCGGGGAAGGACCACGCTCACAGAATAGCAGCTTAATGCTGCTGTGTTTCCCATAGTGAGTGTAGAGATCCGGAGACCCTTTTCACCGGAAACTAGGCATTTCATTATAGTCCTCAGGGGTGACAACGCATCTGCATTTTGATTCGTAATCGAGGATAGATGTAGATATCTATGGGCCACAGCAACCACTTACCATCAGGTGGACTGTGTGCTCTTTCGTCACCCTTATACTATAAAAAACCATAAGAAATATAAAATTAACTCGAATCATAATCGAGTATTTACGTAATTGTAACCTCGCAATATGCGTAATCGCATCCCCAGTCTTAGTTACCGCCCGCACTATCCGCTTTTTTCTAGAATAGGGTAACAAACGAACACACAGTCCCCCTGATGGTAAGTGGATGATGTTGCCCATAGACGTCTACATTTATCCTCAATTAAGAATCAAAATGCAGATGCGTTGTCACCCCTGAGGACTAAGATGGATTGCCTTGTATCCAGTAAAAAGGGTCTCCGGTTCTTTACACTCACCATCCAAAATACAGCAGCATTAAGCTGCTCTTTTACGCTGGTATTCTGTGAGAGCGTGGTCCTACCCCAGTCGAGCCGACCCATTCGTGCTACAACCATAATATAGCTGCAGCATGGCTCTACCACGTATGAACGCTACGTTTCTTGTCACCATTTTGTTCTCCTAAAACTATATCTGCGCAGCCAATGGCGAATAACTACGCTAAGTCATCATCACCGTCAACCTTTTTAGTTCACAGACTTACATTTCTTGAAAGATGACTGAGCAGGTGGATAAAATAATACAGAGGCAATGACTTGCATTAGTAATGCAATTCATTCTGACACTCTGTATTGTATCTCTCATCACCAGTTTCTGAAATTTGGGTTCATTTAGAAGGTAGTTTACAATATCATTTGTTTAGGACTGTTTCAAATCAACGACTTTAGAGTACTCATAACTTTCTGTCACCAATATTCCCGCAAACAAAAGTAAACCTTGATATATCTACACACCTATATTACGCTTTACGCTAAATATAGATCCACAAGTTTTTTAGATATTACATATTATGTCCTTCAACAAATGCCATTCTTCATCCAGGAAGAGCTGGTCAAACTCCAACTGCTATCACTAGCAGTAAAACTATCCATAACCCAACCGGACACAGTAGCGATGTGCCGCTACGTGCTGTCCCTGGCGCGCTACGACGCCAGCTACGACGTGCGCGATCGGGCGCGCTTGCTACGTCGCTTCGTAGACCCGCCCCCTGGTTCCTTGCTACATCAGTACGCGGCTAGCATATTCTGTCCGGACAAGCCTAAACCGACCATAGAGAGCAGCTTTAAAGGTGAGTTTTGTTGGAACGTTTATTTTATTTTTATTTTTACATTTGTGTTTAGAGAAATTAAACTATATCCGCATAACATTAAGATTTTCTTGGCGTAACATTTTATATTTTACTTTTATAGATAACAGTTATAAAAGACAACAAATTAAACAACTGTTTAACTTTGAGTCTATTATTGGAGGTTTATTTTTTAATCTTATATCTAATAATTTTCATAAAAAGTTAACGGGAACGCAGAGTAGAGAAATCTTGTTGTATTCCTCGTGCCAGGAACCGAGTTTCAAATTCACCTAAGTGTTTATGGAGCTTTATTAAGTCCAAATTTTCAGCAAATGGTATCGCCGATACAATGAGATATAATAACAAAACAACTTGTGACTGCGAACTTATTTGTAACTATTTTAACGGCTATTTTCACTCCGCATTTGAGCAAAACAGTGTTATGACCTCTATTGTTGATAATACAAAAAATGTATAAATTACAAAAAAATATCAATGTCAATAAGGGCGCTCGGTTCTACAACATTCACCCTGTTTTGTCAAATCTTGTGCTGAGGAACTTTTATATCCTCTAACAATAATCTATCAAAAGTCTTTGTCCGAAAGTATTTTTCCTGAAATTTGGAAAGAGACAATGATTACACCAATCCATAACAGTGAGAGTAAATATTATGCTACCTAGAACAGGCCTATATCTAAGCTTTGTGTTTTTGGAAAACTTCAAAAAAAATCGTTACATCTGTTTTAAATGAAACATTGTTTCAGGTGATTCCGTATATACTGACTTTTCCAAAGCATTTGACAAATTTAACTATAATATCCTTACATCAAAGCTGGAAAAGTTCAGTATATACGGTGATCTTCTTAGGTAGATTAAAGTCTACATTAGTAACAGAAGTCATGCAGTGTTTCTGAAGGGTTTTACTTCAAAATTTCTGCCCATTTCGTCAGACGCACCCCAGGGCTCACACCTGAGTCCCTTTTCTTTTCATTATATCGCACATCCGGAGCAACATTGACACAACTGCAAAAAAAATTAAACTGACTTAAATATACCAAATTATTCCTTTATTCATTATACGTTTGGGGTAAAAACGCTGCATTTGTAACTGCAAGGATCATCTGCTAGAGGTCGAAAAGCCGTTGTAGAAACATCGCATTTTGGCGGGCGATTACCGGGCGACAACGGCGGAGTAGACAGTTGCGCAAGGTGCCCCGTAGAGAGTTCACATGTGTTTGGAGCTACAACGACGCAAAAGCTATTTGATGACATTACACTAAATATTAAAAAAGATATTCAAGGTTAAGTAACTAAATTATCTGAAATTAAAGTTGTACGATTTGTAAAAAACAATAAGACTTACGTAAATGTTAAAACAATCACTAAAAACACACGTGAAACTCGTTCGGATAATAATTGGAATATAACTGAAATTACTTTGAAACCAGCGTATAGTTCTAAGCTTAGCATTTCTGATCAAAAGAAGCAAGATTTGCGGGCTTTGTTAGATAAAAATATTGTTCCTAGATACTATTCTAACTTTTATGAAAACTTGATTTAAGCAATTTTACCTTCTTATTTAATTATATTTTTGATGAGTAGGTATGTTGGATTTTGTTTACTAATTGTCAGAGTGATGTATGTTATACGGAAATACATAAAAAATCAAAGTAATTTTAAGACTGAAATGATCTCAATAAATTGTTCTGACATTGATTAATACTTAAACAAAAATACTGTGATTGGAAAAATGTCTGTTCTGCAGTTTAAGTCAGTACACATTGGATGAATGTAACTTTTAAGACTATTGTTGATGATAATCTGTGATTTTTCTGTGCCATATTATTAGGTATATTATAGATTAGAGATAACTTAATGCCTATTTTAAATAATTTGGTATTATAATACTAATAATAGTTCCTATAATGTGCAATTACAGCCAAAGTCGACTTTTCAGACAAACTTTTGCTCACCCAAAGGAGAATTTCATTTGGCATTATTACTTTCTGTTGTAATTATTCTTTTCGTTCTGTTTTTGGATTGTAATAAAATAATTTGACTGGATTACTGGAAATTGGTTTCATTTATTTAAGGTTTCAAATGTCATAACTACCAGTTTTATTTTTTTGTAGGTCTACAATGACGCAATTGAGGGTCTTAAAACAAAAATAGTATTTTTTTAATGTAGATTATGGGTCATTAAAAAAATATTGGGTTTGCTTAACAGACAAGATTTCAAACTACAATAAAAAAATATAAAACCAATAATAAATCTTAAGTAAAGTTAGAAATCTAAAGAAGTGATACAATTTTCTCTTCAAACAAGCGCAGTGTAAAATTTATACATTTGCAGTTGTGTGTATGTGTTACTCCGAATGTGCGATATGTTAACGACGTGAGTAATACGTTGATGACACCAATTTTTTTTAAAGTAATAGTCTCTCGTGAGAGCTGCTTGAATTACAGTCCGATTTAGATAATTTTGCAGATTATATGACTCAAATAATCTTTTATTCAATCCAGACAAGTGTCATGTTATCAGTTTTACCCGTAAACATGCTAAATTGAATACGGTTATACATTTCACAACAAAATCATAAAAATGGTTAATTAGATTGTAGACCTAAGGGTGACGCTGGTTGGATCATAAGCTTCATTTCAATATTTACATTAATAATATTTATCGAAATGATATTGATATGTTTCACGAACCTTTACAGAGGTACAAAACATGCGTGAGTGTCGTGGAACACTCGGTTGGAATGAAGTTCCGTTCGTAGTTTTTTTAATACTAGTAATGCTATTAAACATTACTAATATTCCCTTAAACCACTTCTAGTAAGCTTAAAATGCTTGTGTTAGAAGTGGTTCACGACAGTAGTCGAATGCCGGATTCGAACCCACGACCTTTCGAGTGCGCGGTCCGCGCCCTGCCATTAGGCTACTGACGCTTCTAATATATTATTATTGATAAACGTATTATATTATTGATAAACAAATACAAATAAATGAATTATTAGCGTCTATTAAAATGAATCGTCATTCAAAATAAAATAATATTTCTTTCATGGCAAGATAAGAAAAAGTGCGAGGGAGATGGATATTATTCCAAGTAAAGTTAAACATAGCGCTTTACTCTTTCCTCTTAACATTAAAAAATTTAAGACTACAGAGTTCAAAATTAAATACTCGCCTTTTAAATTCCTCAAGTTTCATCTTCGCCCCTATATCATACGTGGTAGAGCCTTGCTGCAGCTATACTATGGTTGTAGCACGAATGGGTCGGCTCGACCGGGAAAGGACCACGCTCTCACAGAATACCAGCGTAAAATAGCAGCTTAATGCTGCTGTGTTTCGTATGTTGTTGTAAAACCCAAGCCAAGCCAAGGCCGTCTACACTACGTCAGTAAGGGTCGTGACGGAAAAATCTTATACTTTTTCTCGCCTAGCCACTATCCGCCAAATTCGTACCGTCCGATAAAGAACTTCGTTCCAAAAATCTTGTTGCAGTCTAGCTTTTTGTATTAGATTTATAGTCACACATTGTTGCAGTTATATTGTACATTCATAATAGCTAGATGAAATAATGATACCCAGATCGGTGACGGTCGACGATGGTTGAGACAAGAAGGATTGAAGTTGTAAAATATTCATGCCATTTTCAATCCACGTGTCTACCGTGACGATTATGCCAAATACTCTATTTTGGGAAGCACTTAATTATTACGGAAGTAAGGGTGACAAACGAACCCATAGCTCACTGGAATTAGCTGATTCAAAGACAGCTTCGAGTTTACGCCCAAATTCCACAATGTATATTTTTTTATATAGTGTAGTCAAGATTCAAATTTTAACATCAAGGAATTTGAGTTTCAACTCAAAATTGTTTCTGCATTAAGTCCTTAGTGTATGTAGTAGCTCATATACACATGATGTCAATCCTCGATTAAGAATCAAAACACGATGCGTTGTCACCACTGAGGACCAAAATAGAAAGCCTCGTTACCAGTAGAAAAGTCTCCGGTCCGGTCCGTGCCGCAATGGACTATCACGGAGTACTAAATGTATAAAGAAGCATACCGGTGGGGCCCGCAGACCGGCAGCAGTACACGGTGGGCTCGCTGTCGCAGTACCTGGGCAGTGCGGCCGCCGGCTACCGGCCGCTGCCCGCCGCGCCGCGCGCTGCACTGCCCGCAGCGCTGCGAGACGCTCCCCCAGCAGCGCAGCAAGCGCATCACGACACGGACCCGCAGGTGAGACTTGATGCCCGCAGCGCTACGAGACGCGCCCCCAGCAGCGCAGCAAGCGCAGCACGACACGGACCCGCAGGTGAGACTTGCTGCCCGCAGCGCTGCGAGACGCGCCCCCAGCAGCGCAGCAAGCGCAGCACGACACGGACACGCAGGTGAGACTTGCTGCCCGCAGCGCTGCGAGACGCGCCCCCAGCAGCGCAGCAAGCGCAGCACGACACGGACACGCAGGTGAGACTTGCTGCCCGCAGCGCTGCGAGACGCGCCCCCAGCAGCGCAGCAAGCGCAGCACGACACGGACACGCAGGTGAGACTTGCTGCCCGCAGCGCTGCGAGACGCGCCCCCAGCAGCGCAGCAAGCGCAGCACGACACGAACACGCAGTGAGACTTGCGCCCGCAGCGCTGCGAGACGCGCCCCAGCAGCGCAGCGCGCAGCACGACACGGACACGCAGGTGAGACTTGCTGCCTGCAGCGCTGCGAGACGCGCCCTCAGCAGCGCAGCAAGCGCACGACACGGACACGCAGTGAGACTTGCGCCCGCAGCGCTGCGAGACGCGCCCCCAGCAGCGCAGCAAGCGCAGCACGACACGGACACGCAGGTGAGACTTGCTGCCCGCAGCGCTGCGAGACGCGCCCCCAGCAGCGCAGCAAGCGCAGCACGACACGGACCCGCAGGTGAGACTTGATGCCCGCAGCGCTACGAGACGCGCCCCCAGCAGCGCAGCAAGCGCAGCACGACACGGACCCGCAGGTGAGACTTGGCCCGCAGCGCTACGAGACGCGCCCCCAGCACCGCAGCAAGCGCAGCACGACACGGACCCGCAGGTGAGACTTGATGCCCGCAGCGCTACGAGACGCGCCCCAGCAGCGCAGCAAGCGCAGCACGACACGGACACGCAGGTGAGACTTGCTGCTCGCAGCGCTGCGAGACGCGCCCCCAGCAGCGCAGCAAGCTCAGCACGACACGGACACGCAAGTGAGACTTGCTGCCCGCAGCGCGCGAGACGCGCCCCAGCAGCGCAGCAGCGCGCAGCACGACACGGACACGCAGGTGAGACTTGCTGCCCGCAGCGCTGCGAGACGCGCCCCAGCAGCGCAGCAGCGCGCAGCACGACACGGACACGCAGAGACTTGCTGCCCGCAGCGCTGCGAGACGCGCCCCCAGCAGCGCAGCAAGCGCAGCACGACACGGACACGCAGGCGAGACTTCCTTACCGCAGCGCTACGAGACGCTCCCCCAGCAGCGCAGCAAGCGCAGCACGACATGGACACGCAGGTGACACTTGCTGCCCGCAGCGCTGCGCGACGCGCCCCTAGCAGCGTAGCAAGCGCAGCACGACACGGACACGCAGGTGAGACTTGCTGCCCGAAGCGCTGCGCGACGCGCCCCCAGCAGCGTAGCAAGCGCAGCACGACACGGACACGCAGGTGAGACTTGCTGCCCGCAGCGCTACGAGACGCGCCCCCAGCAGCGCAGCAAGCGCAGCACGACACGGACACGCAGGTGAGACTTGCTGCCCGCAGCGCTACGAGACGCGCCCCCAGCAGCGCAGCAAGCGCAGCACGACGCGGACACGCAGGTGAGACTTGCTGCATGCTGCGCTACCGCGAAGGCGGACTACGAACAAGTGAAACACTTAAAGGTTGTTCCCACGGAGTTGTTACAATAGATAGTCATCCCGTTTAACACTAGGTGTGTTATTTTTTTAAATTTAGAGCTGTTCACATGTGACACGACACGATAAACTTCCTTCCACGACTTTTCAATTAGAATTTTGCCGTATAATTTAATACGATTTTACGTCATGTCATGCTGAATTTATTGTTTAAAAATATTGCTTACACATAGGAGAGACCGTTACAGCTATCGTAACCTCTATGATTACTCTAATCTCATCGGTTTTTCGAGTGTATGGTATGTTCCTTTAAAAACTCCTGTAACTTAAACCGCTTGACTAATTTTGTGAGATATCATTGTATTCGTCTTCAGCTCCGGAGTTCCTCGGGCTATTTTAAATGGCAATAATACCAATATGATGCTCGCCAGTAAAACAATAAGATGCATATCAGACGGACTTTATTTTTAATAATAAATTACTTTTTGTAATAACCTTCTACTCGGAACCAGACAGCGGTGGTTCGGCGTCATCTTCGAGTTCTTCGGCTTGTTAATTTTCTATCGGCGTAAGTTAAGCATGGCGCTTTAATCTTTCCTCTTAAGATTAAAAAATTTAAGAACTACAGAGTTCAAAATTAAATTCTCGTCTTTTAAATTCCTCAAGTTTCATCTTCGCCCCTATATCACACGTGGTAGAGCCATGCTGCAGCTATATTAATACGAGGGGTGATCCAAAAGTAATGATAATCGGTTACTTCAGGTCCGCATAAAAATCCAAAAAAAATATTTTTTGCTTGCTTATATACTCACTACGTCAGCCTAAAAAAATCATATAAATAGATCACGATCTCCGGGAGATACATTCATTTGTATACGAACTATCAAAGAGATAACATCAACATGGAGAAAAACGAAATTAGAGCTGTCATCAAGTACCTCTGTTTGAAAAAAATGTCTTCAAAAGACATACACAGTGACTTAGTGGAAACATTGGGGGACTCTGCTCCTCCATATTCTACAGTTGCACGCTGGGCCAAGGAGTTTAAACTGGGCAGAACATCCACTGAAGATGAACATCGCGAAGGACGCCCATCCACGTCCCTCACTGAAGACAACGTGAAAAAAGTCGAAGATGTTGTGTTGACAGATCGAAGAGTGACCATCAGGCATGTAGCTGAGGTCACAGGGATCTCATATGGCAGCGTTCAAAGAATCCTTGCGATCGAGTTGCATATGAAAAAGGTCTCTGCGCGTTGGGTACCCAGAATGTTAACCGACGTGCAAAAGAAAATCGAGTTGACATTTCGAGGGTCAATCTCGAAAAGTTCCAAGCAGATCAAGAAAATTTTTGTTCCGTTTTGTGACTATGGATGAGACCTGGATCCACCATTTTGATCCTGAAACGAAACAACAATCGATGACTTGGAAGCGAGCCTCCTCACCGACGCCAAAGAAATTCAAAGTTTCAAGTTCGGCGGGAAAGGTTATGGCATCTGTTTTTTGGGACGCTCAAGGCATAATTATGGTGGAATATTTGGAAAAGGGAGCCACTATTACGGGCTCTTTCTACGCAGACCAAATAAGAAGATTACGGGAGGCCATTGAGGAAAAAAGACGCGGCAAACTGCGAGCTGGAGTGCTGTTTCACCAAGACAACGCACCGGCTCACAAAGCCGAAGTTGCGATGGCTGCCATTCAAGAAACGGGATTCGAACTGCTCGAACACCCTCCCTATTCGCCAGATCTAGCTCCTAGTGATTTCTACCTCTTTCCTCGGCTCAAGGAACGCCTCCGAGGCAAGAAATTCGCTGTTGAAGCGTTTTAGGAGGGTCAAGACAAAGAATTTTTTTCAAAGGGAATCCTGGGTTTAGAAAAAAGATGGACTAAATATATTGATTTGTTAGGAGACTATGTAGAAAAATAAATTATTATTTTAACTTTAATTACCGTGTTTTATTTTCATTATCATTACTTTTGGATCACCCCTCGTACATTATATCTATGTAAATGTGAATAAATATTCTTCTATTCTATTCTATTACACAGGATGCAGGAGGCTCAGGTGAGTATTTTGTGGCAATGTATAGCGGAGGCCTACGAGTATAGTTGTAGCACGAATGGGTCGGCTCGACCGGCGAAGGACCACGCTCTCACAGAATACCAGCGTAAAATAGCAGCTTAATGCTGCTGTGTTTCGCATGGTGAGTGGAGAGAACCAGAGACCCTTTGCTGGAAAAGAGGCATTCTATCTTAGTCCTCACGGCTGACAACGCATATGCATTTTAATTCGCAAACAAAGATAGATGTAGATTTCTATGGGCCGCAGCAACCACTTACCATCAGGTGGACTGTGTGCTCGTTTGTCACCCTCATTCTATAAAAAAAAAATCATCCCGTTGGTGTCGTAATGAAACAAGAGGTGGGCGACAGCATCAATAACAACTCAAAAATAATAAAAAAACCGCAGTTGCCAATCCGCTAGCTAACTGTGGCAACTGTCAAATAACTTTCTATAAGGCAATCTATGGGGTGCCCTATGTTAAGCAGTGAAAAAATCATTGTTATACACACCCCAATGACATTTTGCCACGGGCTCATCCGCTTTTGTACAAGTTACTATAGGGTTTGGTCGCACGCACTTCAAATTATGTAATGTGGAGATATACAATATGTATTTTCTTATATATTCAGTTATATTTTATCTATCTACAAAGTAAAAGTCATTGTTTTGCAACTCTTAATAGATACTAGACCGTTAGTATGTACTTCATGCGACAAAGGTGATTATAGCCAAAGACTTCTATGTATTATACTACTAGACGGGCTCTGCGGCCTTAATACATTGCACACTAAGTTACGGTCAATTCTCTGTAACTCCTTTAGTCGACTGCGAGCGGGCGAGATGACTAGTTCTTTGTTTTGTGAACCGCGAACGTTGTTTTCGACAACCTAACACCGATTTTGTTTAATGTGACTAAGAACACATTACTTAGTCATTATTATTGTGCGTGCTAACGTGATTTGAATAAACGAACGTTTATTTCAAATAAGTAAGTATGTAACTTTATTGCATTTTGCCTAAAAACAGTAACTGTCGTAAATGAAAATACAACTGCGTGGCATATATACCGTGCTAGCTTCTGGTACAGCTGGCGTCCTCGCGATCCATAGCTGTGACACAGTTTTTGTTCTGAATTGCCGGTCTAGTAGTATACATAGAAGTCTTTGATTATAGCCAAGTCTTTTTTATATAATTACTACATTCATTTATAAAAACGTAGGGATTATATTATCTTTAAGTCTCTTCTAAAGTTTGAAAACGTAAAGGTAATTATAATTTTTTAATGACAGAAAAACAAGACCTTCTACTCGGAACCAGACAGCGGTGGTTCGGGGTCATCTTCTTCGGGTTCTTCGTCTTCTAGCAGTTCTGAAGAGTCTTCTGACGAGTAAGTATTTTTTAAACTAAATGCATAAGTGAAATATTTTGTATCTATTGAAAATAAACTTTTGTCGTTGCTTGTTGTTTAATTTGATCAGTTCATTGCTGGAGATAGTGGGAAGGTTTGGCCGTAATCGTCACACTTGGCAACCAGATTGACACCATTGGCACTGCTCCCCGTCGTAAGATTTAGTATTTTAATATGAATTGGCTATAGCGACATCTATTGGAACCCAAAGAATCTTTCAGGCTTTTCCTCAAGTTTCTTTTTACGAAAACATTGAAAATTCAAACGCCTATAAACGCCTGCAAACTTTCATTTTAATGTTGTATATAAAAATGTATTTCCTTTTTGCAGAGAGGAAAGCGAAAAAGAGGAGAAAAAGACTGCTAAAGGGAACGAGACCAATAATTATAGGTAACTTATTTTTTTTATAGCTTTTTTTAAAATAGTGTTTTACAATAGGTTCTTATCTTATCTTAAAATCCCGTGAGCTCATTCAGCATCGATTAGGCCATTGATTAATAAACAAAAGCTTGAAGATAGTCGGGGTTAACTGGGTAGCCCAGTCCCTCCCGTGACTATGGACGCGTAGATAAAATGAGTAAGAGAAGGTGAAAATAAAAACTTAATATGGGTTGTATTCCCCTAAATATAAAATATCATTTAAAACTCTCCCATCTAATACTTACGTTTAATTTTTTTTTCCAACTATCCTTGACAGCTAATGTTTTTCGAATGTATATTTAATTTTTCTTTGTCTGGTCTATTGGGATCTTCTTACTGTCTTCTTACTTACTACAAAATCCATCAATACACACACACGTGTGTCAGTGATGAAAACTAGAGGTCCATTTCACTGGTAATAGAGCATTTCATCTTAGTTCTTTTAAATCGAGCATAGTTATAGATATTTTTAAATAAAGATAAAACTAAAATAAAACTAAGGTGTCTGCATCTTATTTTTTAACGACTGATCCGTTACTCACCAAGTTATCACTTCCAATACATTCCATTCATCCATTACAACCTAAAGCCCGCTTGTGAACATAGACCTCCCCCATAGATTGCCTCATAATGTGTTTTTTCATAGTTGCCACATTTGTGACTTGAGGGTTGCCAACCGCAGTTTTTTACTTTGAGTTATTATCAGGAAGAATCTGTTAGCCATATTCTGCTTCAGTTTCCCTCTGTCGCCTCTTAAAATACCCACAGTACGATATGGGGTAGTGGATTCCTACTCCGCCACTAAATATTTAAGTTGCCATTTATAGGTAAGTACATGAAATTTGTCTTGTCAGATCGTCCAATTCCGGCACTTCGGACAGCGAGACGGACAGCGACTCTTCGAGTTCGGGCAACAGCAGTTCGGACAAGAGCTCAGCAGAGAGCAGCGACGAGCAACCCAGCAAGACAAAGAAGGAAGAGGTGAACTTCTTCAACATTTTTGCCCTAAAACGTTCTCACAAATGAGAGGAGGCCTGTGTCCAATGGTGGAAATCACAGAGACTGTTACTTTACTTTTTATTTTTTAAGGTTGTGTACATAAACATATATTCATCATCGTCATCATCATCCATAGAATTCTATAATACACAATATAATGGCTGCCAATTTTATTTTGTACGAGATCCGATGTCGCCGGGAGCAATCATACAAGCGGTTACGTCGTATTATCACTACTAGAAACCCAATTCGCTCATTGGTCATACAAATTTCAATAAATAAATGTTACAAACGCATTTTTATATTATAATGTCGGGGAAAGTTTCTTAGTATTTTATATACCAATTCAAGATATTTTTTTAACTGTTTTTAATTATAATTTCATTTAAGTCATCAAGTTTAATTACATTTAATTATAATATATATGTGCTATTTTGTTCGATAACTTGTTGCCATCTTGTAGGTAGTGACATAATCCCGTTGCTGTGGAAATCTTGGGATTTTTGATCAAAACAATGCGACAAGTAGTTTTGACAGTCCTCTCTTGATGTTAACCTAACACTACCCAAAGAATTCTAAAGAGACCGAAACAGGTGAAAATCTGAGAATGCAAAGTCAGGACTATATGGTGGATGCATTAACACTTCCCAACCAAGCTCTCTCAATTTTTGCTGTGTGGCCAAATATGTGTATGGTCTGGCGTTATCATGATGAAAGACCACTCCTTTTCTGTTGATCAATTCCGGCCGTTTTTTCTCAATTTCTTGCTTGAGTCTCATTAGTTGTTGTCTGTAGAGATCCGAGTCGATGGTTTAGCCCGGCGGTAAAAGCTCATAATAAACGATGCCCTTCCGATCCCACCATACACACATCAATCACATTATTGCGTGTTAATCCAGGTTTCGCTACAGTCTGTGGAGCATGACTACCTTTTGACCATGATCTTTCTCGCACGTTCTTGTCGTAGGTGTTCCCACTTTCATCACCAGTGATCAATCTTTTCAAAAATGGTTCGGTTTCATTACGTTTCAATAGATAATTGCAAATGAGTACACGATTCATTAGGTTTCTTTTAGTGATCTCGTGTGGTACCCAAAATTTCGAGGTTTTTTGTATAGCCAGACTTTTTCAAATGGGTCAAAACTGTTTTGTGGTCAATCCTCAATTCCTCGGCTATGTCGTAACTACTAATATGCCGATCTTGCTCCACTTTTTCAAAAATGGCATCTACATTATCCGTATGAAGGCGACCAGAGCGAGCTGCATCTTTGACACCAAAATTCCCGGACTGAAAACGATTGACGCAAACTTTGTACTACTCTTACCGACACTCCATTAGGTCCATAAACGTCACAATTTTTTTTTGCGGCTTAGTTAAAAAGGTAAACTATCAGAGCTAAGTAGGCTTTACAAGATCATTCTTAGCCGTTAAACCGCGAACTTGGGGGAGAAAAGCTATGAAAGGAAATATTTATTCACTCAACCGATTTTGACGATATTTGGTATTCAGATAGCTAGAAACATAAAAAGGCTAGGTTACCTTTTATCCTCAAAATTTACAATAGAGAACGCGGTACGACCGAATATATTCATAGTAAATTAGTATTTCTTTATTATTGGTTGCCTTTTGAGTTGACCTGTTTGCCTATGTTGGTTAACATCCACAAATTGCAATTCATTGCAATGAATACAAAAGTAACTAAAATTATTATTGGTTTAAGAAGGCGGTACTTACTTCGTTTAATAAATAAAATAGTATTTACAGAATAACAAAGTTTATTAAGAAGTTTATGTTATAATAACATTTATAATAAATCCATCTAGGTCGTAACAATTAAACACATCCATAATCATTAAATGATCTAGTAGACATTTGCCGACTTTCGTGTATGGCGAAAATTTTCAAAGCACGTTTTTCATATTTTAAAAAGTTTTTTCCTTAACCTTGGAAAAATATATATTTATTTAACAACTGCCGTTTGGTATTTTTAGCAACTCACATTTTCAATAAATGAATATTGATATATTTTTGAAATATACATTTTACATATGATTTCTTATAGGATATTCCATTTGATTAAATATAATCTCAGAAACAGAAACTTTTTTATTCAATATAGATTATAAATAATACTTATTGAAAGGCACTCTTTTGTCTAATTACCACAGGAACAGTTATTACAGTTAATGAGTGATTACCATGTTTCGAGCTTATATCTTCTTCTTCTTCAGTGCTGTCATCTGTAGTCTCGTTTTTTCAAGCTATCACATTCTCAGATGTTGAGATTGAGACCAAAAAATTGAATCTAAAAACTTTATTGAAAATTTTCAAGGATGCCTATAGAGGGAACAAAATTACAATTTAATAAAAAAAATTATAACAATTTATTGGTAGGTCATTAAATTACTATTTTTCACCGTATTTGATCGCATCTATTTAGCTTGTCATTATACCAATTACAATTTTAAAAGCGAAAATATTTCCCGGTTTACCGGTACCTATCAGTAAAATGTTGTTTCTTTAGTTTTGTTTCTAAATTCACAAAAATATAAATAGTTTTGACTTACTGGTGAAAGGATATACCACTTTTATACAAATTCGTCATCCGGCTGTTTTTTTTGACGCTTGACACAAAAATTGGGCAGTGACTGTGACGTCAAAAGAGACGTGTTGACATTTATGGGTGTGAATTGACATCTTAGTGGCTACACGGGCACCACCCACTCCCCGTTCTATTGTGTATGTCTTATAGTATTCTATGTCATCATCATTACAGCCCTTCTCCAGTCCACTGCTGAACATAGGCCTCCCCAAGGAATGCCACAAAGCACGGTCCTGAGCCACCTGCATCCATCGACTTCATGCATGTCTTACCAGTTCGACGCCATCTAGTGGGAGGACGCCCTACACTTCGCCTACCGGTGCGAGGCTGCCATTCGAGAACCTTTCTTCGCCATCGGTTGTCGGTTTTTCAAGCTATATAGCCGGCCCATTTCCACTTGATTGCCACTATGAAAAACATATATTACAGACAATTAATAGAATTGAGAACCGTGAAGTGGCGATATAAGAATATCCACTACAACATATCGTCCCGTGGGTGTCGTAAGAGGCGACAGAGGGAAACTAACCGATAGATGGGCAAGCAACATCTTCCTAATAACAAGTAAAAATAAAAAAATGTATTTGCCAACCCGCCTGCCAAGCGTGGCAACTATGGCAAATATCCCCTCTATGAGGCAATCCATGGGCGAGGCCTATGTTTAGCAGTGGACTTTTAATATGATGTAACGGTAACGGTAATAGAATTGAGAAGCCGCTACTTTGTAGAAATCAATTATATTAAAGATGTGAAAATTATAATGTCCCGTTTAGAGGCGAAATACGCGAGGTATTATCGACAGTGAATAGAATAAAATAAATTTATTCAATATAGAAGAAGATTACAAGAATACATATTGTAAATCATTTAAGCTTTACAACTGGTTCGGAGAAAATGCCTTTCGGTGGTATGCCTTTTCTAATGGTGTTGGGTTTAGTGGTGGCAATGGTAGTGCACGCAATTGTGAGAGGGAAGGAGGTAGCTATTAAACTAGGTGAGAGATAACATTTCAATTTTACGCGGATCTTGTCTAATTAACATCTTAAATTCAAAAAATAATGTACGCTACACCTAAGATGATGCTGCTGATAAGATAAATAAAAGATGCTACTTGAGGTAAAATTGTAGATACATATATTAAAAATGCTATGTGAACTGATTCGATGAACAATAAGTAAATGAGGCAATAATGCTGATCGGGCGATATGTGCGGTTGCACCGTACAGATAAGTTATTTAAAATGTAAAAATTCAGATATGGAGACACCTTTATACAGGTCGCGTCATGTAAAAAGAACGCTGGCGGTTGCGCTGCGCATTAGGCGAGTTATCGGTCTATTTGGTGGCATGCTTGCCGGTCCGCGCTGTGTCCACCTTACACGTTTTATACGTTCCTTCTCAAAATACCATCGCGCACAAAAGTTTTTAATTACGAAATGGTTTTACATAGAAAAGTGATTTATGACGTTTATTGTTTTATGAAGAGGGAGACTGATAATAATGCAGTTGATAATTCAAATCAATGTATGTAACGCACGGAGCAAATACAAAGAGGAGACGGCCTAAGCAACTGTGCACTGTGATTCTAAGTAGGTCCTGACGTCATCACAGTGGGCGTGGCTTTAGTTAGTATACTGTCAGCGTTCGTTCTGTGCGTTTATGTGTCTAAAATTGCAAATCGGTGTATTTTCGTAGTATTAAGAAGAAAAGGATGAAGTGTTGTGTTTTATCGTGTAAAAACTACTCAGATAAACGCTCTGATGTTATGGATGGCATCATATTTCATTTGTAAGTAATTTTATACCTAATTTATTAAAATATTTCTAGAAAAATCTCTGCGTCGGCTTTCAAATATAATTAAATATATTCGACACTAGATGGGAACTAAAAATATAAAGGTACATAGAGATCAGTATTGGTAAAATAATCATACGAATTCGCTGAAATTTGTTTTACATTCAGTCCTAAAGAATTTTTAATCGCCAAAATATTATTTTTATAGTTTTTATAATCATTTTGTGAACAGGCCGCCATCTGTCATCAAGGTAGCGAAACTACATTGCAACATCGATATGTAACTATGCGAGTAGTTTTACTATTTATCGGTAGATGGAAAACAGTTAAGTGGGCGGGGCTTAACACCCCCTCACCCCGCAAATTGTCACGCGTTGTTACATAGCGAAATCTAATTACAACACCTCATCTTTGTATTTGCTCCGTGATGAAACGGACCGCAGAGGCAACAAAATGTTACGAGCCTACAGTGAGACGAATTGTAAAAGGTTCAAAAGATTCGGAATTTCTTACTGTCTTCCGAACTCCCGGCAAAAATAAAAGAATCAAACAAAAAGCAGTAACAGACATTGACAGTTTTGATCAGGTTGTTATAAAAAAAATCATCCACAATTTACACGTCACTGAAAAAGAATTGCCTACCATAGGCAAGTTACGAAGGAAGTTACAGGTGACCTACATTTCCAAAGGATCTGCAGGACGTCTCAGGCGAATATTAAAAAAATGGATTTTAAGTGGAATAAAACAGAAACCAATAGAAAATTTTAATTGAGCAGGCACAAATTTGATTTCAAATAATTAATAATCTGAGAAAGATAAAAGAATATAGAGAGGAAGAAAGATCTACCATTTACACTGATTAATCATACGTCGATAGTTCCCAACTAACGAAAGGCTAGTTCAAAAATAAAACAATAGGCCTAATACTTTCGTGCGCGAGTGTACCCATGCGCAAACACACCCTCTCCACTTTCTTCCAGCGACGCTATGTCATGCTTACAAATTAAAGGGAGGAATTATAAAAATTAAAATAAAAGTAGGTAGGGTAGGGGTTTTGTCACGTGGTAGAACCATGCTACAACTATATTATGGTTGTAGCACGAAAGGGTCGGCTCGACCGGCGATGGATCACGCTATGTTTCGTATGGTGAGTGTAGAGAATCGGAGACCTCTTTTATTAGGAGGTATTCAATCTTCAGTCCTTAGGCATGACAACGCATCTGGGGATAGACGTAGGTGTCTATGGACCACTGCATCCACTTACCATCACGTAGACTGTGTGCTCGTTTGTCACCCTTATTCTATTAAAACAGGGAAAGCCACAGGTGCTAAATAAACTTCCTACTATATGGACTCTTCACAGGAAACTAAACCAGACTCGGAGGTGCAGCAACAGAAAAATAATGAGAAATCCAATCTAGAACTATTGTTGGAGTTGGACGAAGTGGCGAGCTCCTTGCCCACCATGACGCCCACCTGTGGGGGACTCCTTTCTCCACCAACGATGACGCCTATGCAAGGGATTGGTGATGGTGAATACTTAATATACTTAATATTAATAATTGACCTATTTCTATATTGTTTGTTATAGTAAAATGTGAATAGTTCTAGCTTAGCTCTGGTTTTCGTAACGTTACGTATTTTGAGTGACATGCATCACTCCCGGCGGACGAATCGAATTCGACGTAAAAAATAACTTTTAATGATAGAATGAATGATAGATGATAGAAGAATTCACCCCCGACTTCAGAATATGAATTTATTTTATTCTTTTTAATTGTTTGTAATCGGCCTTAACAAGTTATTTTTTTACACTTTTGAGTGGACTGAAAAATATCACGATCTCATTGTCGACTAAATAGTTTCATTAAAAACTTCATCATCCCATATTTCGCCACCCTTAGAAGTGAAACATTTTCCCCAAATTACGGGACTACCCCTGACGTGTAACCTATTTAATAGTCACTGAATTATTTTCCTGCCGTCGCCTAATCATTACTCAAACAAAATCTAAATGCTTGTACAAAGAATTTTGCATTTCATAAAGTATCATCAAATGATATTGATATTAAGAAAACCGCAGATCTGTGGGAGATTTCCGTTAAAGTTATTGCATCTACAACAGATAAAATCGCACCTCAACTAGATTTACATGATTATTTTAATACTAGTATCAAATCTAGTGTGTTTCCTAATTTAACGAAACAGTGAAGTGGCACCACTAATTTTAGGCATATTTCTGTTCTGCCAACTCTTAGTAAAATTTTTGAAAAAAATGTTCTTGATCAAATGTAAAAAAAATGTAATTAAAAACAAATGAAATTTTTTAAAAGATTTTTATTTAAAAAATGTAATATTACGTTTTTTTATTATATTCTGGCATTTTCATCCGAATTTGAGCTATATTCAAAATTTCAAGGTTTCAGCTCATCAGGAAGTTAGTTTAAAATCAATTACTAAATTTTACCTGGAACGACAGACAGACAGACAAACAAGAAAGTGACTTAAAAAACGTGGTAAAATCAATTCGGTTTCACAAGTGGTCGCTCGACAATTGAAACTGGTGTTGAGCTGATTAAACAATATCTTCAATGCATGGGAGAATTCACCGGATGCTTTGGGTATATTCTGTGATCTATCCAAAGCCTTTGATTGTGTTCACCATGAGACATTAATCATGAAATTAAAACATTATGGTGTAAGAAGTGATGGTCTTAAATTAATGTTTCATATGTAAGTAACAGAACGCAAAAAGTTGTTACTAACGGAATGAGTTCTTCCGGGTCAATAGTACAAATGGGCGTGCCTTAGGGCTATATTCACGGTCCCTTTCTGTTTTTGTCTAAATTAATGACTTACTTTACATAGAGCATTTTTCTTCCAAGAAACTGCTGAGCAGTTTAGCATTAAATAAATAATGTTTTATCTAAATTAGTTTAACTTTAATAATTTGTATTTAAAAATAAATGTGTGAAATTCATAACTCTAAACGTGAAACATTAAAATACTAATGTAATGTTAAATGGGCAGGAATTGTGCCTGTGCATACAAAGATTAATATAGAAGATTAATATTAAGTATTTTAAAAATACATTCGATAAAGAATATAATTGAGTATCAATTCTCAAGCGCCAAAATCGTGTCTAAAATATTATATTTGGACACTTACTTTTTTTGTAAGCCAAAACACTGTAAGAAGATTGTACATATCCACTACTTAATAGATCATTTATAAGTACCAGACGTGCTTCATAAGTTCATGTATGTATATAGTATCGAAGAGTACCTTTTTATTTCTCATAATAAATGAATTGACTTTTTGAGGAATTAATTTCTTACACCGTAAAGTTTTTGTCCCGATAACTAAAATGGTACGGCCAACAGCGAGTGAGTGTGTACACGTTGTCGCACAGCGGACAGCATAGTGCCGGTGGGCGCCAGCTGGGCGGGCGGGCAGGCGGTGGAGCTGGTGTCGCGCGTGTCGTGCGGCGGACTGTACGCGCGCCGGCGCTGGCCGCGCTCGCCGCACCTGTTCTCCCAGCGCATGTGCACGCTGGAGATCAGCTTCACGAACCACTCGCCTGCTGACGTCACCAATGTGCGACTCAACAAGAAGGTCAGTGGCTCAATATAACATTCACTTTATACATTCTTATTTTGAGTTACCAGGTAAAATCTGCTGATAATGTCCTTTTTACCAGGTTTTTATTTACTCTCTTGCGTGTATGTCTGTTCGGTCGAATTTATTCATTTATATGTATATTCATTACATTCCCTATTACTAAGGAATACAAAAGCGGACTTAATACCATATGGCATTCTCTACCAGTCAAGCATAGACTGATGAAGGTTTGGCTTAGATAGTAATAAGGAGTAAAATTAAAATAAAATAAAAATAATTTAAAAAAAAAATAATTTATTAATTAATTCTAAACGAACTATCCTATGAACTAGAGACTTGAAGTTTCGAACTTAACTCAGAATCGGATGACAATGTAAGAATATGAAAAAACATTTGCAGCAGTTCACCTTGTAGAAGTGAAACCTTCGAATTAAATTAAATATATAAAATAAAATAAAAATATTTCACGGCAAATGATATTTTAATATCTGCCGTGAAATTTTCAAGCACAAGTGCAGCATAAAATATAAGATAAAAGTTTAACTTTATATCTAATAAATGTTAATCCTTATTTTTAGATTAAATTTTGGTGTAATAAATCAAAAGAATATTTTCTTTCGAGTAAAATTGCTTGAAATAGCGCCATCTACTTCATTCCATATGTAAAGTCTTTATCGAACAAAATATAATTGACTCTCGAGACGCTAGATGAATGAATTTATGTAATCGTGGATTGGTATATTAAGATAACTTTATTCAATATGGTTAATTTTATTTATTTAATATATTTGTTAATTTGTTAAATAAAAAAAATTAATAAAAAATTAAAACATTACATAGTCGAATGGAGAATTTGAACCCACAACTTTTTGAGTTCGCGGTCTACACTAAATTCTATCTCATTCTCCCGCAGGCTAAATCCTATAGATTATATGTTTGCCTCTTTTTAGTGTCACTTTTTCGTTTCATCATGTTTTCAAATCAACTATTCTAAAGTTTTCAATTTAAAAAAACGGTAATATTTTTTTTTGAATATCAAATTATTCAGTTACCCTTTGTCGTCTCTTACGACACCCATGAGACGATACAGGGTGGTGGATATTCTTACAACGTCACACGGTTACGTTGCCATTTGCCGTCGACGAAATTTTTCTTGTCAGATCATCCAATTCTGAGAGTTCGGACAAAGAAAAAGGCAGCGACTCTTTGATTTCGAACAACAGTAGTTGGGACCGTGTAGTAGGGGTGTAAAAATATCCAGCATCCCATATCGTCCCGTGGCTGGCGATAGAGGGAAACTGAATCAAAATACGGGAAGCAGCATCTTCTTGATAACAGCTTAAAATTATAAAAAACTGCAATAGTCCACCCACCTGTCAAGCGTAGCTATTATGGCAAAATCTCCTCTATGAGGCAATTTATGACCTATGTGATACTGGACTTTATAGGCTGCTATGGATATATGCAAAAATACATATCCGCTAAATATATAAACAAAATACACTCATGCGCAAATACTCAAACGCTGCTCAATTTTAAGACGCCGTTAAGTCTCGTGCTGTCTCTATCACTTTAAGTCAAAGTGACTGTGACACCACGAGACTCAACGGCGTCTTCAAATTGAGTGGTGTTTGAGTATTTGACCATCAGTCTCGCTTAAAATATAACTAAATTAAACTCTTAAACATAACTTCTTAAATTCTTCTTACACTATATCTGAGTAATGACTTCAGTAAGGGAAATTACTTAATTATTTTTAATTCTTTGAAGTCTGCTATTACTTTTATTAAAACTTTAATTTTTTGCCCATTTGACTGACTAAGGAATATCCTAAACTCAAAGCAACAACTAGAATATCGTCTAAATAATTTTATTTAAACGACATTCTAGTTTTAATAAATCATATTATTTTATTTTATTAAAAACTTAATTCTCTATTTTGGCAGCCTTAGGGTTGGAATTTTTTCTCCAAATTTACATGGGGCCACTCCTGAACTATAAACCTATTTAATGAATCTTCAAAATCGATTTACAATTGACGAAAATATCGCGTAACATACATATAAAAAACTCGGGATGTGGCTGTACGTAACGAAACTACTTCAAAGTGGCGGCGCGGCGCTCCCACCTCCGGCGCTCGCTATATGTCACAGTCCTCACAATCAACGTAACGAATTCTTTAATCCTTTAGCTATCGAGTGGTGTAGTTAAATTTTGTACGTAGATAATAGATATGTAGCTGCTACACCAAACTGAATCCCCCAATTTTATTATCATCAGTTTTCCGAATTGCCTCCCACTATGGAAGCAAATTTAAAGACGTATTCACGTCAAAACATAGTCGGATTAAAAACAAGACTTTCTGAAGCTAAAAATGCGCACAATTCTTCTTAAAATACTACAAAGTACTCATTCCTACTTAAATATTATTTTTGTGGACAGACGTTAACCGGGTCCCGAGCAATCCACGAGTTCGCGACGATCCCATCGCTGGCGCCGGGTGCCTCGGCCAGCGTGACCATGGGAGTGGACTTCGCGGACTCCATACAACCAATCGAGTTCACGATTATCAGCTCGCTGGGTAAGCTGGCATTTGGAATTTTAAAATTTACAAATATTCATTTTTAAGATACCAAAGTCTACCTATGAAGGTTGACTTTGGACGTTTTAACACAACAATAAGTAAAAATGTAACAGTATTTATACGAGGGGTGATCCAAAAGTAATGATAATGAAAATAAAACACGGTAATTAAAGTTAAAATAATAATTTATTTTTCTACATAGTCTCCTAACAAATCAATACATTTAGTCCATCTTTTTTCTAAATCCAGGATTCCCTTTGAAAAAAATTCTTTGTCTTGACCCTCCCAAAACGCTTCAACAGCGGCCATTGCTTCGTTATCGTCTTCGAATTTCTTGCCTCGGAGGCGTTCCTTGAGCCGAGGAAAGAGGTAGAAATCACTAGGAGCTAGATCTGACGAATAGGGAGGGTGTTCGAGCAGTTCGAATCCAGTTTCTTGAATGGCAGCCATCGCAACTGCGGCTTTGTGAGCCGGTGCGTTGTCTTGGTGAAACAGCACTCCAGCTCGCAGTTTGCCGCGTCTTTTTCCTTAATGGCCTCCTGTAATCTTCTTATTTGGTCTGCGTAGTAAGAGCCCGTAATAGTGGCTCCTTTTCCAAATATTCCACCATAATTATGTCTTGAGCGTCCCAAAAACAGATGCCATAACCTTCCCGCCGAACTTGAAACTTTGATTTCTTTGGCGTCGGTGAGAGGCTCGCTTCAAGTCATCGATTGTTGTTTCGTTTCAGGATCAAAATGGTGGATCCAGGTCTCGTCCATAGTTACAAAACGGAACAAAAATTTTCTTGATCTGTTTGAACTTTCGAGATTGACCTCGAAATGTCAACTCGATTTTTCTTTTGCTCGTCGGTTAACATTCTGGGTACCCAACGCGCAGAGACCTTTTTCATATGCAACTCGTTCGCAAGGATTCTTTGAATGCTACCATGTAAGATCCCTGTGACCTCAGCTACATGCCTGATGGTCACTCTTCGATCTGCGAACACAACATCTTCGACTTTTTTCACGTTGTCTTCAGTGAGGGACGTGGATGGGCGTCCTTCGCGATGTTCATCTTCAGTGGATGTTCTGCCCAGTTTAAACTACTTCGCCCAGCGTGCAACTGTAGAATATGGAGGAGCAGAGTCCCCCAATGTTTCCACTAAGTCACTGTGTATGTCTTTTGAAGACATTTTTTTCAAACAGAGACTTGATGACAGCTCTAATTTCGTTTTCTCCATGTTGATGTTATCTCTTTGACAGTTCGTATTCAAATGAATGTATCTCCCGGAAATCATGATCTGTTTATATGATTTTTAGGCTGACGTAGTGAGTATATAAGCAAGCAAAAATATTTTTGATTTTCATGGGACCTAAAGTAACTGATTATCATTACTTTTGGATCACCAAAATGTGTGTGTGTGTGTGTGTGTGTGTGTGTGTGTGTGTGTGTGTGTGTGTGTGTGTGTGTGTGTGTGTGTGTGTGTGTGTGTGTGTGTGTGTGTGTGTGTGTGTGTGTGTGTGTGTGTGTGTGTGTGTGTGTGTGTGTGTGTGTGGAGGCCTGGGTTCAGTAGACTAATGAATGGAATATTATATAAATGCCGCGTGGTCTAGTGATCAGAGCAATTGATTACTATACCAAGGGTCCAAGTTTCGTTGTAAACCCAAAGTTTGTTCTTTCACTGCTAATGACTAGGTGCTATTTTTACGTTTTTATTACCTCGCTTTTTTTTCTGTTTGTCTGTTTAGTACAGACTATGCAAACTGCTTTAAACTATCTTCCCGATGAACAGATTTTTTACGTGCTAGAGCCATGCTGCGAGTAGCCATATTAGTGGTATAGTTGTAACACGAATGGGTCGGCTCGACCGGGGAAGGACCACGCTCTCACAGAATATCAGCTTAAAATGGCAGCTTAACGCTGCTGTGTTTCGTATGGTGAATATAGAGAATCGGAGACCCTTTTTGCTGGAAACGAGGCCAGTGGCGAAGCTAGGGCTCCAACCTAGGGCAAGCCCAAGATATGGTTTCGTTGTTTTTAGCAGTTTTATAAAAATACACCAATCTTGAGCTGTCTCCTCTCTTCAGTTTCATATTCAGTGGCACACAGAAGGCATACTACTGCTAGATAGATTGTATGACATATCAGCAATTGCATACCTTCAGTAGCTTTGAAATAAGCCGTTTGGGTTTGCTTGAGCGAAAGAAAAAGATATTTACATACAATACAATACATGAACAAAAGAAACGTATGAATAAAGTACAAACAAACTATGTACAAAATTAAAACAACAAATTATTTATATTCTAAATCGAATCGTCTCTCTTTCTTAAGGAAAGATTTGATTACGTCCGCGTAAAATGTTGGTGAACGTTTTAATTGTACCAATAACTGTTTTTCAATTGCGATAATTGATAAGTCTGAAAGACGCTCTTGACCTTGTGTATTTCTCAAATAAGTATGGATGCGCTTCAGAGATGAGAAAGCACGTTCCGCGGAGGAACTTGTGGCTGGAATAGTTACGACAAGATAAGCTAACTTTAAAAGCTGGGTTAAGGCCTCTTCAAGACTATTTTCGTTTATAAAGTCAATGAGTTCGAAAACATTGCGGTCTTTTAATTCAGGGGAGGAATACAATGAAATCAATTGGTTTTTCAATGTTTGTTTATCAAAATGGTTTGCGTAATTTTCAAATAATGAATCTAATGCCTCTAAAGGAAAATCTGAACGATATTTTTCGAATAGTTTGTTATTGAACAATTGGAAAAATTTTAATTTGAAAATTTCAGAATATCGGCCATTAATTTCTGAAGATATGTTATCAATTATTTCAACAAAAAGTCGTTTGCATTCTGTCTCAGCACAGCGCACATTGCGTCTCAAACGAGGAGCTGAGTTATTTTTCAATGTGTTTTCATAAATGTGATCAAAATCTGACTGAAATTCAGTACGTAACCATGTCTGAAACTCCTTTATTTTATTACTGCAATAACCGACATCAACTTGTGATTTTTGTAAAATATTGTACAAGCAGTAGGTTTTTTCAAACACCCGGTGGAAAATTGAAAGAAAAAAATTGAAATTAAATGAACGCAATGTTTTCAAAATTCTCAGCAGGCCAATATCGTATCGTCGTCCCAGATTGTCGTACACATCCGAAAACAAATTAATCAATTTATCTTTTTGTTCGAATACTGTATTCACAATTCGTGACGTATACGTCCAACGAGTTGCGGGGGCATTAGGCAATTTTTTGCTGCAATGTGCATCATAAAAAGACGACCGTTTTGTGCTGTTATTAAAAAAATTAAATAAAGCCTGAAGGGCTGAAAAAAAGTGCTGAATTCCCCAATCCTTTTACAAAATTTAGATAAAACTAATGCCAAAATGTGTGCATTACACCAAATATACATGGCTTGGGCTCTTTAACATTTTGTTGCACTCCATTTCTGACACCGGACATGACACTTGCACCGTCATAGCTTTGCGCAACTAGTTTTGTGGTGCAGTCATGTTTGTTTAATAATTCCAATATGATATTACAAAGTGTGTCTGCTGTGCGACTTTCAGACACATCTACATACCCCATAAAACGGTCATGAATATCGTTTCCATAATAATATCGGAGAATCAGACACAATTGCTCTCTGTGACTAACATCGGGAGTTTCGTCAATAATAATTGAAACGAATTTTGACAATTTTACTTCGTACTCGATACGAGTTTTCATTACATCAGCGACAGAATGAATAATGTCATTTTGGATTGTACTAGATAAATAACGCGGCCGTTTGTCGCTTTGTTGATGCTGTATATGTTTATCTAACACGAGATCGTACTTCGAAAGAAGCGATACAAGTTCTAAAAAATTGCCTCTATTTAATGAAGTTTTCGACTCATCGTGACCTCTGAAAGGAAGTTCTTGTTGTGCTAAATGGCAAACAATATCGACTAATCTTTGAAAACACTACGGTTGTGATCAACACGCATGTTGTGTTTTGTAATTTCGGATAACTGACGCGACAAAGATGTTTGAATCCGATTTTTTCCAAAATTACTAAACAAAATTACCGCATTCATGTGTTTTTGAGAATTCATATGCCTTTTAATGGCTCCAGATAAGTTATTTAAATCATCATATCCAGTAGTATTCCAAGCTGCTTTTTCGTTGGAAAAAAATATACAGCACCAGCAGTACAACTTATTGGTATGTGAGCAGCCAACAACCCAATGAGTTTTGTAAACAGTTCTATTAAATTGCCGTTTGTGGGTTTTACTCGTTTGAGAAACACACAGATCAGGCGTTGGTTTTGGCGTAGATATGAGCTGTTTTTTCTCAACAAAGTTTAAAGATTTTACCTTTTCCTCGCCGATTAGCACTTTAACACACTTCAATTCATCACAAGGAACACTATTATTCTCCATTTTCACTAAAAATCTTTAAAAAAGTATAAATTTTCAACTCAATATTGCGAGTTTCATTCGCTCAAGTAAACACACAGAGTAAACATTGAAATGTGAAGTGCACTGCAAATGTATCGACGGAACGCCCCCACGCTCGACAACTTCACACTGAAAGCCTGGCTTATAGACCCTATACTGATTGCTATATCAACAATCGTAGTTATATTTCATTATAGAACATTTTGCCACAGGTTAGAAAGGGAGCGATCGTCTTCTCGAAAGCACGGTAAAAAGCCCACGCGTGCGAGAGAGACCGCCGCGTGTTGACGTTTGAGGTCACGACCTGTGTATATTGTATAACAGAAGAGCGCGCCGGAAATTTGAAATAGTTTGAAACAGTTTACGAGTTATTTTATTAGTTGATATTATTGATTGAGCCGTTTGATAGGGCAAGCCTGGCTTCTCGGCTTCTATGGAGGCTTCGCTACTGATTACGAAGCAATCCACCTTAGTCCTCACGGGTGACAACGCATCTGCATAACTTTATACCGGGTGTTTTTGAAACGCTCCCGAAAACGAAGACAGATGATAGTACTAACGTTACCTTTGATGATGGGTCAGAAAGAAAATCGATCCCGAGGAAAAAAATCATATTTTCACAACGTTTTATTAGCTTTATTCACGCTCCATCATGTTAGTACAACTCAATGAAACGATAATTTAATAAAATCAAACTTACAACTTAAAATAAAATCAGCTGCCAATAGGGTCAATATTCTCGCGGTCGCCGAACTCTTATCTATCTCGGTACGAAACAATGCATTAGGTATTACTACTCACTCTACCCTTCCCTTTCACACACGCGCTGCACCGCCCGGCCGACTCGTGTCGCCTCGCGCTGTGGAATTTTAATGATAACGAATTATAACGGTGAAATAGTGTAAGTGAGTACTGAGTACCCAATTAGGTACGTTTATTAATTTCAATATCATTTTTGTAGTAAAGAACTGCTTGTTGCGTCAGGGTACAATTGATTGTGTAATTGTATTAAAAAATGACAACCATAACTTCTAAATTCCATATGAAGACTAGTCGTAGGTATAACTAAACTTATAAATAAAAGAAGTGTTGGCAATGTCGTAACGGCTTAACGATCTGTGGAATTTTGAAAGTGCTTACCTCAAGGACGTTACGACGCACGAGACATTTTTTTTAGCGGGAGTGATTATTAATTTTAGTTTTTGAGACAGTTCCGTGTTGACTATCACGTGTGCGTCAGCGACAGTTCTATCGTTTTGTTTATTAAATTCTTGTTGTTATTATTCTTGTTGTTGCGTTTTGTGTTTCTTGTTTTGTTTTAATAATGCCTAACGCGTAGGTACGTTTATAGTGCTCGTGAATACGGCAACATGTTAATGTGCCTTGGAGAATCTCATAAGGCCACTGAGGATTTAGATCGGTAAGCTTTTTCATACCTATTTTTTTTTAAATAACTTAGTAGTGAACTGATCTGAATAAGTACATAACTGAATACATCAGAATAATAAACATACCTACACGATGGATAAAAAAGTATGACTATCCTTGTTAACATTTCATTTAAGTAATTTTTTCATTAGCGGGGAATCGAATCAGGTATTTGGTTTATTTAACCTGTGAATTCGAATTAAAGTGGCAGGTGGAGACAAGCACAGTGGCAAAATAGTAAGTTAAGTAAATAAGTTAGGTATTTAGACAAGTGTTGTAAATTATTAGGTATTGTGGTACGATTGCTAGCTGCGTGCCGCGCGATTGCAGCGTCCGCGCGTACATTGACCACTAATTCCACTGCTGGTTTTATTTTAAGTATTTTCATTATTTTTAGTGAAATTATCATTTCATTCAGCTGTATTAACATGATGGAGCGTAAATAAAGCTAATAAAACGTTGTGAAAAGATGACTTTTTTTCCTCGGGGTCGATTTTCTTTCTGACCCATCATCAAAGGTAACATTAGTACTATCATCTGTCTTCGTTTTCGGGAGCATTTCACAAACACCCGGTATATAGCCCAAAGTTGGGTGATAATGCAATATACATTTTTTTGTCTGTCCGTTTGTTTGTTTTCTCGATACAAATTTTACAATCGATTCCTGATTAGCAAGCGACTTGAAACGTTAAACAAAGGAAGCTTAGAACTGGAAAGGCGGTAAAAATGGTCGCCATTTTGTAAAATAATTATTTTTTAAACCAATAAATTTGGTAGGTGAGGTTGGCGTGTCAATAACGCCACCCGTGGGCGAGCTGATGCGAGCGGTCACCATGTCAGAAGCACGCTGGGATACCGAACATAAGAAACTGCGGGGAATGACTGAGGTACGCCACACGTTTACTTACGAGGGTGACACTGAAAGTTCTTAGAAAATCAAAAACTGAACAAACTAGCAAGTTATTCGTTTTATTATATCTTTTCAAAATAGTGTCCATTTACATCAATACATCGCCGCATCCGATGGAACCACTGAGAAAAGCACTTTGCCCACTCGTCCTTAGGGGTCTCTACGACGGTATTTTGAAACGCAGCCACTGCTGACGCTTAACATTTTAAGATATTTTTGATATATAGACGCTACCATTGCTTCTCAACTAATTTTATGTATGAAAGTCTGCCATTGTTCTTTCTCTTCTTCTTTTTTTGACTTTCGATGTCATTTAAGTCAACAAGAAAGTTATGATAGACTTCGATTGGCCTTTCACCATGAAGCCCCATCTCGTGCCACTGTTTACAACTGGTTTAATGAGTTTAAACATGGTCGCACTAATCTCACCGATCTGCGTGATCTGCGTAAGGGACGGCCTTCTACGGCGACGACTGAAGATAACATCAGTGTTGTGCGGCGTATGATAGAGACTGACAAAAGAGTGACTTATCAGCAGATTCGAACAAGCTTAGGCATCGGTATGAGTCAAGTGCACAAAATCCTCCATGAACATTTAGCGACCAAAAAGCTTTGTGCCCGGTGGATACCTCATAATTTGACAGAGGCCCAAAAACTCCGTCGTGTAGATTGGTGTCGTGAAATGGTTCAAAGATTTAACAGAGGTGACTCAAATGCTGTGTTTGACATACTTACGGGTGACGAAAGCTGGATTTATTGTTATGATCCTGAAACTAAGAGGCAGTCTGCTGTCTGGGTGTTTCCTTCCGCGGAGTTGCCAACTAAAGTGAAGAGAGTTCGAAGCGTGGGAAAAAGTATGGTGGGCTCGTTCTTCGGAAGGGCAGGTCATTACGCAACAATTGTTTTAGAGGATCGAAAAACAGTTACTGTAGAATGGTACACTAACAATTGTTTGCCACTTGTCTTGGAAAAAGTTCGGGAGAAACGACCTCGCAGTAGGATCCTCCTTCACCACGACAACGCCTCGTCGCACACCGCCAAGCAAACAATCGACTACTTCGCGACGTCAGACGTGGAATTACTGGGTCACCCGCCCTATAGCCGCGACCTCGCACCTTGCGATTTTTATTTATTTCCGAAAATAAAAGAAAAATTTCGAGGAAAACGTTTTATGGACGCCGAGGAAGCAGTGGTTGCGTTTCAAAATGCCGTCGAAGAGACCCCAAAGGACGAGTGGGCAAAGTGTTTTTCTCAGTGGTTTCATCGGATGCAGCGATGTATTGATGTAAATGGACACTATTTAAGTGGAGTTCGAGCCACTTAAAAAACTGAATAGGTTAAACAAGAGTCCAAAGAGCAGTGAGCCACTCGAACCACGTTTAGCCAAAAAATATTGGTTAAGATGGAAAATTATGAAAGACGTGATAGGTGGCTAGCCCATCGCCTACACAAACCCATATACTTTTCGTCGGTATACGACATGCTAGGCAAGTAACATGATAGTCCCACATAAACGTGGGACCCAAAAGTCCCAGAACAACAGTCTCATAAAAATGCGATGACTTCAACAAAGTTTAGGCACGTTTCCTATAGAGCTGAATTCTTTTTCTGCCTAGGTGTTCATTTGGGCTGGCCAAAAGACTGTGTAGTGGCGGTGTAAGAATATCCACTACCAGTGTAGGAAGAGGGAAGCAAACCAGGAGACAGGCAGCAGCGACTTCCTAAACAAAACTAGAAAATAAAATACAACTATACAGTTATTAACACATTATTTTTGATATTCCAGTGCGATAAGAAAATAGGAAAGCTGGAAGACGAACAGGCAATCTGTAAGAGAGTGTTTGAAACGGCAAATTTAGCGGCCGTCACCTCCACAGGAAATCTATTAAGGTGAGTTATACGAGATAAAATTAAAATCATTGGCATCCTTTTAAACTAAGAATATACTTAAGATTTCTTGATTAGCTGAATTATATGCCCTTTATTCGAACGTATATAATAAGATGGGTGCAACCATCACTACACCTACATAGCTATACATAACAGATACAAACTACGTTGGGACTAAAATAACGCAAATAAATTTTAATATCATAGGGAACACTAAAAAAATTAATAAATATACTGAGAGGCCAAAGTTAATATAATAATTTATTGAAATTTCTCTCCAAGAGACTCCTTCGGACTTTGGTTATTAATTGCTCTTATGACCTTCAACAGCATCCACTTAACATCTATAGGAACTGTCAACTGGTTTGGTACTTATATTATAAAAAACGACGTAGTTCTTCCCTGGTCGAGCCAAACAACTCGTGCTTTCACCGTAATAATATCCTCCAGACCGAATTTCGGTCACGGCGGTCAGCCTCAACGGAGACTAGCCATTTTGTTGAACAGAATTATATTGCCCGAGTGTGTAAGTAGTTACAGGTACACTCTCTATTCCCCTACTCTCATAGTCCGATCGGACGGTTATCCGACACGACCTGAGAGAGATCAGGTGCAGGACCAACGGGTTTACGAGGCACGGGGGTGAAACCAACCAACTTCCAGACTCCGGACTGCTACTGAGAATTTCTTTACAGAAAACCCAATGACTGATTTTAGTCAGATTCGGATTTGAACCCGGGACCTCATGATCATCAATCGAGTTTACGACTAGTAGACAAATAACACAGCAGCATGGTTCTACCACGTAATCTCAGGCCGACAATGAAAGAGACATTACGCACATTTCAATTCAATAAGGGCTAATAATATCCCACTCACCAGACGTCGCTAGTTGGGACTGAGGTGAAATTTCTTGTACAAATACACAATGTCATTTAATTGAGATTAAATAAAAGTTTGATCGGTTTCTAGAGTTTACACGAAACAATACCTCAGTGGTTTGCTCTTTAGTTTTTTGCACATTTTTAACTCTTTTTTTTTACTTTTAGAAATATTCCTGGTTTATTAACGTAATTAATATTAAATATAACTAATATTCACCATGTAGGGGCGGTGTAAGAATATGAACATATTTTATACGTGGTAGAGCCATGCTGCAGCTATATTAGTAGTATAGTTGTAGCACGAATGGGTCGGCTCGATCGGGGAGACCTGCTCACCATACGTGAGTGTAGAGAACCGAAGACCCTTTTTACTGGAAAAGAGGCATTCCATCTTAGTCCTCACGGGTGACAACGCATCTGCATTTTGATTATTTATTGAGGATAGATGTAGATGTCTATGGGCCACAGCAACCACTTACCATCAGGTGGACTGTGTGCACGTTTGTCACCCTAACCTATAAAAAAAATGCACTATCCCTTATCCGTGGGTGTCGTAACAGGCGACACAGGGAAAAAAATCCAAGATGTCACAGAAATCATCAAAAAAAAACATTGTCTAGATCAGTAAAGAAAACGAATAGTTCAGTAATAAGCCAAATCGTAGTTTTATTTCTGATACGATCACAACAATTACAAACGGAAGCAAAATAAACACATGCGAAGTCGAGCAAGGCCAAACCATTGTTTTTATATTCACCACCTCTCGCTCACACTTAGCCAACTCCAGACCCTCTTTGTCTAACAAGAACAAAAGATGGATGGCACGGCGTATGCCGTAGGTAGCAAATATCAGGGCAAATAACACAACCTTTCACACACCCATAATAGATATTTTTAAATGAATTAAAAATTTATTGCATTTGGTGTAATTTTATTAAAAAAATAATTTCATAAAGTAGTAACTAGTAATTAATAGCATTAATCGCTGCTTACACTAGATACAATAGTGAATCATACCATTTTAAAATATATATTAAACGAACATTCTTTTAAAATAATGGTCACTTAGGTTTTCATACATTTTTTATTTCACCCAAGATTGTTAAACATTATCAAAATAGAACATTTTCTCAAATCTTGCACTAAATAAATAAGTTAAAAAGTTAAGGTATAAAAGTTAGTATTTTTTTTAGAACGGTAATAAGGTCTTTTAAATGCTGGTTTTTATATTATCTCTGTATGTTATGTCTATTTCTTTGGCACGCTCTGTAGCTTAATGGCTTGATGGATCTTAACATACGGGGTGTCGTTAGAATTGTCTTACTTATAGAAGTGACATAGGATATAAAACTTTTATCTTTTCAGTATATTTTTTACGCGTCAGGTTTTTTCAATTACTGATTTAACCTTTGGACTTGTCTATTTGTTCGTCTGGGCATGTAATAATGTTGAAATGTCTAATGTTCAGGTTCGCGGGGCGCATGATGTCGTCCCAGGAGCTGGTCCTGTTGTCCGTTAGGTTGGAGCCGGCCGCCAGCACGGTGACCGCCAACTGTTCCAACATGGCCGTCGCCTCACTGCTCGCCAACGACGTGGCACAAGCTTTAAATAGACTCTAATTCTCATATCTCACAAAATTCCATATGTCTTAGTCATAAGAGAAAATTCTTTATTTGTCATAAACACCAGAGGTACGATAATTTTCTTATAAATCTTTGTTATATAAGGTTTACAGCCTGTATCCAATATGCAATATTTTATTTGTTACCTAAAATAAAAATCATTTGATGCCTATTGTTTTTATTTTCAGATCTATACGTATAAATAAAATTGAAACGTCTGTAAATATCTAAATAACTGAGGAGGTTATTTGCATGCCACCATTGAGTTCTATGTACTACGTACTAGAGAAGCTATTCCAAACAAAAAATGTGCACTACTCTGTTTTCGCGCATGCGCGGGAGATAGTAGATTTTAGTCTATGATTGTAGATAGCGTGGCATATAAATGAAGAAATTTATTTTTTCTATTGTAATATTATTACCTATTTATTCACTTGAACAGCAAATAATTTTACTTATTTGACTACAGAATTATTAATTACGTTCAGGTTAAAACTTTAATTTGAAATCTCGTATTATTAGCGCAGCTCCACACTCTCTATGAATATTGAAGCCACACTAAATGACACTAAAGGTGTACGGATTGCAGTACAGTTCATTTGAACATAGTGAATGTTCGGAATGCCAAATCTAGTACGTAGTACATATATATCGATGCATGCCACTAAGACATGATAAACCAATTTTTTAAATTTTGTCAGTCTGTCTGTCCGGGCTAATATTCGGAATGGCTGAACCGATTGTAATGAAACTTCACGTACAGATACCAGGACTAGGCTATATTTTATCCGAAAAACTTGATTTTTTTTTTGATAAAATGAAAAATTGTTAAAATAAATAGTCTTTAACTATCTTAAATCTAAATAATGTCACATTAATAGATCTTACCCAGGCCGGGGCGGTTAGCTCGATTAAAATAAACCTCTTGATACATCATTACATGATTGTAATATCGATTGATAGCAAGGTACTAATGGCAATAGCAACACTAGGCATGATCTAGATTCCAGAATAAAGATGCGAAGCAATGGTGTGTGACAAAAATTAGGGCGAATCCTTGTCAACAGTATTCACTGTCCTACTAACAGATAACGCGTCATTTGAATTTTCAGTAAAAAAAGAAGGCTGAGGAAGCGCAGAAAATCTGCATGCGAGGTATTGGAGTGTTCTCTCTGCTACTAATCCTTGTGATACTCAAATTCAATTAAATCAATTTTGTGATTTTATTGTTACAAAATTGATTCACAAGGATTAGTACGGTTTTATCGTTGCTATGGTGTTATAATGTTCTATCTAAAATTTTGTTAAACATGGCCACAATATTTGTTATGAACGCATTCTTTTTCATATTCGTTACACGTTTACCCGAAATAATATCTATGACACGGTGACTAAATATAGCTTCACCTGCCACGATCCTCCCTTTTTGTACGGAGAACGGTTGTAACAGAACCTGGTCTAACCATCACAGAATATCTAGCCTGGGAAAGGAAAACGTTTATTTATTTTTTAAAGTAATCGTTAGGGTGACCTTCGATAGTCAGCGGAGCTGGCCTAGATTTTCGCCTGGGTCTCTAAGGCCCGTATTAATAAACGTTACTCAGCGACGAACTCAAGTGCGTAATCATTTGATACGCCCTCATTACGAAATCAGCATCTCAAGATCGTTGCTAATTAATAAACACATAAAAACAGTATCTCAAAACGCTGTACTTAGGAATACTGTTCTGTGACTTGCACTCAAGTATATACACTTAAGAGTCGAGTTTCTTTTATTAATCAGTGTGGTACTCAGCTGATATCGTAAACCTAAACCGCATCTTGAGATATGTTTATTAATAAGATCATAACCTCAAGATTGTACTCAAGTGCGTGTACTTGAGCTGAGTAACGTTATTAATACGGGCCTAAGTCTAATGGAACAAAGGCACTCACCTTCAACTGTCTTTGCCGAGCCGCCTCCAGTGCTTTCACTATTGGTCAAATCAGCACTGCCGAACGTCTATGCGTGCATTATAAGCTCAATGGGACCGCCGCAATTAACTTTCAGTTATGTAATAAACATATTGAGAAAACAATTCAAACACATAAAGATGTTGCGCTGCCGTAGATGAACCGGCGAATGACATTTTTTTCCGTTGTTTAAAAACGTTTAACTTTTTTTAAACACTAGGATTTCTAGTGTATAGAGGAGGCAATGCAATTGGATCACCAGCTTTCTTGCAGATCGGAGCATCAAGGTCGTTGTAGACGGTGCATGCTCCGACTACAAGCCTATTAACGCTGGTGTTCCACAAGGCTGCGTGCTATCACCAACGCTGTTTCTTCTGCATATCAATGATATGTTGCAAACCGGTAGCATTCATTGCTATGCGGATGACAGCACTGGTGATGCTCTATACACCGGCCGTGCCAATATTTCTCGGGAAAACGTCGCCGAGTACCGGAAGAAACTTGTGTCTGAAGTCGAGTCTTTGCTGAACAAAGTCTCGGATTGGGGGCGACTAAATCTAGTCCAGTTTAATCCTCAGAAGACACAAGTTTGCGCGTTTACCTCTAAAAGAACCCTTTGTCGTGTCTCCTCAGTTTCAAGGCACTTTGTTGCCTCAGCCAGTATCGGAATCCTCGGCGTCGACATATCGAGTGACGTGCAGTTTCGTGATCACTTGGAAGAGAAGGCCAAATTGGCCTCTAAAAGCTTGGCGTGTTCAGCAGAGCGGGACAGTATTTCATGCCGGCACAACGCCTGCAACTTTACAAGGCGCAGGTTCGGCCTCACATGGAATACTGTTCCCATCTCTGGGCTGGGGCTCGCCAGTGCCAGCTCCTTCCACTTGACCGCATCCAGCGCAGAGCGGCTCGAATCGTCGACGACCGAGTCCTTTCCGATCGGCTCGATTCATTGGCGCTGCGAAGAGATGTTGCATCTCTTTGCATTTTCTTTCGCATTTACCACGGGGAGTGCTCTGAGGAATTGTTCGGATTACTCCCAGCCGCCAAATTTCACGAACGCACATCGCGGCAGAACTCCCGATACCATCCACACCATCTGGATGATTGGCGGTCCACCGCTGTGCGATTTAGAAGATGTTTTCTTCCTCGCACAACTTCCTTGTGGAATAGTTTACCACCAGCGATTTTTCCAGACCGATACGACTTAGGGACCTTCAAGAAAAGAGCCTACTCCTTTTTAAAAGGCCGGCAACGCATCTGCAATTCTTCTGGTTCCCCTGGTGTTGCAGTTGTTCATGGGCGGCAGTAGTCACTTACCATCAGGTGAGCCGCATGCTCGTTTGCCCCCTCTCCTATAAAAAAAGGCAGTTTCTCTACATAGTATAAAACAAAGTCGCTTCCCGCCGTCTGTACGCTTAGATGTTTTAAACTGCGCAACGGATTTTGATGAAATTTTGTCTGAATGAGTCCCTAGATGATTTAGATTCACATTTGGACCCGTTAGGTAGAGCTGTTGTCGAGATCCCGAAATCGCCCGTACGAAGCCGGGCCGGATCGATAGTACAAATATAAATTGCACATAGACAAACAACCAGACCAGGAACAATTATTTGGAGGCCATACAAATACTTGTTCCGATCGGAATTCGAACCCGCGGCTCCCAGCGCAGCACTGGGCCACAAAGCCGTCGCCGTCATAGTGCGAACGGGAATGTATTCTCGATTAATAAAAGTATACGAAAGAAGCCTTCGTCCACAAGACCATAAAAATTGCCGAAACACCAATCACAATGGGGACTAAATACCACGGAATAAAAAAAACAAGAGGAAGCCCAAAGTGGGCGGGGCAGGCGAGTCAGAATTAGTGACAGTAGAGCGTAATTGACTGTCAGTCACAGGCTCAAATTGTTGCGAGCTGACGGATCGCTGCTTAAGTGATATATACGAAAATATGCCGTTTTGGGCAATATTGGAGTGTAAAAACTAAAGTAAAAACAAAAATATTTTGAATGGAGGTGTTTCGTACCAAAGGCACGTGTAATTTTTTCCTTTTTTGGATAGAAACTTGACTAAACATGGACAAAATATCAAATTGCCTTTATTACAAGTAATATTCAACCTTATTTCGTTATACTAAGGTTTATATGTAAATATATTTTGAATAAAAATAGCTGCGATAGTATTGTGACTACGCCGATATTAAAGTTTTCGATAACATTTTATCACTATTTATAACATATGTTCATTCACTAACATATTAATGAAAATATACGAAATTATAGGCTGATACCCTATGAATGTACTTTTGTTAGGGTTGTTAAGCCAGAGAAGTAAGTAGTTCAGTGATACTCACGACTTTTGGAAAGAAGCTGAAATAAAAGTGATCTTAATATCATGATCTACGTTAGTATCTGAATTAATTATCGTCTAAACTTTAATATTAAAGTGTGAAAACGATAATTTTTAACAAATATGTGTTATTTTAATGACAATAAACAATTGCAAAGTTATTGTTTTTTTATTATTTTCCTTGTATCCATTTCATAAATGATAATTTAGCTAACAATCAATAAATTTCCATTAAAGACAATTAATTATATGCCGGCTATATGAATTACGGGGATATACGTAATACATCAAGACAATTTCCAATAAATTTTGCAATTTTACTCATTTTATCATATTTTTTTCAATTCTGTTTCTTCAGTCAATACATTTCATATACATGATAATAATCATATACTGAATATCCGACGTAGCCCAACGGTTTAGTAAGCTGAAGTGGAAATGGGCCGGCTATATAGCTCGAAGAACCGACAACCGATGGGTAAAAAGGTTCTCGAGTGGCAGCCTCGTACCGGTAGGCGAAGTGTAGGGCGACCCCCCACTAGATAGAGTAACGACCTGCCCGGCTAGCATGGGCGGGGGACAACATTTTTATCCCCCGATTATATCCACTGACAAGAGATAAAATTATCATGTTATGTCAAACGGGGAGAAGTATATCCCCGTTTGACATAACGAGTAGACATATATCCCCCGTCCGTAGCATGGAGCCAAATGAAAGATAAAGAAATATGCTTTTTTGACATTTGAAAGGGATGATTTTATCCTAGTTCATTGGACGTGGGTTGAAGTTTATATTCATACAAAAAAATCTATCTAAGTCTAAGTCCATGTCCCATTTTATCTACTGTGGATATTATATCCACCGGTGTGCCCATGCTCTAAGGGTGGATAAAACTAAGCGAGGGGATAAATATTTTCTCCTTTCCCCGGGGATAAAATTGTCTCCTGCCCATGCTAGCCGGGCTGGTAAGACATGCAGGCAGTCGATGGATGCAGATATAAGCCAGATCACTTTCAGGGAGAGTAACTACATCACTAACATCATTCACGTAGCAGTATAGGATAGGTAGGGTAATGTCAACGTTATATCTATTGTCATTGTGTCTATAATAGTGTGAATTTATTATTGCGACATCTAACGTTAAGAATCTAAATTTGCTCATTAATTCTAGAAATTTGGTAGTGAAAAGTAATATGATCTCTATTTTTAAGAACATATCGTTCGTATTCAAGTGAATGGTGAGTAAGATAATGCCTTTCTCTTTTATTTTTTAATAGCGAAAATTATTCAAATGATACACAATTGTCGGTACACATTTCTTTCTTGCGTATGTGTGAGATTGACGACAGTGGTTCTGCTACAAATTATGCGTTTTGCTACTTCCTCTTGTTTTTTATATTCCGTGCTAAATACACAGTCAACCCTGGGAGCATAAGAAAAGTATTTTGGCTGGTACATTACTTTGATAAAAAGGAAAAACTAAAATAAACAGATAAACATAACATGTACACACACACACTCTCTCACTCACATACACTCTCACCCACACACACACACACACACACTCACACACACACTAAAAATATATTAACAAAATATTGAGGTGCAAGGAATACACATATATACAAAATTTCATTAAAATCGGTTGAGTGGTTTCGGAATTCATCGCGGACAAACAATATGACACGTAATTTTTATATATAATGAAAGGTGAACATTGTCATGTAGTTACCTTTAAGACTACTTAATGTAAGAGGTACTCGATCTCCAATTAGAGAAGGGCTGGAGTATTTGGGTCAAATAAAATAAAGTTTTGGCAAGCGCGTTACGCCTTTGCTAAATGGTAAGTAACTTAAGCTATTATAGAAAAGGAAACATCTTAAAACGTAATACTTCTGGCACTGCCACTGCCAAGCCAATGTGTTCTAAACCGAGTCATAGGAAAAATATAATCAATGAAAAAGAAGTTTCCGACAACTTAATATATTATAATATATTGATTTTTACAGTTATTTCAATAAAATCTACAATAATTATGATTCGCTCAAAATAATGAGCGGAGTACTATAATAAAATATAAAATGTAAATTAAATTCAGTAATAGGTTCCTTCTGAAAATCTTATTTAATAATAGCTTACAAGTCATATACAGGATGTAACAGAAGATGGATCCTTTGAAAACGATGATAGGGAAACTTAATACCGATTCAACTCTTATGACGTATGTTTAAAAATTCTTAGTTTCTATGGTAATTGACTTTTTTCTATAATTTATTTGAATTACTATTTTTTAAGTTTTTGATAGAATATGGATTTCTTAGCCGCAGTGATTAAAATCTGCTGGGCACAGACCTCTTCTCATTTCTGTATAAAACAGTAATTTTTTGAGGTGCAATACTGGGACTCACTACAATGATAACACTTCGACTTGGTATGTTTTAAACTTTTTTTTTGTTTCCATCCGATAATAATGTGGATGGTCTCCAAAGCAAAAGTTAATAGCCTCTTGCTAAACTAAGACAGTGTGCTTCACCATTTTCGGCTACATCACCACTTACCAACAGGTGGGATGGTAGTCAAGCACTGGCTCACAATTATTAAAAATAACAGAAACTTAAATAGTGGAGGCATAATTTTTAAAATAGAAGAAGAACGTTTATGCCAATGTATATTTAAGGTCATATGGGAAAATCACAGCCTTTTTAAAACTTTAATTTGTTAATAGGGACTATCTGACATCATTACTCTAGCGTAAAAATAATGTGAATATATGCTAAATCGTCATATTTCCTTCAAGCTAAAAACGTTTAATATTTAAAATATAATTCTACTGTTAACTATGCTGTGTCCCGTGGATGTCTTAAGAGGTCACAGAGGGAAACTGAAACAGGAAACGAGCAGCAGCATCTTCTTGATAACACACTTGCCACACTTATAGGGTTAGCAACCCGCCCGGCAAGTGTGGCAACTATAGCAAATATTTCTCTATGGCGCAATCTACGGGGGAGGTTATTTCAGTCTCACTCTTAAGAACGCTCTAGTTGACTGATTAGATGGCGTAGTATTATAATATGAATTTTTATATTTAAAAAAAACACTAATCTGAACTTAATAATATAGCTGCAATAATCAAAGCATACTATAATATATAATATTTATTATAGTAATGAAGAAAACTAAAATCTATAATTATTATACAGTCCTACTCCCTGCCGTATAGTGGCGAGAACGCTAGCGTCGTCGGCGGCGACTGATAGTCTCTACAGCAAATGGCACAACTATGTGCTCATCTCTCAGATATTAATTTTCCTTATTAAATTTCGATCTCTACACAAATTTGTCAAAACTTCAAACAACTTTTAAACCAATGAATATTGCAGAGCATTAAGGTCAAATTGACAGTCATTGAGATCCCCCATCGCATGCTTTAGATGATCCAACCCTCCTTGTTACACCTGTATACATTTTAATACTGACAGACTTAATGTTGGGGATAATGCCCCCAACCTGGCGCCATTCCTAAACAATACGTTGGATTATTCATTACAATTCTCGGTCTTTTACTCGGGTCTTCATGATGCATTTGAGGTTGCATCATCTGCTGATGGTTCATCTGAGGCGGATGACTTTCCACAACTTTATCTTTCTTCTGACGTTTCTTCGGTCCAGCACAGGACTCTGGAGCCATTCTACGCTCATTCCATAACCTATCAACTAATATCGCTCTAGCTTGCACTCCCTTCGGGTCCTCTACTTGCTTCCTTGATATCGGACTGTTGGCCACTTTCTGTTTCATGGCCTCAAGCCTCTCCTCGGTTTGTGTCATTGGTACTACAGGAAGGCCTTGTCTGTTGCAAATATTATGAAGGACACAGCAAGCTACGATCAACATTGACACCGTCTGGGGATCAAACTGTTTGTTGCAAGTTGCCTGCAAACATTTCCATCGCGATTTAAGGTGCTTAATGGTATCCGTTACAGACTGATGTGTTTGACTGTGAACATTTGTGTAGTATTTCTCAGGTGACACTGGGGACTTCTTTGTGATCCTCGGAACTGGTGTCATGAGGTACGGTTTCTGTGTGTAATGTGGACTACCTGGAAAAAATAAGCAAATCTATAAAAGACAGTAGGAGAATTCCATTAACCCATCTTTTCCTGTGGACTGTATAAGTCAACTACAGACCTTAACTATCCATTTCATACACTAGTTAGCTTTTAAAAAATTAACCTTTCCTTTGTTTGCCTGTTCGGACTAGTTTAGAAATTCTTTACTTCCTTTGTTGCTCGAACGCTGCACTCAATATCAAGCAGTGCTTTTCTGTTTGTTTATGTTCATTCTTTTCTGGGATGGTAGGAGTCACGATTCAGCTGTATTATGGCTGCAGCTCGACCTCTTTCGGGTGGGCTTTACCGGGGAAGGACCACACTCTCACAGAATATCAGCTTGAAATAGCAGCTTAATGCTACCGTGTTTTCTGAAGGTATAGAACAGATGGTGAGTCTTCATTTCAATCGGACTCTTCATTACTGGTAAGAAGGTCCTAACCTTAGCTCTCAGGGGTGACAAAGCATCTGCAATTTGATTCTTAATTGAGGGTAGATGTAGATGTAAGGGACGTAGCATCCACTTACCATCAAATGGACAATTTCCTTGCTTGTCACCCTTTTTCTACATGAAAAAAATCTACAAATCTTGATCATCAAAACGCGTCTTGTGTGAAACCAAAGGTTGTTTGGTTAGACATCTTCATACATTTTTACCAACTACATAAAGGGAGGTTTTTGTAACAAAAGACTACTTCAAATAAGGGAGTTATTTATAAAAAAGGTTTTACCTCAACAGTGGCCCCATTTAAATTAAAAGAAAAAATTTCATTCCTATTGCTAGAAAAAAAGAGGCTGAAGTTTTTATGATATAAAAATTTGTAATTCCTTGATACACTATGTTTTAGCACCAACGTCAGAGCTAATAAGTGAAAATTATTTTATTCTTTTTAGTTTTTGAGGTTTGTTTTTACTTTTTATTAAAAGTTTAACTAAAACGGTTTACTCCCAAAGGCTCTATCTATCTATCTCCATTTTAAGATTATAACCTATATTTCATCAATACATTCAAATAAAATAATAATAGTATGTCAAAATAGAATTTTACCAATAAGCCAACACAGCTCTCCTGAATGATTGAGGCTCTCAAGGTCGATTCTTACAGCATGTTGGTTCAATATAGCGTCATGTGTGTACGAACCGCCCGGCTTTGCTTCCACACTTATTATATTTAAGTCACTGTCGCAGATCTGCAGAAGGAACAATAAATTGAAAAATTAAGGAATGATATATGAACTTGAAACTGTATTCCATAAGAGAATTCACAGATGCGGAAGAGAATCCACTACTCTGTAACAGTAAATGAGCAGCAACATGTTTCTTTTAAAAACCCAAAATAACAACTGTGGTTGCCAATCTGCCTGCCAATGTGCCAATCTAATGGGGAGGACTATGTTCAGCAATGGACTTTCGATAAGCTGCAAAAATGAATGAATGAAAGAGCAACTTTTGATATTTCTACTACCAAGTTCAAAAAATTATCATTAAAAAATTGTATAAAAAGGTTACTATTTTATACAATTAGGTTATTATTATAATATTAAGAAGTCAAATCCACCAAATTCAAAAAAAATATTTGTAAAATAGAGTTATTACAATATTAAGAATTTTTAGACGATAATAACCCCAGAGAATGAAGTGGTTGCTACCAGGCTATTTCTAATATGATTTGTTTTTTAATTGTGTAACATAATACATAAGTGTAAGCTATTCTTTTTTTTAAATGTCCCACTGGTTTCTTGCTGGTTCGTCCCAAGGGCAGAGGTATTTATCATTAGCAAATCAAACGTAAGATTGACTTTCAATAAATATTGTTTATAATTTAAATTTATATTGATACTTCTACTTCTATATTATTTGACTGTTATTCGACTATTATTTGATGTGATGTCTGGTTGTGATGTAAAATAACCTATCAGCCAACTGCATCTAGCATGTCTTTTTTTTTAAATAAAAAAAATAAAAAATGTCTTAAAATATGTCTTAAATAAAAAAAAATGTCTTAAATAAAATTAAAAAAAATGTCTTAAAAATGTCTTATGAAAAGTGCCATGGCTTTTGATGATCATGATAGATTTACCATCAGAAAGGCCCATGTTCAGGGGTCGACAACAATCTGATGATTAAACTGTGCTGATTACCACATGCTTAGCGGTGAATGAAAACATTGTGGAAAAATGTGTATGTCTGAGAAATAAAATATTCCAAGGGCATGTTCTACCAACACAAATTGGAACAGCACAGCAGACTAATTTCTCCGTAACCTTTCCAAAAATAAGAGACCCATAGTCTACAATAGAATGTATATAGGCTGTAGTTTTATATTTACTAGGTTATAGAGGACTCATTTTCTGCCTCGTAGTTCATCTGGGTAAGTATAACCCTGCTTCTGCTGCCAAATAACAGTGCTCACGCAGCTGTATTCCAGTGTGAAGAGTAAAGAGAGCCAGTATTATTACAGGCAAAGTGCCAATGCATTTGTAGGCTTCTTTGTTTAAATTTGGTTGCAGGTGTCCACTGTTATCAGGTGGACCGTTTGTCATTTCAGTTTCATAAAATAAAATAAAAAATGTCTTAAAATATGTCTTAAATAAAAAATGTCTTAAATAAAATTAAAAAAAATGTCTTAAAAATGTCTTATGAAAAGTGCCATGGCTTTTGATGATCATGATAGATTTACCATCAGAAAGGCCCATGTTCAGGGGTCGACAACAATCTGATGATTAAACTGTGCTGATTACCACATGCTTAGCGGTGAATGAAAACATTGTGGAAAAATGTGTATGTCTGAGAAATAAAATATTCCAAGGGCATGTTCTACCAACACAAATTGGAACAGCACAGCAGACTAATTTCTCCGTAACCTTTCCAAAAATAAGAGACCCATAGTCTACAATAGAATGTATATAGGCTGTAGTTTTATATTTACTAGGTTATAGAGGACTCATTTTCTGCCTCGTAGTTCATCTGGGTAAGTATAACCCTGCTTCTGCTGCCAAATAACAGTGCTCACGCAGCTGTATTCCAGTGTGAAGAGTAAAGAGAGCCAGTATTATTACAGGCAAAGTGCCAATGCATTTGTAGGCTTCTTTGTTTAAATTTGGTTGCAGGTGTCCACTGTTATCAGGTGGACCGTTTGTCATTTCAGTTTCATAAAATAAAATAATAAAAACACTAGCGATCCACCCCGGCTTCGCATGGGTGATTTCTGGATCTCCACAACAGCGCCACCTACCGGGTCCAATTGTGAATCTAAATTCTCGAATCAACTTAATCACACACACAAAATTTCATCAATATTGGTGCATCCGTTTAGGAGCAGTTCAGTTATATGCACACAAACAGAAGAATTATATATAAAGATTGCAGTCCAGTAAAATAAAATTAGTTCACCTATTGAACCTCATCTATCGAACAGACAGACAATGTCACCCCATAGGGTGACATTGTCTGTCTGTCCGATAGTTTCCTTCACAGAGGTTTGTTAATCTCCCTGCATAACTTATGAAAACAACTTACAATTTGTACTTTCTTGGAATGGTAAGACTTGTTAAAATGCCTCTTGTGGTCATCATCAGGCCGCGCGATGGGAACATGCGTGCAGTCTATGCACCCCACTACATTGGGCATGCCATATTTCATATAAAACCTGAAATTTTGTTGTTTTGCTTATTTTTTGGTAGTGGTGAGTAAGATCTGGTGTCAACGGACGAGAATCCATCACCTAATTGTGTAATTCGACTATATATATATAGAGTAATACAAATCAACACAAAATTATTATATTAGGAGATGAACAAGTGCAAAATCTAGCTCCAGAAATGATTAAGTCGAGAACAAACAGGTGGAACGATATTTATACTGTTACGAGGATCATCAAACCCAATGCAACAAGTTCACAAATTTTAAACAGCTGTGACAATATTATATCTACACTTAACAAGGAAGACATTGTTATTATAGGTCTGGGTGCACATGATAAGAATCCTTACGTTTTATACTCTGAATTGTGCAACACCCTTTACAAACTAAAAAACAATCATGTATTTATTCTTAGTGTACAATTTAATCCCTATTTAAATTTAAAAGCGCTTAATGAGGGCATCCATCTTTTTACTCAAAACAATAGTAGAATGCCAATAAAATCTTATGGCTTCTGATAGACAGTGGTGTGAGTATCAGAGATGTGACTTATTTTAGATACAAGTGTTTGTAATTAATTATGATATGAAATATGTATTTTCTAAATACTTTTTTAAAATAAAATAAAACAATTTAAAATAGAAACATTTAAAAGTATCTAAATAAATCTGATATCACAAATAATTTACTTAACAGTATCTTGAAACTTGTATTCCAGATACTTTTTGACTAACTTCAAAAAAGAGGAAGTTCTCAATTTGAGGTTGTTTTTTTTTTGTATGTATGATGATTCCTTTTTTATTAAAGAGGTTATACTTGAAGGGTGGTCCCATATAAATTAGGAGAAAAAATTATGAGTCTGGCTGTTTTTCCTTGTGAAATTTATTGTTTGTAAACCGCATCCACAATACGAGAGGAAATCCTAGTGACATAAAGTTTACATTTTTCAAAAAAAAGGCTTATCCTCCTTATAACGGAAGGCCCATGACAACCACGACATAAAAGAAATCAATTTGATGTGAAGCCCAACAAAGAGTATTAATGTATCTTTTAGAGATTCTTGAAAATATTTATGAATTTCTTTCACATTCCAATAGTGTGATACATGATACATAAAACATAAAACACTCACGCCTGTAACCCAGAGGGGTAGGCAGAGACTATGGACTTCCATTTGGCATGATCCTGACACACCTCTTTCGCCTCCTTTACATCCATATACCTATGCATATGTGCTCGTCGGTTAAGGGTACTCTTAATCTGGCCCATCTTCAATATATCGCCAATTCTGTCAATAAACTTTCATCTAGGGCATCCCTGATACATGATATATGTCATTTAGTTACACATTAATACAGTTTCCTTCGCTGTACAAAATTATGCTTAAACTAGTTTAGCACGGTCTCAGTGAGTAACCTTTGCCGTATTAAAATATGTTAAAAATTACCTGGTTTTAATGACATCTCTTTCATTCCTCAGATGAGGAAAATGAATATATTTCTTCACAATTGTAGGGTGATTCATGGCTTCTGTAACCTGCATTACAGCCGTAGAAACAAAGTATTGGGTGATATTGGGGTCTGTTTTGCCCCCAACTGATTTTTGATACTTCCCTGTTGCATAGAATGATAAAGCTGCCATAACCTGGTGGTAAAATGAAAGTAAAAGGTGGTAAAATTGGTTGCAATAGATCAACTTTAAGATAAATATTTTTAGTTAACAATAGAATGGAGCCACCTGCATCCATCGACATTTTAAATAAAATAAAGGTAAAAAGAAAACAACCAATTTGCAAACAATAAGTTTTCAAGCTGTTTATACTGTCACGAAGTTGGTTGAAAGGAAATTACTGCTGAAAAAATGTTAATTTGTTGAATTGCAAATACCATGTTGCTAATACTCTACCAAATCAAAATATATAATATATAAAATGTATTTGCATGCTATTATAGATGGCTGAAAAAGCTGAACTACAATTTATAATAACCACCTAAATATACCCCTTTTTCAAAGCAAATAAATCTTCATTTCATTTATAAATATGTATTTTAGGAGTTTAAAAATAATAACGATGGTTATGAAATGGTTTTAATACACTTAAAAACTTCAAATAATTTCAATTTAACAAAAGAAAAAAAAATTGAGTTAGTAATTTTATGTGGAAATAATATAACATAAATATTAGAGATGGGCCGACTATGGTATTTGCCGACTAGCCGACTAATCGGCTTTCAAATTGCCGATCAGTCGGCCGACTAGTCGGCGATGCCGATCATTTTAATACTAGCCTTTCGGAGGTATTCGGGTTATGTCGTCATCACTCGGCACCCTCACGAATGCGTAGTGCGTACGAGCCATCGTGCGGCCACGCCGAGCGTGTTGTGACTTGTGTTGTGATGTGAGCTATGACGTGTTTGGTTTACTTTTTAATCGTTTTGTGTATATTCGCTCTGCCGGTGTCGCCTAGTTAAAATAAGTAAAAGAACTGTGTGTTATAAGTCCTGTATACTTTATATTGTTTATTTACTTAAAAGCTAAATTACTTTCTTAGAAGCCAAACTAATGTTATGTCATAATATACTATTTACTTTATGTTATAAGACCTGTATACTTTATATTGTTTATTTACTTAAAATCTAAATCATATTGTTTACTTTCTTAGAAGCCAAACTAATTCGATTGTAATATTATATGCTAATGTTTATAGTTCACCATTCCTAATTGTATCTTAGAATAAGTTAACGATAACACCAAGAACAATGTTGTTCCCTTATGTTTACCCCCACCTCCTAGCTTCCTCACTATTTAAACCAAATCTTTCGATCCCTCAACATCCCATTCCCAAGTTCTCTGTATCAACTACTATATTTTAAGTTAGTTTAAAAGTATTAAATAAATTTATTTTTAAGAGTTTTTGTCTCTGCCACATAACATGTGTGTGGGGTCGTAAAATGTCGTAAAAAAAATCGCGAGTGTGGACATTCTTCGATGATGTTGAAGGAGAACCGACAAAAGTGAAATGTAACCAGTGCCAGGGAATCACTTCACGCGGTGGTCAAGGTAGAAAAGCGAATACGACAAGTATGACAAATCACATAAAATATAAGCACGAGTTGATGCCTCAATTGGCAGGTTCTATTAAAAGTAGTTCGAATGAAGTCCATTTGTCTTCACCTTCTCTATCGCAACCTGAGCCCTTGTCACCGACGCCAGTTCCATCAACTTCAGCGAGAGGCGAAGTATACATACAACAAACTATTCAAGATAGTGTAATGGTCCAGTGGTCGCTTCAGGACTCCCGATCAAGAGAAATAAGTGTTATTATAGGAGAGATGATTGCCTTGGATAACCAACCTCTATCAATTGTAGAAAACAGTGGTTTTATCAGTCTAATGAAGAAGCTTAAACCAAAATATGTACTACCTAGTAGAAAGTATTTGTCAGAAAATATAATTCCCAACATTTATGAGAACTAAAACAGGTAAGTAGATATTTATGCATCCATAACTTCGATACCAGTTATTTTATCGCAATCATTCATTTCTGTATCACTGCCATCACCCTGTTCTGTGTTTATCACAAATTTACGAATGTAAAAAGTCAAAAGAAACAAAAAATCAACAGTATCAAAAACAGTAACAAATTAGAGATTGCACGGGAGCACAAACAACTGACATAGATATATTTCAGCGTTGCTATCGGTACTATAAGGGCGACGCTTGAGGCGCAGTATGAGGGAGCACAGCGGGAGGTAACGGCATTCATGAAGTGAACACATAGTATATTAAAAAACAATTATTAGGAATAAATGTTGGTTTAATTTTTTTGCTAACCACCGATTATAATCGGCATATTTTGCCGATTAGTCGCCGACTAGTCACCGACTGTAAAAGATGCCGAATAGTCGGCTATCCCCACTAGTCGGCCCATCTCTAATAAATATATAAAACAAATTAATAGATTGTTTGTAGAAATACTTCACACTATGTATGATCATAAAAATTCACATCAAAACGCAGTGTTTTCAATATATAAAAAATTCCAAAACTAGTTATTTTAACCAATTTCAAAAAAAAATAAGGAGGATCTCAATTCAACAGTGATTTTTTTATGTATTTTAAGCAATATCTTCATCAATTGTGAACCCATTTAAATGATTATTTATCTTATGAAAAGGTACTACAAAATTTTTGAAAAAAAAATGCACCCCATTTCGGTGGAAAAATGGGGAATGAAGTTTTTAATGAAACTATTATATAAGAATATATTTGGACAACAATAAGATTGTGATATTTCTCAAAAATTAAATATTAATTCTTTTTTTTTTCTACCGACTTCAAAAAGGAGAAGGTACTCAATTCGACTGTTTTTCTTTTTTTTTTATGTGTTACCTCATAACTTTTTTTGATTCTTTTTTTATTTGAAAGCTGGTGCTTCTCATGTGGTCCCATATAAATTTGATCAAGGTCTGACCAGTAGTTTTTGAGTTATTCTTAATAATTTATATTGAAGTTGGTTGTACAAAATTTTTTATTTTAAATTATTTAAATTCACCATGTCTTAGCACCAACCTCAGAATGAGCAATTATTTTATTCTTTATAGTGCTTTGAAGTCTGCTTTAACTTTTATTAATTAATTAATTATTTCTCCATACAATGTTTTGAGATAAAACTAACAAAGGCGAGATTTATGCATCATAAAAGTTTAGCCCCTAAAATAGATTGTAAGTCTTAAATTGCAATTATTTTAAATAAATATTTACTTAGAATTTATTTTCAACCACAGTATCGGCAATAACTACCTTGCATTCGACAGAAAACTCAATGGATTTTGTCGAATCCGGCATAACGGGTTTTAATTCTTCACATAAACCTCGCGCTAAGTCTTTAGAGAGACGATACGTCTCTATAAACGCGGGATCAGTCAAATCAAACGGATCTAGATCCTCTTTCGCCTTCGGAAGTTTTTTCTCTGGACTTTTTGCTTTCTCCAAACTCCTTGTCTCATGTTGTTTGTGTGTTTGCGAAGAATCCCACTTTAGCAACTCGAGTATCTCTGGTTCATCGTCAACCACTGATATGTAGCCTTCTTCTGGCGGTTTTTCGGCCATTTTTATTATGTATTGAAATACTTATTTCAATGCAAAAATTACAATCATTATTAAAACAAACGCAGCTTGGGTTGACGAAATTTGACATAAATAATGTTGCCATCTCGAGAATTTTTTATTTAGATTTTGGCTTGGATGCTAGTCTTTTAAGCCATGTCTTTATTTATCTCAGTATCAAGTGATAATAATCCTTTATAGTACACTGCTTCACAATATGTTGATGCGTCACATTGCGTAGTTTTCGGGGGATTTTGATGGCAATTTGAGCCAGCAGACAGTTGGCAACAACAGTATCTTGAGGCGCCTAAGCAGATAGACACCGTATCTTGAGATTCACATCACCATCGGAGCACTTGTTTCACCGTTTCCACTAATAGTTCACATGCGCAGACATTTAATACACAAAATCGCACCACCTTTACATATCAAAATCCACTTCGAAACATTATTTAATTTTAAACAATAATACAAGAGCAGCAATCCGCCGCCGGTCAAGTTCCCGCCAAAAGGTAGTGTAGAGAACACAGAGTACCAAGGTAGTGTAGAGAACACAGAGTACCAAAAAATATATTATCACTACGTTTTACAGAGTACTTTTACTTTGAATAACCTGAAGGTAAAGAATAACTTTGTAGTATTAATTGGCAATATTGTATTACATTGAAAGATAGGTTGGTGAAGTTCGATGTTAGTTCGGATGTTAAACTTTATTAATTATTTTTCGATTTTTCGCGGTATAGTAAATTATGACATATAAAGCAATAATTAGCGATACGGAAATGGTCATAATTAGATTGAATAATGTGTATTTATTAAGTAGTATGTACCTACCTATATGAGACGAATGCATTAAAAAATTATAATTATTTCTATTATCTAGATCCAGATGCATTTGTAGTACAGAGGGAGTTTTGGCGGGAACTTGACCGGGGGCGGTTTGCTGCTCCTGTATTATTGTTTAAATAATGGTTTGAAGTGGGTTTTGATATGTAAAAGTGGTGCGATTTTGTGTATTAAGTGTCTGCGCATGTGAACTATTAGTGGAAACGGTGAAACAAGTGCTCTGATGGTGATGTGATTCTCAAGATAAGGTGTCTGTCTGCTTAGGCGCCTTGAGATACCATCGCCAACTGTCAGCTGTCTGCTGGCTCAAGTTGCCGTCAAACTCTTCCAAGGGCTGCACAGTGACGCATCAACATATTGTGACACTGCATTATGAAGGATAAATAAACATTTGATGAAATTATAATAAACCGAATAAAAATACCCAAGACTTGGCCTAAAGGTCTAGATACCAGGCCATAAACTCCAAAAAAAATATAATGTATGGACAGAAGGAAACATTAACCTTTAAATTTTTCCAACAAATTCACTTTCCCGCTATGAAATCTGTCAAATATTACACCTCATTTTAAGTGGCGCCGCCCTGGTGGCAGAAAATGTCATGGATGCCATACGATGCCATAGCATATCATAGCAGGTACCTGGACAATCATCAATAGCGATCGAACAAACGATATTTAGTAAAAATTAATTAATTTAAGGGATAAAAGTAAAAAAAATTCTAAAACAATTTTTTTCTAAAACATTATAAATAAATAAACTAAAACACAGATATTCATAAACGTAGAGAAATTAAAAAAAGAGTTAAATATGTGCAAAAAATTAAAGCGAAAATTACTGAGATATTGTTTTGTGCATTCATATTATACTCAAGAAACTGATAAACTTTTATTTAAAACTACTCAATTAAATGACATTGTATAAAAAAAACATCACCTCAGTGTCAACTAGTGACATCTGGTTAGCGGAAGATTACTAGCCCTCATTGGCAGAATTTGTTAAGAAATTACTCAGTGAGATTAGTGAGATTGCCATATTATACTGAGTTCTTAAATATAGAAAAGAAGAAGGACAGATGATACATTTATAAGGTATTCAAGTACTCGACAGTTTTGGCAGGAAATTGACCGTCAGCGGATTGCTGCTTCTGTTTTATCGTTTAAAGAAAGGCTTGAAATAGATTTTAATACGTAACTGTGTAAGAAAGAAATCAGAGTAATATTTTTAACCAACTTCAAAAAGAAGGAGGTACTCAATTCGAATGTATGATTTTTTGTGTGTTACCTCATAACTTTTTTCTAGATTAACCGATTTTGATGATTCTTTTTAGGGTTCCGTACCCAGAGGGTAACCAACGGGACCCTATTACTAAGCCTCCGCTGTCCGTCCGTCCGTCTGTCCGTCTGTCTGTCAGCGGGCTGTATCTCATAATATGTAATAGGTAGACAGTTGAAATTTTCACAGAATGTGTTTCTGTTGCCGCTATAACAACAAATAAGAAAAAGTAAAAGGAGCTAGAAACGTGTACTACGATGAAATGAAATGAAAGTTTATTGAAATGAAATGAAAGTTTATTGTTTCCAACATATTCTTAAATCAGTACAAGTTTGAGGACTTCTTTAAAGTATAAAGATACTTGTGGTAGAAGGTCCTCGCCCTCCCTAAACTAAGTACTGAATGTACTTTTCTCTTGCATATTGACATTTGTAGTTTTCGGAAAAATCCATGTGAATAATTGCTTCATTAAGTTCTAAGTTACCCTTTAAATTTGTTATAGCTTGTCGTTGTGCTCTTATTCTACTACAATGATTTAAAAACTTTATCAAAATGTTTTTTTTAAATAGTTATTGCTTCTTTTGGTGTGGTTTATATCTTTTCCTTTCCGATCGGCTCGATTCACAGGCGTTGCGAAGAGATGTTGCATCCCTTTGCATTTTCTTTCGTATTTACCACGGGGAGTGCTCTGAGGAATTGTTCGGATTAATCACAGCCGTCAAATTTCACGAACGCACATCGCGGTGAAACTCCCGATACCATCCACACCATCTGGATGCTTGGTGTTCCACCACTGTACGTTTCACTAGGAATTTTCTTCCGCGTACTACCTCTCTGTGGAATAGTTTACCACCGGCGATTTTTCCGGACCGATACGACTTAGGGACCTTCAAGAAAAGAGCTTACTCCTTTTTAAAAGGCCGGCAACGCACCTGCAATTCCCCTGGTGTTGCAGTTGTTCAAGGGCGGCGGTAGTCACTTACCATCAGGTGAGCCGTATGCTCGTTTGCTCCCTCTCCTATTAAAAAAAGTCCGATACGCTTATCCGTTTGGGACGTCGAGTCCACCGAGCTCACATTCGCATGAGTCCGTACTCCGTACTAGACACTCGACTTCATCATAATATAGTCTTCATTCGCATTGAGTATTTAGAAGTAACCAAACCTAGTGTATAAAATCTGCCTAGTATTTAGTTGAAGTACCGACTAGTCTCCAGTATTGACAGACAGAGATAGGAAGACTGTGGAATAGTGCAGTTAAAAATTACAGAATATATTCTTGCACAACACGAGTACGCGTCGCACGCGCGTAAAGTTCAAATTCAAATGACTGACACACAAAAGATTTAGGCAAACACGAGTGAGCGGCAAAGCAGACTAGTAACTACGGCAACAAAATGCTATCTCGCTACCACAGACTAATATGATGCTAATAATGATTCGGTTTCTGTAGAATCTACTAGTTATAGTCTGTGCGTCCAACATATTTATTTATCTATGGTCCATGCTACGAATTTCTATAAGAGAATTTCTAGAGAGGATGTGTCACATACGGATGTGACATTGAGTGAAAAAACTCGAACTTCCATTTTTCAATATTAATCGATTTAGGAAAAATTGATTTTTGTTTGAAGAAATAATCGATTTTGCGAAAAAAAATCTATTATTCGAAAAAATACCTGCTTTCCTATATAGTAAAAACCTAAGAGATTAGTATAGTATTCACGATTTATCAGAATAAAAATCAAATAAAATGATAAATATACAAAATAATCAGAACGACAACCTTCTGGTTTATAAAGTTGGTAAAAATTACCTTGCGTACATCCGCTCGATAAAATAAAATGTCTTACCTAGTTTGAAGAGCACCTCCCGCCCTCCCTCAATTGCGTGCACTATCCCCGTCACCACTAATCCCAGCATCATTACTCCCAACACCACTACACTAAAAAAGACACACCACTGACGACAATACGACACGTGTTTCGCCTCTACACGATGCATCTTCAGGTGATGTATACTCTGCGATGGCTGACAGCTAAGTCAGTCACTACATCTTAGCGGTCAGCTACTCTTCAAACTAGGTAAGACACATCTTTTTATTTTATCGAGCGGATGTACGGTAATTTTACCAACTTTAATATAATGGATTTCCGCAAAGTAACGCCTGATTCTATTAATTATCTTTTTGGTTTCATAACTAAACTACAAAACAATTTTTTTAACCTATAACTTAAAGAATAAAAAACTAAAACTAATTACTGCGAGAAATGTTCAGTGCCATTTAACATTTTATTGAAACCAAAATAAAAAGAAACGACACGTTTAGTACAAGAAATAAAATAACAACCTTTTACAACAAACCTTTAACAACAAAAGAAAACTGTTGAAAAGTTACAAAACTGTTTACATACATAGTGATATAGCGCCGTCTTTTGATCGACTTGTTCATGTTAGTGAACTTACTTCGCGTTTTTTCAACTGTCGCACAAATGACGCTGTTCTTTTGATCGACTTATTCATGTTAGTGAACTTATTTCACGTTTTTACATCCATCGGTCCATCGCACAGATGACGCTGTTTACAAAAATCGATTAAAACGTGTAATTTACATAATCGATTTATTTAAAATCGATTGTTATTATCGAAAAAATCGACTTTTCAAAACCGATTATAAGAAAAAAATAATCGATTAATATGAAAATCGCTTATTTCATCCCTAGTGTCACACTGTCACATCCATAGATTACTGTATATATACTAGAGATAGATGGGCAACTCAAATTTAATTTTCGTTATTGCGCTGTCTTGGTTAACAGAAGGCGCTAAATTAAAAGTGCTTTAAGCTCGCCCTTTATTTGCACTTAACAAATTTTATTTTATATACAACCATTAATTACATTGCAGCACTTATGCACAAGTGATGCAATGTAATTAACAGTTGTTTATGTTTTGTGCTAATTCTTAGTTCCTATTACAAAATATAAAACCGGTTATTTTTAAAACGTTTATTGTTTAAAAATTCTTTTGCTTAGTTATTGATTAACATTAGATGTGTTAAATTTAACAATATTTGCACAATATAAATTAACTTCTTTATACAATGTCCCTACTGGTTAGTAAATATCTTATATTACAAAGAAAAGAATAGAATAATTTATATTCAACATAGATTATTACATAATACTTATGGAGTAATTTTTATTTACCACTGGTTCGAAAAATACCTGTCCTGGGAAGAACCAGCGGACTTTCTTTAAACATTTCACTTACAATAATTTTCTTTGTACACTTTAAATAAATTTTAATAGTACCAGCATGGTGGCGATCACCTCATTCCCATGGGTTATTTTCATTGATGTATTATTGACATTATAATAACACTTTTGTACATTTTTCCTTTAATCAAACATTTGAACTTGTTTATTGACAAATTTTGTACATTTTCTGGGATTTTGTTGTAAAGCGTATACATTGCCCCATAAATGAATTACCAATTTGTTGAGTCTAGTAACTGGTATTACAAGCTTATGTTTTCCTAGTGTTTAAAGTATGAACATCTTTATTCTTATCAAAGCTTTATGTTTTAATGTACATATCACATTTTTATAAAGATATTGTGATGCCAAAGTTAATATGTATATTTATTTAAATTTTTTCGAAGGTACTCACAATTTGTTATAAATCGCCTGTACGGCTCTCTATCGCAAAACAAATATAACTTCAATGTCAGTCGCATGACCCCAATAGTATTATAGTATAATACGAAGAAAAATAGTGGTATCCACAAGACTCAACTCCTTCCTATTTAATATATAATAATTATTCAAATACCAAATTGCTCTACATTGGTATTTCAATCCGCTCCAAAGTTTTGCCTCTTCCAAAATTTCATGAATTAGTATCAAATAATTGTTTATAGTGGTGCATCTTTAAATTAAAATAAAAAGATACATTTTGGACAGCATTATTAATCTTTAAAATATGTACTTGATAACGTTATCATATTTTAGTTACATAACATTTTTTAAATATGTGTGTAATAAGTATACTTTAAAATACAAACAATTTACAAAAGTGACTTTGTTATGCCCACTATATCATTGTTTATATGTGTGATCTGTATAATATTTCTTTTACAAAATAAGCATTTTATATATTATAACGTACTTACATAATACTTTACAAACAATTTGTGAAATTATTATCAATCTTAAAATTGTGGAAAAGAGACTACATAAAGCATCAAAAGAATACCAAGAAAAAATTTAATAAAACTTTGATACCTTTGACTATGCACACCCACATATTCCTGAATATGCAGTTAATTACTTACTTAATGGTTTAGTAAGTACAGTATAACATAAATGTTGTGGAAGATCATACAATTTTAAAAAAATTGTTGGCATTTTCAATATAAGCCAAAAGATATAGATTCTTAAGCTGTCCACTTTGTCCTCAAGATGGACATCCTTAAATAAATACTAATTAAACCAGATATAAACCAATTATATTTAAGTAAATGAAAAACAAAGCTTGAGCATACATGGAGTGCTTGTGTTTAGTGTTTGATGAGATGCTAGTGTTCCCCTCACATTACAATGCAACTGTCATAGGTTTTAAGACTGGGGATGTTAAGAGTGAAAATATGACGATGAACATGTTTTGGTTTAATGATATAGGTGAAAGCTCATAATAAGCTATCAATTTGTGATAGATTTTGAAAAATGCTACTCTGGCAGTAATTAAAAAATACATATAATAAAATTTATAACAAACATGATTAAATGGTGTCTATGATCAATTTACAATTAACACCAAAGTAAGCAATAATTAAGTTAATAAGACAAGGCAGCAATAATGCTTTTGTAATTTAAAATAATAAAATTCTCTTTATTTGATCCTAGTTATTGAAAGGGATTTTTCAAAATTAAGATTTTGACATGTGAACAACAGCTAAATGGAGCATTTATAATTACTCTTAGATATTGATGCGAGATAAATGAACTACTGAATGATGGATATGTAAGCTGACAGAAACCTATGGTGCTACATGATAAAATACCTAAAATAAAGAGTTAAGCACAAATTTTAACCAACGTGTATCAGGTGTTCTTAGATTTTGTTAAGTAAGTCTTGCAACTGAAACATATTAATGATTAATGTTAAATAAATACTTGTCTTTAACAACTTTGTTTTGATTTTATTTTCAAAACATTATTAATTGCCTAGAGAGCACAGATACTGAAGATATTACTGACTTACTGAAGTTTGATGAATTTGGTTTGATTTTCTTTAATTTCTACAATGTAAGTTTTATAAAAGTTTCTAAAACATAATTCAGCACATATATGCCGTGGAAGAAAGTTTTATCTATTACAATGAGTAATCCTCTCACCCAAAGCAAATACATAAACTTTGTAATTTTTCAAGAAAACACTTTTGCGATTTTCAAAAACTTTACATAATGTATTGAAGATATAAAAAATAATTAAAAGATTTAACCAATGATTCCCCAAAATGGGATATTTCAAATCATTAAATTGTTAATAAATATCAAATTTTAATTCTTAACATGACAAACATGAAATAGTATGGACCCTTATAATCAATTTGTTGATCAAAATAATTGTACATAGTTCAGACCCTCAAAGATGGCCTAGAGCTGGTGCAATAATATAAATAAAATATTAACAGAAGACATATTAGAATCAATAATGATAAAATAAAACACAATAATGACAAATTATGTACCTTGATAAATTATTAGAGGTATTCTAACTATTTGCACTATTAAAAGAAAATAATTTAGAAATCATTTAAAAATGTTTTAATAACCTGAAATCAAGGCTAAATTTATTTTAAAATACCAAAATAGAAATGGTTATCTGTAAAAGCAATTTTTTCCATAACATCAAAATTAAGGTATCATAAAATATCTTGCGATTAGTTATCTACTTTTATAAGTCCATAGTGCCGTAATCTTGAATTTGTTTTTACACAATTTTTATAGATCTTGTACGTTTTGTTATAGGAACCTCCATTAAAATAATCAAACAATTGATCAAACAGGAGAAGTATATCTGCCGCATCTTCACATTCTTGTGGCAGTAACTTCTTTTCTGCAAAATAAAATGTTATGAGTACCGTTAAAGTAATAAAGAAGCAATAAAATATTAAATACAAGATAGGCGGGTACTACTTTAATCTTTACTTTGAATTATAATGTTTTGCTAAATCCCCACAGCTGTAATTAGTTATAACACTACAGCTATATCATACATAAACCATATGCGTGTATAACCACATCAAGTGACATACAAACATAAAATTAATCTTTAAAATATATGTATTTCTTTTTATTATAAATAAAATCTCAAGGTAATTCTCTCGTATGCAAAAATCAAGAAAAATTCATGAATAAATAAAATGGGAATTAAATTCCTAAACCTACAGGAAAATTGTCTCTAAGTTTGTTATCTAAAGTTAATAGATAAACTAAAGTATGAAGCATTTGCTATTAGAAAAAATATAAATGCATAAAATTCATGGACCATCCTTAAGCTTATGCATTGTTCTCCACAATCTTAAAACACAGAATAAGAGAAGGACTTTCTAATCTTCATAAGCCTGATACTACCTTGTTAAAAAAAGTACCGACTTATTAAAATTATTACCTGATAAACAACTTGTTATGTACATCTCATTTGAGTACTGTCCATAGGTTACATCAAAACTTACCTTGCTGCGGCAGTACTGTGAGGAAGGTATTTATGTATGTAAAGCATGAAAATAGTCATTTAGCCCTTATCACTATCTACAATTAGTATGTCTATTGTCTAAAAATTGGGGTGGGTGCTACCATAAAAGTAAGAAATTTACTTATTGTTCTTCCTATTATGATTTGGGTTCTTTTCTGGTGTTTATAGGATGAAAAAAATCTACTAGAATACAATCAAAGCTGAAATACAATTTGGTTTACACAGCTGAATTTCACCAAAACAAAACAATCTTTGCTAGTTATACCATTCTATAGAAAAAAATATGAGTACATATATTAACAGTTACCATACAGTTTTAGTGACATACATGTGATATTGTGTATCACATGTATGTCACTAAAACTGTATGAAATTCAGTAAATTAGTTGTTAATTTGCAAAATAGCGTATAATATTCCTGCAATAAGTCAGACAGCTAGATAGGTAAAGTATTTTAATAAGAGACTACATTAATTTCTACTATACATAGCACCAGCATTCATTCTCTTCTCGTCCTAAAAGATTGAACATTTTAGAAAGTCATCAAACTAATACATTCAAAACTTTTGCCATTTTTGTAATAGAACATTATATGTAAGATTAATATTAGCGTTCGCATTTGAAATAGTATAAAATAAACAAACAATAATATAAATTCACAATGATATTAGTTAGTGTTGCCAGTGGAGCTGATATAGGTTGGGATACCAGTAAAATCTTATTTTTCCCCGAAGGTTACAATTCGTGTGATTCGGTCCGTCAATTCATGACTACATAATATACAAACACAGAGGAGGCGTCAACTTCATATAATTTTGATCACAACATCATCTTGCAAACCACACTCTTCTCTTATTACAATTTCTCTCTGTGTCATTCAAATTCAGCATTTATTCTACTCTCAGTGCTTCTTCTGACACCCAACTTTCAGTACCATACATTAAAGTAGGGACTAACACAGCATTGTGAATTGCCATACATGCTTTTTGGACACATTCTGACTTTCATTTACTCTATTTCCTGCGTTCATCGTGTCGTTCTATATCCTATTCATATCTATCATCCCTGCTAAATCCATCCCAAATACAAAACTCATCTACTTGCTCGACCAATTCCTTCTTTCTTATTTCACATATCGTATTACTTTCTTCTCCTTCAAAACAGTAACTTTCGTCTTGCGTTAACTTTCATTCCCTTTCTTTTAATGACCTGTTCATTAATGTAACCATCATTTGTACTCGGCGCCGACGACGCAAGTATGACTTGATCATCGGCGTACAAAAGGCATTTGACGGTTAACTCACCCATTCTTAACCCACATTTTTCAACTTTCAATTTTTCCAAACAACTGTCCATAGATAGGTTGAACAGCCACGGGAAGCCACAGCCACGTCCGACACCTTTATGGATGCCAAACCAGTCCGAGGGCCCTGTTGATCCTGATACAAGCACTGGAATCCTATACAGATATATATAGAAATATACCTTCAATGCCTATCAACCCAGCGCTCAACAAATGAGTTCAGTGTTTGCCATAACACATCCTGTCCACTCTGTCATGAACCTTTTCCAAGTCCACAAACGCCCAAATACCTTTTCCATCAGTATCTTTCATAACTCTTTCAAAACTCTTTCAATTAGTACCTTAGCATAGTTTTTACAATGCTAAGAAGGCTGATACTCTGCAGTTTTACAGTCCTGCTGCGATCCTTTTCCTTATATATTGGGATTATCATGGCTTTGCACCAGTCTCCCAGTTCCTGCTTAAGTTCCCAACACAAATTAAACAAGGTGTACAGCAGGTCTGCCACCACTCCCTCTCCAGCCCTTGGCATTTCAGGTGATACTCTATCATATCCGGCTGCCTTACCTGCTTCCATTAATTCATCTATACTTATCTCTCTATCTCTTTCCTCTTCTTTAGAATTTCTATTTCATTTAATTCAAACATCTGAATATTGTTTAACAAAGTATATATATATACCTACTTACAAATTGTAGTGCTCCTTATACTCGTTGACTAAAACTTGAGCTGCATGTTTCACCTTCATTTTAGAATTTTTAAAATCATTATTTTGTTTATTTTACATTTTTCTTTTTTACATTCATCTTTTAATAATTGTACCTGAAAAATATGACAATCAGGTATGCATAAAGAGACCAGATGAAATGATGACAGCATAGACCAGATTGTATTGGAATGTCATGGGTCTTTCGACCGAGGAGACCTCACTCTCACTAGATAAGTGAGAAGCTTAATGCTGCTGTATTTTATACAGTAAGTGTAGAAGACCAAATGCTCTTTTACTGGATACAAGGTATTCCATCTTAGTCCTCAGGGGAGACAATGCATCTGCATTTAGATTTTAATTGAGGATAGTTGTAGATGCCTATGGGCTGCAGTATTCACTTACCATTAGGTAGGCTGTGTGCTCGCATGTCACCTTATTCTATTTAAAAATCTCTGGAAATGAGGTGATCCCTACTATGATGTTTTTATTATAATTTATATAAATAATTGTATATTATTTCTTAAATTTAATAAGTATTACGTAATAATTTGTATTAAACAAAAATATTCTATTCTATTCTAAGGATACACCAACTAACATACATAATATTATAAAAATTTGTCCCGTACCACACTGGAACAGATTTCATGAGGTAGAACCCATACCTTAGAATTGATAATGCTGGTCCATATCACTATTCAGTTGAATCTGTACTTTGCATTATTGAAAGATTAATTATTGTATTATATTGTGTTATTATGTATGACGGCTCTGTGGCGGTGGCTTAGCAATGAGTTGCTGCGCTGGGGCGCAGGTTCAAATCACGGAACAAGTATTTGTATAGCCTGCAAATAATTGTTCTGGGTCTGAATGTTTGTCCTTGTGCAATTTATGTTTGTAAACTGCCTCCACGATACAGGAAAATCCTAGTTATGGGGTAACTTTTTTTAAATAAACTCAAAAAAAGTTATTATATTAGCCTATCACATTTGTTAATTATCAAAGTTGTAACAAATGTGATGCTGTTTTAATAAAATGAAGACAAACTTAGTCCAGAATTCAGACTACTATGGTAAATGCCAGAAAGAATATCTTTCCTGATAGATTATATTAAAACCATCTTGCAGGTATATATACAGAGCAAGAATAGGTTACAGAGATGTGGGCTGATGGGAAGATAAAATATAAAAATATAATATAAATTATCATGCAATAAGTTTAGTACTATCTAGTGTCATAATAACTGGAACAATTACTGGAGAGAACCAAACAGGAGATGAGCAACAACCCGCTTGCTAATCGTGGCAGCCCAAATAGTACTTATAACCTATAAGACAATCTAGCAGTGGACTTTAATTATTACAGCCCATGCCTTGAACCTTCGATTTTAGATTGTGGCTGTTTTCAAGTGAATAAAACCGTAAAATTATGCGAATACTTTTATAGTACTTTGATCACATTTAAAACACATTGGTTTCGTTACACTCACAGTTTTGCGCAAATCGAATAAACAAAAACAAATCAGGGCCGCAAAAATTAATTATTATGAAAGAAAACACATAACACATAAAACGTGCGAGAAATCGGAATAATGTTCAATAAATATTAATATCAATTTAAGGTTAACTATCAGCACAAAATAAATAATAGTTGCTACCAGTGCAACTAACTACAACCACATAGATTACTGTATATATACTAGAGATAGATGGGCAACTCAAATTTAATTTCGTTATTGCGCTGTCTTGGTTAACAGATGGCGCTAAATTAAAAGTGTTAAGCTCGCCCTTTATTTGCACTTAACAAATTTTATTTTATATACAACCATTAATTATATTGCAGCACTTTAAGTAATGTAACAATTAACAGTTGTTTATGTTCTTGTGCTAATTTTAGTTCCTTTTAAAAAATAAAACCGGTTATTTTTAAAACGTTTATTGTTTAAAAAATCTTTACTTAGTTATTGATTAACATTAGATGTGTTAAATTTAACAATATTTGCACAATATAAATTAACTTCTTTATACAATGTCCCTACTGGTTAGTAAATATCTATATTACAACTAATAGAATAGAATAATTTTTATTCAACATAGATTATTACATAATACTTATGGAGTACTTTTTATTTACCACTGGTTCGAAAAATACCTGTCCTGGGAAGAACCAGCGGACTTTCTTTAAACATTTCTCACTACAATAATTTTTTGTACACTTTAAATAAATTTTAATAAAGTACCAGCATGGTGGCGATCACCTCATTCCCATGGGTTATTTTCATTGATGTATTATTTGACATTATAATAACACTTTTTGTACATTTTCCTTTAATCAAACATTTGAACTTGTTTATTGACAAATTTTGTACATTTTCTGGGATTTTGTAAAGCGTATACATTGCCCCATAAATGAATTACCAATCTGTTGAGTCTAGTAACTGGTATTACATGTTTATGTTTTCCTAGTGTTTAAAGTATGAACATCTTTATTCTTATCAAATTATGTTTTAATGTACATACATCACATTTTATAAAGATATTGTGATGCCAGTTAATATGTATATTTATTTAAATTTTTTCGAAGGTACTCCTTACAATTAAGTTATAAACGCTTCCAATGGATCTCTATCGCAAAACAAATATAACTTCAATGTCAATGATGACCCCATAGTATTATAGTATACGTAAGAAAAACAGGGTATCCACAAGACTCAACTCCTTCCTATTTAATATAATAATTATTCAAATACCAATGCTCTATTGGTATTTCAATCCGCCCAAAGTTTTGCCCTTCCAAAATTCTCATGAATTAGTATCAAATAATTGTTTATAGTGCATCTTTAAATTAAAATAAAAAGATACATTTTGCAGCAGCATTATTAATCTTTAAAATATGTACTTGATAATGTTATCATATTTTAGTTACATAACATTTTTTTTTAAATATGTGTGTAATAGTATACTTTTAAAAATACAAACAATTTACAAAAGTGACTTTGTTATGCCCACTATATCATTGTTTATATGTGTGATCTGTATAATATTTTTTACAAAATAAGCATTTTATATATTATAACGTACTTACATAATACAACTTTACAAACATTTGTAAATTATTATCAATCTTAAAATTGTGGAAGAGACTACATAAAGCATCAAAAAGAATACCAAGAAAAAATATTTAATAAAACTTTGATACCTTTGACTATGCACACCCACATATTCCTGAATATGCAGTTAATTACTTACTTAATGGTTTAGTAAGTTATATAACATAAATGTTGTGGAAGATCATACAATTTTAGAAGACAAATTGTTGGCATTTTCAATATGTAAGCCTTAAAAGATATAGATTCTAGGAAACTGTCCACTTTGTCCTCAAGATGGACATCCTTAAATAAATACTAATTAAACCAGATATAAACCCAATTATATTTAAGTAAATGAAAAACAAAGCTTGAGCATAGGGAGTGTTTGTTTAATGTTTGATGAGATGCTAGTGTTCTCATACATTACAATGCAACTGTCATAGGTTTTAAGACTGGGGATAAGAGGAAAATATGACGATGAACATGTTTTGTTTAATGATATAGGTGAAAGCTCATAATAAGCTATCAATTTGTTATAGATTTTGCAAAATGCTACTCTGGCAGTAATTAAAAAATACATATAATAAGAGATTTATAACAAACATGATTAAATGGTGTCTATGATCAATTTACAATTAACACCAAAGTAAGTAATAATAAAGACAAAGGCAGCAATAATGCTTTTGTAATTTAAAATAATAAGCAATTTCTTTATTTGATCCTAGTTATTGAAAGGGAAATTTTATTTTCAAAAGAATTAAGATTTACACAGCATGACATAGTAGACAGCTAAATGGGAGCATTTATAATTACTTTAGATATTGATGCGCGAGTAAATGAACTACTGAATGATGGATATGTAAGCTGACAGAAACCTATGGTGCTACATGATAAAATACCTAAAATAAAGAGTTAAGCACAAATTTTAACCAACGTGTATCAGGTGTTCTTAGATTTTGTGCAAGTAATTCTTTACAACTGAAACATATTAATGATTAATGTTAAATAAATACTTGTCTTTAACAACTTTGTTTTGATTTTATTTTCAAAACATTATTAATTGCCCCTAGAGAGCACAGATACTGAAGATATTACTGACTTACTGAAGTTAGTCAATTTGGTTTGATTTTCTTTAATTTCTACAATGTAAGTTTTTATAAAAGTTTCTAAAACATAATTCAACACATACATGCCGTGGAAGAAAATTTTACCTATTACAATGAGTAATCCTCTCACCCCAAGCAAATACATAAACTTTGTAATTTTTCAAGAAAACACTTTTATGATTTTCAAAAACTTTACATAATGTATTGAAGATATAACAGAAATAATTAAAAACATTTAACCAATGATTCCCCAAATGGGATATTTCAAATCATTAAATTGTTAATAAATATCAAATTTAATTTAACATGACAAACATGAAATAGTATGGACCCTTATCATCAATTTGTTGATCAAAATAATTGTACATAGTTCAGACCTCAAAGATGGCCTAAGAGCTGGTGCAATAATATAAATAAAATATTAATAGGCAGACATATTAGAATCAATAATGATAAAATAATACACAATAATGACAAATTATGTACCTTGATAAATTATTAGAGGGTATTCTAACTATTTGCACTATTAAAAGAAAATAATTTAGAAATAATTAAAAAATGTTTTAATAACCTGAAATCAAGGCTAAATTATTATTTTAAAATACCAAAATAGAAATGGTTATCTGTAAAGCAATTTTTTTTCCATAACATCAAAATTAAGGTATCATAAAATATCTTTAGATTAGTTATCTACTTTATAAGTCCATAGTGCCGTAATCTTGAATTTGTTTTACACAATTTTTATAGATCTTGTACGTTTTGTTATAGGAACCTATTAAAATAATCAAACAATTGATCAAACAGGAGAAGTATATCTGCCGCATCTTCACATTCTTGTGGCAGTAACTTCTTCTGCAAAAAATAAAATGTTATGAGTACCGTTAAAGTAATAAAGAAGCAATAAAATATTAAATACAAGATAGCGGGTACTACTTTAATCTTTACTTTGAATTATGTTTTGCTAAAATCCCCACAGCTGTAATTAGTTATAACACTACAGCTATATCATACATAAACCATATGTAATAACCACATCAAGTGACATAGCTTGTAAAATTAATCTTGTAAAATATATGTATTTTTACCTTATAAATAAAATCTCAAGGTAATTCTCAGTATGCAAAAATCAAGAAAATTCATGAGGAAATAAATGGGAATTAAATTCCTAAACCTACAGGAAAATTGTCTCTAAGTTTGTTATCTAAAGTTAATAGATAAACTAAAGTATGAAGCATTTGCTATTAGAAAAATATAAATGCATAAAATTCATGGACCATCCTTAAGCTTTATGCATTGTTCTCCACAATCTTAAAACACAGAATAAAGAAGAAGGACCTTCTAATCTTCATAAGCCTGATACTACCTTGAAAAAAAGTACCGACTTATTAAAATTCTTACCCTGATAAACAACTGTTATGTAACATCTCATTTGAGGACTGTCCATAGGTTACATCAAAACTTACCTTGCAGTACTGGAAGGTATTTATGTGTGAGGAATAGTCATTAAGTTATCACTATCTAAATTAATAAGATCCCATAATAAGATTATAATTAAGAATCCCTTATCACTATCTATAATTAATAAGAATTACACATGTAATCTATATTGAATAAAAAATTATTCTATTCTATTCTATTCTATTCTAATTAGTATGTCTATTGTCTAAAAATTGGGGTGGGTGCTACCATAAAAGTAAGAAATTTACTTATTGTTCTTCCTATTATGATTTGGGTTTTTCTGGTGTTTATAGGATGAAAAATCTACTAGAATACAATCAAAGCTGAAATACAATTTGGTTTACACAGCTGAATTTCACCAAAACAAAACAATCTTTGCTAGTTATACCATTCTATAGAAAAATATGAGTACATATATTAACAGTTACCTCAATATCACATGTATGTCACTAAAACTGTATGAAATTCAGTAAATTAGTTGTTAATTTGCAATAGCGTATAATATTCCTGCAATAAGTCAGACAGCTAGATAGGTAAAGTATTTTAATAAGAGAATACATTAATTTCTACTATACATAGCACCAGCATTCATTCCTTCTCGTCCTAAAAGAATTGAACATTTTAGAAAGTCAACAAACTAATACATTCAAAAACTTTTGCCATTTTTTGTAATAGAACATTATTATGTAAGATTAATATTATGTTCGCATTTGAAATAGTATAAAATAAAAACAATAATATAAATTCACAATGACATTAGTTAGTGTTGCCAGTGGAGCTGATATAGGTTGGGATACCAGAAAAAATCTTTTTTCCCCGAAAGGTTACAATTGTGATTCGGTCCGTCAATTCATGACTACATAATATACAAACACAGAGGAGGCTCAACTTCATATAATTTTGATCACAACATCATCTTGCAAACCACACTCTTCTCTTATTACACAATTTCTGTGTCATTCAGATTCAGCCCTAACATACTCCTTAATGACCGCATTTTATATGCATTTATTCTACTGTGCTTCTTCTGCCACACCCAACTTTCAGTACCATACATTAAAGTAGGGACTAACACAGCATTGTGAATTGCCATACATGCTTTTGGACACATTCTGACTTTCCACAATAGAGCGAGAGCCCCATTTACTCTATTTCCCGTTCACTGTCGTTCTATATCCTTATTCATATCTATCATCCCTGCTAAATCCACATCCCAAATACACAAACTCATCTACTTGCTCGACCAATTCCCTTCTATTCTTATTTCATATCGATACTTTCTTCTCCTTCAAAACAGTAACTTTGTCTTACTTGCGTTAACTTTCATTCCCTTTAATGACCTGTTCATTAATGTAACCATCATTTGTAACTCGGCCGCCGACGACGCAAGTATGACTTGATCATCGGCGTACAAAAGGCATTTGACGGTTAACTCACCCATTTTAACCCACATTTTCAACTTTCAATTTTTCCAAACAACTGTCCATAAATAGGTTGAACAGCCACGGGAAGCCACACAGCCCCGTCCGACACCTTTATGGATGCCAAACCAGTCCGAGTAGGCCCCGTTGATCCTGATACAAGCACTGGAATCCTATACAGATATATATAGAGAATATACCTTCAATGCCTGTATCAACCCAGCGCTCAACCCAAATGAGTTCAGTGTTTGCCATAACACATCCCTGTCCACTCTGTCATGAACCTTTCCAAGTCCACAAACGCCCAAATACCTTTTCCATCAGTATCTTTCATAACTCTTTTCAATTAGTACCTTAGCACAGTTTTCCCACAATGCTAAGAAGGCTGATACATACAGTTTTACAGTCCTGCTGCGATCCTTTTCCTTATATATTGGGATTATCATGGCTTTGCACCAGTCTCCCAGTTCCTGCTTAAGTTCCCAACAAATTAAACAAGGTGTACAGCAGGTCTGCCACCACCCCTCTCCAATCCTTGGCATTTCTGAGTGATACTTATCATATCCGGCTGCCTTACCTGCTTCCATTAATTCATCTATACTTATCTCTCTCTCTCTCTCTTCTTTCGAATTTCTATTTCATTTAATTCAAACATCTGAATATTGTTTAACAAAGTATATATATATACCTACTTGCACAAATTGTAGAGCTCTTATACTCGTTGACTAAAAACTTGAGCTGCATGTTTCACCTTCATTTTGGGAATTTTTAAAATCATTATTTTGTTTATTTTACATTTTTCTTTTTTACATTCATCTTTTAAAATTGTACCTGAAAAAATATGACAATCAGGTATGCATAAAGAGACCAGATGAAATGATGACAGCAAAGACCAGATTGTATTGAATGTCATGAGTCGGCTCGACTGAGGGCCTCTCACTCACTTAGATAAGTGAGAAGCTTAATGCTGTATTTTATACAGTAAGTGTAGAAGACCAAATGCTCTTTTACTGGATACAAGGTATTCCATCTTAGTCCTCAGGGAGACAATGCATCTGCATTTAGATTCTTAATTGAGGATAGATGTGATGCCTATGGGCTACAGTATTCACTTACCATTAGGTAGGCTGTGTGCTCGCATGTCACCCTTATTCTATTTAAAAATCTCTGGAAATGAGGTGATCCCTACTATGATGTTTTTATTATAATTTATATAAATAATTGTATATATTTCTTAAATTTAATAAGTATTGTAATAATTTGTATTAAACAAAAATATTCTATTCTATTCTAAGGATACACCAACTAACATGCATAATATAAAAATTTGTCCCGTACACACTGGAACAGATTTCATGAGGGTAGAACCCATACCTTAGAATTGATAATGCTGGTCCATATCACTATTCAGTTGAATTTGTACTTTGTATTGAAAGATTAATTATTGTTGTATTGTGTTATTGTATTGTATGATTGCCTCAGGCGCAGTGGCTTAGCAATGAGTTGCTGCGCTAAATGCTGGTTCAATCCCACACGGAACAAGTCATTGTATAATTGTTCTGGGTCCAGACCAATTACGATTAAGGACAAACATCAGATGTTTGTCCTTGTGCAATTTATGTTTGTAAACTGCCTCCACGATACAGGAGAAAATCCTAGTGTGGGGGTAACATTTTTTTAAATAAACTCAAAAAAAAAAGTTATTATATTTAGCCTATCACATTTGTTAATTATCAAAGTTGTAACAAATGTGATGCTGTTTTTTTTTAATAAAATTGAAGACAAACTTAGTCCAGAATTCAGACTACTATGGTAAATGCCAGAAAGAATATCTTTCCTGATAGATTATATTAAAACCATCTTGCGCCAGAAGTATATATACAGAGCAAGAATAGGTTACAGAGATGTGGGCTGATGGGAAGATAAAATATAAAAGAATATAATATAAATTATCATGCAATAAGTTTAGTACTATCTAGTGTCATAATAACTGGAACAATTACTGGAGAGAACCTGAAACAGGAGATGAGCAACAACCCGCTTGCTAATCGTGGCAGCTATGCCAAATAGTACTTATAACCTATAAGACAATCTAGCAGTGGACTTTAATTATTACAGCCCATGCCTTGAACCTTCGATTTTAGATTGTGGCTGTTTTCAGTGAATAAAACCGTAAAATTATGAATACTTTATAAGTACTTACCAAATTGATCACATTTAAAACACATTGGTTTCTGTTACACTCACAGTTTTGCGCAAATCGAATAAACAAACAAATCAGGGCCGCAAAATATTAATTATTATGAAAGAAAACACATAACACATAAAACGTGAGAAATCGGAATAATGTTCAAATATTAATATCAATTTAAGGTTAACTATCAGCACAAAATAAATAATAGTCGCACCAGTAACTAACTGCCACTAACTGCGTAGTGCGCATGGATTATTGCGTATGCCATAGAAAGTACTTTTTGTATAAACCGAAATAGAGACCAATTCGACCTATAAAATGGCAATGCATAACTAGCGCTATCTCATTTCCTAAGTTAGCAACTTTATTCCAATAATATGGCATATGTATATACAGATGTATATATATATATATATATATATATAGCTTACGTATATATAGGTTTTTATCGATATTAATAATTAAAATCAAAATAAAACCCAACATAATGTTTTCACAAGATTATTAAAAAATTACGCAAATACAATAATTATTATCAGTACATTTCTTCAACTTGAATATACAAATTAATCAATCGCCAAGATGATCATAATCCCAGATAAGTGAAAAGCCTGAAACAAAGATAAGAACAAAATTAAAACACAACTTCTTCAATTATACATATAATTTAAAATGCGTCAAGAGACAAAATTGAGATCATTTGAATTGAAATGAATTATTAAATGATATCAATTGCTAATCAAGTAAGCAATTCTGCATTATTGTTCCATTAAAATCAAATCTAATCTTGAATATTTGTATTTGTTAATGTTTTAAGATTAACTAACTTGAAATGGAATGGTAATAAAATTGAGGTATCATTTCAAAATTTATAATTTTTGAAATGATACTCAATTTAATTTTGAAATGAATTTTAAACCAATTGCTAACTAATCAAGTAAGCAATTCTGGATATTGCTCCATTAAAATCGAATTAAATATTTATAAAACAAATATTCAAGCAATCAATAATGAATATTTGAAACAAATATTCAAGCAATATGCTAGCAATGAAGACGACTTAAATTATATAATATATCAAATAATTTAAAGCTCAAATAAATTATGTTGTTTGCATTATTTCTAACACAATTTTTTATAAAATATGTATTAGAAATAATAACGCTGTATTGTACCTGTAGTGTAATGACGGCGTAAGAGAATTCACTACTCAATATCATCTCGTGGGTGTAAGAAGCGACAGAGATAAACTAAAACATGAGATGAGTAGCAGCCTCTTCAAAACCTCTGCGGTTGCCAAATCACCTGATATACTATGGCAATATTCTATAGTATCACCAATCTTAGAAATGGACTTATAGAGTTATCACGATGAAAAAATGTGCTTAAAATAAATTATTTGATTAATGTTGTGATTAACGCTATTTACATACATTCTATAGACTCATGCAATATAAGCAAATGTTTAACCCATTTAATAACGATATATTTCCTAATTATAAAAATATTTTTGCAACTTTGTACAAAAATAAGATTCTTTGATTTTACTTTTATAACTCGGTGGTTCAATTTAAGCGTATCTATTATTACATATCATTGATAAATTTGTTTAAAACGCACGAATAAATCAAATTTGTAACAGTAATTAAATATTTAACTCTTCTGGTAGCAACCAGGATCTTAAATTAAAAAATATATATTATTTCTTTTAAAAGTTTACTTCTTTAACTTTTGGCTTTAGTTTGGAAATAGTTTTCGTCATCATCTACTTTTTTCTCCCAGCTATTATTCTATTAATATTTTTACAACTATTAAAATCAGACAACGCATCACAATATTAATTAAATAATCAACTAATTTATTTTTATGCACATTACATTTCATAAAATCAAAATCAATTAAAGTATATATGCTTGTTTTAATTATCTCTTTAACTGATCATTTTAAAATTGTCCTTTGAAATATGATTGATTATATCCTGCATATTTGAAATTGACTGAATCAAATCATTGCTGGGAGTACAAAGCCATCGTCTACCTGCATATTCTCTGTATTTTATGTATTCTATTTCATTTTCAGACGTTAGGTCATATTTACAGTTAATACAATGTTTAAAAATTTGAGTTTTTGTTTTTTAAGAAATAACCACTAACATATTGTAATGGCGCAATTATACGGGGTTATTTAGTTTCATTGTAATTGGTGAAGTTTATTCCTAAAATGTTTGTGAAATCAAATGCAGGTTGACGATGTCTCTAAGTTTTCATTAACAATGAGAGTGTGCAAAGCATTACAATAATCTAGCTCGCAGTTTTACCATGAGTGGACACTACTTAAATTATTAATCAAAAGGGTAGCAAAGCAGACTCAAATTGGTCACAAGTTGATTATTATTATGCACCCATGGCTTCTAACCGCACTAAAGAAATTTTCCAGTGGGTCCTGATTTAGATGACGCAACCACACTGATGTAATTCCAAAATCAATTTCCAATTTTTAATAAAACTTCGATCCCTTCTAGTGTCCACACCCAATTGATCACAGTTGAATAGATTCTTCCTCCCAGTGGAAGATATAAATTTCATAGACGCAAAAATTTTTGGCATCCATCCATGTTTTGTGATGTATGGAGTGAGGTGTTGCAGGTCCAAGTAGAGGTTTGGCATGTCTTTCTTTTAAAACTGCCATTAACTGAGTCGAAAATATTATCCATAAAAGCAGCAAATCAGCAGTGTCTTTGCACTCTTCTGAAGGATACTTATTCTGTAAAACAAAATGTTTATTTGCATAAACAATAAAAATAAAACATTCATACAGAATAAATGAACAAAATACATTGACTATACCTGCCAGGTATCCCATATTTGATGATACAGTGCACTGAAAATCTGTGAAGCATACTTGACTTTCATTTTGTTTAATTTTTCTGGTTGATATGGGCTTGTTAGTTTTGGAATTAGTCGTATTCCTTTATACCCCGGATCTTCTTTGTATAAAAGTTGCAATGAGACCATTTATGGTTTTGGTCACGCCTTCTATGGTGAAATTTAAATTTTTGTTAGTAAATTATTTTATGCCTTTAAGAAGATGTGGAGGGTCATACAGAGGAATAATCTCAGTATTATTTATTAACATAATATTATCTTTAGGAGTTTCTCCTCTCAAATAATTGCCCCTAGTTTCATTCATCAAAAGTTTTATGGCCTGTCTATTATTTGCCCTTGGTCGCATACTGTAGCCACCACTATTAACCCTGCTTGTTGTATCTCTGTTATTACTTTAATTTGATTCATAATTCTGGTCCTTTTGTTGCACTTGATGAAAATGAATAAGACACAGCCTGTTTATAATTGTGAATTAGCCCACGAATCATGAACACTTGAGCATGATCTGCATACTCTGGCTTTCTTTGCTGTCCATTATCAACAAACCCTATTACTTTATTTTTCTCTCATTAAATGTAACATGAGCTTTCAACATCATTTCATCAAATAATAGAATACATAATTTTGTTCTGTGTTCATAGTTTGTGCTTTATTTTTAACTGTAAAAATATTTTATTAAGTCCTGTTGGAGGTTACCTTCTGTATGAGTTTAATGAGAGTTTGAGGGCAGGCAAAATAAATATTTTCTAAAAATCGGTATCCTTTAGGGCTTTGCTTAAATATAGACAAAGCAGCAATTTTCTCTTGCAGGTAAATCGTCGTCCTTTTCTTTTTTCTTATTTTCTCGCCACTGTAACTGCATTAAAATTTTCGCAGTACTAGAACAATTTTCAAAACTTCTAAAACTGCAGGATTTGTAGCAAACTTTTGCTGCTTTTATCTCAGCTTTCTGTTTCGCAATTTTATTTTTCATTTTGCTGATTTTATTTTAGATGCAATAATTTGTTTAAGGAGCTCTTTTCAACCTTGGTCTGAAATAATACCCGCTTGGTCTTTTTCTTGACTGCCAATGTTCCTCCTTAAAATTAGAAATTAAAAATTATAAAACCGGTTTTGTTGAAAGGAAAGAATAAAAACATTTATTCCAACACGCCACAAACATCATCAAGTATTTATTAGTTGTTGCAAATTGACCTTCATGAATCTAATGATTTAAAATTTAGTGACCAATACTATAATGTCAATTTTAGTACCTAGTCTTATCTAAATTCTTTTAATTAGTTATTTATTTATGCACATGCACAAAGTAGTACAGAAACAGAAACTTTTTTATTCAATATAGATTATAAATAATACTTATTGAAAGTCACTCTTTTGTTTAATTACCACTGGTTCGAAAACCTCTGTCCTGGGAAGAACCAGCAAGAAACCCAGCGGACTTTTTAAAATAACAGCTTACAATCATGTATGTTACACAATTAACCACACAAAACAAATTAGAAATAGCTTGGTAGCGAACACCTCATTCCAGGGTTATTATCATCCATAAATTCCTTAACCTTTTTACCTTTATAACCCTTTTATACAAACTATGTTTAATAAAGTTTTTGAATTTTGAGCAGGTCGAATTTTGTATATTTTCTGGGATTTTGTTGTAAAAGCATCGCCCAAGAATGAATTACTGACTGTGGAGTCGAGTAACAAGTACTACTAGCTTGTGTTTGTTCCTCTTGTTTGTTCTTTAACCACTACTGGTAAGCTTAAAGCGGATAACGGATTCGAACCCATTACCTTTTGAGTTCGCGGTCCGCACCTGCCATTAGGCTAGTGTAATAATACATATATAAATATTATTTATGACAGAACAAAAATATGAAATATATATCATATTATCAAATATGAAATATGAATAGTTATCATCTCTTGAATTAAAATAAATCATACCTAAACACATTTCACCACTTTCCTTTTGTAACTAGAGGATTAGTTAATATCACAGGATCTTGCATCGAGTAACTGGGTCTGAAACATTAGTTAATTTTCTTTCAGTAACATGTTTCACTACTATAATTATTCCTTTCCTGCTTTATATTATTGTTATAGTTTTAGCCATGACATGATTTTACAGGCACTAGTGACAAACGAGCAAACGATCGACCTGATGGTAAGTGGATGCTGTACCATCATAGACATCAACATTTATCCTCGATTAAAATCGAAATGCAAATGTGATGTCACCACACCTGAGGACTAAGATGGGTCCCCATTTTTCTACACTCACCATACGAAACACACCAGCATTAGGTGCCGTCCTATTGCCATTTTAAGCTGGTGTTCTGTGATAGCATAGTCCTACGCCGGTCAAGCCGACCCATTCATGATACAACTATAATATAACTGCATACTATTTCATTTCATATTAAATATATTATTCAAAAAATTTTATGTTCAATAAATTGAAACCGTTAAAAAATGGCATCATAAGTCAGACTAACCAAGATTTTCTTTGTGAGAAGCATGTCTTTCCATTTTTGTACATAATCGATGTATCGAACATTCGGAGTAATGACCTGAAATGAAATTCATAAATCAATATAAAAAAACAAAAAAAAGGTTTAAAGAAATAGCCAAATCACTGGAGGTTATAAGAAATGGTGTTTCTCAATGGAGTAGAAAATTTACAACAATATATATTAGAGTTAAGTTAATACATAATCTAATTAAAGTCATAGACAGAAAACATGTCTCCTCTCATTGACACCTTCCAAAATTACAGAAACAATTCTGATTAAGAAAATATATTTTAAAGTCAAAGTCAACATTTTGGCTTGTTAAAATCTCTTATGAAGATAAAAATCTACACCGGTTCACAGATCTACAACTTAAAATCAATACATTATCAAATGAACTCTAAGTGCAGAGTAAGTATCTATTATATTCTTATATATATTTAAATAAGTTTTGATCTACATGTGTGTGTATGTGTGTGTGTGTGAAATTTATCAATTTTAGGTTTTCATCCCAGCCCACTGCAGTACACACATCTCCCACTAACTTTCCGTTGGCTGGTAGAAAATGCTATGGCATTAAGTCCAGTTTGTACCTTTAGTACAATAAAGTGTATAATATATAAATAAATAAAGAGCTATTCCATAACTTCTCCTCAATATATCAATCTATTTTAGGTTTTTATCCTCAATGTGAACAGATCGGTGTTATAATCATAGTGGCCAACAGATGGACTTGTTGACATTTGATAGATGATTTAGTTTTTTTTTTGTTAAAAGGTCACTTGATCAAGTGTTCTAAGCTATGATTAAGAAAATCTGTTCAGCTAATTGAAGATCATCAGCTCGTTTTTTTGTTTTGGGTTTTCTAAATTTTTTATTAAAGTAATTTAACAAAACACTAACAATATTTCGAAGACATTTGAAATTTGCCAACACTCATTGGGGCAGCACGGCAGACACTTCCTTGGCCTAAAACCCTCTCATGAGAGGACTGTGTTCAGCAGTGGGACGTATATAGGCTGTAACTTTAAATTTAACTAACAAAATTTCCTTCATAAGGTTTATAAATTTTATGTTCGATTGCATTATTAAATGTGAGTCCCCTTGTAAAGGTTACATACTATATTCAGCAGTGGAGTTGTGATGTGCTTAATGATGATATTATGTAAATATATATAGAATGCTTGGGTAGCATCAATATCAGTACCTGATGATGTTGACAGTTTTGCCAGGTTCAAAATTTCTTTCATAGGTTTTCTTTGATAACTGCTGGTTTATTTGATGAGGTAGCTAAAAGAAAATAATAGAATTAACTTTGAAATTATTAAACTGCTATGTAATAATAAAAAATAGGCCCAGTATCTGTGATTACTTGCAAAAAGTATAATTTCACTGTGCAGTTTATTCATAACATTAAATCCTAGTGTTTGTAATAATAATTAATTTAAAATAAGGTAGTAAAAGAGGGATGACCACATGTTTAATATTTATGAAAACTAGGCTTAATGATGGATCATTAAAGCCTCATCCTTCTGTCAGCCGTGATGCATTATAATTTTAAACCCGATAGTACATATAAATTGTATATAATTTTATTCTACGTCATTTGATGAATGCATTATGGTAAAATTATTGCTATTTAGATACCTACTGAATCAATCATATTTTACAAAGAAACAAAACATATCATTAGTAATATACTAAGTTCTTAATTCATTCTATATTTATTTAATCTGTAATCTAGAAAGACAAACCTGGCATATTCAAAGTTGGCACAGCAATGTTGCTGATTCTGTTATTTCTGCATTGAAATTTTCTTCAAAATGTGAGTGACACACACGGCGATACTTGAATATGTGCATATTCGAGACCTAGTAAATCACCGCCAATTGCATAAAGCCATACCCTAAATCGTTCACTTTCGTTTTCTGGGTTTGAAACCGTGAAGAACATGATGCATGCCTAAAATATTTAGAAGATACATTTAAAATAAGACATACTTAGTATATTATGCCTAAGACAAATCTTCTAAGAAAGCCCTTGATGCAAGTTGTTTAGAGACGAGATTACATACCTGCACTGTCCTTACATCCGGGGACACAGCAACGCTTATCTGACATATTTTTTATTATTTATTCTATCTAGCAATGGAGACAAGATATCACAAAAACCAAATCGTTGAAAATGGTTTACGTGATCATTTGCCGGAAGAATAATAAATAGCTCAATTCAATGTAAATAATACAACACAAAACCACATAAACTATTATATATAATAAAATATTAGTAACTAACGAATTATCATTAAATATTAGAATATCGAGAAACAAAACAATAGCGGGAAGCGTGAATAAATTCACAATGGCAGTTTGCTGTGCTGCCAGATTGAACTTAAAAAATTCCGAAAGTATCTAATTACGGGATATTTAATTAATAATTTTAGGAAAGCATGTGTAATCGGTATTTATTTATAAGCACATGTTCAAAATTTTATCACAGAATTTTATTAACTTTGAAGAAAAGAAAATATCTTAATTCCTGTTACGCTTACTTTCTACTAAATAGAAGATTTTCTTTATAAAATTTGTTTAATTTACATGCTGGTAGTAGCGACATCTAGTACCAGATCAAAGAATTATTCGCTCCAAATTGAGAAGACGTCATCTATTATTTTTAGTTGGAATAATATGATTGTATAATACGACTAAAATGAAAAGTAGTAAATAGATATGGTTTCAAATAGCTTACTAAGCATCTTAATTTTGCATAAGAGCATATCACAGGTTTCCAAGTTTAATGTTCTAAGATTGTAGAGCCTGGCGTATGCATAGACTTAATGTATAAGCGTGCCCTCTAGTGAGATTAAAATTAAATCTAGCCTAGTGTCCTGAATATAGATGGAAGCACAAAAAATATCATTTTGTTCTAAAAATAATGTTCTAAGTTGCATGCCCATGAACCGCCACTAACTGCGAAAAGTGCATGGATTATTGCGTATGCATAGACTTAATGTATAAGCGTGCCCTCTAGTGAGATTAAAATTAAATCTAGCCTAGTGTCCCGGAATATAGATGGAAGCACAAAAAATATCATTTTGTTCTAAAAATAATGTTCTAAGTTGCATGCCCATGGTCACATCCATTATATGTTCTCTGGTCACATCTTTTTACAATTTGTAAACAGTGGGATTCCTTTTAGAATACTAATACCCACAGATTACTGCTGTATATACTAGAGACTAATACCTTTAGGCGTGGTGGAATTAAATACAAACTACAATGGAAGCAAAAGATGTTTGCGTCGAAATAGAAAACGATGAGTTTTACAGCAAGTTCTTAGTAGATTCAGTGAAACCAATTATAGGGGAAAATATTTCTGTCAGCGACCAAGTAAACAAGCTCGCTGTGGGGATTGAAAAGTTAACGAAGAGTTTGGAAAAACAAGTGCTAGATAAACATAACGACCTTCTAACGCAAGCAAGCCATATCTCAGATTTAGAAGCTATGCTGGAGTCTGTGAGGGGTCAAGTACAAAATTTATTAAAAGGCGCCGAAAAACTAAAAGATCGTGTACACTCACCTTATTCTGCTCTCGAAAAGCAAACTATGATGCTAGAAAGAGTTCAAACAACGTGTAACTTACTTCGACACACTTCGAAAATATTAGTTTTATGGAATAAACTATCTTCTGTTAAAGATAACCCAGCCAAGGAAGCCATGATCCTTTTTGAGTTAAATGAATTGATTGGTGATTATAATTTTGAAGGTATAACCATACTTGACGAAGTTGTTAGACAAGTAGAATGCAGAAAGAAGGACTTACTGAACAATGCTACAAATTTATTGCAGTCAAGTTTGTTGAGTGGAGATAAGACAAAGCTTTTACAGTGTTTTAAAGTATTCCATAACCTACAATGCACTGAAGAACAAATAAAAAGTACAGTGGACAGTATTCTTAATGATTTGAGAAAGGAGATTAGCACGGCCTTGAATGTACAGATGGTATCAATTGAAGTAAAAAAATCAAGTTCTGGCCGTGTTGCTCCTGGAAAAGCTAATATCATGAATGCTCATGATTTCAAAATTAAACTATGGGACAATATAGAAAAACTCTTCAAAGTAGACATTTACAACAGTTGCACAAAGGTAGTAATGCTGCAAAATGTTGTGAACGAGTTGCATGCAATTGGTAATTTTAGAAATATATCAAAACACTTCTGGAACAATCTATTTTTGATCTTCAGCGCTGAGTTAGAAAAGAGCCCTTTAACTGTCAATCAGTCTGTTGAAATTGACTTCCCTAAACTGTTAAAATGTTTCAATGAATTACTATCCAGACTTAAATGCAGGGACTTAGAAATGAATCGCTCTAGCCTCAGTAGATGGGAAAATGCTTTCTTGTCAAAGTCACTAGGAAAGTTACTTGAACCTGTTAGGACTATGTGGCATTTGAACCAAGTACCAAATATGGATCAGATAGACAATGCAGTAAGGGTTATAGCAGAAGCATTGAGCATATCACTTGGTGACAAGCAATTAAGCATAAGCTTGGCTAATAGTGTCGCTAAAAGCATTAAGCAGATGAATATGGAAGCAGAACAAAGAATATCATTGGATAGTGATGTAGCTCAAATCATAGAACCACCAACGAGCGCCCAACAAAAGAATGCTGACTTATGCAACACATTATGTTACTTCTCATCACAAATAAAGAGAGTCCTTATGAACATGAACTCCATGCTTCCTCAGGAAAGCATACAGATAGTGCAGAACAGTTTAAAAGATATATCAAGTATGCCTGTATTGCAGCTTTTTGCTGAAACAATAAAAAACTCTCTCTTCCTCATTTTAATGACAATGCATGATGAACCAGACCTAACCAGAGGCGATGATCCAACAAACAAGTCCTTGTCCTGTTCGCCTTATATGAAAGAACTACAACAATTTGTATCCAGATGCAAAGACATCTACCTCTCAATGTTCCAAGAGAAATCGGCCCTCAATGATTGCTGTGTTAACATTTCTAAAGCATGTGTTGAGCGTTTCATTCAGCATGTTTGCAACGTTAGACCGTTAACAAAATTTGGTAGAGTGAAGCTGCAAATTGATTGTCAGCAATTAGAGACTGCATTGTCTCCGTTAGTTAGTGACATAACAGAATTAGGTGATCATTATAGGCAGTTGAAAGCTTTGCAATTGCTTTTTGGGAAAACACCACAAGAAATAGCTAAAAGCCAATGCGAAGGAGCTTCATTGCCTTACTCTATGATTATGATGTTTTTGTTTTCATTTGCTGGGCCCCAGCTCATCGCACCACATACTTGTGCTGGTTGGAATATTCAGAAGTTAATGCATTGGCTAGACTCCCATAGGAATGAATGGGATCGATTGGAGTTTGTGGCTGGGGCATTACAGAGATACCAAAATCATGTACGTCAAAGCCAAATAGTGGCATATGATGAAGTATATCCAATTTTATTGCAGCTCTTAGAAGATGGAAGAAACTCTTTAAAGAAGTAAAGATAATCAATGTTTAATTAATTAATAAGTAATTAAATATATCTCTATAGTTTATATAAATAATTGTTCTGTAACTCTTAAATGGCTGGACCATTTTTGATGATTTTTTTTGTATATGTTTGAGTAGGTCCCTGGATAGTTTAGATTCACAATTGGACCCGGTAGATGGCGCTATTGTCGAGATCCAGAAATCACCCTTGCGGAGCCAGGGCGGATTGCTAGTAGTTTATAAGCTTTTCGCATAAAATAGTGAAATCAATAACAATATCCATTATAGGAAAAACAATGTTGCCATCTTATATTTTATCTATAACTCATGAAAACTACATCCACAAAATATCAATACAGCTCCATATTGCTTTCTAAAATTAAAAGTGTTTGTCCTGCACGGACACCTAGGCTTACGACGGCGGCCACAACTGCTGGTAGTGCCGAACGGAAGGACAAACAATGCATCAGGCGCCCCTGACATATGCTCTATGCACTCTTAATCTGATAGCTTGAGATATAGACTTGTTTTCTTGAGTGTGTTCACAAAGCTAGCATTATACATATTCTGTTATGTAATTTAAAATGAGAGATATATATATAGCATATAGAATGGTTACACTATTAGGATTACCTGTAGAGATAGTTGTAAGTGTTGAAATAAATAAATAAGAAAGTATATATCTCATATATAAAAATTTATTTTTGTTTGTTTGTATTTTTGCGCTGCCATACCGTTCATCAGATTGCGCTAAAATTTTGTCCACTTATTGCTTGCACTACAATTAAATTACAGTAGGTTGTCGTACCGATATATTTGTTTGAAAGTCATAATATGTCATTCAATTTAAATGAATGTAGGTATTATCATTCCTAACTAAACAATATAGCCCTTCCAAATTTGAAACGATATTTCCACAAATATTTTTTCTGCGGTAGCAACGCGCCGGTTACCAGCTAGTAATAAATAGAAAAGTGTCTGATATACCAATCCACAATTTTACCCTCTAAAGCCTAAACTTTAAAAATATTGCAAAGGTATTTCATTAATTAATTAATGTCCTCCAGGAGACTAGCCATCTGCATAGGACAGGATTATAGTGCTCGATTGTATGCGCAAGCACAGGTGCACTCTCTATTCCCTCACTCTCATAGTCCGATGGGACCAACTTCCTGACTCTGGGCTGTTACTGAAAATTTCTTACAGAAAAACCAAACAACTGATTTTGGCCCGACCCGGGATTCGAACTTGGGACCTCATGATCAGCAATCGCGTTTACGACAACTAGACCAACGAGACAGTCAAATCCCTTCTTATTACTTGCCTACAGTATAAAATATTCCTTATATACTGTACGCAAGTAATAAGAAGGAAGTTTTGTTCATAAATACAACAAGGTTAAGAAGAGATGCAAAAATTAGTATGTAAAAATAAAGATGAAACACCTTACCATTTCACAAAATCTAACATAAAAAAAATTAAAATCTAGATAAAATAAAAAATATACATTGATATTCAAAAATCAACCAGAAAGGCATAATTTTTTGAAATACGTATACGAGGGCGAGTTTTTAGAACTGGCCACTTGTAAACGATATAATAAAAAAATAAGTTCAAATTTTGAAAATGGAACTCTTTGCCAATATTATTGCGTACATTATATTTTATTAATTTGTCATTTGTTTACGATTTGGCGGCAAATTGAAAATTGTCTGTGTCACGTCAGCATGAATTTAACGCGAGAAAATTTTCGTATAATGAATTTTTATGACTTTCGATGTCAACAAGAAAGTTATGATAGACTTTGATTGGCCTTTCACGATGAAGCTCCATCCCGTGCCACTGTTTACAACTGGTTTAATGAGTTTAAACGTGGTCGCACTAATCTCACCGATGATCTGCGTGAGGGACGGCCTTCTACGGCGACGACTGAAGATAACATCAGTGTTGTGCGGCGTATGATAGAGGCTGACAAAAGAGTGACTTATCAGCAGATTCGGACAAGCTTAGGCATCGGTATGAGTCAAGTGCACAAAATCCTCCATGAACATTTAGCGGTCAGGAAACTTTGTGCCCGGTGGATACCTCATAATTTGACAGAGGCCCAAAAACTCCGTCGTGTTGATTGGTATTGTGAAATGGTTCAAATATTTAACGGAGGTGACTCAAATGCTGTGTTCGACATACGGGTAACGAAAGCTGGATTTATTATTATGATCCTGAAATTAAGAGACAATCAGCTGTCTGGGTGTTTCCTTCCGAGGAGTTGCCAAATAAAGTGACGAGGGGTCGAAGCGTGGGAAAAAAGATGGTGGCCTCGTTCTTCGGAAGGACAGGTCATTACGCAACAATTGTTTTAGAGGATCGAAAAACAGTTACTGCAGAGTGGTACACTAACAATTGTTTGCCACTTGTCTTGGAAAAAGTTCGGGAGAAACGACCTCGCAGTAGGATCCTCCTTCACCACGACAACGCCTCGTCGCACACCGCCAAGCAAACAATCGACTACTTGGCGACGTCAGACGTGGAATTACTGGGTCACACGCCCTATAGCTCCGACCTCGCACCTTGCGATTTTTATTTATTTCCGAAAATAAAAGAAAAACTTCGAGGAAAACGTTTTATGGACGCCGAGGAAGCAGTGGCTGCGTTTCAAAATGCCGTCGAAGAGACCCTTAAGGACGAGTGGGCAAAGTGCTTTTCTCAGTGGTTCCATCGGATGCAGCGATGTATTGATGTAAATGGACACTATTTTGAAAAGATATAATAAAACGAATAACTTGCTAGTTTGTTCAGTTTTTGATTTTCTAAGAACTTTCAGTATCACCCTCGTATTACCCGTATGTTTTTATTAAAAATCTAATCACATTAACAATAAGACATAGGTCCTACTTGGTCCCTTTTGAAAAAATCGTGGTCTATTTCCACATACTGGGGAGGTAAAGAGCATGTCATAGATATTATATAGGATATAAAGTTTAACCTTAGAATTCATTACATAAAAAAATAAGCACATGTAGCTGGTTGATTTCGAAGAAAAAATAAAATTAATATAATTTTTTTATCATAATTAAGATAGCTGTAAGTCTTGCTAGGGTGTTAATAATCTTTCAAACACCCCTTACTCCCATTTTATTGACGAGTCGCCGGCTACAGCTAGCGTAGTTCGCTACCGTAAAGTTTATACAGAGAGCTTTAACAAACGTAACATTTTTTTTAACAAACGAAGCGATGAAGACTTCAAGATCATTTGAATAAAATGCATCCAGATAAGAAGTCATCTGAAGACTAGTCAATTTTCAATTCAGTTGGATGAGTCCACTTTACCAACTAATGAAGCATTGTTGATGTCTTACGTGAGGTTTATTAAAGATGAAAAAATATGTCAAGAACTATTATTTGCTAGAAATTTAGAGACAGACACAAAAGGAGAAACCATATTTAAAACACTGGAAAAGTTTTGTGATGAAAAAGGAATTCCCTTGAAGAATATTATATCAGCTGCTACAGATGGTGTACCAGCTATGACGGGGTATCAAAAAGGCTTCATAGCGTACTTAAAATACAAAATTCCAGATGTGCTTGCTGTACATTGCGTTATACATCGACAACATTTGGTTGCTAGAAATTTAAGTGAACGACTGTTTCAATAATTGCAACATATCATCAGAGCAGTCAATAAAATCCGAAACAACTCTTTAAATGACAGATTATTTAATCAGCTTTGTGTTCCTAATGATGAAGATTTCAACCGACTGATCTTTCACACAGAAGTGCGTTGGCTATCAAAAGGAAATTGTCTGACTCGGATTTTACAATCTGTTTGACTCTGTCGTAGAGTTCTTGGAAAACAAAGACACAGAATTGCGCGACAACCTCATCACATCAAGGAATGATATCGCATACCTGACAGACCTCTATAAATTACTTAAAGATATGAATCTCCAACTTCAACGCGATGACTTGAACTTAATAAAAACAAAAAATGTCGTCGCTGCTTTCGTAGCCCAGCTGCTCTTACACAAGAAAAATATCGGCAGACGTGAGTTCCATAATTTTCCCAATTTATCAGTATCCTGCAACAACGACGACTTGCTTCTCTACTGCCAACATTTGGAAAATCTCCACAGTGATTTCATTGAAAGATTCCAGGACATTTTGAAATTGGAAATACCAGACTGGGTGTTAGATCCTTTTTCAAATGTCAACATAGCAGTATCACTCCAACTGGAAGAAGAACTTATAGAACTGACAACGAACGAGGAAATAAAAATCAAATTCAAAAATGGCTACAGTTGTACCCTGGATTGTGGTCGATCGTTCAACGATTTTTGATAGCATTCCCATCGTCATATTTGTGTGAATGTGGATTTAGCGCTGTGACAACGCTGCTTACTAAAAAAAGAAATCGTTTGCATGTTACCGAACGCGGCGACTTACGACTGTTTTTGAGTAAAATCGAACCTGATATCAACAAACTTGTTAAAAATCATCAAATTCATCCATCTCATTAGATTAGTTTTAAAACTAAAATTGATTACCTATCTATATTGTTTCTTTTAATTTGATTAAAATATATTCTTAATATTATAAAGTTGCGTTTTAATTGCTCTCACTGGTAATAATGTCTAGTTTAGAATAATAATAATAAGTTTAAACACCAGAACCGACTAATATAGCTCACCATAACTAAATTAATTAATGTAACGAAATTTTTGGCTGTAAAGGTAAAAAAGGTCAATCCGGGGCGGTTGTAATAAATAAAACTTGTAAAATATTAATCCTTATAAAACAGTAATTATAATGGCAACATTACCTTACTACCCTTCTTTCCTAACCTACTTTCCTTTCTTTGCGAACATGAACATCGATATTTAACGCGTAATAATCGGTTGTATGGGATATAGCAGATAAATTCTATAAAGGCAGAGATGCTCGTCAATAAGTTTCTCTGAACTGATATTTTAATTCGAGTGTACTCTGATGGCGAATCCAGCCAGTTTTTAAAATTGTATGTTATTTTTAATTGTATACAATGTATGATTGAACACGCACCGCGTATAGCGGGCAGCCCACACGACTTATCGGTGCTCTTGAATTATGAACAATCAGACGCGCGCTTGTACCCGCCTTAATAGATACTGGAGGAATAGAATAGAAATTTTTTTATTCAATATACCTAGATTACGAGTAATTCTTAATGTAAGTAATTTTTTACCTTTACCACTAGTTCAAAAAAAAGCTCTGTCCACTTCTGACGTCCAGTCCTACTACTTTTTTGACGATTATACTCTTACCAGTGCCAAGTAATAAGCAAATATCCTATATAATATTTTGTTCCATTGAGAAGTTCTTGGGAGATTTCGACGACAGCAAAACCCAACGGATGGTCGATGACGACAGTATCTCAAGTTCTTAAGGCGCCTAAGCAGATAAAAAAACTTGAGGCTTATATCAACATTGAACTTGTTCGTCTTTTCTACTAATAATTCACATGCGCCAACACTTAATACATAAAATGGCATCACTTTTACGTATCATTACTTGAAATAAATTTGCTTACATTAATAAAATAGTTTTGTTTCTGAACTGTTCCAACGTTCGACAAAAACGAAGTAATAGACGTCTTTTAGGTACCCCCCCCCCCTACCCCAGCTTACGAATTTGGAGTATATATATTTAAAAAAGAAATACTGACAGACGTAATTCAAACAGCACATCTCAAAAACATTAATTATACAAACTGCACCCATGTAGTTTAGAAATACAAAATAGTTAAAGATCGCTCACCTTATAACGTCGATATTACTTCAAATAATTAGAATTGGATACTTTATGCTATATAAAAAAACTGCACCTTGCTTGAATATAATTGCACCATCGTTAAAAATGCATAAAATGCAATATTAAGTGCAAAAAGTTAATAAAACCAAATTAGTTAATTGTCGAATGCACCCCCCCTAACCCAGCCTACGAATTTGGAGTATTTATATATAAAAAAAAACTGACATACTTATTTCTAATAGCACATGTCAAAAATATTAATTATTTGAACTGCACCCATTTAGTTTATAAATAAAAAAAAGGTAAAATCGCTCACCTTATAACGTCGATATAACTAAATAATTAGATTTGGGTACTATGCAATATGAAAAAACTGCTTGAATATAAATGCACCGTTAAAAATGCATAAAATGCAATATTAAGTGCAAAAAGTATATAAAATAATTATCGCCAACTATTGGACAAAAGTGATGAAAAAAAATTAACATAATAAATGGAAATTCATGGAATTGGTTAATAATTCTGGAACGCAAAATATTTTAGTCAACTTTTCCTAATAATGGGATATTATTATTATTGTTTCATATTAATATGATGTGTATTATTAAATTTTAATATCTCAATAAATGTTAAGGACTAGGTAAGAGCGAAACACCCCCACACGACTATATTAAATTATTCTCTGGGGTTGTTTCACCACTAATTTATTAAAAGTTTATTGGGAAATAAATGTATTTTTTTAGAGACGTTTATAGGTTAACTTCTTACACATCTATCTATATAAATAAAATGATAGAGGTTTGCAGTTGTGCGGGCATCGCGGAAAAACTACTGGATAGATTTTAATTGGTATTTCTAAGTTTTGTTTCTTAGACACTTGACCCTTACTTACCTAAAAAAAAATATTGCGATATCTTCATTTAATCTAAATTTATTAAAGTTTTAAGAACGCGGACGAAGTCGTGGGTATCAGCTAGTTTTCCAATGAAAAAATGATCTGCGTAAACTTGCTACTAATGAGGCCAATAAAGAAAACCTCGGAAGATAAAAACCCTATACTATACATTTCTACGCCGCGCATGCGCCAATGCCCCGGGTGCATTCGACACTTATCATTTTATTAACTATTTGCACTTAATATTGCATTTTATACATTTATAACAGTGGTAGTTATATTTAAGCAGGGTGCAGTTTTTTTCGTATCGTAAAAAGTACCTAATTCTCATTATTTGAAGTAATATCGACGTTATAAGGTGAGCGATCTTTAAATATTTTTTTATTTCTAAACTACATGGGTGCAGTTTAAATAATTAATATTTTTGAGATGTGCTATTTGAACTACGTCTGTCAGTATTTTTTTATATAATTACTCCAAATTCGTAGGTTGGAGTAGGGGGGTGGTGCATTCGACACTTAACAAATTTGGTCTTATTAACTTTTTGCACTTAATATTGCATTTTATGCATTTTTAACGATGGTGCAATTATATTCAATCAAGGTGCTGTTTTTTTATATAGCAAAAGTACCCAATTCTAATTATTTGAAGAAATATCGACGTTATAAGGTGAGCGATCTTTAACTATTTTTTATTTCTAAACTACATGGGTGCAGTTTAAATAATTAATATTTTTGAGATGTGCTATTTGAAGTACGTCTGTCAGTATTTTTTTTATATATATACTCAAAATTCGTAGGCTGGGGAGGGGGGGGGGGTCTTTTAGGCAGCCCCGTAGATAGGGGATTGATAGAGGATAAGATACTAAGGCTGAGATCTATAGATCGTACTTTGACTTTGCTCAGACTTAGCTTACGAAAAATTTAGCTGAGTATATGCTTAGCATAATCTTTGATTCTGAATTTATAGTTGTATCGGGCTAAGATTAAGCTAAGCTTATGCTAAGGCCCAGGCAGTCCAAATATTAATTGATGCTTCATTCCACGCATTATTTTTTTTAATTTACTGTATAAAATTAATATATATATATATATATTATTATTATTATTACATGAAATAGAAAACGGGCGTATGAGAACGGGAACGGATGAGATGAGTGCAAAATCAGAAAAAAAAAAGATTTTAAGAAATTCGAAATAAGATTGAAATTACGTAAATAGAAAATGGATTAATGCTATTTAAAACTAGAAGGCGGCCTAAAACTACCTATTTATTGTTATAATTAATTAGAGTAACATAAAAACAACAATATAAAATTAATATGGTGGTTTTGAATAATATCCTAAGTTTTACGTAAGTCGTCGATATCGTTGACTTAGGCTTTGCTAAGCGCGCACTCAGCACGACTTCAAAGTTAGCTCTATAAATACCGACCTAGTATATATACAGTAATCTATGATACCGACATTGTCTTAGCTCGAAAGTAAAGTCCTGTGGTAAAGCCTGAGCAAAGTCAAAGTACGGTCTATAGATCTCAGCCTTAGTCTATGGGCAGCCCACACCGATTACGCCGCGTAGTTCTAATTAGTTCTAATAGATGGCGCTAGTTTTTCTCATATGGAAAACGCGTGAGACAAATTTAATGTTTAACCGGTTTTTAAATCAATGTTCTATTGTCTGTGATATTGGTGCTGTTAGCCAGTTGGCTTTTACTTCATCGTTTATATGTTTCAAAATTTTACTGATCTATTGTATTATTATTGATACAAATATTAATAAAGCGGTATATTTCAATATATTTTTCTCTTAATTCCCATTTTTTTATCGTAGACTGCCTAATTTGATTATGAACATACATTTCGAGTATATCGCTCACTTATTGCAAGACAGTCATAACACAAAAATCGTCATTTTACAGGAGAGCAGTTTTTAACTTTGAACTTCATGTATTTAAAAAAAACAGTTTCAATTTATTAACTTAATTAGATTGCTTGTATTGATTATTGAACTTTAAAAATAAATAATTTTATGTTTCAAATGTACTGTGTTCACATGATAAATAAAAAAAAACATGCGGTACTCACCTGTGTCATTATTGCAGAAAAAATTTGCTTAGTTACAGTATTTTTCCATTTTATATGTCGTTCTTACAGAAAAAATAAACGAATTACATATGATTTATATTAAATTAGAACCATATTTCAGAAAAAAATCGAAACAATATAATGAAATAAAACATATTTTTGAGACCTTTAATTTTATTGCTATCATGGAATAAAACTAACTTTACGGATATTATCGCGTTTAATTTTTATTTTAATTCCCGTCGTTTCGGGCACTTTCCAGCACTCATGGTCACGGGGGGGATTGAGGTGTTTAACGTCCCGATATCATAGATAACGAAGGCTACCTTTAACTTTTAATTATTAATTTTGGTCCGATTTACACAGAACGAGCTTACAGTATCTTGAACTCTTGCAGTAATATGCTGGGGTTTGGATTTAATTTAATTTATTATGGTATCCCAAGTAGATGGTAGCACCCAGCGATCTTCTCTATTGAAATTAGAATGTTTTTTTAATTTCAATAGCCTCACGAATCATCCTTGGTAGGAATCGGTGTTCTTTTGCGAGGATTTGCGGTTTATTAAATCTGATATAATGGTTGGGACGATCCTGAACATGTTAACATACATAACGTCGACACTCACACATCCTAAACTTAAAAATAGGTTTTTATGTCATAGAATTTTTTGTGACTTAATTCATGGACTTCAAAAGGCGTTCCTTTTCTTTTACCCATTTTTATAGCAGTTATAAAAGATACGGGTGTATACATGGGACCACTTCACTTTATTATGGCATTTAATCTGTCCTCTTGGTAGAGAGTAATTGTGTTCTGTGAATCTGTCGTTCAATTAATAAGTGAACTGCATCACCTTCAAAAACATTATGTTCTGTTTTGTTCTGTCATTTTCATTGTCTAATCTTCTTCTTGATGTCTGTCATAATTTTCTTTTAGTATTTTTTTTTTCTGTTTCTTCTTTTCTGGACTACTAGATATCGTAGCTGCTAGCATATTGTTTTGAACTGTAGCTGAATATATAGAAGTAGATTATTTTTCACTAGAACTACTACTATCTGTATTTGGTATGTAATGTCGATCTTTATCCGAATGGTCGCAATCTTCTTCGGGATAGAAAAGTGGTTAACTGTTAGTTGAAGCTATCGAGCAACAATTTCGAATATCTCAAAATTTCATTAATTTCAATAATGTAATAAATAAGTAAAAATAATGTACATCATGTAATAGCGACATAAAAATATCCACTATCCCATTTCATCCTGCAAGAAGCAACAGAAGGAAAGTGAAACAGGTAGGTGATGATAAACTCTGATAAACTAAAAAAAATGCAGTTGCCTACTCGCTTGCCAAGCGCGGCAACTATGACAAGCATTTAGGCATTATTTTTAATTTTGTTACGCTGTAATTATTGAATTGTAAAATTGTTCAGAGTAAATGTGTCATAAGGCCATGTGATTTCATCTTGACGATCTTCAACATTGAACATTTCATCCTCACTAGATGAACTTGATGAACTAGACGAAGACGACGAAAAGGACGAAGTGGATAAGCTGAATTTATTTTGCATTTTGTAGGATGCATGTTAGTATCCAATGGTTGGATGTGACTCGATCTTCTTTGTATTTACTATTATCGTCACGATTGTTAACAAGGACAACTAATAGTCGCCCTTGAAAAGCCTGAAATGATAAAATAAATTTCAGATTTTTAAATAAACTTCAAAAACAACCCAGTGTTTATTGCAATAATAACACAACCTAAAATAATACTCTTAGTTTAACACGGTGTTGAAATTAAGAAATTATCGTTTAATAAAGTCATAACTGCAAATAATACAAAAACGTGCGTATATTTATCAGCAATAACGTCACATTGCTGAATAATATTACTAAACATTACATATTTTAAATTGCAATAACGACATAACACGAAATAACTATATTTTGTTAAAATATTTATTTAAAAATTGTTCTTACCAATTGTTGCAATGACGTATTAGTTCCAAATATGACATCCTTGCGCAGTACAGCACACGTGAATTTGTTGATTAACTAAGATAGAACGTTATTGCAATAAAAATTATGACACCTAGCAATAACGTGCAATTACGAAACTTCTCGCCATCTAGCGACCTAACGCGAAAATAAGTTTTTGTCCTTATTGCATCAAAAATATACTGTTATAGGAATGTTTTTTTTATAAATTCGTGAAAAGTCAAGATTTTGAGAAATGACGTCCTAGGTATTATTTAGGTATTATTATTATTACCTAGATATATAGAAAAGAACCAACATAAAACCCGGCGGGACTTTTTTTTAAAGTATATAAACACACAGGTGGTAAAAACTACTTACAAAACTTATTATGAAACAGCTTGGAAGAGCGACTCCTCATTCCCAGGGGTATCAACCATGTAATCATTTATATTATAGTAACCCTTTTTATACAGTTTTTGTATATAAAATAATATTAAAACTTGGTAATAGAGATTAGAGACCTTGTATGTATGGGACTTTGTTGTAATAGCGTATACATTGAATGAATTACTGACTCTGTGGAGTTAAGAAACTGGTATATTTTTTTACTTCATGCGGCGAACGGGCGTTATTCGTTCATACTTCATAGGTTTTGGTCTCTTTAAAGTTAGCGGTGTTCTCTTCGAGTCTCTTCTAAAGTTTGAACTTTGATGAGTAATATTTAAGGTCGGATTTCATATCTAATAATCCCCGAATGTTAGAGGCAAAATGAAACTGTTTTATTTCTTTACATTTCCTCTTTATTTTAAAAATATTACCAATGACATTGTATTGTTTCGAATGCTTCTTAGTCTTGGTAGAGATATAGTTGCTCCAGGCGTCAGCTTCTTTCACATGGAAAGGTTTAACATAGCTCTTCCATCCTCCTCTAAAATATTGAGACGAAATTATTTCTCTAAATTTAAATCAAATTGTTATGTCATAGTTAAGAGCAAATAAAAATATTATTAAAATTCTAATAAATCTTTGAATTACTTTTATCAATACCAGCGCCAGCAATGCAAAGTAAATATAGGAACTGATTTTTTTAATGAAATTAATTTAATCAAAAAATCTAATTAAAATGGTGAATAACGTTTATTTTCTCATTCATAAGAGGGGGTTTAACTTTCCAGACATTCAGAGAAGATTATTCCTTCCACCTTGAAGATGAAGCAGATCTAAGACGGGATGCTTCATCATCATTATCATTACAGCTCTTCACATGTACACTGCTGAACATAGGCCTCCCCCATGTGAGTGAACCGCAACCATATAAATGCTGCATTGGTTTCAACATCACAATCGTTCTTTGTACGTAAAACAAATTACACTTGAAGATAACCTACCGAAACGAGGAGAGAATTCGCCACTAGGCAAGCGGGCCAGACCTTTCGTATTTTTAAAACTAGTCTTCATCGCCGGTCTCTTTTATGGTTTTTGCAACCATTTTTATACAAAGAAGGTAACAGGCGAACTTATCACCCCTGAGGATTAAGATGGATTGCCTTCCACCTATTAGAATACCGACTTTCTTGACCTACAAATCAGAACACAGCAATGGCTGCACTGCTGCTTAACTACAGTAATTGGCATGATGGTGGTACCCACTCAGAGAAGAATTTCTGTCGTATGTCATCCCCACTCCTACACCCTAGATTGCCCCTGCGGCAGGCAAGTGAGTAGCCGGCTCTACTTTCCTTTCTTTGCGAACATGAACATCGATATTTAACGCGTAATAATCGGTTGTATGGGATATAGCAGATAAATTCTATAAAGGCAGAGATGCTCGTCAATAAGTTTCTCTGAACTGATATTTTAATTCGAGTGTACTCTGATGGCGAATCTAGACAGTTTTTAAAATTGTATGTGCATGTGTTTAATTTTTAATTGTATACAATGTATGAATGAACACGCACCGCGTATAGCGGGCAGCCCACAAGACTTATCGGTGCTCTTGAATTATGAACAATCAGAAGCGCGCTTGTACCCGCCTTAATAGATACTGGAGGAATAGAATAGAACATTTTTTATTCAATATACCTAGATTACGAGTAATTCTTAATGTAAGTAATTTTTTACCTTTACCACTAGTTCAAAAAAAAGCTCTGTCCACTTCTGACGTCCAGTTCTACTACTTTTTTGACGATTATACTCTTACCAGTGTCAAGAAATAAGCAAATATCCTATATAATATTTTGTTCCATTGAGAAGTTCTTGGGAGATTTCGACGACAGCAAAACCCAACGGATGGTCGATGACGACAGTATCTCAAGTTCTTAAGGCGCCTAAGCAGATAAAAAAACTTGAGGCTTATATCAACATTGGACTTGTTCGTCGTTTTCACTAATAATTCACATGCGCCAACACTTAATACATAAAATGGCATCACTTTTACGTATCATTACTTGAAATAAATTTACTTACATTAATAAAATAGTTTTGTATCTGAACTGTTACAACGTTCGACAAAAACAAAGTAATAGAAGTCTTTTAGGCAGCCCACACCGATCATATCGTAGTTCTAATTATTTCTAATAGATGGCGCTAGTTTTTCTCATATGGAAAACGCGTGAGACAAATGTTTGACCGGTTTTTAAATCAATGTTATATTGTGTGTATCGTTTATATGTTTCAAAATTTTACTGATCTATTGTATTATTATTGATACAAATATTAATAAAGCGATAACAGGCGAACTTGTCACCCCTGAGGACTAAGATGGATTGCCTTACACCTATTAGAATACCGACTTTCTTGACCTACAAATCAGAACACAGCAATGACTGCACTGCTGCTTAACTACAGTAATTGGCATGATGGTGGTACCCACTCAGAGAAGAATTTCCGTCGTATGTGGTATTGTATGTGGCGGAGATGAGGCTTTTCAGTTAATAAATTACGCGAAAAACGGCGTATTAAAAAATCGAGGGTAGAATAAATATGAACACCCGACGGAGGTCACATTATTCTTCCAGGATATCCCTTAGTTGGCCCTTACAACAACCGCGGGACGTGATAGGGTAGCGGTAGCGAAGCCTCCATAGAAGCCGAGAAGCCAGGCTTGTCCTATCAAACTGCTCAATCAATAATATCAACTAATAAAATAACTCGTAAACTGTTTCAAACTATTTCAAATTTCGCGCGCTCCTCTGTTATACAATATACACAGGTCGTGACCTCGAACGTCAACACGCGGCAAAACTGTGCGATAATGCTGTCGATTAGTCGTCTCTCTCGCACGCGTGGGCTTTTTACCGGGCTTTCGAAAAGACGATTGCTCCCTTTCTAACCTATGGCAAAATGTTCTATAATGAAATATAACTACGATTGTTTATATAGCAATTAATATAGAACCCAAAAGCCAGGCTTTAGCTTGAAGTTAGTCGAGAGTGGGGGCGTCGGGCGATACATTTGCATTTTGCAGTGCACTTCACATTTCAATGTTTACTGTGTGTTTTTACTTGAGCGAATGAAAGTCGCAATATTGAGTTGAAAATTTATACTTTTTTAAAGATTTTTAGTGAACATGGAGAATAATAGTGTTCCTTGTGATGAATTGAAGTGTGTTAAAGTGCTAATCGTTGAGGAAAAGGTAAAATCTTTAAACTTTGTTGAAAAAAACAGCTCATATCTACGCTAAAACCAACGCCTGATCTATGTATTTCTCAAATGAGTAAAACCCACAAACGGCAATTTAATAGATCTGTTTACAAAACTCATTGGGTTGTTGGCTGCTCACATACCAATAAGTTGTACTGCTGGTGCTGTATATTTTTTTCCAACGAAAAAATAGCTTGGAATACTACTGGATATGATGATTTAAATAACTTATCTGGAGCCATTAAAAGGCATATGAATTCTCAAAAACACATGAATGCGGTAATTTCGTTCAGTAATTTTGGAAAAAATCGGATTGAAACATCTTTGTCGCGTCAGTTATCCGAGGAAATTACAAAACACAACATGCGTGTTGATCACAACCGTAGTGTTTTTCAAAGATTAGTCGATATTGTTTGCCATTTAGCACAACAAGAACTTCCTTTCAGAGGTCACGATGAGTCGAAAACTTCATTAAATAGAGGCAATTTTTTAGAACTTGTATCGCTTCTTTCGAAGTACGATCTCGTGTTAGAAAAACATATACAGCATCAACAAAGCGACAAACGGCCGAGTTATTTATCTAGTACAATCCAAAATGACATTATTCATTCTGTCGCTGATGTAATGAAAACTCGTATCGAGTACGAAGTAAAATTGTCAAAATTCGTTTCAATTATTATTGACGAAACTCCCGATGTTAGTCACAGAGAGCAATTGTGTCTGATTCTCCGATATTATTATGGAAACGATATTCATGACCGTTTTATGGGGTATGTTGATGTGTCTGAAAGTCGCACAGCAGACACACTTTGTAATATCATATTGGAATTATTAAACAAACATGACTGCACCACAAAACTAGTTGCGCAAAGCTATGACGGTGCAAGTGTCATGTCCGGTGTCAGAAATGGAGTGCAAAAAAAAGTTAAAGATGTTTGTCCCCAAGCCATATATATTTGGTGTAATGCACACATTTTGGCATTAGTTTTATCAAAAATTTGGAACAGGATTGGGGAAATCAGCACTTTTTTTCAGCCCTTCAGGCTTTATTTAATTTTTTTAATTACAGCACAAAACTGTCGTCTTTTTATGATGCACATTGCAGCAAAAAATTGCCTAATGCCCCCGCAACTCGTTGGACGTATACGTCACTAATTATGAATTCAGTATTCGAACAAAAAGATAATTTAATTTGTTTTCGGATATGTGCGACATTCCGCAGAACTGGGACGGCGATACGATCTTGGCCGCCGAGAATTTTGAAAACACATTGCGTTCATTTAATTTCAATTTTTTTCTTTCAATTTTCCACCGGGTGTTTGAAAAAACCGACTGCTTGTACAATATTTTACAAAAATCACAAGTTGATGTCGGTTATTGCAGTAATAAAATAAAGGAGTTTCAGACATGGTTACGTTCTGAATTTCAGTCAGATTTTGATCACATTTATGAAAAAATTGTAAAATAACTCTGCTCCTCGTTTGAGACGCAATGTGCGCTGTGCTCAGACAGAATACAAACGACTTTTTGTTGAAATAATTGATAACATATCTTCAGAAATTAATGGCCGATATTCTGAAATTTTCAAATTAAAATTTTTCCAATTGTTCAACAACAAACTATTCGAAAAATATCGTTCAGATTTTCCTTTAGAGGCATTAGATTCATTATTTGAAAATTACGCAAACCATTTTGATAAGCAAACATTGAAAAACCAATTGATTTCATTGCATTCCTCCCCTGAATTAAAAGACCGCAATGTTTTCGAACTCGTCTTGAAGAGGCCTTTCCCCAGCTTTTAAAGTTAGCTTATCTTGTCGTAACTATTCCAGCCACAAGTTCCTCCGCGGAACGTGCTTTCTCATCTCTGAAGCGCATCCATACTTATTTGAGAAATACCCAGGTCAAGAGCGTCTTTCAGACTTATCAATTATCGCAATTTAAAAACAGTTATTGGTACAATTAAAACGTTCACCAACATTTTACGCGGACGTGATTAAATCTTTCCTTAAGAAAGAGAGACGATTCGATTTAGAATATAAATAATTAGTTTTTTTTAATTTTGTACATAGTTTGTTTGTACTTTGTTCATGCGTTTCATTTGTTCATGTATTGTATTGTATGTAAATATCTTTTTCTTTCGCTCAAGCAAACCCAAACGGCTTTTTTCAAAGCCACTGAAGGTATGCAATTGCTGATATGTCATACAATTTATCTAGCAGTAGTATGCCTTCTGTGTGCTTTGTTAAACACGTCTTCGACAGCACTGAATATGAAACTGAACAGTGGAGACAGATCAAGATTGGTGTATTTTTATAAAACTGCTAAAAACAGCAAAACCATATCTTGGGCTTGCCCTAGTTTGTAGCCCTAGCTTAGCCACTGTAGGGTAGTGGTGATAATCAACGAATGAGCAATTCCTCAGGTGTTGCAGAATTTCGTGACCGGCTGTGGCACGATCAAGTAAGCCGCATGCTCGTTTATCCGCCGCAGCTACCATTCTATCTGCTGTATTAATGATTGACTACGCCGAGTATGAGAGTACGAGAGAGTATGAGTATATTCTTGAACAAAAAAATTTATAAGAACAATATTAAGCCTACACTCCACGTTTCTAAGCAATGGAAAAGAAACGTCGAAAGATACTTACCAGTCACTAACTCTATTTCTAATCCGCCTTACTCTATAAAAGTTTATGCGAGTTCAAGGAAAATTACAAAAACAAAATTTAACAAATTATTTATTATTTAAATTAAATATGTGATAACAACATGCACCATGTGTAGCAAAAATTGATTGAAATTACAAAATTGTTGGCCAAGCTTGTGAGGAATTGGTAAATACGCACTTTCGGTATTTAGGCGTAACCAAAGTACTCTTTGGACGTAAGTTAAATGCAACAAAAATTCATACTAAAAAGTCACAGATAATAAAATGACCTTTGGCATTTAATATTTCAATAAGATCAGAGCTGGAGGGAACGGACTGGTCCCCAGTAATGAACTGCAGCTCTCTTGACGAGTCTGTGAGTCATTTCAATAAGAAGGTATAAGAGACAATATTGAGATACTCGAAACTTGTGTAATAAGCCGCTCTAGAACCATCTTACACCCTTGGATGACTCCTGGTCTAATCAGATGCTCTAAGCACCGCGACAAGCTTCATATTGAATATCGTAAGGACCCAAACAACTTGTATATACGCGTTATAGAAATTTTTACATAGGTCTAATCAGAAAACTAAAACGTGATTACAACAATAAAGAAATAAATAAAAATAAATGTGCTCCAAAAAAACTCTGGGGTACTACTATTAACCGCATAACTGGCAAAGACACTAGTTCAAGTTCTCATCTGGCTCTCATCAACTCAAGGCCCTCTGTAAAGGAATCTCTCGATGTTTGCAACTCTTACTTTGCCTCTGTAGGTAATAAGCTGGCAAACTCTATCATGATGAAATTAAATGAGACTCAGGAGTCCCTTGACGAAAAAGTTCACATTCTTGATCAACCCGTTGGTTCATTTTTCATGGATCCTACAGACGAACAGGAAGTTTTGGGCCTCATCCGGTCTCTTGATTCAGGTAGTGCCCCGGGTATGGACGGTACCACTAACAAACTTTTAAAATCAGTAGCCCACGCAATTGCGGAGCCCTTGGCTGCGATATTTAACTTAAGTATCTCGTCAGGAGTCTTACATCCCCATATACAAGAATGGAGCTAAGGATGATCCTTGTAATTATCGTCCCATATCACTGCTGGGTGGTTACTCTAAGCTCCTGGAACGCGTTGTCCATAAGCAGCTGACTAACTATCTTGAAAAGATACTCTCGGACCGTCAGTTTGGTTTCCGTCAGGGAAAATCGACTGAGGATGCAGTAACTCTTCTCACAGATATGGTGGTAACTCATTTCCATCAGGGTCAATCATGTGTCGGTGTTTTTCTCGATCTGGCTAAAGCATTCGACACGGTATCGATCCCCATCCTCTTTAAGAAACTAAGTGGTCTTGGTATTCGTGGTCCGGCTTTAAACTGGTTTTGCAGCTATTTGTCGAGTAGAAAGCAATGTGTCCAAATAGGCGATCAAGCAAGCGATCTTAGATCTGTAGATTTTGGCGTTCCTCAGGGTAGCATTTTGGGGCCGACTCTTTTTATTTCATACATTAATGACATTATGTCAATTGAACTCGAAAATAGTGAGGTTGTATGTTATGCTGACGATACAGCCATAATATTTTATGGTAAATCTTGGCACGACGCCTACCTTTCGGCCGTCTCCGGGTTGCATAAATTACAAAAATGGTTAAATAACAATATCTTAACACTGAACACCTCAAAAACGCAGTTAATTTGTTTTCATAAAACTGCAACGTCTGAACCACTGCCGTCACTTATCAATAGCCTTAAAGTACAAAATAACAACTGTAGTTTTGGCTCCGTGAGCTCTCCAAATTGTAACTGTGACCAGATAAATAGGGTCGGCTCCCTTAAATATTTGGGCATCATAATAGATGAGAACCTTAACTTCAAAAGTCATATATCGGCGACATCAGCAAGGATCCGTAAGCTGATACACACAATGATACTATTGAGAGATTCTACTGATGGCAGCATTTTAAAGTCAGTCTACCTTGCACTATGTCAGTCCATACTTAGCTATTGCATACTGGCGTGGGGTGGCATAGCCTCCTCTACGTTGCTAGTGCTGGAAAGGGCCCAGAGGGCAGTTTTGAAGGTAGCTATGGGTAAACCAAGGCGCTATCATACGTCAGATTCTGAGGGTTTTTACATTTATGCACAGGGAAGCTTCGAAACTGCCGACATTTGATACTTTAATAAATAAAAGAGTGTTTAAGATCCCCACAACCTTGGTTAAAACATCTTTCGCTCATCATTTCAGACTGTTCCTATTCCCACGCATCTACAACAAATTAGTCAATTTATACGGCTTAAAACGATCCCAACATTACGAGGCTAAAACAAAAATGATGAGCTATTTATTGACTTGGGACTATGAGAAAACACAAGAAATATTGGTGACCCTTAAATAGGTGTTAAAACACGTGGACAGCAAGCCCTGCCGTCCGATCCCAAGAATTTAATCGTAGGGCTACCTCACCACTCAAACTTATCCCCAATTGCAAATTCTCACCCTTTTACTTATAATTCTTAGAGATCTATGTTATAGGCATGCTAGCATTACTCTCACTCACACACACATACATTAACACACACACACTCATACACGCACACTCATACACACACTCACCCTCAAGTACACGCGCGCTCCTTTAAATTAGAATATGCTTGTTATGTCTGTAATTTTTCATAACTTTTAAGTCATCTTTTGCTTAACTTCGCATAATTGTTTTACGTAATTTCGACAAATAGCCACTTTGTTCTATTGTAAAATATTTTGTTTGACCCCCACGAGACAGGACATGTCTAGTGTGGGAGTCACAGAACTTTTTTGTATTTTGGCTAAGTGTTTTCTGGTAAATAAATAAATGTATTATTATTATTATTATTTAAACATTGTTCATATTTTTTCAATATTAACTCATCACATTAATTCTGTAATTTCAATCAAGGATAATAATATAATATTACACTAAATTCAACCAACCAACATACCAACATAATTCTACTCTCATTGATATCTAGCAACAAAAAATCTGTCATTCATAAAGGTTGTCAAAACATCAACTAAATAATTAATCGAGAGTTATTTTATAAAAAGATTTTTGTCACAATATAACCAATCAAAAATTAAGCCGAGGCATTTAGTTTCAAAGTCTGAAATAAATAGAGTAATTTTGATATTTATTATATTGTATTAAACAGCGAACTAGGAAAAAAAAGGAATATAATATAATATTTAGAAAATTACAAAAGTGATTTTAGCTATAAGACCATAATGTCTTCTGCAATATTTCACTTATCAATCATTCCAGCTTATTAAAACTCCACTCCATAACTTAGTCCTCTCTCATAGATTACCTCATAGAGGGTCGTTTGCCACAGTGGCCACGCTTGGCAGACGAGTTGGCAGCTGCAGCTGTTTCAGTTTCCTCTATCACCTCTGACACCCACGGGAGGGTACGGGAAGTGGATTCTCTTAACACTGCCTTGCATATATTCCCACATGCATAATGTAGCTAGCATACAATGTTGCCCCGGTAGGAATACGACTTTAGGCAGGAAAGAAATCATACCAGTACTGCAAAGTACATTAACAAGCTTTGTAAGTTCTTTTGCTGGTTTTAACCAGATCTTTAAACCTCCAACTGAGAGGAGAACTGGTAGATATGCTTTTCTCGCGAAGGTTTCCTTTTTCGTTTTGTTGACAGATAAAAATTACAAACTACATCTACCGTATACTTATCTAGTGTCTAACCAGTCTAAAATAAAATGCCAATTTTACAATCTACGCAACACAAGACACGGCCACGGAAATGCATTTTCCATTAAATTAACACATTAACAATATTTGTAGGATATTTGAGAACTGCTCTAACAGTTTCACGGAATTTACAGTAGTTTATTGGTGTAAGACTCCGAAAAGGTAATTGAATATAATTTTAGAACTAAGTCAAGTTTAGTCTTTGTCTTAAAAGTCGGTATAAAATATTTTTATTTTTCATTTAGCGCTTAGTTTAAAATAGATGCTAACAATACATAAAATCTGTTGCCTTTGCCATTTTTTCAATAAAAAAAAATTGACCCCAATACTAATCCCTTAAGTATAAAACGACCTTTATTAATTAACATCTACCCTACACTTAAGTTATTTACATAAACTTTTTTTTAATAATAGTCCACTGAGTTTACCCATTTCCTTAGAAAAAGTTACCAACTGTCAAATGATTTGTAATGCATGTGCGTATTTATTTGTAGTTATTAAAATAAATTAACACCCCCCCCCCGACCGACCTTCGTCTCTAAGTTTCGACTAGTAATCTACAAACGGCTACAGAGCTTTTCTACAACAAGTGTATGTACGAATCAAGTCTAGACCTGTTGCTGGTCAAATGCAATCTTGAACACTTCTTCATACTCATTGACGAAATGAACGTCGATGCCCTCTCTGATGAATGAGGGCAAGTCGTCGAAGTCGCGCCGGTTATCCTCAGGGAGGATTACGCAGTTCACACCCACCCTTTTCGCCTGGAAAGATAAGTATTATTAATTATTCTGTAATATCGTAAAACTTTGACTTAAGAATATCCACTACCTCATATTGTCCCGTGGGTGTCGTATGAGGCGACAGAGGGAAACTGAGGCAGGAGATGGGCAGCAGCATCTTTCTGATAGCAGCTCAAAGTGATAAAAAACTGCTGAAATCAAACTGTTGCCAAGCGTGGAAATTATGGCAAAATTCCTTCTATGAGGGAATGTATAGGGAAGGCCTATGTTCACCACTGGACATTTATAGGCTGTATTGGATTTTATTGTTTTTAATTTGTTCATTGAGCCAAAAACTTGTAGAAATAGAAATGATAGTTTAAAATTAAAATTTTGTACAACCGACTTCAACGTAAATTAATAACCCAAAACTATTAGTCAGATCTTGATCAAATCTATATGGGACCACATGAGAAGCACCAGCTTCCAAATAAAAAAGAATCATCGAAATCGGTTCACCCAGAAAAAGTTATGAGGTAACACACATAAAAAAAGAAACATGCAGTCGATTTAAATAAAACTAGTTTTACGGATTTTATCGCGTATATTAACTTATTTTATATTCCCGACGTTTCGAGTACTTTACAGCACCCATGGTCACGGGGACTGAGGTGTATGACATCCCAATGTCATAGTTAACCACGGCTACCTCCAGATTAAAAATCGCCTACGTCACAGTGAACGAGTGAAGCCGGCCACAGTCGAGCGAGTGCCTGCTGTACTGCCATATGCCAGAGGTGTCACTGACAAGATTGGCTACATCTTGAAGCGTGCTTACATTAAAACATACTTCAAGCCGCCGAAGAAGATTGGTCAGTTTTACCATCAGTCAAGTGTCCCTCTGCAAGACGCAGGAGTGTACAAGCATGATTGTGAATGTGGTCTCTCTTATATAAGACAAACTAAAAGATCCATAAAACTCGCGTTAAAGGACACATAGCTGATGTGAAGAATCGACGCTCCGGGAAGTCTGCAGTCTGTGAACACGTACACGTCACTACATTAGATTTGATAGACCACAAATCTTAGCTAAAGAACACCGATTCCTTCCAAAGATGATTCGCGAGGCTATTGAAATCAAAAACATCCTAATTTCAATAGAGAAGATGGTTGGTGTTACCATCTGCTTGGGATCCAATAATTAATAAAATTAAATCCCAACCCAAGCATACAACTGCAAGACTTCAAGATACTGTAAGTTCATACTGCGTAGATCGGAACAAAAATTAATAATTTTAATCTGGAGGTAGCCGTGGTTAACTATGACATTGGGACGTCATACACCTCAGTCCCCGTGACCATGGGTGCTGTAAAGTACTCGAAACGTCGGGAATATAAAATAAGTTAATATACGCGATAAAATCCGTAAAACTAGTTTTATTTAAATGTGTAGTGTTCGCGTATATATAAGAAATCATTAAACATACAGAAATAGAAAATCTGATGGCCTATGGTAGTGGAATTACGTCATTTCAACTTCTCTTTACATGACCCTGCTATCTAGTGTTGTCCTTTGGATACCTTGGGTGACTTGCTTGCTTCATTTATGTATTTAGAAATGTACCAGGCGTCCTATCCAACTCTATTACTGATTGTTAATACGAGCAAGTATGTCGTCAAGTTTGGTTTTATTTATTTCTGTTTCTAATTTTATCTCTAAATGTTACGAGCAATATATTTAGAGTAGAGATGTTACGGAGGTTCGATTCCGATTCCGAAAGTTCGGAACTTCCGATTTCGGTTCCGTTAAATTTTAATCGGAAGTTATATATGCCGCCACTGTGCATCGACCACCGATGCGGCGGCCGCGACCAGCGTGTACAAACAAGTTTATACTTGTCACCTCGGTAACCTCTATCCCCCCTTGCCTTTTGTCGATTAATCTTTAACTTGATGTTTTGTTTCATATTTGGCAATTGGTATGTTGTGCGTTCGCGCTTCATTTATACCTATCCGAGTTTTTGATTAGTTTTAGTAGTGTTTTATTTGACGTGTGACAAATTTATTTGAATTGGACAATGAAGCCAAAATCATTTCTGGGAATACGGCAAAGTGTAAACTATGTGAGAAGATATATTTACGAAAGTGAAGTACGACTAGTTCGTTAAAATGGCATGCCACTGAATTCGAAGAATTTAAAAAATTTGAAACTGAAAAGAAAAATACAGTGCAGCCTTCGACTTCAACGCCTGTACAAGAGGTAAAAAAACAAATTACTCTCAAAGACGCTCAAAAATGGTGTAGTTCTAATCCTAAATCAATAGAAATAGATAAATTGATTTCTGAAATGATTGTGTATAATTTTATTTTACTAGACCTGCTCTTAACACATCTCTTCTGCCTCCACCTCCGATTCCGGTTCCGATTTCGGTTCCGGTTCCGACAAACAAAATTAAAAACTCCGCTTCCGAAATAACCACTTCCGTAACATCCCTAATTTAGAGGCCGCGGATGAAGGAAGGCGCGCCTTGTAAAAGGGGGAGTAGAAGTCCTCTCCTGAGGAGGGGCGGCCGGCACTGGTAGGGCCGCGGATGTGTGCGAAAGCGTTCTCGTGGCCCTAGCAATATGCGGCGAAGGTGTAACACCATGGGGTTTTAGTTGGTGTGAGTCTGACATAACCCATCGTAGCTTCTGCGAGGGGGGTATGCGTAGGCATTTCCCCATGTAAAAAAAGGGGGCTAAATTATTAATAATTGTTTCGGGTGTGGATGTTTGTCCTTGTGCAATTTATGTGTGTAAATTGCCTCCACGATACAGAAGAAATTTCTAGTGAATCCTAGTAACAAAAAAGGTACTGACCGCGATGATCTTCTCCTTGATGCCGCCCACGGGCAGGATCCTGCCGGTGAGCGAGATCTCGCCGGTCATGGCCAGCTGCGGGCGCACGCTCTGGGCCAGCGCCAGCGACATGAGCGCGGTGGTGATGGTGCAGCCGGCCGACGGACCGTCCTTGGGCGTGGCGCCCTCCGGCACGTGCAGGTGCAAGTGGCTGTGGATCATCACCCTCGTTAACATACGTTTTTTTATAGTATAAGAATGACAAACGAACACACAATTCACCTGATGGTAAGTGTACACTATGTACACCCATAGACATTTATCCTCAATTAGGAATCAAAATGCAAATGCGTTGTCACCCCTGAGGACTAAGATGGAATGCCTCGTTTCCAGTAAAAAGGATCTCAGGCTCTCTACACTAATCATTCGAAACACAGCAGCATTAAGCTGTTAATTTACTCTTTTTTTGGTCCTTAATTGTCTTTGATTGTGGCCCTTCTCCAGTCCAGACAACCCATTCATGCTACAACCATAATATATCTGCGGCGTGGCTCTACCACGTTTAAATGTGGACAGTCACCGTCACTAAGTCACAGTGGATACCAGCTACTTTTTTGTAGCTTGACACAAACAGTGTACCCTATTAAAGGCAGTTTCGACTAACGGACCCGCCCCGGCTTCGCCTGGGTGGTATTTATTAATGTGTCGTTATTTAGATTTAAGACAGATGGTGTTTAGCCCTTAAAGACAGACATAAATTTTAAAAATGGTTATCTGTCTTAATGGCATACAGATAACCCCCCCCCCCTCCCCCCACCTCAGCTCAATAAAAGGCAGTTGTTTTGATATTAAAGACAAACACTTCTATTAAAACTATTGATTGATTGATTAATTTAAGACACTACTAAAGTAGTAAATTATATTTAATGAAGTAATTTATTAATTATACAAATTTGAAACGGCTTCGTGGCTTTAGCCTTAAGCACAATAGATAATAGTACAAGTACAGAAGAATTACTCTCTGATACCAAACTTCCGGCTTTAAACCTAGTTACAACGTTGCTAATGTTCATATTACTTTGCACGCCTCGGAAGCGACCTTCGTTAAAATTGCCTACTGATTGTTGCGGCGCACGTATATAAAATCAAAATGCACCTTACGCCCGCGTGCGAGACTGTATAACTTGCTTTCGTTAAGGCCTCTCCTCCTGTAGGGTTAGGTGTTGTGAGAAAACAAATTGAATCCTTTGATATTAGTTGGTAGTAGAATACACAGAGGTGTTAGGCAATGAATTAGTGATTTGCTGATAATAAGAACATTATTGTAGAATGTGAGGTAGGTTAAGGGTTATTACCTACCACTACTACTACCTACTTATACTTTATTACTATTACGTGCTGTGTGATGCCGGTAGAGTAGAGACATAGTTTTAGTTTAAGACACAGAATAGATAATAGTATAACTATGGTATCAGTAATTAGGTACCTACATATCTAGATCTACCTATAAATAATAACATCTTACCTTTCGATATCCTTAGGAACAGTAAAGAATGAAAAATCAACATTCCTATTGTTATTTAAGCACCTGTATGCTATGCAGTACCTTTTGGCTTTGAGAGGCCATACTTCAATAAAAACCCAAAAATAAATATCAAAAGTGGCTAAATACTTATAAGAGAAAATTACTACTTAACGGTGGTAGAGACACGCGGCAGCTTTTGATGTTGCACGTATGGGCCGGCTCGAGCCGGGTTGGTACCACGACCTCACAGAATACAGTAAATACAGTAGTGCAGGTGACCGGAGGCCCAATTCCCCCCTCAACATGGTAGCGGAATTAAATCAAAGACTACCCCAGGAGGGTACCAGCACCCCTGGAGAATCCCTCACTGAGCATCCACGACCATGCTACTCCACTCCTGAGCATGGGTGCTCAGGTTGCCCCCCGTATTCTGGGGGCAAAATTCCGCTCAAAACAATAACTGCTCGGGGCAAACTGAGCAACAAGACCAAGGCAACCCCTGCCACGCTAACCGTGAATTTCTGCAACATCAGGGGACTTCACTCGAACCTAAAGATACCAAGTATGTATCTCTCCTACCCCGGGTACAAATTGGAACACTGCTTTGTGCCTCGGGCTGGAGTTTGCGTATACGTTAGAGAGGACATCCGTTTTCGACGCCTCGGCAGTCTTGAAGGTTCGGACCTGTCCATCTTTTGGCTACGCGTAGACAGCGACGACCATCCGCGCGTCTACGGGTACCTTTATAGGTCCCATAGCGGTAATGCCGAAACAGACCGACTCATCGACCACGTCCAAATGGCTACAGATTCCTTGCTACAACAGGTCCCATCCGCAGAGATCGTGATCCTTGGCGATTTTAACGCCCACCACGCCGAATGGCTCGGTTCACGTTTAACCAATCATGCGGGGAGATCTGTTTATGACTTTGCATTGGCATATGGTCTGACACAACTGGTTACTTCGCCTACGCGGATTCGAGATATGGAGAATCATAACCTTCCCTGTTGGACCTTCTGCTGACCTCTCATCCGGACGGATATCAGGTTTCCGTCGATGCCCCTCTCGGCTCTTCGGACCATTGTCTGATCCGGAGTGTGGTGCCGTGTTTGGCATTACAGGTCGGCGGATTGGGACAGAATGCCGTCTTTTTTTGCATCCTACCCATGGGGGCGGGTTTTGTTTCTCGCCGGATGATCCCAGCGCTGTTGCTGACTCTGTCACTGATGTGGTGCTACAGGGAATGGAACTATTTATTCCATCATCTGTGGTACCCATCGGAGGAAGATCTCAGCCTTGGTTTGGTCGCTCCTGTAAGACTGCATTACGCAGTAAGCAGGAGTGTTATCAGGCCTGGACTGAGGCTTCGGCGATTCGGAATGTAAACACCAGCATGCTTAAAAAGAAGTATAATTTCGCCTTCAGGTCCTTCAAAAGAGTTATTGCCCAGGCAAAGTCGGAGCACATAGGCAGAATTGGCGAGAAACTAGTTCGCCTTCCTTCGGGAAACCGTGCATTCTGGTCTCTCGCCAAGGCTATCCAAGGGAATTTCTGTAAGCCATCACTACCATCTCTGCACAGGGAGGACGACTCACTGGCCCACGCCGCAAAAGAGAAAGCCGACCTTTAGGCTCCCTTTTTGCGTCCAACTCGACTCTTGATGACGGAGGAACACACCGCCGACCATCCCGCGGTGTGAGTGCTCCATGCCGGATATGCGGTTCTCACAGCGCTCGGTTCGCAAAGCACTCCTCTCCCTGGACATCCACAAGTCGATCCACGATAGGGTTGCTCAACATGACAACCGCCTGTCGGAAGCTGAAACCCGAATCAACCAAGTGAACAATCGGGTTGACTACGTGATGGCTGACATGAAGAAAACGCTGGACGACCTCAAACTTGGGGATGGAATTACAGCTCTCGTGGTAGCTACAACACCTTCGCTACGTGGATTCAAAGTGCCGCCGTTCGACGGGACTTCTTCCTGGTCGGCCTACAAAATCCAGTTCCAGGCTGTCATGAAGGCGAACGGCTGGAATAAAAGTCAGGCCATGACTGCTCTTACCCTAGGCCTGCGTGACCAGGCCTTAACTGTTCTGGAAGCTTTCGGTAAGGAAGTGACTTACGAGCAGCTCCTTGAGGCATTGGAGGCGAGATATGGTGACGCTCACCTGGAACACGTCTTTCGTGCGCAACTCAAAGATCGCGTGCAACGCAGCAACGAAAATCTGCAGCAGTGGGCCCTTGAGGTGGAGAAGCTGGTTCGAAAAGCATACCAGTCTGTACCTGCGCTCATTGTAGGGAACCTGGTGCAGACATTCATCGATGGCATCCGCGACTTTGAAGTCAGAGCTACTGTGAGGCTCGGGCACCACGAAACGCTTAAGGACGCCTTGGCCCATGCACTGCAGGTGGAAGCCGTGCGGCAGGATCATCGTGCCCATCGCGTCAGGGAGTTTGCAACAGCTACAGTTCGTGACCGCAATAAAGGATACAGCCCTAGGTGCTACGGCTGTGGGGAAAGGGGCCATCTTCGATCCAGCTGCCCTAAGCGAACTGTAGAAAGGGAAGGTGAACTATCTCGAGAGGGCAGTGCGGCTAACAGCACCGCCCAGCACAGCGGGAAATCCAATGGCAATGCAGATGCATTGTCAAGAAGACCTTGCCCTGAAGATTGCAAGCATTGTACTAGGCAAGAGGGTAAGGAAGTGGAATCTGTGAGGATGCTCAGGACAGACCAGCTCAGCAATAAGTGGAAGGACAGCCTATAACATGCACAGCAAGAAGATCCGGACATCAAGCCGATTCTGGAATGGATGAAGGCCAGTGCTCCTGAGCCCAAGTAGAGCGACGTATCAGCGATGAGTTCGACCACGAAAAGCTATTGGGCCCAATGGGACCGCTTGCTGATTCAGGATGGAGTCCTGTGCCGTAAATGGGAAAATGGTCGGGGAGACAGTTGTCATTTGCAAATGGTTGTCCCTAAAGCTAAAGTACTGGATGTTCTACAGCTGTACCATAATAGTTGTTCAGGAGGCCACCTGGGAGTTAAACGAACTCTACTGAAGATCCGAGAACGGTTTTACTGGGTCCACTGTCATGACGATGTTGAGGACAGGTGCCGCAAATGTACAAGTTGTGCGGCTGTAAAGGGACCTCAAACTCGTAGTAGAGGTGCATTGAAATTGTACAATGTTGGTGCACCATGGGAGAGGATAGCCATTGACGTTGCGGGGCCGTTTCCGGAAAGTGAAAGTGGTAACAAGTATTTCATGGTTATGATGGATTACTTCACTAAGTGGCCAGAAGTCTTCGCCATTCCAAATCAAGAAGCTTCAACAGTTGCAGATAGTTCATGAAGTCTTCTGTCGTTTTAGAGTACCTTTAGAGATTCACAAAATTCCTTCCTTGATCGCTCAAGGAAGGAGTTTTGAGTCTCAAATATTCCAGGAAACTTGCCGAGTTATGGGTACTCATAAAACAAGAACAACTTCTTACCACTCACAATCTGATGGAATGGTAGAACGATTTAATCAGACATTGGAGAGGTACCTAGCAAAAGTTGTGGAAAAACGGCAACGAGACTGGGACAGGCACATACAACTGTTTTTGTTGTCATATCGAAGCGCTGTTCACGAAAGTACATCAGTGACACCAGCTTTCGCAAACTTTGGGAGAGAATTACGGCTGCCTGCAGACCTGATCACCGGAATACCATCTAATGCCCCACGCAGTATAACCTTTTATGCAATTGACTTGCGGAACAAAATGAATGACATTTATGAGCACGTCAGACAGTCGGGCCAGCAAACGTCTGAGAAGATGAAAACACGGTATGACCGCAAAATGAACAACAAAGGGTTTGACAAAGGTTCACTAGTGTGGTTACACAATCCAGTTCGCAGCAAAGGGAAATCTCCTAAGCTTCAAGCTAAATGGGACGGACCGTACCGGATTGTGACAAGGATCAATGACGTTACCTACCGGATACAGAAAGGTGCAAGAGTTACTCCTAAGATCGTCCATGTGGATCGACTGGCGCGTTATTATGGGGCCAATAATGCTCGGGACGAGCATGTCTTAGGAGGGGGCAGTGTTGCGCGCCAATATTAATGTCTTGTACATGGCAACACTAGTTACCACTAGCGCCCTCTAGTATCGAGTAGCAGAACTAGGAGAGTCAAGATCCTTCTAGAAATTTCGGGACCGATATGTACTCGAACATTCTAGATGTTTCTACAGTAGAAGGTTCTGGAAAGTATCTGAGGCGCTATATAAGGCCGGTATAGACCACGACCGAGTCAGTATTGAATTGGCGATACAAGCGAATACTTCAAAGCGATACAACTGCGAACTTAAGCGATCTGTAGTAAAATCGTGTTTTGTTATTAGTGTGGTTTAAAATTGTAATTAGTGTTGTGTAATTAAAGTGTCAATTTTGATAATTCACTTGGCTGTTTTTAATTGTCTCGAACCCCAAGCTCGTAACACTATTAACGCTGGTGTTCCACAAGGCTGCGTGCTATCACCAACGCTGTTTCTTCTGCATATCAATGATATGTTGCAAACCGGTAACATTCATTGCTATGCGGATGACAGCACTGGTGAAGCTCTATACACCGGTCGTGCCAATATTTCTCGGGAAAACGTCGCCGAGTACCGGAACAAACTTGTGTGTGAAGTCGAGTCTTTGCTGAACAAAGTCTCGGATTGGGGCGAACTAAATCTAGTCCAGTTTAAACCTCAGAAAACACAAGTTTGCGCGTTTACCGCTAAAAAGAACTCCTTTGTCGTATCTCCTCAGTTTCAAGGCACACCCCTTGTTGCCTCAGCCAGTATCGGAATCCTCGGCGTCGACATATCGAGTGACGTGCAGTTTCGTGGTTACTTGGAAGAGATGGCCAAATTGGCCTATATATAAAAAGCTTGGCGTGTTCAGCAGAGGGGGACAGTATTTCATGCCGGCTCAACGCCTGCAACTTTACAAGGCGCAGGTTCGGCCTCACATGGAATACTGTTCCCATCTCTGGACTGGGGCTCCCCAGTGCCAGCTCCTTCTACTTGACCGCATTCAGCGCAGAGCGGCTCGAATCGTCGACGACCGAGTCCTTTCCGATCGGCTTGACTCACTGGTACTGCGTAGAGATGTTGCATCTCTTCACGTATTTTATCGCATCTACCACGGGGAGTGCTCTGAGGAATTGTTCGGACTAATTCCAGTCGCTCAATTTCACCATTGCAGATCGCGGCAAAATTTGCGATACCATCCATACCATCTGGATGATTGGCGGTCCACCACTGTGCGATTTAGATGTTTTCTTTCTCGCACAACTTCCTTGTGGAATCGATTACCACCAGCGATTTTTCCGGACCGATACGACTTAGGGACCTTCAAGAAAAGAGCCTACTCCTTTTAAAAGGCTGGCAACGCATCTGCAATTCCCCTGGTGTTGCAGTTGTTCATGGGCGGCGGTAGTCACTTACCATCAGGTGAGCCGCATGCTCGTTTGCCCCCTCTCCTATAAAAAAAAAATAAAAAAAATACTTTTTGTTAACGTAACCTCACGGAATTAGCCTCATGTAGGCGGCCGCGCAGCGTAGTTATATTTTCATGCCTAAAGCGCGGAGTGAGACAGGCAACTTCAAAAAGGAGTAGGTTCTTAATTCGAATGTGTTTTTTTTGTACGTATTTACGCGATATCTTCGCAGATTGTGAACCAATTTTGAGAATTCTTTTTTTTTATTAAATAGATTATACTTCAAGGGTTTCAAAAAAATTCCACCCCTATATACTATACAAAAAGTAAAAACCGACTATATAACCTATTTGCTACCCAAATAGATTAATAGTCGGTTTTTACTTTTTGTTAAAAATTATAATTATCTCATGTTCAATTATATATCACAACCTCACCTCGTATTCAAGAAAGTGTTGCTGGGATGATGCTTGGCGAGGTAATTCCTGGCGACTGTGAGCGCAATTCGGGCGGATTCCTTCATCACGTCTCCGAGGTGGCCCGTCAGCTCCATTGAGCCGAATGGTGACTTATCATCTTGTACTGTGTTACGGAGTGCTGTTTCGATGTACAACGTACTTCCACCTGAAAAGAAGCGAACAAAAAGAAATAAAGTTTGTAGAATTAAAGCCTTTTTTTATAGAATAAGGGTGGCAAACGAGCACCCAGTCCATCTGAAGGTAAGTGGATGCCGTGGCCCTTAGACCTCCAGATTTATCCTCGATTAAAAATCAAAATGCACACGCGTTGTCACCCCTGAGGACTAAGATGGAATGCAGCATTAAGCTGATATCTCACGCTGGTATTCTGTGAGAGCGTGGTCTTTCGAGCCAACCCAAAAAGATCAAAATGAAAAAAAAACAATGATTATTTTTATTTTTTGGCATTATACGATTGAAAGACTGAATTTTATAAAACATAGTATTTTTTCAAACAAAAAAAAATTTAGAACAACACCAAAAAAGGTTGATGACCTAGCTGGCGTAAAGGTCACTGCCCGTTTTTCCGCCTACCCTAAAAACAAAATATAGCTATAACTCACCCATAGCGGTCCAAGCGAGCCCCATAACAACCCCGGGCGGCGTGATGTCGTACATGCGGTCGTGCTTGAACGTCGGCTTGCCCACCAGCTCCGACAGGTTGCCCTCGTCCACGCACACCTGCTCAGCTTCCTGTTTCACGATCTTGAACGCGACTTTACGCGCGATCTGAAACATTACCATTGATAAATTTCAGACCAACAGAACATGACTCATTATAATAAAATGTGAAGTGTCTGTCATCAGTTAGTTTAGTAGTTTATTTTAGAAAAGTACTAGGCAAGCATAAACTAGCAGAAGGCATAATAATTTCTTATATTTACGCGAACACTACACACATTGAATAAAACTACTTTTACGGATTATATCGCGTTTAATGACTTATCAATCACCTCAGTCCCCCGTGACCATGGGTGCTGTAAAGTACCAGAAAAGTCGGGAATTAATAAAAATAAGTTATTAAACGCGATATAATCCGTAAAAGTAGTAGCAGAAGGCAGTAGTTCTAGTATGTATATTTTGTACACTAATACTACTAATATTGACTTCTGTTCGCCTGATATTTCTGAGACTAATCATCATCATCATTACAGCTCTTCACAAGTCCACTGCTGAACATAGGCCTCCCCCAAGGAATGCCACAAAGCACGATCCCGTGCCAACTGCATCCATCGCCTTCCTGCATGTGTTAACAGGTCGTCACTCCATCTAGTGGGGGGACGTACTACGCCAGCCGGTACGAGGCTGCCACTCGAGAACCTTTTTTCCCCCGCTATATGTCCGGCCCATTGCCACTTCAGCTCACTAATCCGTTTCTGAGACTAAAATATATTAAATAGAGATTTCATCTGTGCTTGCCGCATACAATCGGGTTTATAATTCTGACCTTCGATAATGGCTTGTCTCCGATGAGATTGGCCACCGTGATCGAAATTTGGTAAAGAGAACTATCCCACTGCTTCTTTTACTTTTATGCTTGCCTAGTACTATACCTACTAATTTAAAGAAAAGCAAACATCCGTCAAATTAGGAGGATAAAAACGTTGTTTACATGAAACGCATAACTTTGTCAACAATAAACTAAAGTAGGTACTGATGACTACTTCTGTGTACTTTATAGAGGAGTGTACTTATTAGAGTAAGGCCTACTTGGTAAAAAAATTCCCACTTAAGAAGACTTAAGAAGAGCCGTGGAAGCTCAGATGGTTAGTGTTCGCTGTAAATTTCACAGTACAAGCAACCCAGTTTCGATCCCCGCCCGCTACAATGAAATTATTAATTGCAATTTTAAGTGCTGATTTACCACGTGCTAAGCGGTGAAGGAAAACATCGTGAGGAAACCTGCATGCCTAAAAATAAAAAATATTTCTAAGACGTGAAGTTCGTTAACACACTTCCTTGCCCTAAAACCCTCTCAGAAATGAGAGGAGGCCTGTGCCCAGCTGTGGGACGTATATTTGGGCTAATCTCAACCTTGTAAGACTAATGGGAATGCACCATGCCATGATGGTTCCCAGTAGTCTTACCAGTAAGACTACTTGGTACTTGGTACTGGGAATACCTCAAATAACTGCCTTTTATTGAGCTAAGGGGGTTATTTTGCATGCCATTAAAAACATGAAAAACCGATCGTAATGAAACTTCACGAACAGGCAACATCTAGGCTATGAGTTTCTTTTTTGATAAATCGAAAATTTGATAAAATAAATCTTAAAGCTAAATAATTTTAAATTTTAAATCTAATTAATTTAAAATGTAGCTAATATTTCAGAAACCTTAATCTTTACACTTTTCTAACAAATAAACTTCCACCGCTATGAAATCACCCCCTCCAAATGGGCGTAGCAGAAAAAGTTATAGAGTTATAGAATGACTGACCCGACATGTCGATGAGCTCCATGCGGTCGCGCAGCGGCTCGGGGATGTGCTCCACCACGTTGGCCGTGCAGATGAACAGCACGCGGGACAAGTCCACCGGCACGTCCAGGTAGTGGTCCAGGAAGTTCGCGTTCTGCTCCGGGTCCAGCAGCTCCAGCAGGGCGGACGCCGGGTCGCCGTGGACGCCTCTGAGTGCATACCGTTACAGCGTATTAAAGACCAATGCTAATCATAGGGCACCCCATAGATTGCCTCATAGGGGGGATATTGCCCATAGTTGTCACGCTTGGCAAGCGAGTTGGCGACCTCAGTTTTTTATTTTAAGTGTTATTAGGAAGACACTGCGGTCTATCTCCTAATTTGTTTCCCTCAGTGCATGAAACGAATAAATTTCAGCCTATATACATCCCAGAGCTGCATACACACCTACCCTCATTTCTGAGAGAGGGTGCTGAGGGTGATGTGGCTCAACAGCCCACGTGTTTACGGATATCACATGTCCTCAAAGTATTTTCATTCATCAGACATGCATATTTTCTCACGATGTTTTTCTTCACCGCCGAGCACATGGTAAATCAGCATATAAGTTGCAATTAACAATTTTACCGGTGCCGGCGAGGATTGACCCTAATTTGGTTGAATACTGTGAAATTTATGACGACAGATTTGTTGAGTCATCGAACTCAACACATTCGCTTACGGATCGGTCGCCCAGAATCGCACAAGCGCTCGCGCATTGTATTATTAATACATCTTTATCCCTTAGTTAAATAACAACTGTTGTACAAGTTTTAATATATGTTATACAGTCCACTTCAGTGCGCATCCTTTAATGAACTGAGCTACGAAATCTACAATAGTCCTTCGAGCCGGATAGCCGAACTGCCATGGTGTTTTAAAAGTAGAATAAACCTATATAAAATGTTCCAATGCTAGACACAGGCCTCTTTTTTACACCTGAGAAGGTTTTAGAGGGGGAAGAGTCCACGCTATCTATTAAAACATTGGTGTTTTTCCAGACTTCACATGTCCTAGAACTTTGTAGACATTTAGTTTACTAATAACCTATCTCTAAAGGTCAAGTTAAATTGTAAGCATATAACTAACATAATATTGTTTCACTGGGATTCCAATTCATATAAACTTATCGCTCTTACATAATCTGGTATACTCACTTGCCAATCTTGTCGACCTCATCGATGAGCACCAGTGGGTTTTCCGTATTGGTCTTCTTGAGACACTGCACCAGTTTACCTGGCATGGCGCCAACATACGTACGCCTGTGACCTTTGATCTCGGCCACATCTGTCATACCGCCCACGGAGAATCGGAAGTACTGACGGTTTAACGCACGAGCAATGGAACGAGCTGAAAATAAGATATATTTTTATGAACAATATATGGCAATTCTATATATCATCATATATCGGCATATCATTGTGTTAGTGTAGTAAAAAGCGACAGAGAGAAATGAAATAGGCGATGGGCAGCAACATCTTCCTGATAACTGAAAATAAGAAAAAAAAAACTGTGGTTGCCGACGAGCCTGACAAGCGTGGCAACTATGGCAAATATTCCCTCTAAGAGAAAATCTATAGGGGAGCCCTATGTTCAGCAGTAAACTACTGATAAGCTGTAATGAATGAATAAGTGAATTGAAGAGTGGACTGTTTACGGGTTACTAACGAAATGGGGAAGGAAGGACTGTTTTTGCCAGATTTAAAAAAAATCATCACTAAGATCGCCGCGCTGCTATAAAGCAAATGCTATAGAAATAACAGGAGGAATAGAGCCAAATGGCAAAATATTATTGAAATAACAGGAGGAATAGAGCCATAGAGCAAAATATTATTGATATAACAGGAGGAATAGAGCCATAGAGCAAAATATTGTTGAAATAACAGGAGAATAGAGCCAAAGTGCAAAATATTATTGAAATAACAACAGCAACTGTATTCTTGCATTCGTAGATTTCAACACTATACTATTTTAAGATGATAAATATCACAACATGCTCGAAGGTCAAGTCCAACAACACTGGAGCAGCGCGGCTGACTAACTGCTCTACAATCCTTTCAAAAATGAGAGCAGGCTTGTCCCCAGCAGAGGGACGAAGTTAGTAGACATAGACGATAATCTTTCCAGAATTGAGAAGAGATCTGTCCCCAGCAATGGGACAAAGTTAGTAGACATAGGTCAGTTGTGGCATCTGTTAGTAATAAACGAAAAAAACCTCACCTATACTAGTTTTGCCGACTCCAGGCGGTCCATGGAAGCACAGTATCTTGCCCTGAGTACTGCCTTTGAGTTGCGAAACTGCTATGAACTCCAGGATCCTCTTCTTAATGTCCTCCATCCCGTAGTGATCTTCGTCCAAAATGACTTGAGCTTCTTCTAATTTCAGATTCTCCTCGGATGTGAGACCCCATGGTAGTGAAGTCAGCCAGTCGAGGTAGCATCGTGTTACACTAAAAATATTTTGAAATTAAAACCTAAAATCATGATCATAACATAATTTTAAGCTTCAACTGTAATGGCAGCCCTTTTATTTGCCCCTTTTGCAGAACTTTTTATTGGTACTGTTTAGGCGGTAGAGCCATGCCGCAGCTATATTATGGTTGTAGCACGAAGTCGGCTCGACCGGAGTAGGACCACGCACTCACAGAATACCAGCGAAAAATAGCAGCTCAATGCCGCTATGTTTCGTATGGTGAGTGTAGAGAACCGGAGATCCTTTTTACTGGAATTGAGGCATTCCATCTTAGTCCTCAAGGGTGGCAACACATTTGCATCTTGATTCTTAATCGAAGATAGTTTTAGATGTCTATAGGCCACAGCATCCACTTACCATCAGGTAGACTGTGTGCTCGTTTGTCACCCTTATTCTATAAAGAAAAAACTTGATGAAACCAACCCAATTTTGAGACCCTACTTAAAGAAGTTAATCCAAAATGTATGATGAAATAATTTATAAATTATAGCGTCTACTACCCAATCCGCCCCCACTAAGCGTTGTAATCACAGCACGCCCTTCCTACATGACCACATCCAACAATCCACAATGGACTGAAGTGAAGCTACACCGTACATACGATCCACATGTGGCCACAGGCCTTCTGAGAGAGTTAAGTGCATTATGCATGAGTTGAAATGTATTACCGTGTAGAGGCGGTGTAAGAATACGCCCAATCATCCCGTGGGTGTCGTAAAAGGCGACAGAGGGAAACAAATCAGGAGATGGGCAGCAACGTCTTCCTAATAACGACTAAAAATTAAAAATTGCGATTGCCAACCCGCTTTGCAAGCGTGGCAACTATGGAAATGTCCCCTATGAGGCACTCTATGGGGGAGGCCAATGTTTAGTAGTGAACTTTAGTGGGCTGTAACGGTAACAATAAAAAATAAAGGTAGGTTCACACTCACTTGAACTCAGAACTGTGGCTCTCCAGAAAGTTGAGCTTGTTGAGTTCCTCATCAATGACCGTCTGCACTGCTTCTGGCACTTGCTTATCTGCGAGACGTTCCCGGAATTTCTCTCCAATCGCGTCCTTGTCGTCCTTCTCCAGACCCAGCTCTTTCTTGATTACCTGCAAACAGTAATATTAACATTTCAATACATATAAATAAAATTGAAGTGTTTGTCTGTAATATCGAAATTACTACCTTATATTGAACTGAGAGGGTTATTTGCAAGCCATAAAAACATAAATAACCATTTTTACAAATTTTGTCTGCCTGTCTGTCTGTCTGTCCCGGCTAATCTTTGGAATGGCTGAATCGATTGTAATGAAACTTCATGAACAGATAGAGTCCAATGTCAGGAGTTATCTAGGCTATATTTTATTTGAAATACTTGTCAGATAAAAAAAAACGAAAATTGTAAGAATAAATGGTCTTTGATTATGTTAAATCTAAACCAAATTTTAAATCTAGGTAACGCCACACTAATATACACTACGCAGGCGAAGTCAGGGCGTGTCGCTAGTTTATTAATAAAACCTGCGTGTCAGAGAAATTATACAAAAATATTTCGAAGACATATTTGTGAAGTCCGCCACGATGGGGCAGCGTGGCTGATACTTCCTTGCCTTAAAATCCCCTCAGAACTGAGTGGAGGCTTGCAGTGGGACGCATATACGCTGTGTTAAGGTGTAGTAACTTAACATTTCTTTTTATTTTTGTACTTACTTTAAGCTGCTCGTGCAGGATGTACTTGCGATGCTGTTGCTTCACCTTCTCCTCCACTTCTTTACCGATCTTCTGCTGCAATTTCGACAGCTCGTATTCCTTCTTGAGTAGTGAAAGCGACATCATCAGTCGTTTTGGAATCTGTTGGCAAAATTTAAAAGCTATTGAATGAGCTTAGACTAAACGAAATCTTTGAAACAATTTGTTAAACATGTTTAAGTTTTTTTTTTATAAAACTGAAGTGACATACTTACAGTCCACCCGATGGTCAGTGGCTACTGCAGTCCATGGACACCTGCAGCCGACTTCAAACATATATGGCTACAGATGCGTTGTCAACTCTGTGGACTAAGATGTAATGCCTCACAGCCTGTCTTTGGCTCACTATATCCTTTAGACCAAAACACGGCAGTACATGCAGATATTTGGCGGCAGATATAAGTAAAAGGGTGGTACCTATTCAGACGGACCCTAGGATAGAAAAGAAATCCTAACACTTTCAAATTAAAAGTATAATAAACTTCCACGTTTCAAGTCAGTGACAACCGCACTAGAAATTCAAATTTATTTTGTTATACATAAAATTGAAGTGTCTGTTTGTAATGTCAAAATAACAAATTTTTACTAAATGCATATAAAAGTATGTGCGGTACTTATAACAAAAAACAATTTTTAAAATTTTTGTCTGTCTGTTCGTTCCGGTTAATCCCGAAATAGCTGGACCGATTTTGACGGGCTTTCACTGGCCGATACCTAATGTTATAAGGAATAACTTAGGCTACTATTATTTTAGCAAAAACTTAGGGTGCCGCGCAAAAAAAATTAAACCCATGAAATCCAATCGTAATAAATTCTACGCGGGCGAAGTCGCGGGGAACAGCTAGTTTATGAAGATAAGTGAATCGAGAAATTTGACTGTCATATTTAAATCTATTGTATTTAAACATAATTGGTAAGTAATCTCGTGGTGTTTATTTCTTTTTTAGCTATCTCAACTTCTTGGATTATGCATAAAATCGTCCCCAAAACTAGAAGTTAAAATACACTTAAACCATTATTTCTTTTTTTGATAATATCCTCTTGTATTTATCAAGCTCGACATTGGCATATTTTTCTTTTAAAATAAGAAGAACTGGACTTTTGCAACAGTAACAGTACTAACGTCGTTAAATGAAACTAATTGTACGAATTTTATAGCGTTTAATTTTATCTTTCATCAGGAACTGGTATTCTTTTCCTAACAAGGATGATTCGCGAGGCTATTGAAATTAAAAAAAATCCTAATTTCAATAGAGACGATGGATGGGTGCTACTACCTGTTTGGGATCCTATAATTCATAAAATTAAATCCAAACCCAAGCTTACCACTGCAAGACTTCAAGATACTGTAAGCTCGTTCTGCATGGATCGGAACAAAAGTTGATAGTTAAAAAACTAAAGGTAGCCGGGCTAACTATAACATCGGGACATCAAACACTTCAGTCCCCATCGTGACTGGCTAAAGCACCCGAAACGTTGGAATTAAAAAGTTAAAATTGAACGCGATAAAATCAGTAAAATTAATTTTATTTTATGTGTAGTAGAAGTACTGACGTCGGTCTCGTCCAGTACCGCCTGCAGCTCGGCGGGCTCGGCGCCGGTGAGCGCGGCGCCCAGGTCGCTGAGGTACACCGGGTTGTCCACCACGCGCTGCCCCTGCGCCAGCATGTGGTGCAGCGACTCCCTGACAAGTTGACAACCACACCGCCCGTTACTATTCACTATTCCACGGAACACACACTTTGATACTGGCATAACTATTTACTCTGGTCTAGTAGTCATGAACGCGAGTGCTGATCATGAGGTGCTGGGTTCGATTTTTTTCTATAGAATAAGGGTGACAAACGAGCATACAGTCCACCTAATGGTAAGTAAATGCTGTGGCCCATAGACAGCAATCAATTAAGAATATCGATTAATAATCAAAATGCAGATACATTGCCACCTCTGAGGATTAAGATGGAATGCGTCTTTTCCAGTAAAAAGGGTCTCCAGTTCTTTATACTCACCATATGAAACACAGCAGCATTGAGCTGCTATTTTACACTGTGGTATTCAATGAGAGCGTGAGCCGACCCATTCATGCTATAACCATAATATAGCTGCAGCATGGCTCTACCACGTAAAATATCCATCGAACCCCAAGTCGAACTTTAAGATTGAAGGAATAGAGAGTGCACCTGTGCTTGTGCATAGATTCGAACACTATAATCCTGTCCTGCGCAGATGGCTAGTCTCCGTTGAGACTGGCAGCCATGACCGAAATTCTGTCTAGAGGACTTTAACTATTTAGCAGGGTTTCCGATTATATTGCAGATTTGCCTTTGCATAAATTCAAAGGACATATAAAAATCATTGTAATGAAACATATGTATTATAAATTAGATGATATATTATTTGTATACCTAAGGGTTGAATGCAGCGAACGTAAGTTTTTCAAAGAACTAATCTGTCTATACCTATTACCTGTATTAAAAAAGACAAGAATACATGAACACAATAGAGCTCCCTTAAACATTTTAATTTGCTTATATATATTTTAATAATGTTAGATTGTAACTGTTGGGAGAAAAATAGTCTACTTTACTCGTAAGTTGCTAAACAATGTAGTGACAGTGTAAGAATATCCACTACCCCATATCATCCTGTTAGTGTCATAAGAGGCGACAGGGAAATGAAACAGTGAATCGGCATCTTCCTGATAACAATTCAAAATAATAAAAAAAACTGGACCTGGGCATAAGGCGGTACGACGACTATAGGACATAACCGATTAGAATTCACGGTATAATATATAATTCATCTTTTATTTTATATATATATATATATATATATATTGATAAACTTAATATATTATTGATTAACAAATACAAAAAATGAATTACTAGCGTCTATTAAAATTAAGCGACATTTAAAATAAAATATTTCTTTCATGGCAAGATAAGAAAAAGTGCGAGGGAGATGGATATTATTCCATCTCGCTTCCTTATAACCGCAAGGCCGTCTACACTAAGTCATAAGGGGTCGTGACGGAAAAATCTTACACTTTTTCTTGCCTAGCCCCCATCCGCCGAATTCGTATCATCCGATAAGGAACTTCGTTCCAAAAAAAAACTTATGTGGTCATACCTGTACAAGGGATTGAGATTTATGATATCACGAATTGTCTTAATAACTTCCTGTGTTAGAGCCTTGACTTCTTCATTCTGCTGGAACTTCTCATGGATCACATTCTCAACTTTCACCATCAGAACTTGGTCAATAATAGCTTTCTTCTTCTCCGCTTGCTCTTCAGACTCGGAGCCATTCTTCTGTCGCCTGTTGGTACGGTGTTTCCGCCGTCTCCGTTCCGCGTCTGATTCTTCACGGGTAACATTAATTTCCACATCAAAAATAGGAAACTTGAGCTTCATTTCTGAAATGATAAGCATCATTTCAGAAGTGAAGCTGGCACTCATGAAGCGCAAATACTTTTATTTACCAAAATAAATCTAGCTCTCACCTCCAAAGAGTTTCTATAATTTCCTACTCTCTAGGTTAAAAAATATAATCGTACAAAAAATATCTAGAACAATTAAGACCTTACTAATTGTTAATAGTTATACACTTACGTAGGGGGGAGACATGATTATTTATGAGGCAATCTATGGTGGAGGCCTATGTTCAGCAGTGGACTTTAATAGGCTGTAACGGTATACACTTATGTATGTATTATCACTATACCTGTCATTTAGGGAAGGGAGAGAGAGATAGCAACTTAAAGCATTTTTTAAATAGACGTCGATTTTTATTAGTAAGGCTTTCGATTTTTAATTGTCTTATATTATGATAGAAAAAGAACTTTGGCAGCACAGGTGATAACGCCCGCCTTAAAAATTTAATAGTACACAGACAAACCACATATGATCCTCGTCGGTATTAATGAAATTGTAATTGCAATTGCAAAAAAGTGTTGATTTGATGTTTAATAATGAAGGGGATATCTCAAGGAAACCTACATTTTAGAGAAATTAAAAAATTCGAGTACATGTGAAGTCTCATCGGAAGTTTTCAATTCGGGAACTGAGTTCTGATACTCGAGACCTGATTCCGGAATTCCAGTACCGCTTCCAGAGGTAACAACTATTTAATGGTTGATGTTAAGCAAAAGAAAAAAAGACAAAAATAAGACATATAATATTGTATGTTTTCATTGAAATATCGCAATTTTTTTCCGAAACTCCGTAGTTACGCTCAAATAATACACCCTAGACTACTCTCAGTAACGAAAAAGGCCTGTGCTCAGCAGTGAAACATATATGACTAGAATACAATCTGTGTTTCTTGCAGAATCGGTTCAATTGGACAGACTTAATTCTAGAAACCGCGACATACTAGCCAGAGCAACCTGCGTTAAGTTCTTCATATAGCCAGTCAGCTGTAAAGGATCAAGTCTTAGATCTATATGTACTCTCTGTTTTCAGGTTTTGAGGAATACAAGATTTGTCATAGTCTCCTGAACGCTGCCTGTCTGAGTCAGATCGGTTCACTTATACTCAATAAAAATTAAATAGCGAGACTAAACTCAAAAACTCACCAGCTGGTCCAGTCTCAATTTCATCCTCAATAAACTGTCCTGTGATACGAATTCTTCTATGTGCCATCACAACTAATCTCAACTTATAGTCCATATCTTGCATTTCGTGAATTTGTGCAAACACGCCCACTTGGTGCAGGTCATCGAGATTTGACACAACATCTGACTTTTCATCCTCTTTTTTTCGTAAAAATATACCAACGTATGGTTGATTGAGCTTTACCTTACGCCTAATTAAATCAATTAGGGCAGGATTTGATATCTAAAAAATCACCATTAAATTAATAATAGTTTAACTTAACCAGAACAAAGTTTAGATTTTTAAAATAGATTAAAATATGACAATAAATATTATTGTTACATGTTTTCAGCTCTGGTAAACAAAATTATTGTCTCAAGTCCCTATAATAGTTCTAATGTAATATAATGAAAAAGAATACAAGAACCAATGAAATAAAACTAACAATACCGGAATCAAAATTAATTAATCATTATATCTATTAAACCAAAATAAAAAGAGGTGGAAAATTAAAGCTTATTATAATCTAAAGTATAAAACAAAGTCGCTTCCCGCAGTCTGTACGCTAAGCGGATTTTGATTTTGATGCAGTTTTCATCAAGACAGAATGATTCAAGAGGAAGGTTTATATGTATAATACATGCATATTATATTTTATATAATTCTTCTGTCCGTGTCCGTGTGTACCGATTTTGATGAAATTTTGTGTGTGTGTGTTGATTAGATTAGTTGATTAGAGAATGGTTTAGATTCACAATTGGACCCGGTAGGTGGCGTTGTTGTCAAGATCCAGAAATCAACCGTGCGAAGCCGCGGCGGATCGTTACTCTTTCATAAAAATCAAAATCTACTATTGGTTCAAAAAGTAGAAGATCCATAAGTCTACTGTTGGACATGGGCCTTTCTCTTTGCGGGGAGGATTTTCCTTAATCATTACACTTAGCAGAGGGTTTGACAACTACAGTACCAGATTTGAGTACCTTTGACACTGCCGCCTATTGCCAGGCTGGGTATTTTACATCTGGCATAAACGTAATGGCTATACGAGGGTGACACTGAAAGTTTTAGAAAATCTGAACAAACTAGCAAGTTATTAGTTTTATTATATCTTTTCAAAATATTGTCCATTTACATCAATACATTGCTGCATCCGATGGAGTCACTGAGAAAAGCACTTTGCCCACTCGTTCTTAGGGGTCTCTTCGACGGCATTTTGAAACGTAGCCACTGCTTCCTCGGCGTCCATAAAACGTTTTCCTCGAAGTTTTTCTTTTATTTTTGGAAATAAATAAAAATCGCAAAGTAAGGGTCGGGGCTATAGGGCGGGTGACCCAGTAATTCCACGTTTGACGTCGCCAAGTAGTCGATTGTTTGCTTGGCGGTGTGCGACGAGGCGTTGTCGTGGTGAAGTAGGATCCTACTGCGAGGTCGTTTCTCCCGAACTTTTGGCACCATAACAAGTGGCAAACAATTGTTAGTGTACCATTCTGCAGTAACTGTTTTTCGATCCTCTAAAACAATTGTTGCATAATGACCTGTCCTTCTGAAGAACGAGGCCACCATCTTTTTTTTCCACGCTTCGACCTCTCTTCACTTTAGTTGGCAACTCCTCGGAAGGAAACACCTAGACAGCAGACTGTCTCTTAGTTTCAGGATCATAACAATAAATCCAGCTTTCGTCACCCGTAAGTATGTCGAACACAGCATTTGAGTCACCTCCGTTAAATCTTTGAACCATTTCACGACACCAATCAACACGACGGAGTTTTTGGGCCTCTGTCAAATTATGAGGTATCCACCGGGCACAAAGCTTCCTGACCGCTAAATGTTCATGGAAGATTTTGTACACTTGACTCATACCGATGCATAAGCTTGTCCGAATCTGCTGATAAGTCACTCTTTTGTCAGTCTCTATCATACGCCGCACAACACTGATGTTATCTTCAGTCGTCGCCATAGAAGTCCCTCACGCAGATCATCGGTGAGATTAGTGCGACCACGTTTAAACTCATTAAACCAGTTGTAAACAGTGGCACAAGATGGGGCTTCATCGTGAAAGGCCAATCGAAGTCTATTATAACTTTCTTGTTGACTTAAATGACATCGAAAGTCATAAAAAATCATTGTACGAAAATTTTCTCGCGTTAATTTCATGCTGACGTGACACAGACAATTTTCAATTTGCCGCCAAATGGTAAACAAATGACAAATTAATAAAATACATACACAATAATATTGGCAAAGAGTTCCGTTTTCAAAATTTGAACTTATTTTTTTTACATCGTTTACAAGTGGCCAGTTCTAAAAACTTTCAGTGTCGCCCTCGTATCACCCCATATTGGAAGCCATTAGCTTTTTCTGTCATTTACCATGGCGGGCCCTCATGACACCCATTGGACTAAATGTGGTGATAGATTCTCTTGAGCTGCCACCATACAGCTTTCTGAATTCCAAATTATTTCATTATAACTTAAAAACATCAAATATAGCTATAGATAGGCTTTGATGTTGTATTTTTGGTAGGTAACCCCTTGGCCACGCACCACTATTATATGTTATATGTTATAAGCAATCTATGAAAAAAGTTTAGATACTGAGATAATTTTATAAATTTAATTGTAAAAACGTCACACGGAAAACATTATACGAATAAGTATGATAACAAAAACATTTATATTGCTTTTGTTGTTTTTCTTTAACGGTTTTCTATTTCATAATTTGAATAACAAAGAACTAATAAAAATATCTAAATACATGCTAAACCTATTGATACTAAAATTATAACAAACATATTATGCATGGATATCTCAAACAATTCTAATTTGAATTTTTTTATCTCTTTTTCTCTGAGTTATGAAAAGTCGCAGGATCAGATATTATGTATTGATTTAAAAATAAATTAGTTAAACAATGAACAAATATTTTAATGCATCTCCATTAGTGGTTATCATGGATTTTATTGAAAAACAAAGTAAATGAATATTTCTTTAACTCATCAACAATTCTAATGAGCACTGTTTTGCACAATCACATCAAGGTGATAAAATTAACATGTAAAATAAATTACTTAACTTTGATTTAAAAGTGTATAAGGCGTTTAATGGAGTCAATTGTTATTATCATTATACTGCTCAACCGTTTGGAAAACTTGGGTATAAGAAGTGTTGTCTACAACTGGTTTAGGGACTATCTATTAGATAGACGCCAACATGTCAGAATCGACAAGTACACAAGCAGCACTTCCTCTTGCTCTTACGGTGTGCCACAGGGAAGTACCTTAGGTCTTTTGCTCTTTCTTAGTTATATTAACGAATTGTGTAAAATCAATATCACAAATGCCATTTTAACTATGTTTGCTGACGATACTGTATTGATTTTTCATAGCGACACTTGGGATAAAGTAGCACAACTCGCAGAAAATGGTCTTAGGTTAGTGACTAGTTGGCTTGAAGATAATGTACTATCTCTTAATGTTTCAAAGACCAGATACCTATGTTTCGGTAAGACTAATGCTTCTCTTCCAACTAGCAACTTTAAAATTACTATTCATAGGTATCCTTGCAATCGCACTATAAACTTTACACCATGTTAATGTAGTAATTTAGCTAAAACAGAATTGATCAGATATCTTGGTGTAATCATTGACAACAAATTAACTTGGGAGGCTCATACTGATGCAGTGGCTAATAAACTAAGAAAAGTCATTTATATATTTAAAAGTTTACGGACAGTGACCGATTGCTAAACTACTTATTAAAACATACAATGCATTGGGAGAGTGTGTCTTTATTTACTGCATTTGTTCTTGGGGCGGTGCCGCTAAAAGTTATGTAATTAACACGTTGAGTTGAACGCGCACAAAGAGCTGTCTTAAAAGTAATTTTTCGTCTACCATTTCGTCAATCAACAGTGTCTGTATATGACAGAACGAAAGCGTTATCTGTTTTTTTTTTTTTATGGTAAGTGGTTGCTGTGACCCATAGACATCTACATCTATCCTCAACAAAGAATCAAAATGCAGATGCGTTGTCACCCGGGAGGACTAAGATGGAATGCCTCTTTTCCAGTAAAAAGGGTCTCCGGTTCTCTACACTCACCATATGAAACACAGCAATGTTCTTTGCTATTTTACGCTGGTATTCTGTGAGGCGTGGTCCTTCCCCGGTCGAGCCGACCCATTCGTGCTACAACTATACTACTAATATAGCTGCAGCATGGCTCTACCACGTATCAAAATCTGTTTGCAAAACATTTATTTTTCAAAGTTTAAGAATATATCATTGTGTCACTGTCCCTAAACCAAAACTTAGCAATAAGAGGATGGAACAATGTCCTGTTTTGACTAGATGTTTTGACTTTTTGGCACCTAGGCTGTACAACAAACTTAATAGATGTCATAACATAAGATCACTTTAAGACAACTTTGCAGTGAAAAGTAAAATTACAGAATGGCCAAAAAAAATTGATTATGAAGGTACGGAGAGCCTTTTTTTACTCTGATGTATAAACAACACCTGCTAATACAGACACACACACACACACACACACACGCACACACACACACACACACACACACACACACACACACACACACACACACACACACACACACACACACACACACACACACACTTAATTTTTGTTACAGTGCCAACATTACATTCATTTTTATTTATTTTTTTATTACACTTGTTTAAATTTTCATAACTTACATTTTAAGAAATATTTAGGGGCTGTTGACCATTGTAAATTTTTGTGCATGTAATATGTTTATCAATAAAGATTATAATTTTTATTATTATTATTATTTCTAAGAGGGTTTTCAAGCAAGGGAATGTTCCCCGTTCTGTCCCAGTGCGCTTTGTGGACTTCACATATATATCCACAATGATTTCCTTCACCACCAAGCACTTCAAATTGCAATTAACAATTCCATCAGTGTCGGCTGGGATTGTACCCAGGTTGTTTGTATACTGTGAAATTTACAGCAAGAACTTAGCAGATCTACCATAGCTCTATGAAATATGTACAAAAACAATAAAGAATCCATCAATCTAAATTGTCTTAGGGATAAGCATGAGGCAGCTATGAAAAAAGTTAGAAAAACATTATGGCTCCCAAAAAATGGTGGTATGATATGTAATGTGGTATAATATAAAATACCAAGACCGCCAACAGGCAGAAACACAAAGGTGTGAGACCTCTAGTACTATGTCAATGTGCCTGCCAAGCAATTTGATTAAAGTCAAACTCTACTATAAGGGGAGAGACCCAAGTCTAGTAGTGGCCTTTTATGGACTGATGAAAAAAAGGAAGTAAATATACTATTTAAAAAAAAGATTTTAAAGATTTTTATGGCTCCTTTAAGATTTTCTGAGAAAGCAAAGGCTGTTAATTATAGATTGTTGTCTCTAGTACAACAGCACTGTTTATTTAACTTCTATTTAGCCACACAAATTTGTCTTGTATAACAACCAGTTTTATTTTTTAATTAATGAATGGTTTTACTGTTTATTAATTCATACACAATAAAACTTTGAACCACAAATAATAACATAGAATTGAAAACTAACCTCAATTAATTTAATAAACCTTGGGAACACTGGATTTCTATTGATAGCAATGACTGGCACTTGTGGCCACACTTCGGGAACAGCGACCGTAGCTGGCAACTGACTTGTGAACAAAGGAGTCTCGTCTTTTGCTTCTGAATCTTCTTCAGGAGGGTCATTCTTATTTTCAGTTGAATACAATCTGATATTAGAAGGCTGTGTCACTCGTGGTAGAAATCCAACATTATAACAACAAACACGACTGTGTGAACCTAATCCACTATAACTACTTAATACACGAGAATTCTGTAATTTATTATTATGTGATGCAATTCTAGTAAAGTTCCGAACTAATCGCCCCGATGTCGACTTAAATTTCTGGTTTGTTAAAACGGTATTTCTTACTAATATATTCGCGGTATGCATCGTTTATTGCGTATTAATTCACAATGTTATCCAGTTAATAATCATTTAAAATAATATTATCAAGGTTATATTTCCAGATCCAAATTCTTCAATCAGAACAGAATAATGACCAAAGACAAAATCACTCTTGATTGTCATGTCATTTGTCACATCACACTTGACAGACATCAGATGGCTTGTCTGTGCCTAAAATATTGGAATGAGGGTTATGGTTAATCCATAGACTTAGGATATACTAGGGTATAGACCAACATAGTGTGCAAGGGAGAAGAAAATTCCTTATGGCAAAAATGCAAGATAGAAAAGGATACCAAATCTCATGACTCTGTAACCGATTTTGAATGACAGGTCGGCACAATTCGGCACGCAAGAAATAGCTCCGAGATATTTTGTAATTTTTTAAAGTATAATAGTGGTTATTTTAGTAAGTAACTTTTTCCAAAATGGTTAATTGTTCCGTGAGTGAGTGTGCTGTTAATAATAGAAATAATCCTGATAATTTCACATATCACAGGTAAATTCTCAAGACGTCGTCAATGTTATGACGCCTTTATTTTTGGTTAAAATTTATGTTACATACTGTTTAAAATATAGAATATATTCAATTATTTTGTTAATTTTGATATTTTGCAAAGAAAAAAGTCACGTTGTTGATAATTTGCATGAATTTGGTAAATACATTTTATACAAAATATTTTACATGTACGCTAGATTGACTCAACTATATCAAAATTAATGTCGATATTTATCTTGAATGTTTATAATGAATCGATAGACTTGCCTACACAACAAGAAAATAAATCCTCGGTTTGCGTTCTAAAATGTAATTTTATTTTGCCGTTTTCAAACAGATTCCTCCGGATTCTATAATTAGAAAAAGTGGTTAAGGTTCATTGGACGGGTTGGTTGGAATGCAAAGAAGAACTCAACAATTTGCAGCAAACATTTTCTTGAGAAGTATAAAAGAAAAAGTAGAATAAAAACAATTTTATTAAATGGAGTCATTTCTACATTATTTGTACCAGTAAGTAAAATATTGTTATAATAAGACTTCAAAAATATAACTTTCAAAACTTTAGACAAATATAGAGACAGATTTTCATACATTATAAAACTGTAGTATATTAAAGACAAAAAAATCTTGAGATTATCCTCTTTAAGCTATTATGAACCCAACTAAGTATCTATTTATCAACCAAAATAAATGTATAACCTTGCTTAGCCAACCGCACAGCCTCACGGTCACACTAGTACAATATTCATAGCATCATGCTATTTTACCCAAGGGGTTGAGCGGAGCTTCGGAACTTCGGATTATATTACCAAATCATAACGATAAAACTTTTAGCGTAGTTAGGTATAGATATTTAGTAATGCTCCTCAAGCGCTACTAGACTACCGCGCATGAGACGTGATAGTATAAATTCCATAGTATTTGATACTCACAACGGTCAATGCCCGATTCATGCTTGATGGCCGACGACATTGTCGCGAGGGCTTAAATAGCGTGGTTTATCCCCTACAGCGTTATTCCTAGAGAAGAGGAACTCGTGGTTAAGTAATAGCTGCGCGGATCAATAGATCTGCAAGATTAAGTTACACTTGCCGCGGTCAGTCCATGAATGAGTGACCATTTTCTTAACATACCGAGATTGAGAGAATAGAGAGTACATCTGTATCCTCAGACACTTAGTGCACTTTACTGTGTTAAGATCATTATGTTTTTAAAATTCATGCAGCTAAAATGATAATAAGTTTATTATTACTTTATACTTTTCAGGGACAGATGAAAGAATATAAACATGAAGCATGATGAAGCCTCATAAACATATTGGCCTTTAAACAGAGCAATGTTATTTAACTGATTCCTACAACTTTCCTTCCTTAAATTATTAAGCTTACATTCATACTTAAGTCGAATGTTAAGTTAAGTATCTACCTATTTATATTAACAATATGTTGAAAAATAAATTCCGGGGAAACTGCCCACGGCAGTATCTAAATATTTTTCTCCAAAGATCATAGCTCGAAAATACAACATTCTGATCTGATTATTGGGGAGTTTTTTTAGGTTTTTCGGTAAAGTCACCTGGGATTTTATACATTTGAATTAAAATCCAACAAAAGGCAGGTAGGTTCAGCTTATTCCCAGGAACATGTTATATGAATATTTTTTTATTATTTTAGAACTATCATGGTAATAAAAATAAATCCCAGGTGACTTTATCGAAAAACCTAAAAAACCTCCCCAATAATCAGATCAGAATGTTTATTTTCGAGCTATGATCTTTGGAGAAAAATATTTACTGCCGTGGGCAGTTTCCCCGGAATTTATTTTTTAACGTATTGTTAATATAAATAGGTAGATACTTAACTAAGTATATACCTATTTATATTTTATATATTTTATAAAATGTTTTGATGGGGAAACAAAAACGGGGACACGGAGTACAACATAATGGCTGCTTTATTTTTCATATAAGTATTACTTGTGTTAATTACAAACATTTAATAATTAATAATTAAATAGATTATAGAAGTTTATTTTAACATTCGACTTAAGTATGAATGTAAACTTAATAATTTAAGGAAGGAAACTCATAGGAATCAGTTAAATAAGATTGCTCTGTTTAAAGGCCAATATGTTTATGAGGCTTCATCATGCTTCATGTTTATATTCTTTCATCTGTCCCTGAAAAGTATAAAGTAATAATGAACTTATTATCATTTTAGCTGCATGAATTTTAAAAACACCATGATCTTAACACAGTAAAGTGCACTTAGTGTCTGAGGATACAGATGCACTCTCTATTCTCTCAACCTCGGTATGTTAAGAAAATGGTCACTCATTCATGGACTGACCGCGGCAAGTGCAACTTAATTTCGCAGATCTATTGATCTGCGCAGCTATTACTTAACCACGAGTTCCTCTTCTCTACGAATAACGCTGTAGGGAATGAATCACGCTATTTAAGCCCTCGCGACAATGTCGTCGGCCATCAAGCATGAATCGGCATTGACCGTTGTGAGTATCAAATACTATGGAATCTATACTATCACGTCTCATGCGCGGTAGTCTAGTAGCGCTTGAGGAGCATTACTAAATATCTATACCTAACTACGCTAAAAGTTTTATCGTTATGATTTGTAATATAATCCGAAGTTCCGAAGCTCCGCTCAACCCTTGGGTAAAATAGCATGATGCTATGAATATTGTACTAGTGTGACCGTGAGGCTGTGCGGTTGGCTACAAGGTTATACATTTATTTTGGTTGATAAATAGATACTTAGTTGGGTTCATAATGGCTTAAAGAGGATAATCTCAAGATTTTTTTGTCTTTAATATACTACAGTTTTATAATGTATGAAAATCTGTCTCTATATTTGTCTAAAGTTTTGAAAGTTATATTTTTGAAGTCTTATTATAACAATATTTTACTTACTGGTACAAATAATGTAGAAATGACTCCTTTTAATAAAATTGTTTTTATTCTACTTTTTCTTTTATACTTCTCAAGAAAATGTTTGCTGCAAATTGTTGAGTTCTTCTTTGCATTCCAACAAAATTACATTTTAGAACGCAAACCGAGGATTTATTTTCTTGTTGTGTAGACAAGTCTATCGATTCATTATAAACATTCAAGATAAATATCGACATTAATTTTGATATAGTTGAGTCAATCCCTAGCGTACATGTAAAATATTTTGTATAAAAATGTATTTACCAAATTCATGCAAATTATCAACAACGTGACTTTTTTCTTTGCAAAATATCAAAATTAACAAAATAATTGAATATATTCTATATTTTAAACAGTATGTAACATAAATTTTAACCAAAAATAAAGGCGTCATAACATTGACGACGTCTTGAGAATTTACCTGTGATATGTGAAATTATCAGGATTATTTCTATTATTAACAGCACAGTCACTCACGGAACAATTAACCATTTTGGAAAAAAGTTACTTACTAAAAATAACCACTATTATACTTTAAAAAATTACAAAATATCTCGGAGCTATTTCTTGCGTGCCGAATTGTGCCGACCTGTCATTCAAAATCGGTTACAGAGTCATGAGTTTTGGTATCCTTTTCTATCTTGCATTTTTGCCATAAGGAATTTTCTTCTCCCTTGCACACTATGTTGGTCTATACCCTAGTATATCCTAAGTCTATGTTTACCTCAATGTAAAGTGGCACCGCCCTGGTGGCAGAAAAAGTCGTGGATGCCCTCATTATTAGCTCGCCACGTACACAGCCGTTCATGAGCAATAGCCCACGTGTATATGGAATGATTGATTTTGTTGCATAATATAATATTAAAGAATGGTTCAACATAATATGCCTATAAAGTTATATTATATTGTATACATAGACTTAGAATATACTGGTGAGTATATTCTAAATCTATGATTGTATAAGTTTATATTATATAAATATTTATATACATAACATAATTTACAATATTTTATTATATACAATATTAAAAACTATAATTAAAAAAAAAAACTAAAACTAGTAATTTAATTATCAAACAGTCCTATTTAACGCGGTATCGTGCCAAGAACGCTGGCTGCGTTTCCCCGCTGAATGGCTATACTTAGCCTTTGAGCGAGAAAAGAGCCAGCCCTCTTATCACCAGCAGCAACGACCAGCCGCGGATGGAGTTCCTTTAAGAACTTCACCGCACGTGGACCCCAAGGACCGATAGTCTCTACAGCAAATGGCACAAATATGTAGTCATCTCTCAGAGACTCATATTTGCGCCACTTACTCGGTTATATTGTATAAGTTATATTTGATAAGGGCGTGTAACAGCAAAATTTTGCAATATTTAAATAGGCCTAATTCATTTTCTTTACATTGAGATTTAATTTTTACATTTACGATTTAATTTTATAAAAATCGTAGAATCAATAAAAAAAAAAAGTTGTAAACAAAATACAATTCAGGCTAGGTTGTATGGTTGAAGACCTTTGCATGTCTTAATTGGCGAATCTTAACAAAAACAAAAACCATTTTCAACTGTCAACAAAGAATCAAAGAATCAAAATGTCAATTTATTATTAATATTAACAGGTATTATAAATATAAACACATTTTAAAAAATTTATGACTTTTTTAAAAATTATAACAAGGTTAAAGGTAAGTGCTTCTACTGTATTTTATATGCCAGTAATTCATACATGCAGCTTAATACAGATACATTTTTTTTTGTAAATTTTCTAACCTTATTTGATTAAAAATAATATTATTAAGAAAATAATTACTCTTTCATGGCAGTTTTACAGAATAGAAGTATATGTTTTAGAAAACTTTTAATAAAGTGTATTATTATGTAGTAGTGTATAGACTAATATTTTTAAAATATTTGACCTGTGGAATGAAACTAATTTTACGGATTTTATCGCGTTTAATTTTAACTTTTTTAATTCCCGACGTTTCGGACACTTTCCAGCACCCATGGTCATGGGGGGAGTGAGGTGTTCAACGTCCCGATGTCATAGTTAACGAAGGCTAATTAAAAAAAAAGTTAAAGTTACAGCCTATATACATCCCACTGCTGGGCACAGGCCTCCCCTCATTTCTGAGAGGGTTTTAGGGCAAGGAAATGTCCGCCGCGCTGCCCCAATGCGTGTTGGCTAACTTCACATGTCTTCGAATTTTTTTTTCTTATTTCTCAGACATGCAGTTTTCCTCCCGCTGTTTTCCTTCACCGCGGAGCACGTGATAAATCAGCACTTAAAATTGCAATTAAAAATTTCATTGGTGCTGGAGGGGATCATACCTGGGTTGCTCGTGTACAGTGAACTTTACAGCGAGCGTTAACCATCTGAGCTACCATGGCTCTTAAGGCTACTTTCAACTTTTAATTATTAATTTTTGGTCCGATTTACGCAGAATGAGCTTCCAGTATCTTGAAATCTTGCAGTAGTATGCTTGGGTTTGGATTTAATTTTATTAATTATGGGATCCCAAGGAGATGGTAGCATACAACCATCTTCTCTATTGAAATTAGGATGTTTTTTAATTTCAATAGCCTAGCAAATCATCCTTGGTAAGAATCAGTGTTCTTTTGCGAGGATTTGTGGTCTATCAAATTTGATATAATGGTTGGGACAATCCTGAACATGTTGACAAACTGTTCTGTGTTATAATATTTAACCTTTAACTTCCTTCTTTCAATTTTGTATATATTTTGTACATGTAATTTTTGTATAGACCGTTATGAAGATGGAACAGTCCACAATACAAGAAAAGGCATTAAAAACTATAAAAGAAGGGAAAGCAGAAATTTGCTTGAATACTGAAAAAGTTTTTTATAACCCAGTTCAAGAATTTAATAGAGACCTAAGTATAGCTGTCTTAAGTATATTTACTGATGACTATAAGGCAGAAAAACTTACTAGAGCAGAAAAGAAATTATCAAACACTCAAAACAATACAGAGGGTACAAATGAAGTAAATGAGGTATGGTGTAATTATATAAGATATTTTTTTTAAATCAATCTTTTCTTTTAGATTAAATGACTTATTTTAAATACTCTTTTTATAGAATAAGGGTGACAAACGAACACACAGTCCACCTGGTAGTAAGTAGATGCTGTGGCCCATAGACATCTAAATCAATCCTCAATAAAGTATCAAAATGCCGATGCATTGTCACACCTGCGGACTAAGATGGAATGCCTCGTTTTCAGTAAAAGGGTCTCCAGTTCTCTATTCTGTGAGAGCATGTTCTTTCTCTGGCTGAACCAACCCATTCATGCTACAACCATAATATAGCTGCAGCATGGCTCTACCACGTATATATAGCTTCCTAGAAGTTTCACATTCAATAAGTAAGCCCTTTATCTAGAAAAATATAGTTTACAATATGTTTCTATAGTTAAAGAATATCTCTTAGTTCAGTGTGTTTCAGCAAATGCCTCTTAACACCATCCATTGTTTCCTATCTCTTGCAATTCTAATTGTCATACACCTATCCAACAATTTTCCCAATTTTTGATATTTCTGTGATATGTCTTATGAAACCAAGATTTGCATCTATATATAAGACAAAAGAGTAAATATGTATTGAAAACAAAGATGATGACAAGTTAACATTATGCACTTTCATTTTAATGAGGGTTAATAATCTTCCTCTAACCAGATGTAGTTAGTTGGGACTGAGGTGAAGTCATAGTGAAGTTATCTAGTGCACAGTATTATTATAACAGAAAAGTACATTCCGAGTGTACATTTTTTTAAATTGTCATACTGTCAAAGTGGTCCCGGTGTCAGAATAGTTGTGAGTCTTCATTCTCTTCATGTGCACTATTTTTCAAATTTGTAATTGTGGAAAAAATTGGGCAGGGTCCAGGGAATGATAGGTGTTGTCGCATGTATGGTACTTTCGCTAATATGCCAATTTTTTATTTTATAATATAAAAAAAAGCCATCTGTTTCATTTATTAATGTAAGTCATCTAAAAATCTTATAAAAACCTTGAGATCCCGTCTGCATCTGCAAAAGCGAGCCTCCATTTTTTTTATAGGAGAGGAGGCAAACGAGCATACGGCTCACCTGATGGTAAGTGACTACCGCCGCCCATGAACAACTGCAACACCAAAGGAATTGCAGGTTTTTTTTTTTATATAGAATAAGGGTGACAAACGAGCACACAGTCCACCTGATGGTAAGTGGCTGCTGTGGCCCATAGACATCTAAATCTATCTTCGTTTCCGAATTTAAATGCAGATGCGTTGTCAGCCATGAGGACTAAGATAGAATGCCTCTTTTCCAGTAAAAAGGGTCTCCGGTTCTCTACACTCACCATACGAAACACAGCAGCATTAAGCTGCTATTTTACGCTGGTATTCTGTGAGAGCGTGGTCCTTCCCCGGTCGAGCCGACCCATTCGTGCTAAAACTATACTATTAATATAGCTGCAGCATGGCTCTACCACGTAATGCATTAATTAATAGGTTCATTGCCGGCCTTTTAAAAAGGAGTAAGCTCTTTTCTTGAAGGTCCGGAAAAATCGCCGGTGGTAAACAATTCCACAGAGAGGTCGTACGCGGAAGAAAACTCCTAGTGAAACGTACAGTGGTGGACCGCCAAGCAACCAGATGGTGTGGATGGTATCGGAAGTTTTGCCGCGATGTGCGTTCGTGAAATTTGGCGGCTGGGATTAATCCGAACAATCCCTCAGAGCACTCCCCGTGGTAGATGCGATTAAATACGCAAAGAGATGCAACATCTCTTCGCAGCGCCAGTGAATCGAGCCGATCGGAAAGGACTCGGTCGTCGACGATTCGAGCCGCTCTGCGTTGAATACTGACTATAGTTCATCGTTTTATTATACCGTGACACCTATCATATTTTATTTTATCCGCGTATTAAATTTAAGTAACGTGCATTACTGAAAATAAAGCGTATATATATATATATATATATATATATATATATATATATATATATATGGAATGAGCTGGCACTGGGGAGCCCCAGCCCAGAGATGGGAACAGTATTCCATGTGAGGCCGAATCTGCGCCTTGTAAAGTTGCAGGCGGTGTGCCGGCATGAAATACTGTCCCGCTGTGCTGAGCACGCCAAGCTTTTTAGAGGTCGAATTGGCGAGCTTTTTAGAGGTCAATTTGGCCTTCTCTTCCAAGTGACCACGTAACTGCACGTCACTCGATATGTCGACGCCGAGGATTCCGATACTGGCTGAGGCAACAAAGGGAGTGCCTTGAAACTGAGGAGATACGACAAAGGGGTTCTTTTTAGCGGTAAACGCGCAAACTTGTGTCTTCTGAGGATTAAACTGGACTAGATTTAGTCGCCCCCAATCCGAGACTTTGTTCAGCAAAGACTCGACTTCAGACACAAGTTTGTTCCGGTACTCGGCGACGTTTTCCCGAGAAATATTGGCACGGCCGGTGTAATAGAGCATCACCAGTGTTGTCATCCGCATAGCAATGAATGTTACCGGTTTGCAACATATCATTGATATGCAGAAGAAACAGCGTTGGTGACAGCACGCAGCCTTGTGGAACACCAGCGTTAATAGGCTTGTAATCGGAGCATGCACCGTCTACTACGACCTTGATGCTCCGATCAGCCAGAAAACTGGTGCTCCAATTGCGCAATTTCTCGGGAAGCCCATAGGAAGGAAGCTTCGAAAGAAGCGCTTTGTGCCAGACCCGATCGAAGGCCTTCGCTATGTCCAAAGTAACGGCCAATGCCTCCCCCTTGGACTCGATCACCTGCGCCCATTTATGTGTTAGGTAAACAAGAAAATCACCAGCTGAGCGACCCCGACGGAAACCGTACTGGCGGTCACTAATCAGCTGGTGATCCTCAAGGTACCGCATGAGCTGGCAGTTTATAACAGATTCCATTATTTTGGAGAACAAGGAGGTGATGGCAATAGGCCTGTGCCTAGACGGGTCTGAGCGGTCGACTTTTTTAGGGATCGGGTGGACAAAAACCGTCTTTCATGTTTTCGGAACTACGCCTAAGGAGTAGGAGTACCGGAAAAGACGCGTTAGAACCGGTGCCAACTCCGGAGCACACGTCCTCAGCACAATTGGGGGGATTCCGTCAGGCCCACTCGACTTGTGGATGTCCAGGGAGAGGAGTGCTTTGCGAACCGAGCGCTGTGAGAACCGCACATTCGGCATGGAGCACTCACACCGCGGGATGGTCGGCGGTGTGTTCCCCCCGTCATCGAGAGTCGAGTTGAACGCAAAGAAAGAGCCTAGCAGATCGGCTTTCTCCTTTTGGGCTAGTGAGTCATCCTCCCTGTGCAGAGATGGAAGAGATGGCTGACAGAAGTTCCCTTGGACAGCCTTGGTGGGAGACCAGAATGCACGGGTTCCCGAAGGAAGGCGAACTAGTTTCTCGCCAATTCTGCCTATGTGCTCTGACTTTGCCTTGGCAATGACTCTTTTGAAGGACCTGGAGGCGGAATTATACTTCTTTTTAAGGGCGCTGGTGTTTACATCTCGGGGTGTTGATGCTTCAGCCCAGGCCCGGTAGCACTCCTGCTTGTAGCGTGATGCTATTTTACAGGAGCGACTAAACCATGGCTGAGATCTGCCTCCGATGGGCACCACAGAGGAAGGAATAAAAAGTTCCATACCCTGAAGTACCACATCAGCAACAGAATTAGCAACAACGTTGGGATCGTCCGGCGAGAAGCAAACCCCCAAGGGTAGGATGCAAAGAAAGACCGCATCCCATCCCAATCGGCCGACCTATAGTGCCAAACACGGCGGCAGCCTGCAGAAAGCAACCGCGATTTCAGCGTGAGTGGCACCACACTCCGGACTAGACAATGGTCCGAGGAGCCAAGAGGGGCATCGACGGAGACCTGATATCTGTCCGGATGAGAGTCCAACAGGGAAGGTGCATGATCCTCCACATCTGGAATCCGCGTAGGACCAGTTAACCAGTTGTGTCAGACCATATGCCAAGGCAAAATCATGAACAGATCTCCCCGCATGATCGGTTAAACGTGAACCTAGCCATTCGGCATGGTGGGCGTTAAAATCGCCAAGGATCACGATCTCTGCGGATGGCACCTGTTGTAGCAAGGAATCTGTAGCCATTGGACGTGGTTGATGAGTCGGTCTGTTTCGGCATTACCGCTATGGGACCTATAGAGGCACCCGTAGACGTGCGGATGGTAGTCGCTGTCTATGCGTAGCCAAAGGATGGACAGGTCCAAACCTTCAAGACTACCGAGGCGTCGAGAACAGATGTCCTCTCTGACGTATACCCAAACTCCAGCCCGAGGCACAAAGGAGTGTTCCAATTTGTACCCCGGGTAGGAGAGATACGAAATATCAGCCAGAGAGGACACCTGAGTGTAGGTCAGAAAGAGCAAGGCCGGCTTCGCCGTCTCGAGACGTTAGTGGACGGCGTTTAGGTTCGAGTGAAGTGGCAGGGGTCCCCTTGGTCTTGTTGCTCAGTTTACCCCGAGCAGTTATTGTTTTGAGCGGAATTTTGCCCCCCCCCCCCTCAGAATACTCGGGGAAGCCTGAGCACCCACGCTCAGGAGTGGAGTAGCTTGGTCGTGGATGCTCAGCGAGGGATTCTCCAGGGGTGCTGGTACCCTCCTGGGGTAGTCTTTAATTTAATTCCGCTATCATGTTGATGGGGGGGGGGGGGGATTGGGCCTCCGGCAACCTGCACTCACCAGACGAAACGCCGAAGCAGAGCTTCCTCTTCACGCCGGTATTCTGTGAGGTCGTGGTACCAACCCGGCTCGAGCCGGCCCATACGTGCAACAGCAACCACCGTTCCAAATAATTCGCATCTGCATCCACAGAAATTCAGCATCCACAACATTCCTAATACAGAACCCTTTTTTATTTTTTATTTTTGTGTGTAAAATGTGTAAAGATTACAAATTGTTGATGAGATATGGTTAGTAAAGACTATAATTTAATATTTGCTAGTGACTTCAATCATTAATCAATCAAAATATTTTAGGTACCTGTGACAATACTGGAGGCACTATCTGCTACAGGGTTAAGAAGTATTCGTTATGCTAAGGAGGTACCAAACATCACTAAAATTGTAGCCAATGACCTGTCCGAGCAGGCGGTGCAAACTATAAGGGAGAATGTTGTATACAACAATGTACAGAATCTTATAGAGACAAGCCATGATGATGCTTGGTAAGTAACAATATAATATTTTACATTGCCTATGAAAATTTATCAATTAATAGGAGACAGATATTCAAGCGTCCTATGAGTAATGGATAAATTTAGAGCTGCTAGCTTTCCTAGGGGCAATCAGAAAATGGGGTTTGGTTACATTAGAAAATACAAAATTATATTTATTGGCAGTTTTTTTACTACACTAGTATGTTTATTTGTTTGTTATTTTTACTAAGTTTATTGTGTTATTTTCATAAACCATTAGGTAAAAAATATTTCACCAAAAGGCATGGACCTATTTTTTTTAGGTTTGTGCCAAAAGAACATGATAAATATTTGTTAAATTTATCATGTTTACATGCTCCTACAAATTCATTATTAATTGTTTGTTTTAGGCTTTAATATTTTCAAATAGAGAATGTCCGAAAAACCTGTTATTATTCTTTTTTTTATTTGCTTAATTCAATTTTTATTACAATTATCATTATTTTTATGTTTATTTCATTTTTGTCTACTAGTGTTCCTCAAAAATTGCTTAAATCAAATGCTAATTCTAAAATGATATAGACAATACCAAATTAAATTATTTTTTTCAATTTGTTATCAGTTTTCTTTTTTTTATTTTATCAATTCTATTATAATTTAAAATTTTCATATAACAAGTACAATATTTTATCATTGGAGATAAATTATTTTAATAAATTTATAATAATACATTACAAAAATAATATGACTTTATAAATAAACTCCAGTTTATTATTTTTAAGCATAAGTTATCTGATCCCACAAGATGGAATGGCAACCTATTAAGACCTGCATTCAATAGCCATGCAACATGTTTTATGAACTTGTCAAAAGACTATGATGATGATGTGATGTAGATGATGATGACTGTCCTGTATTCATCTTGTGAATATCCTAATAAAAAACAACAAACAATTTAAATTTTTATTTTAATATTTATTAAATTTTTATCATAATTTATTTTTTACAGAATAGCGTGACAAACGAGCACACAGTCCACCTGATGGTAAATGGTTGCTGTGGCCCATAGACATCTACATTTATCCTCAATTAAAAATCAAAATGCAGATGCGTTGTCACCCGTGAGGACTAAGACGGAATGCCTGGTTTCCAGTAAAAAGGGTCTCTGGTTTTCTACACTTACCATACGAAACACTGCAGCATTAAGTTTAAGCTGCTATTTTACGCTGGTATTCTGTGAGCCATCATCATCTCAACCCATTGCCAGCTCACTAATGAGCACAAGAGGGTTTAGACCATAGTCCTCCACGCTGGTAAGTGCACACTTGAGATCATTTTGAAGAACTCGCAGGCATACAAGTTTCCTCATTATGATTTCCTTCGCAATTTAACAGTTAAAATATTATAACTAAGAAATAAAACAAACTTCGTGTTATTATTGGAACGAAGTTCCTTATCGGATGATACGAATTTGGCGGATGGGGGCTAGGCAAGAAAAAGTGTAAGATTTTTCCGTCACGACCCCTTCTGACTTAGTGTAGACGGCCTTGGCGGCTATAAGGAAGCGAGATGGAATAATATCCATCTCCGTCACACTTTTTCTTATCTTACCATGAAATAAATATTATTTTATTTTAAATGACGCTTCATTTTAATAGACGCTAGTAATTCATTTATTTGTATTTGATATTTAATAATATAATACGTTTATCAATAATAATATACTACGAAAGGAACTTCGTTCAAAGCGAGTGTTCCACGACACTCACGCATGTTTTATATTTTATAAGAATAATTGTGGTCAAGATCTCGGAGTTCAAGCGGCCGAACTAGAGGAATCCCTGTTGTGTAAGATGTACCCACGAATATGTTTCACAAGTACATTATTTGGTGATTTTAATTTTCCATATCTGGCAAAACTAACCAGTCGCAGCAGTAATGCGTTCATACAGCTTTTCGAATGGTATAATTGGAGCTTGTAAACGTTAAGCATCTTTCATAAAAAAATTAAACTTGTAGGATAATCTGCTGCGTATCACTTTTAAGAGTTTTAGAAATTTAATTTGCATTTTTACAATGAAATCAAATAAAGCACTAACCTGACAGCGAAATGTAATTTGTAAAATGGCGGCCTTAGTTCCAATTTTGTCCACCTGAACAGGTAAGTTGGTGGCACTGTAGTTTGTACATGTCCTATGGCTATGCACTAGTAGCTTGGTGGATACAGTTCCGAATGTAGAATTTTTTATTTATATTCTGTAAAATTATTCTCTATATTTTATTGATCTTGGGAGTGTATTCTCCAAAGGCTTAGATCATCACTGAAAATCAGAGTTGCGGTTCACCACAACTTATGCTGAGTGATGACCTTTTTGGCATGACTTATCATATACAAAGACATTTTATTATATTTATGCAGTTTTTATATACCTATTTGTACATTGTTGAATGGTTTATGCCAAAATAAAGTTTTTCTTTCTCCCAATTCAAAATCCTAATGTTCTGTTACAGTATGCTAATGTACAAACACAAACATCCAATAAAACGTTTTGCTGCTATTGATCTGGATCCGTACGGATGTCCTTCAATATTTCTGGATTCCGCTGTTCAGAGCGTTCAAGATGGCGGTCTGTTGCTTGTCACTGCAACGGACATGGCGGTTTTGGCGGGTAACTCGCCAGAAACTTGCTATTGTAAATATGGTGCTGTTAGTTTAAAGACAAAGTGCTGCCATGAAATGGTAAGAAAATGCAAATATGCTATAAAAATAAATCAATACTTAACTTACAGCATTTGCTGGCATATAATTTGCGTTGGTCTACCTTTCAAAAAAGTCAAAACTGTTGTAAAGAAATATTAATAACAATTTTTATTTTGGCTCATAAAAATACACTCCTAGACATAAGCCTCATCCGTTGTATCGTAGGTTTGCCTTAATCGTCACGCTTAGTAGGCGCTATTGAGCTGCAAATGACGCAGAAATTGTCAAAGATCCTAAATTGGATCTGTTGCCTGTTGTTTGATTTTACGTCTGATGTAAATGAGATGTTTATACAGCTATCATATAATTCTTTTGCCTTTCTTTTAATAATTTTACTATCATACAATTCGTTTAGCAATAACTTAATTATTTTAGGAGAGAGCCATGGTAGCATGGGTAGCTCAAGGGCTAACATGGCCGTAAATTCATAGTACAGGAGCAAACCGGGGTCGAGCCCCTCCCGCACTAATTGTTTTTTCTTTCTTTAAAATTAATTAGCGGCATTTAAGGGATACATCGTGAGGAAACATGCATTTATGAGGAATAGATATATTTCGAAGAGATGTGAACTTCACATCTCTTCATAGTCATCCTCATATTCATGTTTACATTGTGAATATTTGATTCACATTAGGGATGTTTGTATTGTTTGGTTGTGAATTTCACCAATACGCCCTGGAGCAGTGTGGCGGAACAATTGCCCCATAACCCTCAAAGGTATGAGACGAGGCCTGTGCCCAGCAGTGGGACGTTATATAGACTTTAACTTTACTTTTAATTATTTTCAGGCATTAAGAATACTGTTACAATGTATAGAACAGCATGCGAACAGGTACAGTCGGTATATAGTACCACTGCTAAGCATATCAGCTGATTTCTACGTACGCGTGTTCGTTAAAATCTACTCGGGAGCGTTTCACTGCAAGAAAACTACTAGGTAAGATTTCACAAACATTACATAATAGTATACATAAAACATATTCATATTATACTATCTCGCCTAAACAACAATACTTGTAGCAGTATAAAATATAAATATTCAAGCTGTATTGCATTTAAAAGCACTTCCATGATATTTTCCTTTTTTTAGCCGACTTAAAAAAGTGTTTTTCTAAATTCGACCGTATGTATTTTTTGAATTTTTTTTGTATTTTGGTTGCTGACACTATAATATTGTTGAGCTGGTGTAAAATAGGTTTTCTTAAACCTACATCAGACACCAGTCTCTCACAGTTTGGATTTAGTCCGTAACTCAATAAAACACAGCACCAAACTTATCTATTGTGTAGAGTATAAATATATTCTTTAATTTATTCGTTCAATTTTGAAATTACAGTAAGTTGTCCATGGTTTATCAGTGCGTGGGTTGCGATAACATAACTCTACAGCCTCTGGGTGGTTTCAAACCGAATCCTACAGAGAAAAACCCAGAGCAGATGAAAGCATATTTACCCACCGTCCCTCCTGTGGCTGAATTCTGCGTCCATTGCAATCAGAGGCATCACGTAAGTGTAGATATCATCGCCATTTCATTACTTATTTCTTCAAGTGGTGAAATTTTTGGGACCCTTAAACTCGTGTTAGATATAAAAGTTGCACCACTTTGATTTCTCTTCATTCTTTACTGTAAAGAAAAAATTTTTTTTTTGTATTTATCTGTAAATACATAATTGAAAGAAATTTAAATCGGGACCCTATAAAGCGGCCACTTGAGGCTCTGGGATACAGAGCCTCAAGTGACCGCTTAACTCGTTTAGCTATCTATACAAATAAATAAAATTGAAGTGTCTGTTTGTATTTTGTAATCTCAAAATAACAGCTTTTTACTAAATGCATATGAAAGTATATACGGTACTTAAAACAAAAAGACAATTTTTAAAACTTTTGTTTGTCTGTCCGTCTGTCTGTCTGTCTGTCTGACTGTTTGTTCCGGCTAATCTCCGAAATGGCTGGACCGATTTTGACGGGAATTTCACTGGCAGGTAGCTGATGTTATAAGGAATAACTTAGGCTACTTTTATTTTAGAAAAATAATAAGGGTTCCGCGCAAAAAAAAATCCATTATATCCAATCTTTGTCGCGGGGAACAGCTTGTCACCAATATATCCGTCACTGAGTAGTTGTGCCATTATCTGGATTATTAGCTCGTTCGGCACTTAATTTGTTATAAAAAATCTTAGGCGAGGGTAGATAGGTAGATTTCCTTATCTTCCTAGCAGTACGTCTGGATACGTACCACCTTCTTACCAATTTCTGCCGCCAAACAGCACGCCTGCACAGCTGTGTTCCGGTCTTAAGGGGTATAAAGAGCCGGTATGATTACAGGCTGTGACGCATTCAATCTTAGATCCTCAGAGGTGACAACGTATCATTCTTTCATTATCATTCTTTAACTTGATTTGAAGCTGACTGCAGACAGACTGTCCATCGATTCATTGCAGCTTGTCGACAGTCCACTGCTGAACATAGATTGCCTCATTAGGGATATTTGCTATAGTCACCTCTTAAGGATAAGGGTGACAAGCGAGCGCACAGTCCACCTGATGGTAAGTGGTTGCTGTGGCCCATAGACATCTACATCTATCCTCGTTTGCGAATCAAAATGCAGATGCGTTGTCAGCCGTGAGGACTAAGATGGAATGCCTTTTTTTCCAGTAAAAAGGGTCTCCGGTTCTCTACACTCACCATACGAAACACAGCAGCGTTAAGCTGCTATTTTACGCTGGTATTCTGTGAGCGCGTGGTCCTTCTCCGATTAAGCCGACCTATTCGTGTTACAACTATACAATTAATATAGCTGCAGCAAGGCTCTACCACGTATAAAAAAAATCTTTTTATATTTGTAAGCAGGTGCTTTTCATGTGGTTTCATATAAATTTGCTCAAGATCTGACCAGTAGTTTTTGATTTATCTGTAATAATGCGTATTTAATTGACTTCGACTACATTGATGATGTTCTCATTTTATTTATATTGAAGTAGGTTGTAGAAAATTTTTAATTTTATCACTTGTTGATCAACTGATATCGGGAAGATGCTACTGCCCATCTCCTGGTCCAGTTTCCCTCTATCTGCCGCTTACGAAACCCACGGGGTGATATGGAGTAGTGGTTATTCTCCCACCGCCACTACACAGTGTCTATGGGGAACAGTAAGGAGCCATTCATTAATTACGTAAGGGTCCCGAGGCGGAGGGGAGGGGTTAAAAATCTCTACATGCCCTTATCTTTGGTAAAACCCATTCTTACGTAATACTTTGTAAGTCGAAAATTAATATTAGAAATCTAGTTCCATTTCGGATGCCGAATGTTTTTCTTCATTCTATAATGTACACTTCGATTTACATCTTATATTAAATTTTGTTTAGTGTTTATTTAAATTTTAAAATCTTAAATGTGTTCATCTTTATCTATTTTAAATGTTATAAATAATTATTATAGTACATTCTTCCCGCGTATTAATCTAATCTAAATAAAAATGATAGAATCTTATCTTACGTAAGAAGACGGGCGGTTCGAGAAATCTTGGTCAAAAATCGCCAAAATCATCATTACGTAATTAATGAATGGCCCCTAACCACTTAACATGAGCAGATCAATTCGCCAACTTTATTGACACAAAAATGATAATCACTTTGATAGTAAATTTCGTCGTATGTTTAAGAAGCAACACGGCATACGAAGCAACGTACTTCAAAGTGACTATCATTTTAAAATATGTCGCCTATATAAATATATTACAGCTTGGTGGCCCCATATGGTCAGCGCCCATACACGACGAAGTGTTCGCGTCGCGGGTTCTGAGTCACGTACAAGATAACCCCCAGCTCTTCGGCACCGCGAAGCGTATAGAGGGTGTTCTGTCAATGGTGAGGGAGGAGTTACAAGAGGTGCCACTATACTACACGTTAGATAAGCTGTTCGGGAGAGTCCATTTGGAAACCATGCCTATGTTGGTTATGCGGTAAGTTTTTATAAATTGATGATACCTACTTTGTAATGATTTCTTATATTTACGCGAACACTACACATTGAATAAAACTATTTTTACGGATTTTATCGCGTTTAATTTTACTAATTTTGATTCCCGACGTTTCGGGTGCTTTACAGCACCCATGGTCACGGGGGGGACTGAGGTGTTAGACGTCCCAATGTCATAGTTAGCCCGGCTGGCTACCTTCAGTTTTTTGAATATTAATTTTTGGCCCGATCTACGCAGAATGAGCTTACAGTATCTTGAAGTCTTGCAGTGGTATGTTTGGGTTTGGATTTAATTTCGTTAATTATAGGATCCCAAGCAGATGGCAGCACCCATCCATCTTCTCTCTATTGAAATTAGGATGTTTTTTAATTTCAATAGCCTCGCGTATCATCCTTGGTAGGAATCGGTGTTCTTTTGCGAGGATTTGTGGTCTATCAAATCTGATGTAATGGCGGGGACGATCTTGAACATGTTCACAGACTGCAGACTTCTCAGAGCGTCGGTGCCTCACGTCAGCTATATGTTCTTTCACGCGGGTTTTAATGGATCTTTTTGTTTGTCTTATGTAAGAGAGACCACATTCACAATCAAGCTTGTACACTCCTGCATCTTGTAGAGGGATATTACACTTGACGGATGGTAAAAATTGACTAATCTTCTTCGGCGGCTTGAAGTATGTTTTAATGGAAGCCCGCTTCAAGATGAAGCCAACCTTGTCTGTGACTCCTCTGACATAGGGTAGTACAGCAGGCACACGCTCGACTGTGGCCGGATTCACTCGGTCACTGTGACTTAGGCGCGGAACCCGAAGCTTGTTGTATTTTTGTAAATATTACAAGTCATAACTTGTTGTATCTAACTTTCTAACTATATATTTTACTAGCTGATACCCGCAACTTCGTCCGCGTTGCTTAATATATTATATTAACAAAGTTTTCGTATGTGCAAAGGAAAAACATCAAAAAGATCGCAAGCAAATTGCAAATTTTATTTGTAAACAATGTTATTCATTGCTCCGTTTGTAGCTAAAATATATAAATTATCAGGGTTAATAACGCGAGAGCAATCGACGCGACATACAGTTGACCGTGTGAAAAACCCCGGATAAAAATCGTTGTTTCTTAAAACTTTAATAACTTTATTGTAAATGAAGATATCGCAATAATTTTTTTTAGGTAAGGGCCAAGTGAAACTTAGAAGACCTAATTGAAATCTATCCAGTAATTTTCCGTGATTTTATTTATATATATATATATGTTAATAGGTCAGCGATTCTAAACGCTGGCTACAAGGTGTCGTACTCTCACGCGTCGAAGCTGTCGATAAAGACAGCTGCGCCTGCGCAGGTCATTTGGGACATCATACGCACTTGGGAGAAAACGCATCCTGTCAAAGCGGCCAAGTAAGTTGTTCTAAATTGATTTAGGCATTTTTCTTTTCTTTCCTGATCAGCCCGTGACAGTTCAGTGCCGGACATGGAACACTCTCATAGTAACAAGTTAAAGTTGCAGCCTATATATATATACGTCCCACTGCTGGGCACAGACCTCCTCTCATTTCTGAGAAGGTTTTTAGGACAAGGAAAAGTCCGTCGGGCTGCACCAAAGCGTGTGGGCGAACTTCACGTGCCTTCGAATTTTTTTCCTTATTTATCAGACATGCCGGTTTCCTCGCAATGTTTTCCTTCACCCCCGAGCACGTGGTAAATCAGCACTTAAAATTGCAATCAACAATTTCATTGTTGATTGCAATTTTTTGCTCGCGTACTGAGAAATTTACAGCGAGCGCTTAGCCCCTGAGCTACCACGGCAAGGATTTGTCATAATCGCCACTCCTGGCATTGTGTGACGCTGCTCTCCATCGCCATTAAAACATACTTCAAGCCGCCGAAGAAGATTAGTAAATTTTACCATCCGTCAAGTGTAATATCCTCTACAAGATGCAGGAGTGTACAAGCTTGATTGTGAATGTGGTCTCTTTCATAAGACAAACAAAAGATCCATTAAAACCCGCGTGAAAGAACATATAGCTGACGTGAGGCACCGACGCCTGAGAAGTCTGCAGTCTGTGAACATGTTCAAGATCGTCCCTGCCATTACATCAGATTTGATAGACCACAAATCCTCGCAAAAGAACACCGATTCCTACCAAGGATGATACGCGAGGCTATTGAAATTAAAAACATCCTAATTTCAATAGAGAAGATGGATGGTGCCATCTGCTTGGGATCCTATAATTAACAAAATTAAATCCAAACCCAAGCATACCACTGCAAGACTTCAAGATACTGTAAGCTCATTCTGCGTAGATCGGGCCAAAAATTAATATTCAAAAAACTGAAGGTAGCCAGCCGGGCTAACTATGACATTGGGACGTCTAACACCTCAGTCCCCCCCGTGACCATGGGTGCTGTAAAGCACCCGAAACGTCGGGAATCAAAATTAGTGAAATTAAACGCGATAAAATCCGTAAAAATAGTTTTATTCGATACCTAATTTGGTCAAACACACAGACCTGAAACTCAACTATAAGAAGATTTTAGAAGTACTTGTTCCGTTTGGGAATCTATCACGCTACCGAAGCGTCTTAATGTTTTATATGATTCTAATGTTATATTATGGCAAATTTTTTAAGATTTGCAATGTTTCTTATTATTAAGGATTTTTAGTTACCAAATAGCAAAAAATCGTATCCTATTCTAGCCTATCGGACATACGAGAGAAAGATAAGTCTGTTATCTATAAAATAGATCAAAGTAAGAACATTACACAAAAAACTTATTTCCTCTTATTTATAATTAATTTAAGATAGGTAAGATTAAACATAATAGGGCTAAGTTACAGCATATAACTGCATCACGAAAGAGTCGGCTCGACCAGGGAAGGATTACACACGAACAGAATACCAGCGTAAAGTATGGTGAGTGTAAAGAATCAGAAATAATTTTTACTGGACATGAGGCAAGTCCTCAAGGGTGACAACGCATCTGCATTTAGATTCTTAATTCTGGATAAATGTAGATCTATGGACCACAGCATCCACTCATCATCAGACGGACTGTGTGTTCATATATCGTCAGTTAAAGGCTCTTGCGCTACATAGCATAATTTATTGTTAAATAAACGAACTTAACGGTTTTATCGCGTTTAATTTGACTTGTGTATTTAACCCCGGGATGTGGATCCCGGGTCACGGGTAAGGCCCAATGGGTAGACTGTAAAGCACCAGAAACGCCTGGAATTAAAAGAAGTCAAATTAAAAGCGATAAAATCCCTAAAATTAGTTTAATTTAATATGGTAGTATTTTTGTAAATATTACAAGTCATAACTTGTTGTATCTAACTTTCTAACTATATATTTTACTAGCTGATACCCGCAACTTCGTCCGCGTTGCTTAATATATTATATTAACAAAGTTTTCGTATGTGCAAAGGAAAAACATCAAAAAGATCGCAAGCAAATTGCAAATTTTATTTGTAAACAATGTTATTCATTGCTCCGTTTGTAGCTAAAATATATAAATTATCAGGGTTAATAACGCGAGAGCAATCGACGCGACATACAGTTGACTGTGAAACACCCCGGATAAAAATCGTTGTTTCAAAACTTTAATAACTTTATTGTAAATGAAGATATCGCAATATTTTTTTAGGTAAGGGCCAAGTGAAACTTAGAAACCCTAATTGAAATCTATCCAGTAATTTTCCGTGATTTTATTTATATATATATATATATGTTAATAGGTCAGCGATTCTAAACGCTGGCTACAAGGTGTCATACTCTCACGCGTCGAAGCTGTCGATAAAGACAGCTGCGCCTGCGCAGGTCATTTGGGACATCATACGCACTTGGGAGAAAACGCATCCTGTCAAAGCGGCCAAGTGTTGTTCTAAATTGATTTAGGCATTTTCTTTTCTTTCCTGATCAGCCCGTGACAGTTCAGTGCCGGACATGGAACACTCTCATAGTAACAAGTTAAAGTTGCAGCCTATATATATATATATACGTCCCACTGCTGGGCAAGCTCGTGGTTGGGAACTGCAGTTTTTTTATTTTTAGACGTTATTAGGGTGACGCTGCTGCCCATCTTCTGATTTGTTTCCCTCTGTTGCCTCTTACGATACCCACGGAATGATAAAGGGTAGTGGATATTCTTATACCGTCAAGCTTGTCTTCGTCTGTCAAGCTTTTTGAGTTCCATCCTTCCATTACAGGCTATAAAAGTCCACTGCTGAACATAGTCCTACCCATAGATTACCTTATAGCAGAGATGTTGCCATAGTTGCCACCCTTGGCAACCGCAGTTTTTTCTGGTTGTTATTAGGAAGACGCCGCTGCCCATTTCCAGATCTGTTTCTCTCTGTTGCCTCTTACGACACTTACGCGATGATTTATTTATTTTATTCAAAAAGGCTTACAGAAAATCCAATACGCACACAAGGATAAATTTTACATGCAAAAAAATTTAAAAATTGCATCCATTCATAACAACAAAAATTAATAATTATAATTTATAAATTAATAATTAAAAATTAATAATCATAAATTAAATAATTATTAAATAATAGTTATATAAAATCTCGAAGCTTTTAGCAGCCCGTGTCAAGAAATTAAAACAGTAATAAAGCCAACTGAAACAATAAAGTTTTTTTTTTATAGGAGAGGGCACAAACGAGCATGCGGCTCACCTGATGGTAAGTGACTACCGCCGCCCATGAACAACTGCAACACCAGGGGAACCAGAGGAATTGCAGATGCGTTGCCGGCCTTTTAGCAAAGGAGTAAGCTCTTTTCTTGAAGGTCCCTAAGTCGTATCGGTCCGGAAAAATCGGCGGCTGGGATTAATCCGAATAATTCCTCAGAGCATTCTCCGTGGTAAATGCGATAAGAGATGCAACATCTCTTTGCAGCGCCAGTGAATCGAGCCGATCGGAAAGGACTCGGTCGTCGACGATTCGAGCCGCTCTGCGCTTGATGTAATCAAATGGAAGGAGCTGGTACTGGGGTGCCCCGGCCCAGAGATGGGAACAGTATTCCATGTGAGGCCGAACCTGCGCTTTGTAAAGTTGCAGGCGTTGAGCCGGCATGAAATACTGTCCCACTCTGCTGAACACGCCAAGCTTTTTAGAGGTCAATTTGGCCTTCTCTTCCAAGTGACCACGAAACTGCACTTTACTCGATATGTCGACGCCGAGGATTCCGATACTGGCTGAGGCAACAAGGGGATTGCCTTGAAACTGAGGAGATACGACAAAGGGGTCTTTTTAGCGGTAAACACGCAAACTTGTGTCTTCTGAGGATTAAACTGGACTAGATTTAGTCGCCCCCAATCCGAGACTTTGTTCAGCAAAGACTCGACTTCAGACACAAGTTTGTTCCGGTACTCGGCGACGTTTTCATTGTAATGAAGTTAAATTACAATCGGTTCAGTACAAGAGAGCAATGCCAGGAGTGTTCTAAGCTAGATTTTATTCGAACTTAGAGATTTTTTTGTAAATCGATAATTGATGAGATAATAATTTAAAATTAAAAGTTTTGTACAACCGATTTCAATATAAATTATTAAGAATAACTCAAAAACTATTGCTCAGACCTTGATCAAATTTATATGGGACCACATGTGAGGCATCAGCTTTCAAACAAAAAAATAATTATCGAAATCGGTTCACCCAGTAAAAAGTTATGAGGTAACACACATAAAAAAAAACATACAGTCGAATTGAATACCTCCTGTTGAAGTCGGTAGATAATATTAATGGTCTATGATGATTATCCTAAATCTAAGTTACACCCAAGAGCAGCCAGGGCAGGTCACTAGTATTTTATAAAAAAAGAGAAAGAATAACTGTAGTTATTCATTATTGTTTAGGTTAGAAGCTGATCCGGTTTCAAAGTACATCCTAAGGCAAGAGATAAAGACAGTAATAGATCTGAGCGAGAGGGGCGATGCGAATCCGACGAGTCGACGCGACGGCCGCCTCCGCTTCCAGTTCAATCCCGCGCCGTACTGGGGACCCGGCTCTAGAGCTGCCGTAAAGTAAGTAACACTAGATAAAATATAATAGAATAGAATAATTTAAAATTAAACATTTTGTACAACCGACTTCAATATAAATTATTAAGAATAACTTAAAAACTATTGGTTAGACTTTGATCAAATTTATATGGGACCATATAAGAAGCACCAGCTTTCAAATAAAAAAGAATCATCGAAATCGGTTCACCGAGAAAAAGGTATGAAGTAACACTCATAAAAAAAAAAGAAGAAAAAACATACATTTAAATAAAACTAGTTTTACGGATTTTATCGCGTATATTAACTTATGTTATATTCCCGACGTTTCGGGTGCTTTACAGCACCCATGGTCACGGGGGACTGAGGTGATTGACGTCCCGATGTCAGAGTTAACCCGGAGTACCTTCAGCTTTTTTAATTATTAGTTTTGGTCCGATCTACGCAGAATGAACTTACTGTGTCTTGAAGTCTTGCAGTGGTATGCTTGGGTTTAGTTTTAATTTTATTAATTACAGGGTCCCAAGCAGGTGGTAGTACCCAGCCTCCCTCTCTATTGAAATTAGGGTGTTTTTTAATTTCAATAGCCTCGCGTATCATTCTTGGCAGGAATCGATGTTCTTTCGCGAGAATTTGTGGTTTATCAAATCTAATGTAATGGCGGGGGCCGTCTAGGATATGATCACAAACTACAGACTTCCCGGAACGTTGGTGTTTCACGTTAGCTATGTGTTGTTTTTGTTGTAATGTATGTTTTTATTTAAATGTGTAGTGTTCGCGTAAATATAAGAAATCATTATAAAAAAACATACAGTCGAATTGAGTACCGTCTCCTTTTTTAAGTCGGTAGAAAATAGATTTTTTTTATCCCTAACAATCGACCTACATTGACTCGGCTGACCGCCATATTAACTTTATTACCAACCGATAGTACGTCGCTAGAGTTGGGCTATCAACTAGGGTTGTGCCCTGATATTACAGAATAAAGTAACAGTAAATAAGTACAGAAAGTCCACTGATAAGCATAGGCCTCCCTCACAGATTGGCTTATAAGGGGTCGTAGATTCCAACTTTTGGCAGGCGGGTTGGTTTTAATATGTAGCACGAATGGGTCGGCTCGACCGGGGAAGGATCACGCTCTCACAGAATACCAGCGTTAAATAGCAGCTTAACACTGCTGTGTTTCGTATGGTGAGTGTGGAGAACCGGAGACCCTTTTTACTGGAAAAGAGGCGTTCCATCTTAGTCCTCACGGCTGACAACGCATCTGCATTTTGGTTCTTAATAATATATAGATGTCTATGGGTCACAGCAACCACTTACCATCAGGTGGACTGTGTGCTCGTTTGTCACCCTATCCTATTAAAAAAAAAACTACAGTTTTTTTTCATGATTTTAAGTTGTTATCAGGAATATACTGCTGTCCATCTCCTATTTAAGTTTCCCTCAGTCGCCTCTTTAAGACACCCACGGGGCGATATGGCCTAGTGGATATTCTTACACCGCTACTATACGGTTGGTTATTCAATGCTTTAAAGTCAATTAACTTTTACCACTGCTCACAAAAACTCGGTCTTGGGAAGAACCAGCAAGAAACCCAGCGGGACTTTCTTTTCATTTTGTACAACACGCGAATGCATTGTTTTCACAACTAACTTCAAGTAGTGAAAGTTATGGCTGATTTACACAGGGACAGTAACTGGCTCCATTAATAATGTTGCGCGCCACTATTAATGTCTTGCACATGGCAACACTAGTTACCACTAGCGCCCTCTAGTATCGAGTAGCAGAACTAGGAGAGTCAAGATCCTTCTAGAAATTTCGGGACCGATATGTACTCGAACATTCTAGATGTTTCTACAGTAGAAGGTTCTGGAAAGTATCTGAGGCGCTATATAAGGCCGGTATAGACCACGACCGAGTCAGTATTGAATGGGCGATACAAGCGAATACTTCGAAGCGATACAACTGCGCACTAAAGTGATCTGTAGTACAATTGTGTTTTGTTATTAGTGTGGTTTAAAGTTGTAATTAGTGTTGTGTAATTAAAGTGCCAATTTTGGTAATTCACACGGCAGTTTTTAATTGTCACGAACCTCAAGCTCGTAACAATAACTTTGTAATGTTATTGTAAACTGTTAAAAATAAACATTTTATGAAGAAAACGACTTATATGAATTTCTACTATTAGCTTTACTTTTTCATTTGCGGGATAGATAGGGTATTATTATCAACATCGAAAAGTTTTTTAATCGTTTTTTTTTTGAATAGGTATCACTCCCTATAACGCTATTTGAAAATAAGTCCTTCAGTTACGATCTTCCTATTTGGACCCATTTTTAGTCGTTGTAGCGGTCAAACCGCGAACTCGCTTATTATGCTCATTATCAAGGAAGCTCACGTATTGTGACGGACAACTACGGAATCCTACCTCTACATTGTGCGTGACCCGACACGCACATGGCCAGTTTTTGGGTTGGTGAACTCGCAAGAGTTGAGTTGTTACCAGGAACATTCTCACAGAATACCAGCGTAAAATAGCAGCTTAACGCTGCTGTGTTTCATACGATGAGTGTAGAAAACCAAAGACACTTTTTACTGGAAACCAGGCATTCCATCTTAATCGTCAGGGGTGACAACGCATTTGCATTTTGATTCTTAATCCAGGATAAATGTATATGTCTATGGGCCACAGCATCCACTGTCCATCAGGTGGACTGTGTGCTCGTTTGTCACCCTAATCCTATAAAAAAAAGAACATGCCGCTGCCCATCTCCTATTTCATTTCCATCTTTCGCGTTTTCATCATAATACGCCGGTCTATGTAATAATAATAGAGATATAATATTTTTTCATTGCAGCGTTGGAGATGAAAAAATATCCAAGGCGATACGAAACCAAAACAAAAACAGCAACAAAGATCGGCGTGCAGAAAAACGCGGTCACTCACCGCAGAGTGACGAGGATACCATAAAGAAGCTTACCCTATCTGAACACACAGACGTGTAAATAAAATTAAAAATACTGTCATGTGTTTTTTTGCTATCTTCCTTTTATTTAGAATAACTACTGAGACTACCTATTTACATGGTAGAGCGAGCCAAGCTGCAGCTATAAATTCTGCTCTCTTTTTAAAAAACGTTACCCCCACACTAGGATTTTCTCCTGTATCGTGGAGGCAGTTTACAAACATAAATTGCACGAGGACAAACATCCAGACTCGGAACAATTATTTGTAGGCCATACAAATACTTGTTCCGTGCGGGATTCGAACCCGCGGCCCCCAGCGCAACACGAATGGGTCTGCTCGACCAGGGAAGGACCACGCGCTCACAGAATACCAGCGTGTTTCGTATGGTGAGTGTGGAGAACCGGAGACCCTTTTTACTGGAAACGAGACATTCCATCTTAGTCCTCAGGGGTGACAACGCATCTACATTTTGATTCTTAATTGATGATAAATATAGATGTCTTCAGGCCACAGTATCCACTTTCCATCAGGAGGACTGTGTGCTCATTCGTCAACCTTTTTCTATTAAAAAATATAAAAAACTGATCCTCGTTAAACAATAACTTGTATAAAATGGTCTCACAAATTATTTCTATTTATCCAAAGCCTCGATGGTCTAATGGTCAAGAAATTCTCTGTTGCAGCCCCGAGTCTTTGGTTGACTGCCTCGTTAGTCTAATGGCTGTAAACGCAATTGGCGATCATGAGACCCCGGGTCAGGCCAAAATCAGTTATTGGATTTGGCTGTGGTTCACCCTCGTGCCTCTGAAAGCACGTAAAGCCGTTAATGCTTCGCCTGATCCGGTCGTGTCGGATTACCGTCCCATCGAACTATGAGAGTGGGAGAATATAGAGTACACCTGTGCTTGCGCATACACGAGCAGTGTAATCCCGTCCTGCGCAGATGGCTAGTCTGGGTTGAAACTGGCCACCATGACCGAAATACGGTTTGGAGAAAATTATTATTATTACTTTAGTTTGTGTGGTGGTGATGACATATGTCGTCTCGTGTCGTAAGAGAGCGTAAGAGAATCCACTATCCCATATCATCCCGTGAGTGTTGTAAGAGGCGACAGGAGGAACTGAAACGGGAGGTGGAGCAACATCTTCCTCATAACTTAAAATAATAAACTGCAATTGCCAACCCGCCTTCCAAGCGTGGCATCTATGGCAAATATTCCGCTCTATGAGGCAATGTATAGGGTTCATATTCAGCAGTAACCTTTGATAGGCTGTAATGATGAGAGCGATATCACGTTGATATTTTTTTCCTAGTTTAGCAATCACAAAAAAACAAAAATATAATAATAAAAAATTGACAAATGGCGGGAAAACAAATGAAAAAAACATGTGTGCAGTCACAGAATAAATAACAGTACTACGTAGTGCAGTTCACACGCGGTAGATGTGAAACATTCAAAAAAACTAAACTTCGAGAGAATGAAACGAATGCAGAATGGAATCAGGAGTAGGATTTATCTCATTCTCTCACAGGCTAAATCCTATACAGTCCGTGCGGATAAAGAATGGGATTAGAAATGGCTGCTCATCGAGTAGCGAAAACTCACTAATAACGGTATATATAACGTTATATTATTCGATTTATTTGAAATTTTGTTTTAATGGGAAAATATTTTGAAATAATTGTATATATAACTAGCGACCCGCTCTGGCTTCGCCTGGGTGGCATCTAATTGACTACTTAAGATAATAATTAAAGAACATTTATTTTATCTTATCAATATTTCGATTTTAATGACATCTCTAAATTATTCGGATAAAGTTGATTCTAGATCACTCCTGGTATTACTCTATATTTGTTCATAAAGTTTTATTACAATCGATTCAGCCATTCCGAAGATTAGCTCAGACAGACAGACGAACAAAAATTTGAAAAAAACCTGGCCAAGTGCGTGTTGGGCCACGCACAGTGTGGAGGTAGGGTTCCGTAGTTGCTCGTCACAATACGTGAGCTTCCTTGATAATGAGCATAACAAGTGAGTTCGCGGTTTGACTGCTATAGCGACTGATAATGGGCTCAATTAGGAAGATCGTAACTTAATATAAAAACTAAAATAGGAAAGGGAATAGGAAACTAAAATAGGAAGAGGACTTATTTTCAAATCAGCCTTAAGTATAGGGAGTGGTATTCAAAAAAGATTTAAAAAAACTTTTCGATTTTGATAATAATACTCTATCTATTCCGAAAATGATAACGTAAAATAGCAGCTTAACACTGCTGTGTTTCGTATGGTGAGTGTAGAGAACCGGAGACCCTTTTTACTGGAAAAGAGGCATTCCATCTTAGTCCTCACGGGTGACAACGCATCTGCATTTTGATTTTTTATTGAAGATAGATGTAGATGTCTATGGGTCACAGCAACCACTTACCATCAGGTGGACTGTGTGCTCGTTTGTCACCCTATCCTATAAAAAAAAAAAAAAAAAAAATGAAAAAGTAAAGCTAATAGTAGTAATGCATATAAGTCGTTTTCTTCATACAATGTTTATTTTTAACAGTTTACAATAACATTACAAACTTATAATGCAGCTAGATTTAGGTCATTTTCTATGGAGTTGTAACGAAATTTTTAAAGTGCATTTTATATGTTGATCGACTATTACTCGTTAATTTCATAGTTCTACTTAGCTGTGATAGTTTTCCTTTTAACTTCATTATTCAAACTACTTTTGTGTATACTTGGACAAATGACTAATGAAAAATATCACTTTAAAGTTAAATATTTCGCGAACGGACACCTGAATCGAAAATATGTTGTTCCACACCCTCAATGTTTTTGTAAGACCTATTCAAAGATACCCCACATGATGGAATAGACGGGTAAAAAAAAATCATCCTCCATTTACTTGTATGGGAAGTACCCAAAATAAAAATGTTTTTTAAGATTTTATTTCACAGACTTCTAGGCATGATTAATATCTATAACTATGCCAAATTACAGATTTGTAGTACCTAGGGTCTCTGAGCAAAACCGCGGACGGACGGACGGACATGTCGAAACTATAAGGGTTCCTTGTTGTGTAACTACGGAACCCTAAAAATGGTTACTCATGTCTCAATAGCATGTAAATATATTATACAAAAATATTAACAAATAAAATCAACAATAATTATAAAGAAAACTCTCAGAACGCATCGTAGCTCAGAACAAGAAAGTTATTATACTCTTTGAAACAATCGGACTGATTTTTTGTAGTTTATGGCATTTTGTTATCATTGAAGTTATAGAACGTACGAAAAAGCCAACTATTGAAATTAATAAACATCCTAATTTCAATAGGATGATACGTGAGGCTATTGAAATTAGAAAACATCCTAATTTCAATAGAGAGGGAGGCTGGGTACTACCACCTGCTTGGGATCCTGTAATTAATAAAATTAAAACTAAATCCAAGCATACTATTGCAAGACTTCAAGACACAGTTAGTTCATTCTGCGTAGATCGGACCAAAATTAATAATTAAAAAAGCTGAAGGTACTCCGGATTAACTCTGACATCGGGACGTCAATCACCTCAGTCCCCCGTGACCATGGGTGCTGTAAAGCACCCGAAACTTCGGGAATTAATAAAATAAGTTAATTAAATGCGATATAATCCGTAAAAGTAGTTTTTATTCAATAAATATTTTGAATATAGTCTGTTCACAAAGATAGTATCGGTACACCCGGTCCAAGCCAAAAATCTTAATAAAAAAATCTGTACACCAGGAAGCGCACTTATTATTTTTTATTGTGTTTGTTAAATAAATGTATTTCTATTGTTATTGTAATAAATTACGAATAAAAATAATAAACACAAGTTAGGTACCAAAGAACCTTTCACTACGGCATTTCATTTTAAAATGCCAAATTCTCCTGCGGGTGTACGCTACAAGAGGCGACCTTTGATGTCGCGGAAGCGTCTTTTACCAGATGCGGCACGTGCCAAGGCGGCGTTCACATAGGCGACCGTATCTAAGCGAAGACTATACATGTGAAGTCGGCTAACACGCAGTGGGCTAGCGCAACTGATCTCTTGAACACAGTTGAAAAAGAGAATAACAGTTGTGAAACGTATGTGCTTGTGCAGAGTAACGGCGGGAGCCTTGCGGGGCAGTTGGCGCAACCGGCGTGTCAGCGCAATTCGCTTCGCTTAGTCTGCTGTATGCATAATGCTCTATGCGATATAGCCATAGCGTTATTTCCTGATACAGACTTGTATGTCATTTGCGGCGATTTGAGCACATAAACAATCGCCTGCCACTACAAAACTCACACATAACAATTAAAGCAATATACTAACAATTTCACACACACATAGATACATTGTAACAGTATCGCACGGCTCGGTGACGGCGATAACTCGGATCAGTCGCTCAACCGATCTGCATATTGTATGAAGGCCTCTGTTGGTAAACAAATCCGAAAAAACACGACCGTTATTATTGTAATTTTTAAGTTTATAATTTATATTTTTAAAAAGAAGTAAATATTAAGAATGCATAGAGCAATATGGACCACCGGTGGATCAGAGGGGACTAGCCATAGCGTTTTTATCCGATACAAGATTGTTAGACATTTTTTGCGGGAGGAAATCCGCACAAAAACAATCGTCCGTCACTACAAAACTCAACACAGAACAGAACCGCACATAATAATTAAAACAATAAACTAACTTTTTCACACACCCATATATACATTATAACAGTATCGCCTATTATTTATTCTGTGGTATCGCTTGGTGACAGCGGCAACTCGGATATAGACTCGGATCAGTCGCTCAACCGATCTGCATAATGTATGAGGTTCTGACGGCTAAAGGTGTCTTGGCCGCAGTGAAAGGGAGGTCTTACCAGGAGTCTCGGCGGTAATAACGAAGACATCGTCCAGCGTTGAAAGAGGATTTATTTAGCGAATCATTACAATTTATATAGGTAGTTGCACTGTGGTCAGTCCAGTCGCTGATTTACGTCATTGCTAATATTATTCAACAAAACCATTGGTGTACGTGAGTTCTGGTAACGCGGTTACAGTGTCGCTGCGTTGCAATGTTCTGAGCTGAACAACTTGCAAGCACTAAATCAACTATGAAGTTTGCGTTGCTCATATGTTCATTGTTTTTATTGTTAATATTTTGTTTTTATTTTTAATATTATTATTTTAATCTTAGTATTGTAAAATATACTCGTTGTTATAATATTGCGTTTATGAATATTATGTAATTTATCAATTTATTACATATTACAATCTTAACTACTTATTGCACGCCTCATAACGCAAAGCGTTATTAGGTGTGTATTACTCTCGACACGTCAAGATCAAGCAATTTTGTGGTCGAAAAATGCCTCTATCATAACCATATTGCACTTATACGATACTATAAGTAGCCGTACATCAAGAAAACACTCTAATTAATCCATCTTATATTTTCTAAAAAATCATTTTAAATATTGCTACTTTGATAAAAAACGGTTTGAAAAATAATTTATGTGAACGTCCGGATGTTGATTTTGTATGTAGTCACGATAACTCCCAAAAAAATTGACGTTTCGAGACCGGGTTTTTTTTAATTAGCTTCAGAATTACATCAATTGGTTTCCAATTTCATATCAATAGCCTAGTACGCGTTCTTTGTTAATAAAATGATTTTCAAGTTTTATAAATTTTATTGCTATAAAAATTTTAAAGGCGCTTTCATTTTTTTCTTTAGCCCTTAATAGACAAAGGACAAATTCACCATACAGCCTAAATCGATTTTATACTTTGTGTAATTGATTTATTTTGGTAATATATTTTTTTCATCAAAACTAAATGAAACGCTCATGCGGCGTGCCCTTTTGGATTTTCCAAATGATTTGATTAATACAGTTTATATATGTTTATATCACTAAAATAATCAATTATGGTTATATAGGTTAGGTAGCTAACATTTAGAAATCAACAGACTTAAGCTGTGTCCTAATGTATTTGTCATACGCGTGGCCTACCTCCACGACGTTCCGATCGTGATTAATGGCGGTTTGTATTTGATTTTTCTCCGGTCCGAGCAAAGACGGGTGGAGTCAGTTTGTATAAGCCATCAGACCGCGCGGACACCAATTAAAAATAATTATTGCCGGCAGACTACTGTCAATACGAACAGATTTTGTACGGAGCGAACTAAATCCCTTGTCTGGAGCGGATTGAACTCGACCATGTGTTAGCACTATAACAGTAAAATGTATATTATAACTAATGAACGTGCAGCCAATAATGGATTTATTGGGTTGGGTTTGAAAGTAAGTCGCCTGAATTTGAGGATTCTGTCACTGTGGGGGGTCAAGGGGGTTTATCTGAAGCACCCCCATGCGATTATTGCTGCCGGAGCAGCTTCGAAGTAATTTTAATTATTTTGTAAAAATATTGGTAAATCACTAAACGTGAAATGGAACTTACATTTAACTAAATTCTAACATTTTTGACCTTGAATCTGTCAAAATCATCTCAAAATGTGTAATGATGTGTAAGTTGAATCACTAGGCTGGCCATTTTGTTGACAGTGACAGATATGCGTTTACGTCATTCCGTTGCTTCCGAGTTTACGTGAATGTGCTCCCTAACGTTTTTATCTGTCTCCTCCTGTTTTTCGACGACTTCGCTAAGGTTCGCTAATTTCGCAAAGATCATTTTTTATAAATGGTGGCAGCTATAAATTATGTTTATAAATTAAAGTAATTCTAAAAGTTAATATTTTGGTTAGCGAGCGAAGCGAGTTCGGGACTTGGGGCACCCCGATTTGGACAGGTTAGTTTAGAAGGGGATCCCCTCGACGCCATCCCCTTCGTAATTATTTTTTTACAAACCACTCAGAATTAGGAGCCCCGCAAAGCGGGGCTCCGTCGACCATGCTTCCCTCGACTACACCACGTTGAGTGGCGTGGGGCTTCCTTCCCTCAACTCTCTCCCCCCATAAATCAGGTTTATATTGTCAAAAACATTACGAAAACATAACTTCAAAATGAGATTTTTAAAAATTTATAAAAAAAAACTAAGGACGTCTGGCAGGGGGGGGGGAAGTGGGGGACGATCTACAATCCCTTCCCCCTCCCCGCCACCAGAAACAGAAACAGAAACTTTTTTATTCAATATAGATTATAAATAATACTTATTGAAAGTCACTCTTTTGTCTAATTACCACTGGTTCGAAAAAAAACCTCTGTCCTGGGAAGAACCAGCAAGAAACCCAGCGGGATTTTTTTTTAAATAACAGCTTACAATCATGTATATTACACAATTAACCACACAAAACAAATTAGAAACAGCCTGGCAGCGAACACCTCATTCCCAGGGGTTATTATCATCCATAAATTCCTTAACATTATAATAACCCTTTTTATACAAACTATGTTTAATAAAGTTTTTGAATTTTGAGCAGGTCGAATTTTGTATATTTTCTGGGATTTTGTTGTAAAAGCGTATACATCGCCCCAAGAATGAATTACTGACTCGGTGGAGTCGAGTAACTGGTACTACTAGCTTGTGTTTGTTCCTAGTATTTACAGAATGAATATCACTTATTTTTGTATAACTACTTTTATTTTTGTGTACGTACATTACATTTTCATAAATGTATTGACCACCCCTCCCACCCCCAATTCAGGCGACTTACTTTCAAACCTTACCCGATTTATTTTCATCCTGACTCAGCCAACGCATTAACACTATTTAAAAATATTTAATTAATTTATAGTTAATATTTCATAGGGTCACATCCATTGACTTATATATTACCAGCGTAACATCTCACAAAAAATCTTTACATACTCGTTCGCGAGGAAATACCTACAAACGAAAATGAAGTATTCTGAACCGATAATAACTGCATTAAAGCAGAATGCAATAATAAATAAGTAATAAAATCTACTATGAATTACTTATTGGAGAAAATCTTTTCAAGATTAAAGAAGTTGACAAACAAATGCATTTTTAGAATTCTGATAATATATATTTAATAATTTAATTTCAATCAATTAATAGGCCAATTAATTGTGCAAACCTCAGAGTAATATGTATAATTACTATAAGGTGCAAACCAAAAAAAATATACATAATTAACATTTTCGAGTTTCCTCCGATACACGACAATAATTATATTATTTTTGTATCTAATTTTTAAAATGGCAATCTAAAATAAGGTAAAGGAAAGAAACAGCGATATCTTTTTCTCGCTTTATGTGCCCAACACCAACACAACTACGAAATAATTATGATTGTTTGCATTGCAAATTTCTCAGATTTCGATTTCATACAAAGACGTATCAGCCTTTATTATAGTATAAAATAAAACGTTTGTAATTGTTAAAGGTACTCTTTAATAGAGTAATAGAGGAATTATACAAATAATTACAATAAATTCACAAATTCTTAGTGATACATCAAATCAATATCCAGGGAAACTATGTCCTCTGATCAATAGTAGAGTGTCTTTGTCTTGGTCTACACCGCACGTGTTGTTCGTTTATCGTTTTATCAATTAATTGTGACATGTTTATTGACTTTTGAACTCTTTTTATTGTTTATCGACAGAAAGTGTTGTGAGGAAATGTTTCCATTAACGATAAAAGTGAATATTATTCTTTTAATTGTATTTTTATTGCAAACTACTGCTTATGGACAAGATAGAACGGTGAGTTTTTTAAAAATATATGCATGTGCATGTGTTTTTAATTACAATAAAAAAACAGAACCACTCTCGACAAATACACCATTGGTGACACCTAGGTATTGAAATTCAATGTTTTCTCTGATCAAATGATTTGTCTCAAAAGAGAATATCTCCTACATTTATCTAATTGATATTTGTAAGCATTAAATAGGGCAATCTATAGGGAAGGCCCATGTTCAGCAGTGGACCTTATGGGCTGTAATGGATTGATGGATGAAAATTATTATAATTATTGCACTGCAATAGAAAAGTTTCATTTATTTCAGAGAGGGTAGAAAATATTAATTGGCAAGAAAATGTTATTTTAAAAAATGAGTTTTAAAATACATTATTTTTATTTAATTGACAAAATACATATTATAAAGATACAAAATCACTCAATTCCTTTTATTTTATTTTTGTATTATCTAAATAATGTGATGTAATTTATATTGTGTAATAAAATTTGTATAACATTCTTAAAAAATTTACATAGTTTTGTGAAAACACTGGAATATAATTTGTTTCTAGATCTCTTCAAAACTCAATCCTGGATGTGAGGACTGCGGTTTAAACTCTACCTTAATTTATGTCAAGGCAGAAGGACTGAAAGATACCATACATCAAATATGGGATTTCACCCAAGGTATACCTACAATGATATTGGCAGTAGGAGGAATCAACTCATCTATTGACATTAATTGGAATGGTTCAAAGCCAAATAATTTCTCAATGGTTGGAAAACCACGTTACAGTTGTGCTACAGCTATTGATAAGGTGAGTTAAATAATTTTATATCTTGGATGACCTAATTATATTCCTGATGATATTGTTTACCTCACTTGATCAGTGTCTTTGGACATTGTGTTCCTTTGTTTTTTTTTTATATAAGAGGGTGCAAACACATGCATACGGCTCACCTGATTGTGACTAAAGCTGACCATAAACATCTGCAACACAGCCTAATTTAATAATTTATGGCAATTGCTCAAAGATTGTCACAAAGCATAGACTTTATTCATCAGTGGACTTATTGTGATGGACTATAATCATGAAAATGTTCATATGAAAGTATCTACATTTAATTAACTAACAAACAATCTATTTAAAATAAGTAACATTATATCATAAAATACATGTATTAAATAAAATTCAAACCCAACTTTAACTAAAATTTATAGTAACATACAAATATGTTATAGAAAACAGATGGTCCCCTGCATACAGAGAATAGCGTATAAGTTTACATTAAAGTATGACTCGTGCCCTAGATATGTTGTTTCAAAGTAAAATAGTTCTTACAAATAATGCATTAAAATGAATTATTGTAAAACAATTCGGTTTTTAATGTGATAACATATTGATAACTCATTTGAAACTACATATATTTGATTTGTGAGATCTCCATGCAACTTCAAAAATTCCTGTACTATCTTAACTTATGCTGTAATTAAAAATTCATTCACTTTTTAAAATTCATAAAACATATTGCATTTATCCTTGTTTCATAGTGTTTAAACATTAAAACAAAAAGGAAAAACTAAAGTAAAAGTAAAGTAAAGCCTTTATAATATGTCCCATTTCTGGGCACAGGCCTCCTCTCATTTCTGAGAGGGTTAAAGGACAAGAAAATGCCACCCCAATTCTTGTTGGTGGGCTAAACATGTCTTTGAAATATGTTTTGAATTTTGAACAACATGCAGGTTCCCTCACAATGTTTTCCTTCACTGTCAAGCATGTGATAAATCAACACTTAAAATTATAATTAACAACTTAAGTGGTGCCAGCAGAGATCAAACCGAAAAGAATAAAATTATGATTAGAATATACTAATAATACATAATTATATTATTTTTGTTATTGAAGGCAGTTTTTACTTTAATAAATATCAATTATTTGAATCCTTTTGAGTGGACTCACCGATAACACAACCTTAAGGCCGGCCACATACATACGGAATTCCGAACGAGTTGGCCACACACATATGGAATCCCGTTTTGCCCGCAAAATTTCGAATGGAAAACTACAGTATGTGTGTGACGAGTCATAGATTTTATATGGACTTCCTGCGTTCGGAATCCCGAATCGGAATTCTGAAACGGAATTCCGTATGTATGTGGCGGGCCTAAGGTTACAACTAGAATGTCAGCTAAATAATTACATTAAGAATGTCAACTCTTATTTTTCCACCCATAGAGGTGAAACATTTTTTAACCTAAGTGGGGCCATCATTGAACCCAATTTAATAATAAAAGAATCATTAAAATCTCCTTTCTTGAAGTCTACAAAAATGTTTATGGAACAAGAATGATTTAATATTTTTAATTTTGCAGATAATTATGTCAGATAAGGCTTCCCTGATAATATGTCATCCTTTTTCACTGATCAATGCAGTAAATCAACTTTAATTTACCTTTTTTTTTTATAGAATAAGGGTGACAAACGAGCACACAGTCCACCTGATGGTAAGTGGTTGCAGTGGCCCATAGACATCTACATGTTCTTTAAATTTGTCCCTAGCTACTTTGCCTGTGCACCAAGTTCAGTTAATATTGATAATATATTATCATCAGCCTGTTTAATGCTGGACAGCCTATGTCCAGCATTGGACATGACCTCACCTCCTATCGTTGTAAAGAGGATTTGCATTACCTTGCGTATGCACCAAAAACATGAAACTTGTTGTGAATAAGTCAGACATGTTTTGTTGGTGGTTGCATTTGCACTCCCCGAAACTGTAAATTTTGCGACGTATTTTATGATTCGTTTCTGTTAGCGTTCGCACTCAATAACAACTTATATATTATTGTTTATGTTTGACATTGGGTCGGTCAAGCTTTATGTTCGCACTGTTGCTTGATTTGTCTCACAATTTGTTTTAATGCTTGTTTTTTATGTTATCCAAAAAGGTTGGTAAACAAGGAGTGGATACAAATAGATACTTTCAAATATATAGGTATCTGGCACTATTTCTATAATAAAAAAGGAATGTTTTTTTGTCCCATTTGTAGTTCTTTCTATACCATTTATACAATTACGACGTCATTTAGTGAGTTATTGCGCCCGCGTAGGTATATGACAAAAGTTAAATGGTAGTTTGTTTGTTTTTTTTTATAGAAGAGGGGCAAATGAGCATTTTATCCATACCCATACATTATCACTATGTTTTGTCCATACTTTTTCTAAAGCCTAAATCGATTTTGTTCCTGAATTGAAATTAAATTCTAGTTTATATTAATGCCATTGGCATTCATATAAACTTTTGTTAATTATTGAACTAAGAAAAACCTTTCATTTTAAAATGCTACAGATTAATAACTAACCATATAACCTCAAAAAACGTATTGCATAATTATTAGATTCTCCATACTTCTAAAAATATACTGAATGTCGTAATTTGTTATATTTAAATAGACAAATTTAACAATATATTTGATAAAGTAATGTCATAATAGATTTTACTAGTCCATGCATGTTAGGAGAGTCGCCATTGTTCTTTAGTTAGTAGGCTCTACCTAGCATTATTGCCTATGCCTAGTAGTACATCTGAGTAGCCCATTTCTGCAGATAAGAAGCAGCGCATCCATTGCTCACCAGTACTGATAAATAGGGTGCCAGTCGCCATGGCCGAAATCAGCTGCCTGACGGCCCTCGCTGCATAGGAGACAGGAAGCATGTCTCTATCAAGTGTTCATTCTCATTTATTCAACAGCATTATATATCGACTGCTTCGTTGGTGAGGTCCCGGGTTCGAATCCCGAATCAGACTCAAAAAAATCAGTTATTTAGTTTTGCTGTCAACAAATTCTCAGTTGTAGCCCGGAGTCGGGAAGTTGGCGGTGTCTCGTGCTGTGCCCCGGAAAGCACGTAAAGCTGTTGCACTTGCAATAGCTTTCCGAGTCCTGATTTCTCTCTGATCGTGTCGGATGGCCTTCTTATCTCGTCCCATATAACCTCAAAGGTGGGAAATATATGGTACTGTGATCGTTACACCTGACAATGAAGGCAAATTCTCCTTACAATGGGTGAGGCCCATTATCACCTCTAGACTATGGTGTTAAGGAGAAACAATTTTACAGATTTACGAATACGACGACTTGGAAGACATAGGGCGCTTCGACGTGAACCGTCCGTATCGTATGCAGACGCTGAAGAATGTGTCGTGGGAGTTGAAAGAGAGTGTGCTCACCAGTAAAAAGGTCATGGTGAGGCTGCGTGGAACTCTGCGCGACAAGGAGAGAAGAGGCACTATCGATATGAAGGTCAGTAATCTTGGGAAATATTGTGACGTCTTGATAGTGGGTAACCAATTGGCTATGGGCCATGAGTTCTATATTTTTTTATATAATAAGGATGATAAACGAGAACACACTCCACCTGATGGTAAGTGGATACTGTTGTCCATAGACATGTACATTTATCCTCGATTATAAGTCAAAATGAAAAGCGTTGTCACCTTTGAGGATTAAGACGGAATGTCTCATATCCAGTAAAAACGAGTCTTCGATTCTCAGCGCTCACCATACGAAACCGAACTGCTATTTTACGCTGGTATTCTGTGAGAATATTTCCGTACGCATCAAGTTTTGGTATGATTCTGTCACCAATTTTAATTTTTATATCAGAGCAGTACCAGGGCGACCGAGTTTTGCTCATCGTTAAAGAATATAGTTTTTTTTTTCACGTAACTAGAAAAACTTGGAAACTAATTCAATATCTAAATACAAAATTAAATTTTTTAGAGCCGTTTCGAAACCAATTACATATATATTTTGAGATTCGAACTAGCGCCCTCCGCCGTGGTAGATCTATTTTTATAGAATAAGGGCGACAAACGAGCACACAGGCCACCTGGTGGTATGTGGCTGCTATGGCCCATAGACATCCACAATTATCCTCGATTAAGAATCAAAATGCAGATGCGCGTGGTCACCTCTAAGATGGAATGCCTCGTAATCAGTAAAAAAGGTCACCGGTTCTCGACACTCACCATACGAAACACAGCAGCATTGAGCCGACCCATTCGTTCTACAACCATAATGTAACTGCATCTTAGTTCTATCACGTGTATCTCTAGTAGTATCACGCGTACGCTCTAACCATTGTTCTATTGAGAAGACGATCTCTGTAGCGAAATTAACAATATGGCGCGGGCAAGTCAAGGTTATTGCTTTCTACGTGAAATCTAAACATTTTCCTATAAATGAGGACTAGCTCAATCAATTTTTCGTCCCCGTAAATTTCACGGAAATCGTTGAGCCGTTTTCGAGAGGGTGATTACGATTAAATATTATTTGTATAAAAGTATAGGATTATTTAAGTATTAATGAAAACGTCCGGTCCGGAGTAGTGCCACCATGGAGGACGGAGCTTCTGAAGGACTTCTAATACTGGTTTTCCCGCGCTTTTAGAAGCTCCGCTGTAATGCCATCCTCGCTCGGGGCGAGTAGGTTTTTAAGGTGCTGGAGAGCCACTCTAATCTCGCTTAAGACTGACGTCCGAGATATCACCGGAATAGTGTCGGATAAGATTTGCTTTTGGATCGTTACTCACACAAGCGTGTGACTCCAACTATGACGTGGCCCATAGAACCTCTCAATCTCACTCAAAATCTCAGGTGTCCCGGAAACAATGCTGCCACATTCGGTCTTCAGTTTCGACAGTTGGCTCTTTCTGGCAGACACATCTCTGGCAGAGACTTTTGAACCCTGGTTCCGCTCGATCTCTTCTTCAATACGAGCTGTATTGAAGTTACGTAAGTCCCGCCGCATGTATTTGGAGATCTGTCTGTTCAGTTGCCTATATGCTGTCAATCTGCTGAAGACTGCAGCTTCATTTCCCGTATAACAGCCATGAGATTAAGAGTGTGATCGGAGAGTTTTTGTGTTCTTCTGCGGTGGGTCTTGCAAAACTTAGCTCCGACCGCATGGACAGTTTCCACGAGCTTGTCATTCATATCGTCCACTGCATTGGAATCTTCTAGGCACTGAAAACGGTTTTGTAACTCGAGCTGAAAGGTTTCGGGACTTTGGATTAGAGCACGAGGGGGATGGAGCATTGACTTCATTAGACGATCCAAGAGCAAGTCTTATCCGACACTATTCCGATGATATCCCGGACGTCAGTCTAAGCGAGATTAGAATGGCTCTCCAGCACTTTAAAAACGGCAAGTCCCCGGGCGAGGATGGAATTACAGCGGAGCTTCTGAAAGCGGGTGAAAAACTGGTACTTAAAGTCCTCCAGAAGCTCTTTAATTCCGTCCTCCATGGTGGCACTACTCCGGAGGCGTGGAGCAGAAGTGCGGTGGTTTTTTTCTTCAAGAAAGGCGACAACGCTCTCTTGAAGAACTACAGACCTATTTCCCTTCTGAGCCGCGTCTACGTGCTGTTTTCAAGAGTCATTACGAATCGTCTCGCACGCAGACTCGACGACTTCCAGCCTCCCGAACAAGCTGCTTTCCGAAAAGGCTTTAGTACCATAGACCACATACACACCCTAATTGTACAGAAGACAGAAGAGTATAATCTGCCACTTTGCCTTGCGTATGTGGACTATGAGAAAGCCTTTGATTCCGTCGAAATTTGGGCGGTGTTACAGTCCCTTCAGCGGTGCCAAGTTGACTGTCGGTATATCGAAGTGCTGAAGTGTTTGTACAGTAGGGCTACGATGGCTATCCGAGTACAGAATCAGAGTACGAAACCCATCCAACTGCAGAGAGGTGTAAGACAGGGTGACGTTATATCTCTGAAACTCTTCACCGCTGCATAGGAAGACGTTTTCAAGCTACTGGACTGGAAAGAATACGGTATTAACATCAATGGCGAGTACACCACTCACCTTCGATTTGCCGACGATATAGTCCTTATGGCAGAATCGCTGGAGGACCTAAGCATTATGCTCAATGACCTCAATAGTGTCTCCCAACGGATAGGTCTTAAGATGAACATGGACAAAACAAAGATCATGTTTAATGTCACCCTATTAATTTCATTCAACGAGGCGGTCGCTGGTCTGTGCCTTATTAGCGCTATTTGCTATATTGTATTAAGGTACGCGGCTTTAGATGGTTTCTGATGTTTATAATGGCCACTAGATGGTTTTGACGACCTGGTAAAACATGCAGGAAGTCGATGGATGCAGGTCGCTCAGGACATTGCTTTGTGGTATTCCTTGGGGGAACCTATGTTCAGCAGTGGAGTTGTGATGAGCTGTAATAATGATGATGATGATGAAAACTTTGTTTTACTTGTGTGGTGATGGCGTAAGAGTATTCATCACCATAAAAGAGATATCTAGCCTAGTCCTAGTTTTGAAGAAGAATAATATATGGTTGACAATAACGCTTGAGGAATGTTGATTGCTGCTTAATGTTTTTAAAATGATTTTTAACATTAATTGTGCAACTTACGTTAATGTTAAAAACAAGAGTAAAGTTTGGTTTCTATTTCAGTTTTGGTTCCAACACCAAAATCAGTATATTTGGATCCTTATCAATTCATGCCCGCATTTGAGAGTTCCAAACAACTGTACGAGGACTTTTTCTAAATCGTCTATTTTTGTGGACTTATGATTTCGATTTAAATAGTTTAGAAGGCACGTTTTTCAGTATTTGCTAAATGTTACTGTAAAATACTTTATGTCGTTGCCTTGAGTACAATAAAAATGAATAAAATTGATAATAAGTAGTTAGTCATGTTTGCTATCGGCAAAACATTGAAAAATGACATAATTATTAATTTACAAGCATTAAGAACAGATATTACCAACGTGTAATATGAATGTGCACTGGAGCAAACTGATTACTTGTGTAAGCGATAGATACCCCAGTGAGCTGACGGAGATAAACATTGATGCACTTTTACAAATGAATTTGACCTTTTTATTTTTTAATCTTTTGTGAAAACGCATTATGAACATGCTACTATAAGTTATGCCCGTATCTGCTAATTTATCGGATTTCATCTCGTTAGTAAAGTAAAATATCACGGTAAAGTTATTTACGTAGTATTCCTAGCACATACCTCATCTCATTTCAGGATTTAGGGCAAGGAATTGTCCTCCGCCCCAATGCGTGTAGACAGACGGACTTCACTGTCTTCGAATTTTATTTCTCAGACGTGCAGGTTTCCTCGCGATGCTTTCCTTCATCGCCGAGCATGTGGTAAACTATCACTTAAATCGCAATTAACAATTTACGTATACTAACGTATCTGCTAAATTAGTCATCGGATTATCAAGTGTCATATCTCAAACAATTTGTCATAATTGCTCGGGTAATATAAACTACTAGCAATTTGCCCCGGCTTCGCACGGGTGATTTCTGGATCTCGACAACAGCGCAACGTACCGAGTCCAATTATGAATCTAACAGGGACCCACACAAACACATTTTTTTTAATCAAAATCAGTCCAGTCGTTCTCCAGTGATGATCTTTCATACATGCAGCAATTGATTTTTATTTATATAGATACTAGCTGTTTTTTTTAAATTTATTTATCAGATCAAAAAAATACAGATATAGGTCTAATTAACATATAAAAACCACGGAGATTTGACTTGATGCTAAATAATTAGTTTAAGTCAGTATATTATGTACCAAACACAGTCTAAGTAAGTATTTAGGTATGTGAGTAGGTAGTAGGTATAGTAAGAGTATAAAGACTAAGAAGGTAAGTTAACAAATTAGTTAAAGTCAGTAGTTGTAAATAAAATAAAAATAAAAAGTCTGTAGTAGCAAGGTAAAAGTAAGAACTAGGGGTGACAACGCATCTGCATTTTGATTCTTAATCGAGGATAAATGTAGATGTCTATGGGCCACGGCATCCACTTGTCATCAGGAGGACTGTGTGCTCATTTATCACATCCATTCTTTAAAAAAAGTATCTTTGCTCTTTCATAAATAATAACCAGTTAATTATTTTTATTTAATTTTCTTCCGAGTATTGTAATTTATTTTAGACATGCCATAAACTGTTATTGAACGCCCTTTCATCCTCTATTCTGCAGCTGGACTACGTTAACTTCACGGATTACGCGAGGACACTGCCTCATCTCATCCACAATGCGAACACCACCCTAGTCGACATCAGCCTGGTGAATCTTACCACTTCGCGCCATTTCAATTCGTCGCGCTTCGCAGTACATCTTGTCCTCGTCTCCAAGGACCCGAATAACCTGTCCATGCGTAGCGTTACGAGGAAGAGCTTGGACGATGAACACACACCTGGCGTGTTCGAGGTAAGCTCTCAACAAGGAAGTCTCCTTTTTGTACTTTGCTTAACGCAAGCACTCAAATGTTGCAAGGAAGAATTTGTATTGTATGGGTCATGTAACAGTGGATGCTTCTGAGCAGACTGCTCGTTACTCTAGTGGTCGTGAACGCTATTGCTGATCATGAAGTCCCTGGTTCGATTTCTGGGTTGGACCAAAATCAGTTATTGGGTTGTATCTGTAAAGAAATTCTCAGTAGCAGCCCGGAGTCAGGAAGTTGGCTGTGTCTCACCCGTGCCTCGGAAAGCATGTAAAGCAGTTGGTCCTGCGCCTGATCTCTCTTCGGTCGTGTCAGATTACCGTCCCATCAGACTATGAGAGTGAGGGAATAGAGAGTGCACCTGTGCTTGCGCATGCACTTGGGCACTATAATCCTGTCGTGCACAGATGGCTAGTCTTTTTCCGTTGAAACTGACCGCCGTGACCGAAATTCGGTCTGGAGGACATTATTACATATTAAATGTATGTGACAATTTATAGATAATCGAGATCAAGAGCCCGTCGTTGTGGCTCAGCGGTGCCGGGGGCTTCTTGCAGTTCCGTCCCGTGGCGTACGTGGAGAGTAAGCGTAACGTCGGCAGCTCTACTCTGGCACACGTCTCCAATTTTACCAGGTCAGTCTATAGTGCAACGGTAGAGCCATACTGCTATTATATTATAGTTTTCTTTTTTTCCTATTCTAAACCAGTGCTTAACAACATTTTGATATGTGGTATAGCCACGCTGCAGCTATAATATGGTTGTAGCACGAATGGGTCGGCTCGACCGAGGAAAGACCTAGAGTTTTCCTCTAACTGCCTGAGGTACCACTCGCAGAAGTTCCTCCTGGGTGCAAAATCGGAGGGTATCAGCTCCTGTGTGCGGCGACACGAAGATTCGCCAAACTGCAACATGGTTTATACCGAACCTTGTTCTGGCTCGCCTCGTACTTGTGGTCGGCTCTTCTTCAAAATGCTCTAACACTAATTCAGCCTGCCTGGCGTCGACTGTGTTTGGACGTCCACTTCCAGTAGACCGATGAAAAGAGCCGGTGGAATGTAGTCGTCTTGACATGTTCAGAAAACACTGGTCTACCATCGATAAATCGTTGCCGATACAGTTCGTGAGCACGATTCAAATTGCTATCTTCATGGCCTACGCTTAACATTATATCGTAATATTCCGAGTTAAAAAGCATCGTTATTTTGCAAAAAATGTTGGGAAAAAAACTCGAGACATTTGTAGGATATCGATTTGAAGATTTGAAATTGACTACATATTTTTTTTCCAACTTGACATTTTTTGAAGCCAGTACTTGAGTATAATGACATCCTTGTATTGAGGTAGCAAACATTTATGAATGAAAAATAGAAAAACTATTAAAGCAGACAATTATTAGGTAAAATAGGTACGTAGGCCTTTCTGTTAAATAATCTGGTTCCCTGACATGTCAGCTTACTAGGGTTGACAAAATTCTTGGCTTTGATAATTAATTATATTTTTTACGGGATATTTTGTAACACGTTGTATAAAAAAAAAAATGTTCAGCAGTGGACTTTTGTAGGCTGTAATGGATGGATAATGGATGAATTTTCATTCACAGATACTGTATTTCTTCAGGTTTTTTGGAACGAAGTTCTTTATCGCTCGGTACGAATTTGACGGATGGGGGCTAGGCGAGAAAAAGTGTAAGATTTTTCCGTAACGACCCCTTTCTATAGTGCGAGCGAGATGGAATAATATCCATCTCCCTCGCACTTTTTCTTATCTTGCCATGAAATAAATATTATTTTAAATGACGCTTCATTTTAATAGACGCAAGTAATTCATTTATTTGTATTTGTTAATCAATAATATAATACGTTAATCAATAATAATATACTACGAAAGTAACTTCGTTCCAACCGAGTGTTCCACGACACTCACGCATGTTTATTTTTCTACAAAACTGAAGCGACCAACGAACATTCAGTTTATCGGATGGTAAGTGGCTACTGCAGTCGGTGGAAATCTGCAGTCGGATTCGAACGAAGAAGGCTACAGATGCGATGCCACCTTGTAATCATACTGGCTTTCTATATCCTTCACCAGACCAGACCAGACCGATCAGCATTTTTGCCTCATATACTTATTTTTATTGTTCATCGAATCAGTTCACATAGCATCGCCACACAGCGCGTTCGTGTACTCATCATTAGCTGTTAGCAGTTTTTAAATATATTTTCTATTATACCTCAAGCAGCATATTTTATTTATATTATCAGCAGCAGCATCTTAGGTGTAACGTACATCTTTATGGTCCTTCGAGCTTACCGTGAGCGGGACCTCTGTCGCGAGTGACCTATTTTGAATTGCGAAAGCGGTGACGCGCCACGTAAGTCAACCAGCAGGCAGTATTGGTAAGTCTACAGCTCTCTATTATAATCAGCAGCCACAGTAATTGGTCAAAATGGAAGATCTTCTAGCTAGTCAGAACCAAATAATGGGACCTATGGATCAGCTCCTAATCAACTTTAAAAAAGACGGTGCCGACCGCAAGACACCGGCTCATATTAAAAAGCGGCTTAGTACTTTAGAAAGTTATTGGCAGGAGTTTCAAGGTAATCATCTTAAACTTTTTGAGTCTGACGATAAATCTCATGAATATTTTACTAGCAATTACTATAAAAGAACGTCCGATTTTTATAATGAAACAAGCAATTATCTTCTTAGTTATTTACCGAGTGACTCTAAAGAAAAAAGCCTTCTCAGGCCAGCTACCCCATTGCAAAAGACAAGCTTTTCAGCTACACCGTCTGGCAGCGCGCTCCATTCTGAAATTACAGCTGACGCAGAAGCATCCCGAGCCCAAGGTACTAGCAGCAAGTTAGAGGATATGTTGAGAAAGCAAAGAAGCAACTTCAAAGCTTTTCAGCGGACTATTAGCAGCATCGATCTCGACAAATTCGCTGAAAAATGGGAGTATGAGGATATTCTGAAGTCGATTCAAGCACGCTGGACGATAATAGACGCCTTGCACTGGGAAATAGACAGCGAACTATACGAAGATAATGAAGAGTATGAAGAAATGTTCAGCAGCTATGAGCAAAAGTTCAACAACATGAAGAAAGTTATCAACAGAAAGATGTGGTCTGATCTTTACCGGGAGAAGACAACCCCAAAAATGGACATACCCACGTTCAGTGGGAGCTACCACCAGTGGTTGTCGTTTAAGGACTTGTTCGTCGAAACTATACATAGCAACAGAGCCTTATCGAACAGTCAGAAAATGCAATTTCTGAAAAGTAAATTAAAAGGAGAAGCAGAGAAAATAGTGCAACATTTACAGATAAGCACAGATAACTATCAAGTATGTTGGGATCTTTTAAACCACCGGTATAATAACACGAAGCTTATTTTTAATTCTCACATGAGTGTCTTAGTTAACCAACCTACTATACAACAGCAGTCAGCATCAGCGATTAAGAAGATTCATGATACCACCAACGAATGCCTAAATGCCATCAAAAATCTGGGAGTCAACATAGAGAACTGGGACCCCATGATTGTTTACTTAATTACTCAGAAATTAGACGCAGACACCCATAACGACTACATCGAGTCATTGAAATACCCAAGAGATTTGCCGACTGTAACAGATTTATTACAATTTCTGGAGGTGAAATTCACAGCCCTAGAGTCGTCAAAACGCAAACAAGACCACCAGAAGTCAAATCAGCAACCGCAACAATCATCTCAGCCATATAATTTCAAAAAATCATTCGTTTTTAAAGCATTCACGAGCAATCAAAATCCGTCATTTAAATCAAATAATTTTAATAATAAAAGTAGGTTAGCGTCCGCACCGAAGCAAAAATGCCCTGTCTGCAATAAAGATCACGCCATTCCGTATTGCGAAAGATTTTCAACATATCGACCTGATTTCAAGCGACAAATAATATCCAAGCTATCTTTATGCCAAAACTGCCTTTATAATCATAACGGTAATGAATGTTTTTCAAAGAAAAGATGCCATAAGTGTCAAAGCAATCATCATACACTAGTTCACGAAGCCTTTGCCGTATCAGCAAACGCTACAAATCCGGCTCGAAGGACCATAAAGATGTACGTTACACCTAATATGCTGCTGCTGATAATATAAATAAAATATGCTGCTTGAGGTAAAATAGAAAATATATTTAAAAACTGCTAATAGCTAATGATGAGTACACGAACGCGCTGTGTGGCGATGCTATGTGAACTGATTCGATGAACAATAAAAATAAGTATATGAGGCAAAAATGCTGATCGGGCGATTTGTGCGGTTGCACCGTACACCTATAAAAAAAAATGTTGTGGTGATGAAATAATCGCGAAGATCGTGAGTCAATACCTATGTATATACAGGGTTACAAGAAAAATCGTGCTAGATCCGTTAAGGGCGTGGAGTACCCATCATTTCTGACTTATTTCACATGAGACACACAATCGCAGTATCCGTAACAAATAAGCATATCAGCATATTCCTCAGGTGTGTAGGACGTCATCTTCAACACTTTCGTATCACAGGTACAAATCAGAGTCCGGTTAACAAGCACAGTAGTCACAAATCAGAAGAAATAGTCCAGAATCACAGCCAAGTCGAGAAAAAGAGCAAAACGATATCGCATCTACTATGTACGAAGCACAAAAGCAGACTGAAAACCAAACAATACCCCCTGTTGTATTCCCAGCCCTAACCGGTCTCTACACATTTTTTCTTTCATTCGCACCTACATAAATCGTCGCTTGTCTCGCTCGCTTGGTGCTTCTTAACTTGAAGGACAATAGGCGCGGGACCGTTAGAACTGCTACCTGGAGCGTCCCAACTACTTTTTTTCCACGAAATGTAATACAAACCCTAGATTGTTATACCTCGTTAGATAGCTGATGAAACGTAGATATTTAAAAAAAACATCTGCCGAACAATTGCCATAATATTACTTTTAGATATCCCTTAGAGAAAAATAAAGTTTCTAATTTTTTTTTTATTTCTTTACTTTCACTTGTCTACTACGGTCTATTCAATTAACTTATGCACTATTTTAATGATTGACATCCTAAAGCATCTTATTACACATGTACAAATGCAATAATAATAATAATAAGATACACAAAATAAACAAAAATAAATGTAGTAGCCTAAAAATCGGCAATTTTCAATAAAAAAATTAAAAGTCGAATATCTCGAAAAGGGTTAAGTTTAGGGTAGGGTGTTTCATAGTGAAATAAATCAAAAATGATGGGTACTCCACGCCCTTAACGGATCTAGCACGATTTTTCTTGTAACCCTGTATAATTAGGTATGTTACTACATTTATTAATTTTATTTATTTACTTTATTGGAGACAAAACAGAAACAAAAGATATGAAAAAAAAAACATACAAAGTAAAATAAGACAATGGTAAATACAATTGTTCTCTACAAACTGTCTCTCTGAGAACATACATAATATCTATATTATGAAGCAGTTCGTAATTGGTATCGTCTGCACGACAAGCAGGGCAACAAGTCTATACTTAAATAAAAAGAAAACAATCATCTGAAAACTAAAATGTATAATACTAAATATCCTTATATATCTAATTCATAATTGTTACTAAAATACTTTTTTAATTTAGTTTTGGAAGCTGAACGGGAGATAGAGAACATATCGATGTCGTTAAGCATTTTATTGTGGAGGACACACATTCTGTGTACTGGTGCTCTTTTACCAATATTGGTCCTGGTTTTTGGTATATGAAATAAATTTTTTGATCGTGTGTTTTTGGGTGGTATTCGAAACCTTACCTCGGAGAATAACTGTGAACACTTAATCTCACCAACACAGACATTCCTAAAAGTGGTGGCGTCGATTAAAGAGCGTCGGTCTTTTAATGATAGCATTTGATATTTTGTTAAGAGATTTTCATACGAATCGCGAGGTGAATGTATTCGATAGTTAACAATGCGTAAGAATTTCTTTTGGACCATTTCTATTTTATCTTCATAAACCGAGTAGAATGGATTCCAAACACATATTCTAGATGAGATCTAACCAATGACATACATCTTTGTGTTTAAATGATTTTCCGTGATGCGTGTTCACGCCAAAATAGCTCGCAGATGACAGATTTTTTCAGACTTACTTAACATTTATCGTTATATTTTGGCCAATTTACACAATATTTTTATGAATTATAGCTTATGTGTTATTCTGATGTATGAGCCATATTATTGTAAAGTTTCATTAAAATCCATTCAGTAGTATGTGCGTGATAGAGTAACAAACATCCATACATCCTCACAAACTTTCACATTTATAATATTAGTAAGATATTAGTAAGATTATGACCTGACCTGATCTATCTCAGACCAACAAAGAGAAATATTTAGGGCACTTTGTACATTGCCGTACTTATTGTACAACTTATTATAAGAACACGTAAACAATTTGCAACCAACAACATGGTTTAGGCGTATATGTATGCGTGAGTGAGTTTTCTTACATTAATGTATGTATTTCTTACAATATGTATCCCCCTTGTTAGGCAATATATGGGAGGTTTATGTTTAACAGTGGACTGTGATAGACTGCAATTAATGAAAAAAAAAATATGTTTGAACTTTTTTATGTGGTAGAGCCACGCCGCAGCCTAAGAAGAACATAGACTGTGGCCATGCTGCAGCTACATATATTATGGTATTACGAATGGGTCGGCTCGACCGGAGTAGGACCACGCTCTCACAAAATACGAGCGTAAAATAGCAGCTCAATGCTGCTTTGTTTCATATGGTGAATGTAGAGAACCGGAGACCCTTTTTACTGGAAACGAGGCATTCCACCTTAGTCCTCAGGCGTGACAACACATCTGCATTTTGATTCTTAATCGAGGATAAATGTAGATGTCTATGGGCCACAGCATCCACTTGCCATCAGGAGGAATTTGTGCTCATTTATCACATCCATTCTTTAAAAAAAATATCTTTGCTCTTTCATAAATCATAACCCGTTAATTATTTTTATTTAATTTTCTTCCGAGTATTGTAATTTATTTTAAACATGCCATAAACTGTTATTGAACGCCCTTTCATCCTCTATTCTGCAGCTGGACTACGTTAACTTCACGGATTACGCGAGGACCCTGCCCCATCTCATCCACAATGCGAACACCACCCTAGTCGACATCAGCCTGGTGAATCTTACCACTTCGCGCCATTTTAATTCGTCGCGCTTCGCAGTACATCTTGTCCTCGTCTCCAAGGACCCGAATAACCTGTCCATGCGTAGCGTTACGAGGAAGAGCTTGGACGATGAACACACACCTGGCGTGTTCGAGGTAAGCTCTCAACAAGGAAGTCTCCTTTTTGTACTTTGCTTAACGCAAGCACTCAAATGTTGCAAGGAAGAATTTGTATTGTATGGGTCGTGTAACAGTGGATGCTTCTGAGCAGACTGCTCGTTACTCTAGTGGTCGTGAACGCTATTGCTGATCATGAAGTCCCCGGTTCGATTTCTGGGTTGGACCAAAATCAGTTATTGGGTTGTTTCTGTAAAGAAATTCTCAGTAGCAGCCCGGAGTCAGGAAGTTGGCTGTGTCTCACCCCGTGCCTCAGAAAGCATGTAAAGCAGTTGGTCCTGTGCCTGATCTCTCTTGGACGTATCAGATTACCGTTCCATCAGACTATGAGAGGAGGGAATAGAGAGTGCACCCAGCTTGCGCATGCACTTGGGCACTATAATCCCGTCCTGCCCAGATGGCTAGTCTTTTCCGTTGAAACTGACCGCCGTGACCGAAATTCTGTCTGGAGGACATTATTACATATTCAATGTATGTGACAATTTATAGATAATCGAGATCAAGAGCCCGTCGTTGTGGCTCAGCGGTGCTGGGGGCTTCTTGCAGTTCCGTCCCGTGGCGTACGTGGAGAGTAAGCGCAACGTCGGCAGCTCTACTCTGGCACACGTCTCCAATTTTACCAGGTCAGTCTATAGTGCAACGGTAGAGCCATACTGCTGTTATATTATAGTTTTCTTTTTTTACTATTCTAAACCAGTGCTTAACAACCTTTTGATACGTGGTAGAGCCACACTGCAGCTATAATATGGTTATAGCACGAATGGATCGGCTCGACCAGGGAAAGACCACGCTCTCACAGAATACCAGCGTAAAATAGTTTCGTATGGTGAGTGTAGAGAACTGGAAACCCTTTATACTGAAAATGAGACATTCTAGCTTAGTCCTCAGTGGTGACAACGCATCTGTATATTGATTCTTAATCGAGGATAAATGTAGATGTCTATGAGCCACAGCAGCCACTTACCATCGCGCCATCGTGCTCGTTTGTCACCCTTATTCTATAAAAAAAATTGTTCAGCAGTGGACTTTTGTAGGCTGTAATGGATGGATAATGGATGAATTTTCATTCACAGATACTGTATTTCTTCAGGTTTTTTGGAACGAAGTTCTTTATCGCTCGGTACGAATTTGACGGATGGGGGCTAGGCGAGAAAAAGTGTAAGATTTTTCTGTCACGACCCCTTTCTATAGTGCGAGCGAGATGGAATAATATCCATCTCCCTCGCACTTTTTCTTATCTTGCCATGAAATAAATATTATTTTAAATGACGCTTCATTTTAATAGACGCAAGTAATTCATTTATTTGTATTTGTTAATCAATAATATAATACGTTAATCAATAATAATATACTACGAAAGTAACTTCGTTCCAACCGAGTGTTCCACGACACTCACGCATGTTTATTTTTCTACAAAACTGAAGCGACCAACGAACATTCAGTTTATCGGATGGTAAGTGGCTACTGCAGTCGGTGGAAATCTGCAGTCGGATTCGAACGAAGAAGGCTACAGATGCGATGCCACCTTGTAATCATACTGGCTTTCTATATCCTTCAGATCAGATGACACCAAAGCAAGCAGCGGAAAAAATAGGTAAAAGGATTACCAAGACAGACTCGTAGGCAGAAAAGCAATCCTGCCACCTAGTAAAGTAGGGTCAGTCAAATAGTTTCGCCGTGACAAGCGAGTACACAGCTGATGGTGAGTGGATACTGTGGCCCGTAAGCATCTATATCGTATCCAGTAAAAATGGTCTCCGGTTCTCTACACTCACCATATAAAACACAGCAGCATTAAGCTGCTATTTTACGCTAGTATTCTGTGTGAGAGTGGTCCTTCCCCGGTCGAGCCGACCCATTCGCGCTACAACCATAACATAGCTGCAGCATGGCTTTACCACGTATAAATATACATAGGCCTACCATGAAATATAGATGGTGCTGCCCTGTACCCTGTTTCAGTTTTCCTCTATCGCGTCTTACGTCACCGACGACGGATCGATATGGGTAGTAGGTATTCAAACTGACATTAAATTGCGATCCTAGGATAGAATCTTACTAAACGTTATATGTAAGATTCTATCCTAGGATCGCAATTTTTTTTGCTATATTAGTAGTATAGTTGTAGCACGAATGGGTCGGCTCGACCGGGGAAGGACCACGCTCTCACAGAATACCAACGTAAAATAGCAGCTTAACGCTGCTGTGTTTCGTACGGTGAGTGAGAGAACCGGAGACCCCTTTTACTGGAAACGAGGCATTCCATCTTAGTCCTCACGGGTGACAACGCATCTGCATTTTGGTTCGTAATCGAGGATAGATGTAGATGTCTATGGGCCGCATCAACCACTTACCATCAGGTGGACTGTGTGCTCGTTTGTCGCCCTTATCCTATAAAAAAATGTTGTGGTGATGAAATAATCGCGAAGATCGTGAGTCAATACCTATGTATATAACTATATAGGTATGTTACTATACCATCGTGTACTACGGCAGCTCTCAGCGTTGTTAAGTTTGCTATTTATCCGCCGTTGTAAAATAAATGTTCGTAAGTAAATCACTTTTATCCTGTGTCAGATAAATAATAATTTTTCATAGTTCTAACAATGTTTGGTTTTGATCCATTGACCCATTGGTGTGTTTGTTCGCAGGGGATCGCTGCCGCAGTCAAGCTCGCTGGAAACATTCTACGAAGGTTATGATGAAAAGAATCTTCTGGTGCAGGACCTAGTCGTGTCTTTCGGAGAGCCGGGCGACGGTTTCTACAAGCAACACAACTACACGGCCTGGTAAGATTTTTTTAGTTTTAGTCTCGTCTTCATTAACTCATACAAGTTATTTCTGCCGCCAAATGGCAATGTCTGCTCTTCTGTGTTCCGGTCTGAAGGTTATATATGATTTTATATGCGCATATTTTCTTCCGAGCATATACTAGGTTTTTACCTATGAAGTTGCCGTTTTTTATGAAATAAGTTAACGTAAATTATTTTTTATTTAATCAAAGTAATCACCCATGCAATCGATGCATCTTTGCCAACGCAGTGGCAGTTTATTGATGCCCTTCTTGAAGAAATCAGCTGGACGGGAGGCAACAAATTCTTCAAAGGCATTTTGTACTGCCTCTCGGGTATTGAATTTTTTTCCCGCCAAAAAGTTATCCAAATTTTGGAAAAAGTAGAAGTAGTCTGTAGACGCAAGGTCTGGTGGTCTATGGCGGATGACGGTGAGCTTCCAACCCTAGCTCTTGTAACTTGGAGACCGTTTGTTGTCCAGTATGAGGTCGCGCGTTGTCGTGCAGGAGCAGCGGGGACGAGCGATTGATCAAAGCTGATTGGAAACGTGCGAGCTTCTCCATTATTGTGTTCAGTTATTCACAGTTCGCATCTGCAGTAATGCTTATCTCATTTGGTAAGAAGCTGTGATGAATCACACCGGCGCTAGACCACCACTTTTCTAGGGGTAAGTTTTCGTTTAGGGCATTGTTTAGGTGCTGAACCAACTTGCTAAGTGCTTGCGATTGTCAAACAGAATCTATTTTTCGTCATGGTAACAATGTGGTTCAAAATTCCTTTGTTTGTGTACCTGTTGAGCAGTGCAAGGCACGTCTCGACGCGTACTTCGCGCTGGCGATCTTGAGTTCGTGGGGCACCCATTTGTCAAGCTTTTTTACCTTGCCAATTTGACGCAAATGGACCAATATTGTTTTGATGCTAACGTCGAAAGTAGCTGCTAATTCAGCCGTAGATTGAGTATCATCTTTCACAATCGCCAAAGTTTTCGGACGACCACGGGGTTCATTTTTCGAGTCGAAATTTCTAGAACGGAAGCGGGCAAACTAATAACAGGTGGTGCGTTCGTTTGTAGTATTCGCTCCGCAAACGTCGTTGATGTTGCGTGCCGCTTGTGCCGCCACGACGGTACTCATATTCCATGATTACTCGAATTTTTAACGTATCCATGATGACGAAAAAGATTCAAATGCGATGAAAACTTAACGCTAATCAATAAACAAATAACAAATTTAGAAAAAAAATTACATGTTTTAAAAATAAAATTAATTGTTAGCCAAAGAAAAGTTATTTTGATTTGAAATGGTCAGTACTGCAGAACAGCAATTTCATAGGTAAAGATTTTGTCGATGTTTTGTGCAACTTGGCCTTAAATTGTGTGTATGTGCGTGTGCGTGTGCGTGTTTGTGTGAGCGCGCGCGCGCGCGCGTGTGTGTGCGTGCGCGCGCGCATGTGTATGTATGTGCGTGTGTGTGCGCGTGCGTGTGTGTATGTGCGGTGCGTGTGTGTGTGTATGTATGTGCGCGTGTGTATGTATGTGCGTGTGCGTGTGTGTGCGCATGTGTGTGTGTATGTGCGGTGCGTGTGTATGTATATGTATGTGCGTGTATATGCGTGCGCGCGCGCGTGTGTATGTATGTGCGTGTGCGTGTGTGTGCGCGTGCGTGTGTTTGAGCGCATGTGTGTGTATGTGCGGTGCGTGTGTGTGTGTATGTATGTGCGTGTGTGCGCGTGCGTGTTTGAGCTCGTGTGTGTGTGTGTGTCTGCGTGTGTTTGTGCGCGCGTGTGTGTGTGTGCGCGCGCGTTTGTGTTGTGTGTGTGTGTGTGCACGCGCGCTTGTGTGTATGTGCGTATGTGTTTGTGCGCGCATATGTGTGAGTTTGTGCGTGTGTGTGCACGCGCGTGTGTGTTTGTGTGTGTGCGCGCGCGCGTGTGTGTGTTTTAGTGCGCGCATGTGTGTGTTTGTGCGTGTGCGTGTATTAGCGCGCGCGTGTGTGTTGTGCGTGTGTTCACGCGCATGTGTGTGTGTGTGTGCGCGCACAGAACGGTTGCTGTCTCATTAAGTTATGCAATTAACCAGCTTGTCTGATTGATGGACCGCCCTTGTCACTTCCTAAGTGTATTAACATTGAATAAATTGTATGATGCGACCGGTGACGGTGACGGGTCGGGCGATCCGCAGGTCGTACACGTTGGGGTACGGGTGGCCGCCGGCGGAGAGCTTGTCGCTGGTGGCGGTGCTGATCATATCGCTGGGGCTGTGCGCGCCCGCGCTGCTGCTGGCGGCGGGCGGCGCGCTGGTGGCCGCGCGGCGCCACCGGCGCGCCCCGCCCGCCCCGCCCACCTCTCCGACGAGGACTCGCTGGAGCGCAGGTGCAACGGCTTCCGCACCGTCTGACTCGGTTTCCAAATCTGCCGCACAACTTTCGAAACCAAAAGGACTAACCACACCCCGAACACTACACACAAACGTGGTTTTGCGATTTTCATTTCATATTCGCCGACTCAAATTCAATATAGAAATATAATTACATAAATTCGGATATCAATCGATTATGTGATCTTTTCGACTCCAAAGCTCCCAAAAGAATGATCTACTTCCTGCAGTTTCGTACATAGTATTCGATATTCTGTGTTATACAGGGTAGCAACAAAATAAATTGAAGGAGTTCTTTAAATTTCAATTATACATATAATAAGTGATTTATAATAATAATAAAATATCTAGTTATTGTTATGGATATATAACTGATGTTTTCATCTTTTAAGAATTACTATCTAAATAAAATTTTGTATAAAAACCTTTAATGGAACTTTAATATGAAACAAATGAAATGCTTGTAATGAGCATAATCGCAAAACAACTTCTTCACGCGGTATGACAAACACACAAATTTTACCCGCGCAAAGCAATTGTGTAACGAATATGACAAAATCAAAATTTAATAATATGTTTACATTATTAGTAAATTGCTATGTACAAGAAAAGCAAAAAAAATACATAAAAAATATTTTAAATGTAATCCAATATATTAATTAATGTTGTAATTAAATGTCTTGTCATGTGCGTTTTCAGAATTAAACCCGAAAATTTTAACAGTTTTTAAAATATGACGAATTTTCTATTTAGTACTCTAAAAAGCGTAACTACATTTTATTGCATTATCAGAATTGATACAAAATGTAAATGTATGACATTCAATTAATGTGACATTGATGACATGAGATTTAAATTTAAAAATAAATATTGGACTTCCATAGTGTTCAAAATTTTACTAACTTTGATATTAATACGATTTTCTTCTAAAGTTGTTACTTCATCGTTAGGATTGTAAATTTAACTACATTTCCTTAGGCATTATAAACTATAAGTATGAAAATAAGCTTTAAGTCAATCCTTAACGATATATTTCTGATAAAATATGAGCTAGCTATACTCCACCAAATCTAAGAAATACCTTTTGACAGCTGTCACATTTATTGGTCTAGGCATTCCAACTGAAAAATCTGTATCTACAATATTCGATCCTTAAGAGATATCGATTCTTTAGAGTTGATAATCATTTACAGTTTTATCTAGATTATTACCACTATAAATTATAAACAGTGAACTCAAAACACAAAATTTATCTTTTTTTTTTCATATTTATTGCTTAGTGCTAATTTCTAGAGTTCAAATTTATTTCATCACTTTCACTACAACTAGTTGAGCTGACAAGAAAGCTGAAACAACGTCAAGCATAAAAGTTGATTCTGGTCATTTTTTTATATTTTGCTTTGTTTGAAAGATTCGAATTTAAATTAGTGATAAAGAACTATACATGTTGTAATGAAATATAGATAACTGCATAATTCTTTGGATTTACGTAAAAGTTTATTTTAAATCGTGTGAGTACGCTTGTACAAAGTTATTGCGGAATGATTAATGTTAAACGTCAATAGGTATTTCTTAGATTTGGTTGAGTATAAAGAAACGTGGCTTTTTCTTAATTTTTTTTGTTATTTATCATTATTTTTGGCTATTCAATTTTTATATGCCTTTAATTGCTATCGACAAAAACCATTATAGTTTAATTATTAATATTGCTCAAATGCGTGTCAAGCAGCAACTAGCTATGTAGTAATTAAGTGCCAATATAAAATATTTCTGTCAAGGAAATGTTATTTGCTATTCTATCTTCATATACCGCATTCTCCCTAAAACGGAAGGACCATTTCTAGTAGTGGACTATTTCGGACCGATGAAGAAAAAGATATACAACATTGTCTACTGAAAGATCAGTTCTTTCATTCTGCTGCATAGGCTTCAACGCCCATTGAGGTATTAGCTTAATATTAATGTAAAATTTATACTCCTGAAAACAAAAATTGTATTTTAAATAAGTAAGGCCAGTGCGATTGTGTAATGATTGTAGCTATAGTGGTTAGCATATGTTGACGGTTGGTTTCATTGAATTGTGTAAATGTGTCAAGAAAAAATAACAAGCCAAAATAACAATATTTAGTAACCTAAAAAAAATTAAAAATAAGATATTACTTTTAGGTTACTAAATATTATCATAATGAAATCACCATATCACTGTTCCGGAGTGATTCTCACCAGAGTAACACAATCGCATTGCAGAATTGCATATTATGCAATGTGGTGAGAAACAAACTCAAAGAATCTCGCTATCGACTAATATTCCTATTCCAAAGTATAAAAACAGTATTTTCATAAATTTAATATATTGACCAACAAGAATTTTTAAAAGTTTTACTATATACAATGTCTTCTACGACTCGCGTATCTATAATTATTGCTGGTTTATTATGATGTTCGATTTAGACGTGTGTCATTTATTCGTTTCTAGTGACCCGACCATTCCAGTATTGATTCGTTTTAAATTCGGGTCGATATTTCAAATAGATCATTTCGATTTTCAGTACTCTGTGATCTGTGAGACCCGCTCGATAATGTTGGTCGTCGGACATTACTATACTCTTTGGTCGTACATCCTGTCAACCGTTTGATCCTGAACATTAAAAAAATGTAATTAGAATCATCAATACTTTGATGCGACCCGGGTCAAATGAACGAATCATTCACGATTGACACGTGTCTAGTTCGGTTTAATTTGGCATATCACACTATTTATGTGTCTTTACACTTTACAGGGTTTACTAGGAGTGAATACTAAAAGACATTATCTCCGCCCATTGTAATTATTTTATTATAAAATGATGTAAACAGTAAAGATTAAATTAAATTAATTAGTTAAAAATTATATTATTTGTAATTTATTAAATTACAAATAATATATTAGATGCAAAATTGTGATATCATTATTGGATGTAATATATTATTTTAAGTATAGACTGGTATCATAGTCATTGCCATTTATTTTTATAAGACACAGATAAAAATCTTAAGCCTTATAATTTTTATTCAGAATTTTGCAATATTATGTATGTGTATTTTTAAATTATTTTTATCAAAAAGATTTAAATGTATAGGTATACTATAGAGCGGACATAGGGAACATTTGCATACAAAAACTTTGACCTCACGCGTGTGTGACGCCCACTACCTAAACATAGCAAAACTACGCTGAATATTTATTAAGAAAACATTTCAGCTATTCCCCAGTAAGTGACGCTAATAAATATAAGGTAAAAACCCGTTTTAGGAATGTTACCTTTTCGACATCAAAGTATCGATAATGTTGTTGAAGGTTACTAAGTTTGTAATGCTTTACGATATAATAATAGGGAATATGCATGCTTTTTTATTGTATAAATCTATTTATTATGACTCCCATCACACCAAAAAAATCATATAAACTTTTTAAGTCATGAATAACGTCATGAATGAAATGAAATGTCATGAAATAAAATATTTAATTTCCAATAACTAAGAATCAATTCAAACAGCAGTCACATTTGTGGCTTCTTGGATGACGTTGCTAGGTCCATTAGACGCTATAATACATTATACTTGCGGTAATAAACCGAAACCACATTCAGATTTTGCTACATATCGGGACTTACAATACCTTAATGCACAATCGGGCATATTTTCTTTAAAATATTTTTTAAATTTGGGAAACGAATGCGTCTTGAGGTTTTGACGATGTCACTAAGACTAAATGACACAAATGACCATTTTGTTGCTGATGTCCAGTCTATTACTACTACTTAAATGTCTTTATTTTTATCAAATCTATGCTACCAATTCGAATTTCGAATCTTTTTGATGAATAAAAATATTATCTTGATAAACCAGTTATCACTTAGATACGCATAAGTACTCCTTCTCCGATAATAATAAGTGAGCATTTAGATATAACTTTTACATTCTTCTACAATTATTAAAAATATATTATAATGTATAAAACTGTTTGTGGCTTATATAAGAATCACTTCTTGACAGTAAATATTCTTAATTTGACTTAAATTTCGTCATTGTATTTAATAATTTTTATTTGTATGCGCGTAATCGATTTAGTTCCTATAAGAAAATAATCTAAAAACGAGAGGAAAATATAATAAATAATTTTATTTCTCGTTTTAAATCGTCACAGACCAAAAATAGAATCGTAATTGTATTTCCAGTTAATCCACGACTTTTTCTGCCACCAGGGCGGCGCCACTAGAAAGTGAGGTATAATATTTGACAGATTTCATAGGAAATATGAAAATGTAAAGTTTATTGTTTCTTTCTGTACTATTAGCTATATTTTATATTAATAAGGTTAAAAATAAATAAACCAAACCACAGATATTCATAAAAGTAGAAAATTAAAGAAAAGTTAAAAATGTAAATTTTTGAGCAAACCAATTTTTGAGCAAAGCAAAACACAATTGAGCAAACCACTGACGCATTGTTTTGTGTATTAATATAATACTCTAGAAACTGATATACTTTTATTAAAAAGCAACTTCTCAATTAAATTACATTGTGTAACAAAAAACTTTACCTCGGTGTCAACTAGCGACATCTGGTGAGCAGAAAATTATTAGCCCTCATTTGTGATGAATTAGATTTTTATTTTTGATCTGTGACACATTTTGACATTATAATAAACTTGTGTAAAGTTTTAGTCCAATTTGTACATATTATTTTTATAAGATTTTGTTTATTATTTTGTAATTTTTAGTTATTTATTCCAGATGTGATATTAATTTGAACTTCCAAATGTAAATGTATATGAAAAATATATAATAAAAAGTTATTTAAACTGTGGTTGTTTATTTTAATAGTTTACAAGGTTCCTTTTTTATTGTGTACCGGTTTTAGGGTTTAAATTTAAGAGCCAGTGCAATTATAGGTCATGTAGTGTGAGAGTAAAATGGTACACTACAATACAAACCTGTAATCTTCTGTGTTAGTAGTTGGATGCAGGTGCAGGTGCCAATGGACTGCAGTAGCCACTTACTATCACTTAAACTGCTGCTGGTTTTCATTTTAATGTGACTTTAGAAAAAGTAGTGGACTTCGATAGGTTATATTGAATAACTAATGGATGTACCTTAAAAATTGTTTGGCAGATAATTGATTTAACTAAGGACCGGGCAACCTTTTTTAATTAGGGTCCAGAAAAACTAAAGGAATTTCCCAGGGACCGCAATAGTATACCGCTTTAGCATCATTAATAAGTAAACTTTATTTTACTTATTAATGATGCTAAAGTTACGAACTTAAAAAGATAACCTAAGTTTACTTTACGGCTACTTTAGAAGTTTTATCCACATATCTTACACCTATGTCGATGCTGGTCTAAAAATATACATATTTTCAACGTCCATGTAATCCTTTTTTTTATAAAACTGAAGTGACAAACATACAGTACACCTGATGTTAAGCCTTTGGACACATGCAACTAACTATAAAGAAGGCTACTGATATGTTGTCACCCCTGATGACTAAGATATAATGCCGTTATTAGTATGTATTTAATCATTATAATACATTTAATCAGTTAGGTATTAGGTTTTTCTGTCTAAAAATTCTCAGTAGGAGCCCGGATATAAGTAATTGGCGGTGTTTTCACACCCCGTGCCGAAAGCACGTAAAACCGTAGTTCCGATCTTTGTCCGGTTGTGTGGGGTTACCGTACCATCGGACTATGAGAGTGAGCGAATAGAGTGCACCTGTGCTTGCGAATACACCTGGACACTATAATCCTATCCTGCGCAGATGACTAGCCTCCGTTGAGACTGGCCGCCGTGATCGAAATTCGGTCTGGATGACGTTATTATTATTATTTGGCGGTAGAATCAGGTGAGAGAGTGGTTGCTGATCATGAGGTCCCGGGTCGAACCAAAATAAGGTATTGAGTTTTTCTGTCAAGAAATTCTCAATAGCCACCCGGAGTCACAAGTTAGCAGTGTTCGTGTTTCACCCCCGTGCTTCGGAAAGCACGTAAAGCCATTGGTCCTGCGCCTGATCTCTCTCCGGTCGTATTAGTTACCGTCCCATCGAACTATGAGAGTGAGATAATAGAGAGCGTACCTGTGCTTGCACACACACGTGTATTATAATCCTGTCCTGCGCAGATGGCTAGCCTCTGTTGAGACTGGCCGCCGTGACCGAAATTCAGTCTGGAGGACATTATTGTGGTCTGGGGAGATCCGAAGAAGACATTATCATCACCACTGTCCACTGTTGGAGGTAGGTTTATAGGTTAGGTAGGCACTTCCAAGGAGGATGTTTCGTGAACATGTCTGATAGTCATCGATCACTAATAAAGAACTAGATACACAATCAATGACAAAAAATGTCCTTACCGAATGAGCGCCCACTCTAACATTTGGGTGCGCTTTTAATTTGTACGAAGCTTTGTGAATACAACCTTAAGCGATGCGTTTAAGGTTGAATTTACATTAATGTATATTTATTTCAACTGGAATTACTTCAAAACAATTGGCGACAGTTTTTAGAGAACTTTAGCATGGGATTGTGTATCTAGTTTTTTATTAGTGATCGATGCTGATAGTTTACAGCTCGCCGATCGGTTTCCAGACCCTAAGCTTTTAAGATGCTACTCCGGCTGCCATATTCGTGTACACGACGTCCAGTGGGTATTGTCAGAGATGACTTATGGAACCAAGACGTGGTCCTTCACTACTAGCCCTATGAGGAGGCTCAAATGACAAGCATGGAGGAATCAGTAATGAAGATACTCGCAATAGAACTAGAGAAAATGACGAGTTATGTTAACCTGGTAAGATACACAGTACGTCCGTCGGTCGCTGATGAAGAAAATAGAATAGAAACTTTTTTATTCAATACGGATTATAAATAATACTAATTGAAAGTCACTCTTATGTTTAATTTAGCACTGGTTTTGTAATATAATATGTTACAAATAGTTAATAAAACAAAACAAATTAGAAATAGCTTGGTAGCGATCACCTCATTCCCAGAGGTTGTTATCATCCATAAATTTCTTAATGAACAGGACCATTTATGTGACAGTCTTTACGGTAAGACCTAAGTTCAGCAGTGGATTTGTATGATTGTGTATTTAGATAACCTAAAGCTGGAGTCTAGCAGGTATAATAATGAGCCAAATATTATTATGGCAGCTGGGTACTGCAATGGCTGAGCTGGCTGCGATGCCGTAGATTGCCTGTTCTAATCCCGTACGGAGCAAGTATTTGTATTGCCCACAAAACGAAAAATTTTATCCGGGTTCGGTCGTTTATCCACGTGCAATTTATGTCCACGACGATGCAATAAAACATAAAATGGTTCATCATCATTCATCATCATTACAGCCCTTCACAAGTCCACTGCTGAACATAGGCCTCCCCCACGGAATGCCACAAAGCACGGTCCCGAGCCACCTGCATCTGTGTCAATTATGTAGAATTTGTTTTTGATAACCATTTTATCAAAAACAAATTCTAAATAATTGACACAGTTGTATGCATATCTCTGTCTGGTTCCCATTGCGTCTCAGAAGTTAATACGTAGTTCTGTGATTAATTAACCCACGATAACCCCAAACACAACGATAAGTTTCCTTATGCATATAATGTTACGCGACATAAGTGTCTGTCTTATCAACGCATAAATAATAATTTACAAACAAGAATTGAAATATATTGATGTACTGCTTATAAATATTTTATAGGTAGGTATCCTTCTAAACTAAGATTATATCAAATCAAAAACTTTTAATATTGCAAATAAGTAATAAAAACTTTAAAACCATAAGCATTTTTATGAGACGATTATCGATATCCATACAAATAAATAAAATTAAAGTATTTGTCTGTAATATTGAAATAACTGGCTTCTATTAAACTCAGGGAATTGCTATTAAGAATAAATATCTGGTCAAGCTCTGGAAAGGATACGGTATTACGAGGACGACACTGAAATTTCTTAGAAAATCAAAAACTGAACAAACTAGAAAGTTATTAGTTTTATTATATCTTTTCAAAATAGTGTCCATTTACATCAATACATCGCTGCATCCGATGGAACCACTGAGAAAAACACTTTGCCCACTCGTCCTTAGGGGTCTCTTCTACGGCATTTTGAAACGCAGCCACTGCTTCCTCGGCGTCCATAAAACGTTTTCCTCAAAGTCTTTCTTTTATTTACGGAAATAAATAAAAATCGCAAGGTGCTAGGTCGGGGCTATAGGGCGGGTGACCCAGTAATTCCACGTCTGACGTCGCCAAGTAGTCGATTGTTTGCTTGGCGGTGTGTGACGAAGCGTTGTCGTGGTGAAGGAGGATCCTACTGAGTGGTCGTTTCTCCCGAACTTTTTCCAAGACAAGTTGCAAACAATTGTTAGTGTACCACTCTGCAGTAACTGTTTTCGATCCTCTAAAACAATTGTTGCGTAATGACTTGTCCTTCCGAAGAACGAGGCCACCATCTTTTCGCTAAATGTTCATGGAGGATTTTGTGCACTTGACTCATACCGATGCCTAAGCCTGTTCGAATCTGCTGATAAGTCACTCTTTTGTCAGTCTCTATCATACGCCGCACAACACTGATGTTATCTTCAGTCGTCGCCGTAGAAGGCCGTCCCTCACGCAGATCATCGGTTCGCGTAGTGTATATTTTCTTTGTCATCGGTGAGATTAGTGCGACCACGTTTAAACTCATTAACAGTGGCACGAGATGGGACTTCATCGTGAAAGGCCAATCGAAGTCTATCATAACTTCCTTGTTGACTTAAATGACATCGAAAGTCATAAAAAATCATTGTACGAAAATTTTCTCGCGTTCAATTCATGCTGACGTGACACAGACAATTTTCAATTTGCCGCTAAATCGTAAACAAATGACAAATTAATAAAATATAATATACACAATAATATTGGCAGAGTTCCATTTTCAAAATTTGAACTTATTTTTTATTATATCGTTTACAAGTGGCCAGTTGTAAAAACTTTCAGTGTCGCCCTCGTAACATCAATGGCGAGTACATCACTCACCTTCGATTTGCCGACGATATAGTCCTTATGGCAAAATTGCGGGAGGACCTACGCACTATTCTCAAAGACCTCAATAGTGCCTCCCAACGGATAGGTCTTAAGATGAACATGGACAAAACAAAGATCATGTCCCTATAACGTCCATGTCACACCTATCTATGCCGGTAGTTGTAGGGAGCACTAAGCTCGAAGTTGTTGACGAGTATGTTTACCTGGGGTAAATAGTCCGACTAGGTAACTCCAACTTCGACCGAGAGGTCACTCGACGGATCCAACTCGGCTGGAGAGCGTTCGGCAAAATTACGACACATCTTCTCGTCAGGTATACCTCAAAACTTGAAAACGAGACTGTACAACCAGTGCGTGTTGCCAGTGATGACTTATGGCACTGAGACGTGGTCCTTCACTGCTGGCCGTATGAGGAAGCTGAAGGTCGCTCAGCGAGCTATGGAGAGGGCTATGCTCGGGGTTTCTCTGCGTGATAAACTTAAAAATGAGGATATCCGTAGAAGAACCAGAGTGACCGACATAGCCCAATGGATTAGTAAGCTGAAGTGGCAATGGGCCGGCCATATAGCTCGAAGAACCGACAACCAATGGGGGAAAAAATTCTCGAGTGGCAGCCTCGTACCGGTAGGCGAAGTGAAGGGCGACGCCCCACTAGATGGAGTGACGACCTGGTAAGACATGCAGGAAGTCGATGGATGCAGGTGGCTCAGGACCATGCTTTGTGGCATTCCTTGGGGGAGGCAAGAGGCTTCACAAGTCGTGGACTTGTGAAGGACTGCAATGATGATGATGATGAAGACTAAATATATAAATATAAAATGGGTGTTTAAGCCATTTTTAAATCTTCATAATGGCCGATCCCATCGTGATGAAACTTTAGGAACAGATAGAGAGCTATGCCAGGAGGGATCTAGCCTATATTTTATCCGAAAATCTTGAAGATTGTTTTATACTTAAACTTGATAAAGTAAGTGGTCTTTGATTATATTAAATCTCAATAACGCCACACAAATAGATCCTAGAGACAAATAAACACGAAAAAAATATTATAATAAAATAAAAACAAATACCTAACAACCAATAAATCGTTGAACTCTTTAAAGGAATACTCGCCAGAGATCGAGACCACGGAGCAAATACAAAGAGGAGACGGCCTAAGCAACTGTGCACTGTGATTTTAACTAGGTCCTGACTCCTGACGTCATCACAGTGGGCGTGGCTTTAGTTAGTATACTGTCAGCGTTCGTCCTGTGCGCTTGTGTCGAAAATCGCAAATAGGTGTATTTTCGTAATATTAAGAAGAAAAGGATGAAGTGTTGTGTTTTATCGTGTAAAAACTACTCAGATAGACGCTCTGATGCTATGGATGGCATCATATTTCATTTGTAAGTAATTTTATACCTAATTTATTAAAATTGTTCTAGAAAAATCTCTGCGTCGGCTTTCAAATATAATTATATATATGCGACACTACATGGCGACACTTTGTGTCATGGGAACTAAAAATATAAAGGTACGTAAAGCTCAGTATTGATAAAATAATCATACGAAGGTGCTGAAATTTGTTTTGCATTCAGTCCTAAAGAATTTTTAATCGCCAAAATATTATTTTTATAATCATTTTGTGAACAGGCCGCCATCTATCGTCAAGGTAGCTAAACTACATTGCAACATCGATATGGAACGATGCGAGTAGTTTTACTATTTATCGGTAGATGGAAAATAGTTAAGTGGGCGGGGCTTAACATCCCCTCACCCCGCAAATTGTCACGCGTTGTTACATAGTGAAATCTAATTACAACACCTCCTCTTTGTATTTGCTCCGTGATCGAGACGTATTGGCACTTTGCATATTTTTATTCATTTTTTTTGCATTTTGTACTTCATTCTGCAGAATGTTTATTTTTATAGAATAGGGTGACAAACGAGCACACAGTCCACCTGATGGTAAGTGGATGCTGTGGCCCATAGACATCTACATTTATCCTCAATGAAGAATCGAAATCAGATGCGTTGTCACCCCTGAGGACTAAGATGGAATGCCTCTTTTCCAGTAAAAAGGGTCTCCGATTCTCTACACTCACAATACGAAACACAGCAGCATGAAGCTGCTATTTTACGCTGGTATTCTGTGAGAGCGTGGTCCTATCCCGGTCGAGCCGACCCATTCGTGCCACAACCATAATATAGCTGCAGCGTGGCTCTACCACCTATAATATATATATATATATATATATATATATATATATATATACGTGGTATAGTGTACAAGATTATACACTATACCTCGTCAATTTCCTGAACCTGTAAATTAATGATTTCACACGTTTTAATAGCCTTGTTGGTATAGTGGTCGTAAACGCGACTACTGATCATGTGATCCCGGTGTGAATCCTTTGGACTATAATGGGTTTTTTCTGTCAAGAAAATATCAACGACGGTGTTTCACCCACGTGCCTCGGAAAGCACGTAAAGCTGTTGGTCCTGCGCCTGATCTCTCTCCAATCGTGTCGGATTACTGTCCCATTGGACTATGAGAGTGAGGTAATAGAGAGTGAATTTTTGCTTGCACATACACTTGGGCACAACAATGCTGTCCTGCGCAGATGGTTAATCTCCATTGCGACTGGCCGCCGTGACCGAATTTCGGCCAGGACCCGGAGGAAATTACATTAGTTTTAAACAAACTTGTATATAAATTTTCAAAAACATAAAATAAATAAAACAACAATTCTCATTGAAAATAGAGGTTTAAATAATAAAAAAGGTGAACATCAAAGCCAATGTACCACAATTATTAAATAATAGTGATTTAGCTTTAGTCAGAGATCAACTGTCCATTCTACGTAAAATAATGTTCAAGTGAGACATTCCAAAATGGCGCGCCTGTCAAATTTGAAATTAGCCCAAGATGGCGCCACGAAGTTGAAAAAGGAATTGTCTTCCACACTTTCATCGTTTGGCGGGTCTTTCTGAACGGGCGAAAAGTTATTCGTGTGAGTATTTTGTGGTGTGAACAGCTGTCGTTTCGCTTGTTTTCTGTCCTTTCTATTTCCGTTGGGGTTATTAGTTTTAGTTCCACTTGCGTGGACCGAGTGACTGCCGTTTTTAACCTTGTGTTCGTTCTGGTAATCCTGTATTTCGTTCTGCAGACCCTGCGAGATTTTTTGTTTATTTTTGAGCGTTGTAAAATCTATATCGCCCATGGACTTGTGTCTTGTCCTTTTAGTGCTATTATATACTTTGGGATTTCGTTCCGCCACCCAACGTCGCATGCGCTTCACGAAGGGTAGAACCATGAAGAAAGCGTTGGGACTGACACCCATTTTAACCTTCGGCGTCATATCCTTCCTGTTCGAAGGCAAGTCAGCCAAGGGGAACCATTCACAGGCCTTGATCTCGTTTCTGGTGCGCGGCTGGAACTTTGTATCGCGAGGTATATAACCTATTATATACAAACGTACGATTTGATCGTGTATCATGGCTTCTATGTAATCATTCTTGTTTATTAGTTTACTTATGTCGAAGCCCGTTTCTTCTAAGACCTGAAACAAGAATTATTTTTAAATATATTCATATAGAATGAGAAGTGGGAGACAAATGTTTGGTTCTAGGTGGCCCCCGTAAATTGCACGAGCAATATAGTGCCATACATAGGGCACACTGAAAGTTCTTCACTTCTGGCCGCTCATAAATGTTTAAATTTCGAATATTACCTATAGTCTTTAAAATATAAGAAACTCATTCATTTTTGGCGGGAAGTCGCGTGCCAATTTTTTAATCACAATTTCCACAAATTAAAAAACGTTTAAAATGTAATGGAGAATACTTTGAAAAGCCGTAAATATATTAGATAACACAAATTGTTTTATTTATGAGTTATGCAAAACTTTTAGTATACGTCACGTAGTTGCCACGCAAGGCGGGCGAGTCGGCAAGCCACGACAAGTCCACTGCGGCACTTAGGCCTCCGTCACGGTCCTGAGAAACCTGCAACCATTTACTACCTGCATTTTAATTATAATTGAGTTATTATGAGAGAGATGCTTTTGCCTTTTTCCTGTTTCATTTCACTCTGTCGCCTTTTGCAACACTCACGAGATGATATTGATAGTAGATTCTCTTAAGCCGCCACTTCATGACACAGATAATAATAATGATTAATACCTCCCGAGCAGCACACTTCCAAGGCTCCTCATCTTCATTAACCTTGCCCTTAGGGAAGCCCCACGAGGCCTTAGTCCAATATGATTGTACAAGCAACACATGCGTGAGATCCGTGTCTAAAAGAATAGCGCCGTACGTCGGCACAGTTTGTTTGTACTCGCGCCAGTTGTCAAGAACTGCGTCCAGGCTACTCACATGCTCCCTCAGTTGCGGGACATGCTGAAATTTAAAAAAAATGACGTAAAGTAAGCTGTAAAATACTTTTAATGACTAAATTCAATAATCTTATTGAAATTTTCAAGATCACAATGATCATCATGCATGGCTTATGTGAAAAATAATATCATTTATTTTATTGTATTGTACAGCTGGGCACAGGATTTTGCTCATTATTCAGGGTGTAACGGAGAGAATGAATCCACCATACCACGTCATACACTAAAACAACTATACAAATTCTTAAAATTATTTATTTCTTGAAAAGGTTTCCTCACAAACTCACAATATCTTCACTGTTGTGCACACATGCTCAACAATCAAGTGCTTAAATAGTGTTCAAACAGTATGGTACATTTAAGGTACGCACGCTTTATTGAGCTACAACAATAATGTGGTGGCATAAAGCTAATCTATTATCCCAATTCAATCCAGGAGTTTTGGAAGAGACTTTGGGAACTTCCAAAAAGGTTTCTGGCTTCTGGCGGTCTTACCATCTTGAATTTTAACAGATTTAAAAAAAATTACAGAGGGGCGTTCAATGTATTCTCCGTATTAGGGTGATTTGCTAATAATGTGGGTAATTAAAAAAATTCATTAGCTAACGACACTACCTAAGGGTATACATTTGAAATTTCGTCTTGATAACTTCACTACTTCTTAGGTAACCTTCAGTCAAAGACGACTAGAATGACTGACTCGACAATGTTAAAAAAATCGAACACCGTGCAGTGATTAAATTCCTCACTAAACAAGTAATAAACTCAAAAAACATCCATGATGAAATGATGGCCGTTTACCAAGACTCTCCTCCTTCAATGTCAACCGTACAGAAGTGGTCAAGTGAATTCAAAAGAGGCAGGGAAAGCATCGAAGATAACCCGAAAATTATTGATAAACTTGTATTATATACATCTTAGTCCTTACACCTGCATATATATAAACATATATATGCAGGAGTAAGGATTAAGATGTTAGCAGAAATTACTAACCTATCCGTTGGTACCATACACACATCATATTTCATGACTATCTTCTTAACCTTACAAAAGTCGGTGCAAAATGGGAGCCACTAATGCTCACTGCGTTTCAAAAGCAGGCGCGGGTTGACTGTTGTAGGGAGTTTTTAGAGCTGTGTTGTGACGACCCAACAAGTGTTTTCGATAGGATAGTTACAGGAGATGAAACGAGGGTTCACCACTATTACCCCGAGAGTTAACAGGAGTCTATGCAATGGCATAAAAAGGGATTAGAACCCCCAATAAGTTCAAAGTCATAAAATCATGGCCATAGTGTTTTAGGATTCCAAAGGAATACTATTGATCAAGTACACAAAAAAAGGTGAAACTATTAACGCAGACAAATACTCAGCCACTTTACGCCGTTTGAAGGAAGTAATAAAAGAAAAGAGAAGAGGAGAGCTGACCAAGGGAGTGCTGCTTCTTCATGACAACGCACCGGTTCACACGGCGCGGCTCTCCAAGGCTGCTGTACGAGACTGCGGGTTTGAGGAAATTAACCACTCACCATACAGCCCAGATCCAGCCCCTAGTGACCACTTTTTATTCCCAAACATAAAAAAAGATCTTCGGGAAAAGCGATTTGCTGACGATAATGAGCTAAAGTCCGCTGTAAAAGAGCATTTTTCAGGCCAAGATAAAGAATAATTGTTCAAGAGAAATAGAAATGGTTTTTCAACTTTTTAGAGACTATATTGAAAAATAAAAAATATTTCATAGTTTTATCTTTTTTGGAATACATTGAACGCCCCTCGTAGCAATAGAATTTTATACATGATAGAGCCACGCTGCAGCTCTATTATGGTTGTAGCATGAATAGGTTTTTTCGACCGGGCTACCGGACTGTTCAGCTTATCGCTGCTGTGTTTCGTATGGTGAGTGTAGAGAACCTGACAAACTTTTTCTTTCTATTCCATCTTAGTCCTCAGGGGAGTAACACATCTGCATTTTGATTCTTAATCGAGGATAAATGTAGACGTCTATAGGCCACAGCACTTACCATCAGGTGGACTGTGTGCTCGTTTGTCACTCTTATTCTATAAAAAAAATTAACTATGGGAAGCAGCATCAAAGTTATGAAATATCTGGTATAGTTATTCAAATCAATAGTTAATTAGCTTTGTACAGTCATAAAATGAAATAATAAATAAAATAATATAAAATGAAAGAAGAACGGGGAGTGGGCTAAGCCTGTGTATAAGCAGCGGCACGAAAGTCTAGCGGTGAACGTTATTGCGCATAATTCGAAAATAAGGTATCATGGGGTAGTAAGCTTGTCGCGGGGCGGGCGTGCGTATCGTTCGCACGCGCTGATTGGCTCTCCTGTCGCATTCGTGCAATTCAATTCGTGTGCGACAGTACCCATGCGGAGCTATGCCTCCACGTTTCGTTCAGCGTTAGACTTACGTGCCGCGACTTGTAGCCACTAACATGTCAATTCACACCTATAAATGTCAACAAATCTCTTTTGACGTGTCAGTAGTTGCCCAATTTTTGTGTCAAGCATTGCTGGGTGCAATTTATTTCAAAAATACCGATTTGTGCGACAATTACGTGTCGGAAAAACAGCCGGATGAAGAATTTGAATAAAAGTGGTATATCCTTTCACCAGTAAGTCGAAACTATTTATATTTCGTGAATATTAGAAACAAAAATAAAAATTAAAGTAACAAAATTTTACTGATAGGTACCGGTAAACCGCGAAATATTGTCACTTTTAAAATTGTACTTGGTATAATGACAAGCTAAATAGAAGCGATCGAATACGGTGAAAAATAGTAATTTAATGACCTAAGAATAAATTGTTATAACATTTTTTTTATTAAATTGTAATTTTCTTCCCTCTATCAGTATCTATCATTGAAAATTTTCAATAAAGTTTTTAGTATCGATCTTCTGGTTACGTATCATTACTACAGACAAACTGTATGTTCACTTCACGCCCAGTCACCCAAAAAGGGTTGGGTAGACCTATTTTGTGTTAAAAGTAAAAAATAATATTTCATAATATGTATTTTCATACTTTTTCTCCCAATTTTGTTCTTGCCTGGCGTTGGCTTACCAATACTGTATTATTTACAACTGTTGGTACTTTTTAGATAAGACATATTTTATTTACATAGGTAAACCTTTTTTGCAGTTTTCCTGGAGATCCAAAATTAAAAAAATATGGATAGAAGCCTGGAGAAGACTTAACGGGAGGCCTACGAAAAATAGTTACATTCGCTCAAATATTTTTTCAGACTGACTTCTTATCACAAAAGATATCTGAAAGACAATACAATTCCACGTAAATAAATTGTATACATAACATTAGCACCGGTAAGTGTGATCCTGTGAAAAGGATTAATTCAACATCTGATAATGTGATAGCTCGAAAAAACGAGGCTACAGATGACAGCAATAAGAAGATATAAGCTCGAAACCATGTAATCACTCATTGGCTGTAATAACTGTTTCCTGAGATTATATTTAACCAAATGGAATATCCTATAACAAATCATATGTAAAATGTATATTTGAAAAATATATCAATATTCGATATCATTTCTTGTAGAAAATTTGAGTTGCTAAAAATACCAAATGCAGTTTTTAAACAAATATATATTTTTCCAAAGTCAATGAAAAACTTTTTTAAATTAATTTCTATATATTTTTCTATAATTTATATATTATCTAATCTATATCTAACTTTTTTTTTGGAGTTTATGGCCTGGTATCTAGACCTTTAGGCCAAGTCTTGGGTATTTTTATTCGGTTTATTATAATTTCCCCAAATGTTTATTCATCCTTCCTAGTACACTGCTTCACAATATGTTGATGCGTCACATTGTGCAGCCCTTGGGAGATTTTGACGGCAACTTGAGTCAGCAGACAGCTGACAGTTGACGATGGTATCTCAAGGCGCCTAAGCAGATAGACAAGTGCTCTGATGGTGATGTGATCTTGAGAATCACATCACCATCAGAGCACTTGTTTCACCGTTTCCACTAATAGTTTACATGCGCAGACACTTAATACACAAAATCGCACCACTTTTACACATCAAAATCCACTTCAAACCATTATTCAAACAATAATACAGGAGCAGCAAACCGCCGCCGATCAAGTTCCCGCCAAAACTCTCTATATCTAATTTATATATCTATAATTTATAGATTAAATATAACACTACTATTTAAATTTATTAAAATTACAAACGTTTAAGTATTACACAATTTATAAAATAAAATATATACTAGAACAATAAACCTAAAACCAAACTATAACTTATAGCCGCCGAGGCCGTCTACACTACGTCATAAGGGGTCGTCACGGAAAAATTTTACACTTTTTGTGGCCTAGCCCCAATCTGCCAAATCCGTACCGTCCGATAAAGAACTTCGTTCCAATATCGCCAAAAACGGGTGGAGTGAATTACCATTTCCTTTCATAGCTCTTTTCAACAAGTTTGCAGTTTAACGGCTAATAACGACCAAATTTATAAAGCCTACTTAGCTGTGATAGTTTACCTTTTCTACCGACTTCGAAAAGGAGGAGGTACTCAATTCGACTGTATGTTTTTTTTAATGTGTGTTACCTCATAACTTTTTTCTGGGTGAACCGATTTCGATGATTCTTTTTTTTATTTGAAAGCTGGTGCTTCTCATGTGGTCCCAAATAAATTTGATCAGGGTCTGACCAAGAGTTTTTGAGTTATTCTTAATAATTTATATTGAAGTCGGTTGTACAACATTTTTAATTTTAAATTATTAATTTAACCAAACATCAAACTATCTCAATTTAATCAAAATTAGTTCATTCAGCAGTTTAGTCATGAAAGCTGGACAGATTTTCGCATTAAAATAGAAAAGTATGGATTTGTCATACACATGATTCTGAACAACTCTCTTTTTATTTATCTGCAATACATTTTAGCGGCGAATTATGTTTTTGTCGTATTATTTCTGAAGTAAAATTTTAAATTGACAACATTAAATAGATAACATGTTTAGTAATTATATATAGATATATATAATTTAGAATCTAGTTTAGAATTTTTTAATCGAAAAATTACTAATTGAGGTGCTGTAGACTCTCCAAACATAAAATAGTAAATATTATTAAAATATTTCAAAATATATTGGAAGTTACCGGTAACCGGTAAATCACTAAACAAGACTACATCCCTTGCTGTGATACTATTATATACTACAGTTTGCTTAAACGCACAGACTAATATGATGCTACACATCATAAACGTGGTCTATGCAGCAGTTTTCGAAATCGGTTTGTTCGAGGCTGGAAGTCGTCGAATCTGCATGCGATACGATTCGTAACGACTCTCGAAAATAGCACGTAGACGCGGCTCAGAATGGAAATCGGTCTGTAATTCTTCAAGAGAGCGTCGTAGCCTTTCTTGAAGAACAAGACCACCGCACTTCTGCTCCACGTCTCCGGAGTAGTGTCACCATGAACGACGGAATTAAAGAGCTTGAAGGACTTTGGTACCGGTTTTCCACCCGCTTTCAGAAGCTCTGCTGTAATTCCATCTTCGCCTGGGGACTTGCCGTTTTAAGGTGCTGGAGAGCCATTCTAATCTCGCTCAGACTGACGTCCGGATATCATCGAATAGTGTCGGATAAGACTTGCTCTTGGATCGTTACTCACGCTTGCGTGGCTCCAACGATGACGTGTACAGCCCATAGAACCTCTCAATCTCACTCAAAATCTCAGTTGTCTCGAAAACGATGCTGCCACATTTGGTCTTCAGCTTCGACAGTTGGCTCTTTCTGGCAGACAGATCTCTGGCAAAGACTTTGGAGCCCTGATTCCGCTCGATCACTTCTTCAATACGAGCTGTAATGAAGTTGCGAAAGTCCCGCCGCATGCATTTGGAGATCGGTCTCTTCAGTTGCCTGTATGCTGTAAAATCTGCTGAAGACTACAGCTTCATCTCCCGTCTAACAGCCATGAGATTAAGAGTGTGATCGGAGAATTTTTGTGTTCTTCTGCGACGAATCGTACAGAACTTAGCTCCGACCGCATGGACAGTTTCCACAAGACTGTCATTCATATCATCCAATTCTATGCAATCTTTTAGGCACTGAAAACGATTTTTTAACTCTAGCTGAAAGTTTTCGGGGCTTTGGATTAGAGCACGAGGGAGACGGACCGTTGACTTTATTAGAATGTAGTGGTATGTGGCTTCCTCCTCCCAGTATAGTGTAATAAATACATCTACACCTAGGTTAAGGCAGGAGTAATAAAGAGATATTGTAACGAGACAGTTGTATCTATTGGTCCGATCCCCACATGGCGATTTTGCTAGGCGGTGCGCTGCGACAATGCAAGCGCACCGCCGGGCCTATTTAAAATTAAAAGGTGGGAATAAATATTACTAAATTAAATAATGAAAACATGAGTAAAATGATTGACAATAAAGTAATATTATAACGGAATCGACGTAATACCGGACGTGACGGAAAATAAATAAATATGAATTCAAGAAGAGGCCACAATAACACAATAAGAATTTTATAGAAGCTGACTGAAAATTTAAAATATATCTATGAAGACAACTAACGAAGAATGAGGAAAATAAAATGTGGATTTTTTTTTATATAATGACCGAAGAACAAAGTTCAAGAAACAACGGATTAATTTAAAAAAAGACAGTTGTACTTCAGCGAGCTTTGTCCAGTAAAATATGAAAATTGAACCGAAAAGAAAGAAGATATGTATATAAGAGGTAACATCGCATCAGCGTTATTTTTATACATTATATTTAATTATTTTATTATGTTTTAGACTATATTAAATAAAAAATTAATGCATTAAATATTAAATGTAATGGTATTTACAAGTAACTAGCAAATATTTGTCAGATTTTAACAATTTATAATATTTTTAGTAGATATTGTTTTCTAAAAAACATACATTTTACGATGAAGAGGTTCGTGTTAAAGTAAATATATTTTTAAATTTAACCCAATTTTTTTATAGTAGTTTTTATTTAAATGTATTCAATTTTGAAAAGGGTTTTATAAAAAAAAATCGCAATTATTATAAGTTATACATTATTTTTCTTCTTTTCTAAATGCATGGAAACCTTAAAGTAACTTTATTATTATATATAAATGTATGTTATATAACCTTCAATAAATAATCTTAAAGTTAATTTTACCTACTTAAAATCTAAATTGTTTCAATATTTAAATATATTAATGTTTTGTTTATACAAACTTGTTAGCTGTAATGAAATAGTGATTACCGGTTTTTTCTGTAGATATACGATTTCTTAAATATCATAGTTCTAGCAATCCTACTTTTTTATATGTAAATTAAATGTATTATTAAAGCTAATACATTTTTCGATATAAGTAAAAGTAATATAACTATAAGCGATGTAACTTCTGTGTCAGTTAGAAAATACTTAAAACTATCATTTTTATGTAATAAGGAATATAATAATTAAAATAGGTCTTAATAATAATGTTTCTTAACAAAGTTAAACAAGGACATAAAAAATTGACTGGCAAATATATTACCTTATATTTGTACAATATTAAAAAGTATATATTTAAAAGGTGTGAGGAGTGAGAAGGGATGTTCAAAAGTGTGAATACGAATGATTGAATTGCTAAGTTTCGTCAATATTGGACTGATCACCCAAATATTTGATGATGCTTAAACTACTGGTATTGAATCCATTATGAGCGAGATTATGCAAGTTATTATATGGAAGTGGAGCATGAAAGTATATAAAAGTTACCGATACAGTCAAGTAGATAACAACATGTACTAAAAAGATAAAGAAGGAAATAAAGATTTAAGAAGAGAATAAAAGATAAAAGAAAAGATGACTTTGATAAACAAATAATTGAGAGATACGGGAACAACGTCCATCACTGGTATAGCATATAGTCCTCGAGTAGGGTATGTTTCCATGATTGGATGATAAAATCGGAGATAACGGTACTAGGAACAATACCTTCAGTACAAGTGATGTGAAAGAGTTTACTCATATTAGTACTGTTGGGGACCAGAGAAGTCTTAAATTTGTTACCCTTGATAATGGTACATAGAGGTCACATCCTTCATTGGATCATAGTGTGAACTTAGTTTTCCTCAGTGACAATTGTTGGAGTCCTTTTAAATGACTTAAACGTAGACCTCAAGGTTGTGCGCACAACCCAAGGCACACTATTACCTTGATATAGTATAAAAAAAGTTTATGTACCAATAAAATGAAAGGAATGTAATGAAAATGTAATATAATACCCAAGTAAATGGGGGGCCCATATGTATAAAGTACCCGCGTGATATATATCATGAAGTTAAATATAAATAAAGTGAATTAAAACTCCGATTCCCGATATCAAATTAATAAAGCTAGCTAAGGTCATAAATAATTTAAAAAAAAAAAGTACGTACAACAATTATGAAAAAAAAAGGCCTGACAATCGAAATCAAAGGAAATGAGAGTAGTATTAGTATGAAAATAATTAACGTGCAGGGGCATGTCAACAATTAAAATGAGGTAATAAGGGGATCCCCGCCCAAATCTAAAAACAACCACACGTAAAAAAAAAAAAAAAATCTAATAAATATACATTTTCGCTAAGATATATTTTATATCAATTTACATAATTGTTTCATAATTTCAATAACTCAACCTAAATTTCTTTATTAGTAAACAAAGAAACATAAAATTATTTGTTTATGTAAAATTTGTAAAATTTTGAACTAAATTTGGTTTATATATTGCTTATTAAAATCACGTCGAAACAGTATCGGATCGCTATTATTATAAGTTTCATAGTGTAATAGTTTTTTTTCTTTTATTCCAAAAATTATGTTATTATATATACTTAAAATACTTTGATTTGAAAACAGGTACGTCAAAACTATTACAAATTACTTGCAAGTTTTATTGTAATTGCCGCCTCTAATTCTTATGTCGCTTGCAAACAAATCTTAGTAGGTAAATTTGGGGAATTTCATATGTTGGCGCTGACGCGAGGTGACACACAGTCGGCCGGGTGGCGGCAGCGCGTGGTACGAAGGGCGCGACGGGGAATGCTCGCCAGTATTGTTGTGCGCGCACGCTATTGGTTCCTCATTCTTGCCGCGCTTTGAAAAGCGATGTTTCCCAATATACAGTCGCACACACAGCTTTCTATGCACGACGCGCGACGATGTTTTTAAAAAGGAAGGAAAAAAATTATTTATATCTATTGTTTTATGACTGAACTAGTGAACGAAAAGGTAAATAGAAGGTGAATTGGGGAAAATTGTGCAGTAAAGTTAAATGTATTGAGGAAGAATTCCGAAAAATTACCATGTGGTCAACCTGATGACGGAAACATTTATCATTCGCATTGATGATGATGATTCTGATGAAGTAGCATCCAGTAACACCAACACACCATCGACATCCGGCTTCCATGTTCCATGTTCTAACGGTATAATGGACGGCGTGTCACCCTTAGCTTAAGTTTTCTTGTTACAAACTACTTTATTTTACGATTGAAATAAAAATAATGCTCAAGCATACATTATCCATTTTAATTTCAACCTCTTCCAAAGTTCTAAGAAGCTAGTAAAGTAACTATTATGATTCTACAATAAAACCATTAATTACTATTATAATATTATAAAACAACAGCCTAGTACCATGTAGTACTTTAGAACGCGACTGTACCCATGCGCAGACACACCCCTCCACTGTCGCTCAGCGTCGTGACGGGACCTGTACGGAGCTAGATAAAGAGTTTGGCTTCGACGCGGATATTGACCCTAGTCAGCTGATTTTATGATTTATTTATTTTAAATTCCACTGCTGGTTTAATATTTAAGTATTTTCATGATTCTTTTAATGAAATTAATGTTTTATTTAACTATATCAACACGATGGAGCGTGAATGAAGCTAATAAAACGTTGTGAAAAGATGATTTTTTTCATCAGGATCGATTTTATATTTCACCCATCATCTAAGATATAGTTAGTACTGTCGTCTGTCTTCGTTTTCGGGAGCGTTTCAAAATACCCTGTATAGATATATATAATTTAGAATCTAGTTTAGAATTTTTTAATCGAAAAATTACTAATTGAGGTGCTGTAGACTCTCCAAACATAAAATAGTAAATATTATTAAAATATTTCAAAATATATTGGAAGTTACCGGTAACCGGTAAATCACTAAACAAGACTACATCCCTTGCTGTGATACTATTATATACTACAGTTTGCTTAAACGCACAGACTAATATGATGCTACACATCATAAACGTGGTCTATGGTGCTAAAGCCTTTTCGGAAATCGGTTTGTTCGGGAGGCTGGAAGTCGTCGAATCTGCATGAGATACGATTCGTAACGACTCTCGAAAATAGCACGTAGACGCGGCTCAGAATGGAAATCGGTCTGTAATTCTTCAAGAGAGCGTCGTAGGCTTTCTTGAAGAACAAGACCACCGCACTTCTGCTCCACGTCTCCGGAGTAGTGTCACCATGAACGACGGAATTAAAGAGCTTCTGAAGGACTTTAAGTACCGGTTTTCCACCCGCTTTCAGAAGCTCTGCTGTAATTCCATCTTCGCCCGGGGACTTGCCGTTTTTAAGGTGCTGGAGAGCCATTCTAATCTCGCTCAGACTGATGTCCGGGATATCATCGGAATAGTGTCGGATAAGACTTGCTCTTGGATCGTTACTCACGCTTGCGTGTGGCTCCAACGATGACGTGTACAGCCCATAGAACCTCTCAATCTCACTCAAAATCTCAGTTGTCTCGAAAACGATGCTGCCACATTTGGTCTTCAGCTTCGACAGTTGGCTCTTTCTGGCAGACAGATCTCTGGCAAAGACTTTGGAGCCCTGATTCCGCTCGATCACTTCTTCAATACGAGCTGTAATGAAGTTGCGAAAGTCCCGCCGCATGCATTTGGAGATCGGTCTCTTCAGTTGCCTGTATGCTGTAAAATCTGCTGAAGACTACAGCTTCATCTCCCGTCTAACAGCCATGAGATTAAGAGTGTGATCGGAGAATTTTTGTGTTCTTCTGCGACGAATCGTACAGAACTTAGCTCCGACCGCATGGACAGTTTCCACAAGACTGTCATTCATATCATCCAATTCTATGCAATCTTTTAGGCACTGAAAACGATTTTTTAACTCTAGCTGAAAGTTTTCGGGGCTTTGGATTAGAGCACGAGGGAGACGGACCGTTGACTTTATTAGAAGTGACCTCTCCAACTTAACGTTTAGGTTCAGTGTGCCTCTCACCATTCGGTGATCGCTGCCAGTTTTCACCCTCGCGATCACAGAGACATCGCTGAACAGTTGTCGTCTAGTCGTCATAATGAAGTCAATCTCATTTTTTGTTGAACCGTCGGGGCTCGACCAGGTCCACTTTCTGTTTTTTTTTTTGTGATCAAAAGTTTCAAATGTGCAAAATCGCTCAGTCTGTCAATACAGTTATTCATTGTGAATCCGTTGTTATTTCCAATGAGCGAACTGGGTTTCTAGTAGTGATAATACGACGTAACCGCTTGTATATTATTTTTTTATAGGAGAGGGGGCAAACGAGCATACGGCTCACCTGATGGTAAGTGATTACCGCCGCCCATGAACAACTGCAACACCAGAGGAATCGCAGATGCGTTGCCGGCCTTTTAAAAAGGAGTACGCTCTTTTCTTGAAGGTCCCTAAGTCGTATCGGTCCGGAAAAATCTCTGGCGGTGTGCCGGCATGAAATACTGTCCCGCTCTGTTGAGCACGCCATGCTTTTTAGAGGCCAATTTGGCCTTCTCTTCCAAATGACCAAGAAACTGCACGTCACTCGATATGTCGACGCCGAGGATTCCGATAATGGCTGAGGCAACAAGGGGAGTGCCTTGAAACTGAGGAGATACGACAAAGGGGTTCTTTTTAGCGGTAAACGCGCAAACTTGTGTGTCTTCTGGGGATTAAACTGGACTAGATTTAGTCGCCCCCAGTCCGAGACTTTGTTCAACAAAGTCTCGACTTCAGACACAAGTTTGTCCCAGTACTCGGCGACGTTTTCCCTAGAAATATTGGCACGGCCGGTATATAAAGCTTCACCAGTGCTGTCATCCGCATAGCAATGAATGTTAGCGGTTTGCAACATGTCATTGATATACAGAAGAAACAGCGTTGGCGATAGCAAGCAGCCTTGTGGAACACCAGCGTTAATGGGCTTGTAATCGGAGCATGCACCGTCTACTACGACCTTCATGCTCCGATCAGCAAGAAAACTGGTGATCCAATTGCACAATTTCTCGGGAAGCCCATAGGAAGGAAGCTTCGTAAGAAGCGCTTTGTGCCAAACCCGATCGAAGGCCTTCGCTATGTCCAAACTAACAGCCAACGCCTCCCCCTTGGACTCCATTGCCTCCGCCCATCTATGAGTTAGGTAACCTAGAAGATCGCCAGCTGAGCGACCTCGAAAGAAACCGTACTGGCGGTCACTAATCAGCTGGCGATCCTCAAGGTACTGCATGAGCTGGCAGTTAATAATGCTTTCCATTACTTTAGAGAACAGGGAGGTGATAGCGATAGGCCTGTAGTTGGACGGATCTGAGCGGTCGCCTTTTTTAGGGATCGGGTGCACCAAGCTGTCTTCCATGAGTTCGGGACTACGCCTAGCGAGTAGGAGTACCGGAAAAGACGCGTTAAAACCGGTGCCAACTCTGGAGCACACGTCTTCAGCACAATAGGAGGGACGTCATCAGGCCCACTCGACTTGCTGACGTCCAGGGAGAGGAGTGCTCTGCGCACCGAGCGTTGGATAAACAGCACATCCTGCATGGAGCACTCACACCGCGGGATGGTCGGCGGTGTGTTCACCCCGTCATCAAGAGTCGAGTTGAACGCAAAGAGAGAGCCCAGCAGATCGGCTTTATCCTTTGTGGCATGGGCCAGTGAGTCGTCCTCCCTGTGCAGAGATGGGAGAGATGGCTGACAGAAGTTCCCTTGGACAGCCTTGGCGAGAGACCAGAATGCACGTGTTCGCGAAGAAAGACGAACTAGTTTCTCGCCAATTCTACCGATGTGATCTGACTTTGCCTTGACAATGACACTTTTGAACGACCTGGAGGCGGAATTATACTTCTTTTTAAGAGCGCTGGTATTTGAATCCCGAGACGTCGATGCGTGAGCCCAGGCCTGGTAGCACTCTTGCTTATGGCGTAATGCAATTTTGCAGGAGCGACCAAACCATGACTGGGTTCTGCCTCCGATAGGTACCACAGATGATGGAACAAAAAGTTCCATTCCCTGTAGCACCACATCAGCGACAGAATCGGCAACAACGCTGGGATCATCCGGCGAGAAGCAAACCCGCCCCCAAGGGTAGCATGCAAAAAAAGATCGCATCCCGTCCCAATCGGCTGACCTATAATGCCAAACACGGTGGCAACCTGCAGAACGAAACCGCGATGGGAGCGTGAGTGGCACCGTACTCCGGATCAGACAATGGTCCGAAGAGCCAAGAGGGGCATCGACAGAGACCTGATATCCGTCCGGATGAGAGGTCAGCAGAAGGTCCAACAGGGAAGGTACATGATCTTCCACATCTGGGATCCGCGTAGGCGAGGTAACCAGTTGTGTCAGACCATATGCCAAAGCAAAGTCATAAACAGATCTACCCGCATGAGCGGTTAAACGAGATCCAAGCCATTCAGCGTGGTGGGCGTTGAAATCACCAAGCATCACGATCTCTGCGGATGGGACCTGTTGTAGCACGGAGTCTGCAGCCATTTGGACGTGGTCCATGAGTCGGTCTGTGTCGGCATTGCCACTATGGGACCTATAGAGGCACCCGTAGACGCGTGGACGGTCGTCGCTGTCTACGCGCAGCCATAAGATGGACAGGTCCGTACCTTCAAGGCTGTCGAGGCGTCGAAAACAGATGTCCTCTCTGACGTACACGCAAACTCCAGCCCGGGGCGCAAAGGAGTGTTCTAATTTGTACCCCGGGTAGGAGAGATGCGAAGTATCAGCCGAAGAGGACACCTGTGTCTCAGTTAGAAAAGGCAAGGCCGGCTTCACCGTTTCCAGATGGTAGTGGACGGCGTTAAGGTTGGAATGAAGTCCCCTGATGTTGCAGAAATTCACGGATAGCGTGGCAGGGGGCGCCTTTGACTTTGCTCCGTTTGCCCCGAGCAGGTTTAGTCACGAGCGGAATTCCCCCCCCAGAATACGCGGGACAGCCTGAGCACCCACGCTCAGGAAGAGTAGGGTAGCTTAAGCGTGGATGCTCAGCGAGAGATTCTCCATCACCGGGGGTGCTGGTACCCTCCTGAGGTAGTGTATTATGTAACTCTGCTACCATGTTAAGGGGAGGGGGGGGGGGGATTGGGCCTGGCCACCTGGATTCACCAGACGAAATGCAGAAGCAGAGCTTCTTCACGCTGGTCTTCCGTGAAGTCGTGGTACCACCCCGGTTCGAGCCGGCCCATACGTGCAACTGCAAAAGCTGCCGCGTGGCTCTACCACTGTTAAATGTGTGCTCCCAGCGACACCGGTTCTCGTACAAAATAAGGTTCATTCTAGCCACAGCCATTCTATTGTGTATTATAGTATTCTATGTGTATAGTAAATGTAGAGAACTATAGATCCTTTTTAATGGAAATAAAGCATTCCATCGTAGTCCTTAGGGGTAACAAAGCATCTGTATTTTAATTCTTAATAGAGGATGATGATGTCTATGGGCCACAGCATCTACTTACAACCAGGACGACTATGTGCTTATTGTCACTCTATACATTTAGTTTTCTATGTACTTAAAAATACCTGAAAAATATGTGCAGCAAATTCTCTTATGCCACATGGGTTAAGCCTGTTAGACTCATCCGTGCAATAATAGTCTAGATAAAACCAATGTGCTAGTTCTATTTGAAAGCATATCCTCACTAAATTTCCCCTGTCCTCTGGTGGCAGGTTTATTATGAAGCGGCTGAAAATAAATGAATAATATCAATAGGCAAAAACTCACTTAACAACAAAAAAACTAACTTTGTCATTAATGTCCCTTACATGTAGGTACCTCTTCTACCTATTTCTGCCGCCAAATGACAGTGCTTGCACTGCTGTTCCAATTTAAAGAGCGTAAAGAGCTAGTATAATTACTGGCTGATTCATTCATCTTAGTCCACAAAAATGACTAAGCCTCTTTTTTATTTGAAGTTGGTTGCAGGTGTCCATGGGCTGCAGTAGCCTCTTACTATCAGGTGGACTGTAAGTTAGCTTTTTTCACTTCAATTTTATAAAAAAAACTAAATTTTTTAGTAAAAATGTTATGTCCCACCAGCTGATTTAGATTATTTTGGTAATAACTTCCAAACACTGTTAGAAGTTATTTATTGTACAGAAGAGTGAGTGTCCACCATAAAGTAAAAGGTGTAAAAGCGTAAAAGCATCACTACACTACCCCACATCATAATGGGTGTTCTAAGAGGCGACAGCATCTTCCCAATAATAAAATAAAGTGAGTCGCCATATAGATCATGTAAAAGAATCCACTGCCACATATCATGTTTGGGTTTAAGAGACATCAGAGAAAAAAACCAGTAGATGGGTAGCAGCATCTTCCGGATAAGAAGTCAAAATAAAAAACAGTGTGTCATGAAGACAAACGATAGAAGTGAAACTTTTGTATTACAGGGAAACATTTCAATTATTCATCAATGACTTTTGAATGGCATAGATTATGTATATCATTCATTTTTTTTTATAGAATAAGGGTGACAAACGAGCACACAGTCCACCTGATGGTAAGTGGTTGCCGTGGCCCATAGACATCTACATCTATCTTCGTTTGCGAATTTAAATGCAGATGCGTTGTCAGCCGTGAAGACTAAGATAGAATGCCTCTTTTCCAGTGAAAAGGGTCTCCGGTTCTCTACACTCACCATACGAAACACAGCAGCATTAAGCTGCTATTTTACGCTGGTATTCTGTGAGAGTGTGGTCCTTCCCGGTCGAGCCGACCCATTCGTGCTACAACTATACTATTAATATAGCTGTAGCATGGCTACTACTTCATTCTATAATTAAAATCATTTTATCGAACCAAAATTGATTAATTCTCATGGTGGTACATAGAAAAGACGCTAGATGGCTTAAACACAATAAAAATATTATCATGTTTGTCCAATCCATTCATAACAATTCATGATTTCAAAACTTACCATTTAATATAATTTTTTTTGAGTTTATGCCATCTCGCATCTACTCTATGTACCACCTTGAGAGTCAATCAAGTTTTGTTTGATAAAATGACTTTACCTATAGAATGTAGTAGATGGCGCTATTACTCAAATGCGATCACTCTTTCTAAAATAAATACATGTACCTTGGTAACTTTCTTAAATAAAATTAATGTTAGATTAGTAGATATTTGAACGAAAGACCGTTGTAATCTTGTAATTGTATTCCTATATACTTTATGGTATGTAGTGGCCTACATTCGCAATTTGAATGATCAACCAGAATGACCCGGTACGTAGTGTTTACTCCCATCACTTTTCATCACACAAAAAGGTTGCAGATCAGAATTTCTAATCCCTCCCGTAAAAAGTTTCACTTCAATAAAAAAAACTGGGAATGCCAACTTGCCTACCAAGCATGGGAGCTATGGCGAATATGCTCTCCTAAGAGGTAACATATGGGGGCGACCTATCTTCAGCAGTGGACTTTTGATAGGCTGTAATGATGACGTAGTGGCGTAGCATGGATTCCTACCGCCCGGAGCCTGTAGAGCCGAAAATGGACACCCTCTCCCTCCTCATTTTCACAAAGATCATTAAAGATATAATGAAATGAGTGAGTCTGTGATAGCCTCTATTATTTGAAAATTTAAATATTAGTATTTTTATAACTATCCCTACCCTTGGCATGCATATGTATCTCTAATATTTTCAGAAGTTTCAATGCTAGTGTCTTATTTTCTTACTGAAAGTATTCAATCAGAGAGCATACGCACATTGTGACGTGCCAGTGTTTTTCAGTTAAAACGTTGTGTAGGAAACTCTAAATAATAAAAATAACTATGACTCCTGTGAACTTTGTTAATAAAATAAAAGCACAAGGTGTGGCTAATTGAGAAAAGTGTCCTCGGCTTTGGAATGGTCCTTTAGGCTAAAACCAAAACCAAAACTGAAGACATTTTTTCCTATTACAGAGTGGTTTCCTCCACTCTCTACACCTTCTTTTCATTACCCTTTCACACAGCAGGATACTAGGAAACAAACTATCACTACAGCCTGGCACAAGTCCACTGCTGTACATAGGCCTCACCAATGGATTGCCACAAAGTGGCATTGTTCAAATTGTTCCCCAAGCTCCCTTTCAATGTTGAATGGGAACAATTCTAGTAGTCATGTGCCACTTACATCCATAAACTACTTGCATGTTCCATAAGCTTGTCACACCATCTAGTGGGAGGTGGCCCAACACTTCACTTTTCAGTACATGCCCTGAAACATGGACCTTTACTGCTGGCTATATGAAGAAGCTCAGGGTCACCTAGCATGCGAAGAAAACAAACATGCAGAAGAACAAGAGTAACTGACATAGCCGAATGGATCAGTTAGCTGAATTTGCAATGGGCTGGCCATATAGATCTAAGAGTTGAAAATTGAAAAACCTTTCCCTTTGGAGAACAAAGGTTTACTTTTTTTCTCAAAGCTATGGATCCCTCCTTCACAGTGGGCACACAAACTTGACACACCCTCTCCTTTAGTTGGATATAGGTATGTTGGTCTGCTCTAACTGTGTATTTGGCACACCAAATACAGCTACACTGTACTAAAATTCTTAAATAGGAAACTTATTATTAGTACCTTATACCCATGGCATGCGAATATGAATACAAGAAAAAAATCCTGATACAGAAGAGTTAAAAGAATGTACCTGACAGATTTTTTACACAACGAATAATTCATTTGTCCTTAATAATTAATATTAGAATATATTATACAAACCTGCATAAATCATCAAGAATATCAATAGGTATAGAATGTTTGTTATGATGAGCTGAGTTATGATTAGCCGCTGTTGATCCCATGATTGTTATTTAATTTGATTACCTACTCAGGCAAGTTATTAAACGTTGGTACTTCAATGTTTTTGCTAACAACTAACAACAACAGTATAATAATCCTACTCATATAAGAATTTTACAAGGTGCAGTTTACAGTAGCTTGCTACATATCTATTTATCTATGGTTTACAGAAGAAAACTGTTTTTTACAGAATCCAAAATAATTTTAGATTTAGTCCATAGATAAATAAATATGTAGCAAGCTAATTTAGTCATGGGCGTTTTTGGATTTGAACGCAAACCGATATTTATCCGATTTCAGATTTCAAAATCGATTTCAAAATCCGTTTTTAAAAATCCGATTTCAGTAGCGCTTAGCCACGCCAATTCGTATGCGTATATTAGATTTCGTTTTATAAGGTAACAAAACGGCAAACGCGAATGTAATACAGAAACAGATTTGCGCGATTATCCTTTATGTTTCAATCTAGGCTTTAGACTAGCAGAAAAGTTTTGTTTGAAATTAAAACTTTTCCGGGGTATTTAAAAATCGGCATATTTACAATGTTTTCGTAATATATTCTTTTTTTATTTCCAAAATCGGTACTTGTCTTAAAATAAATTTAAGCGTGAGATCGTTTTAAATGAGCTTCTAGATTACCCGTTGTAGATTTATATGATATATTTTGACTACAATATTTACACACTGCAACACCAGAAGCATTTTATTTTTTGTCAAAATGAGTCCATACTTCATTGGGTTTTCGCGATATTTTAAAAATCAAAACAGTTCTCGTCTAATCAATTAAAAAGTCTAAAGAAAAAAACTTGATAGTCAAAATCAAAAATATTTAAATGTTATATTCATACACAATTCAGTTAGTTAACTTATTTTATTTTATATTCTAAACTCTATCAAACAAACAGACAATAAACATCAGTAAATATCTTGTAATTCACTGTTACGACTGACCGGCACGCGCGCACTTGTCACCTAGGTCAAATTTGCATCTAAGCGAAAACAACATGAAAAAAAAAGATTATTTCTAGTAAATAAACACTAAACCAAAAACCAAAATAAATCATCACACAATCTCGCAAATATGGTCTTTAACAACTTAATAATAAGAACGAAATTGATCGCATATTTCAAAATGTATACTAAGCAAACACCCAAAGACGGAACCAAAAATTCATCAACACATAATCTCGTAAAGCAAATATAGACTTTAAGTACTTAGCAGTATCGATAATATTGATCGCATATTTCATTAGATTTCCATAGCCGACAAACCGAATCGCAAAATTCGCTATGTCGTGTTTGGTTAGAAAGAAACTTGGTTAGAGAGAAACTGAGACAACGGATTTCAGTTTCATCAGTTTGCGTTTGGATTTGGATATTGTCGATTTCGATTTTATTGTCGATTTGGATTCGTTTGTTGGTACAGATCGTAAGATCGTTGCTTAGTTAGGTCGATTTTTGAATCTAGTTTGAGAAATCGATTCAATTCGATTTGTGTTTGAAATCGGATTTTAGATTCGTTTTGATATATTTGACGCATGCCTAGATTTAGATATGTACATAGATGTAATGTGAATTGTGAAAAAAAAAAGTTTCTATATAGTTTGTGGATCAAAGATATGAAACACAACGAGAATATAATCACATGAAAGATATATTCACAGACTACCAAAGAGTATAGTTAGTGATTATATTCTCTTTGAGTATAGTAAATGTACTATACCATAGATAAATAAATATATATTTTTTTATTACTGGCTTTACGGCTCTGGGTTCCAGCCCGTCTGAGCCTGAAGTTACAATGTATAATTATCCTTCATAGTACACTGCTTCACAATATGTTGATGCGTCACATTGTGCAGCTCTTGGGAGATTTTGACGGCAACTTGAGCCAGCAGACAGCTGACAGTTGGCGATGGTATCTTAAGGCGCCTAAGCAGACAGACACCATATCTTGAGAATCACATCACCATCAGAGCACTTATTTCACCGTTTCCACTAATAGTTCACATGCGCAGACACTTAATACACAAAATCGCACCACTTTTACATATCAAAATCCACTTCAAACCATTATTTAAACAATAATACAGGAGCAGCAAACCGCCGCCGGTCAAGTTCCCACCAAAACTCAATAATAAATATGTAGCAAGCTATCCTATACAGACTATAATAATCAACCTGCGCATGATATAAAGAGCATCATATTAATCTGTGTATAAAGATGACCAAAAAAACCATAGATCCTTTTTCTATGAAAAAAAAAAACCATTTCAAACTCAGAGTATATATATATATAACATTATAGCATACGTATGATAAAACATGGAAATACATGTACTTCGTACAAACATAAAATTACTCTAAACCGAAGCAAAAAGACATTCAAAGAATAGGTTTGGTAAAAATGTCTAAAGGTATAGTATATTATAACTCAAATAATCGATATTTTTTCTAAAATAATCGACATTTCTCGTCGATTATTTTGTATTTTTGAAACGCTCCCGAAAACGAAGCAGACAGTACTAACTATATCTTTGATGATGGGTGAAATATAAAATCGATCCTGATGAAAAAAAATCATCTTTTCACAACGTTTTATTATTAGCTTTGTTCACGCTCCATCGTGTTAGTATAATTAAATAAAACGTTAATTTCAGTAAAAAAAAAATCATGAAATACTTAAAAATAAAACCAGCAGTGGAATTACTGAATTACAATCAGCTGACTAGGGGTCAATGTACGCGCGAACGCCGAATTAGCGCGGTCCGCAACTAGCGATGGTACCACAATACCTAATTTACAACACTTGTCTAAATACCTAACTTATCTACTTAACCTTTTGCCACTGTGCTTATCTCTATGTAGCCACTTTAATTCGAATTCACAGGTTAAATAAACCAAATAACTGGTTCGATTCCCCGCTAATGAAAAAAATACTGAAATAAAATGTTAACAAGGTTAGAGTCATGCTTTTTTATTCATTGTGTATGTATGTTTATTATTCTGATGTACTCAGTTATGTATCTTTTCAGATCAGTTCAGTACTAAGTTATTTGAAAAAATTAGGTATGAAACAGCTTACCGATCCTCCGTGGCCTTATGAGATTCTCCAAGGCACATTAACATGTTGCCGTATTCACGAGCACTATAAACGTACCTACGCGTTAGGCATTATTAAAACAAAACAAAAAACACAAAACGTAACAACAAGAACAATATCATTAAGTAATAAATAACAAGTAATAACGACAATAATTTAATAAACAAAACAATTGAACTGTCGCTCGTGATAGTTAACATGGAACTGTCTCAAAAACTAAAATTATTAATCAATCCCGCCAAAACAAATGCGCACGGAGGTAACGTCCTTGAAGAATGTGTAAATTCCACAGCGCGAGGCGACACAAAGCAGCGTGTGAATGAAAGGGAAGGGTAGAGTGAGTAGTATACCTAATGCATTGTTTCGTACCGATGTACATAAGAGTTCGGCGCCCGCGGGGATATTGACCCTATTGTCAGCTGATTTTATTTTTTAAGTTTCACTGCTGGTTTTATGTTTAAGTATTTTCATGATTATTCGGGATTGAATTTCTTTGTGACCCATCATCATAGGTATCCTTAGTATTATCATCTGTCTTCGTTTTCGGGAGCGTTTCACAAACACCCGGTATATCCAAAATTGATATTTCTTGCTTGAGCGTAGCATGCGTAAGCATCATATTAGTCTGTAAGCGTAGCACTGTCCAATTACATATTTATTATACTGGATGTTAAAGCAGCACGGACCACCGGCGGACAGGACGGGAATAGCCATAGTGTTTTCTCTCAATAAAGAACTGTCTGTCATTTTATGCGGGGGTAAAATTGTACACACACAAAAACGATCGTCTATCACTACGAAATACACATACCAATTAAAACAATATGCAATTAACTAATAATATCACACACAACTGTATCGCTCTGTGACAGCGACATCTCGAGTACAGACTCGGATCAATAAAGTAACTTACATATAAAAGCCATATTGCAGCAAAAACTGAACAATTTGGCATTTTTTAGAACGTTGATACAGCCGCGTAACTAGATTTAGTTTAGTGTGCAGTGCGGCTGCAACTAGTTTTATTGACAATAAAACTAGTTATACCGTATAGGACCGAGTGAAATTATACTTTGACAGAGGGGAACGCCTGCGTATAACTTCTCCCCTACGATCTGCCGGTGACCCGTGTTGCTCTATGTACTGGATGATCTAGATATGCTCTATAATCCGATCTAGTACGCCGCGTCTAAAAGTGAATCTGTCTGAGTAAGAGTTTTCACGCAGTTAAAGAATAATGCGTCTCTTCTTCTCACACCTTTGACGCTGCTACCCGTCAAGGTCATATAGCTATTTGTCAGAAGCGCTATGATTTTTCTGATATTCCCCATTGTCGCCTCTTACGACATCCAAAGGCTAGCTAGATATAGCCAAGCTGGATATGATAATTTGTTCAAGCTTACTGATACTTTTTCATAGATATATTTTAATGTTGAAATCCCGCCTCCTAAAACTTGGAGATTATAACATTCTCTATGCTAGGTTGTATGGGCATATTCCTTTTGCCTTTAAATAAATGTCAATGCTCAATGTCACCGGAGTTTTGGCGGGAACTTGACCGGCGGCGGTTTGCTGCTCCTGTATTATTGTTTAAATAATGGTATAAAGTGGATTTTGATATGTAAAAGTGGTGCGATTTTGTGTATTAAATGTCTGCGCATGTGAACTATTAGTGGAAACGGTGAAACAAGTGCTCTGATGGTGATGTGATTCTCAAGATAATGATGTGTCTGTCTGCTTAGGCGCCTTGAGATACCATCGCCAACTGTCGGCTGTCTGCTGGCTCAAGTTGCCGTCAAAATCTCCCAAGGGCTGCACAATGTGACGCATCAACATATTGTGAAGCAGTGTACTATGAAGAATAACTATACATTGAACTTCAGGCTCAGAACCCAAAGCCGTAAAGCCAGTTATAAAAAAAATATTTTGTTTTTGTTTACCTGTCAGCCTGTCACTGATCACTCAACTCAATATAAAGAAGACTTGGCTTTAGCCTTTACGGTTTTTGAAAATATCAAGAATTAAAGAAAATAAGACTTGGCTTCGGCCTTTATGGATTTTGAAGAGACGGAAAGAAAAAAAATAAGACTTGGTTCTGGCCTTTACACCTTAAAATTCTATTTATTCAAAATAAAAAAGACAAGGCTGTATGTACGGCTTAGTTCCTTTGCCTGCTCTCTCGAGCGAATAATAAAAACAACAACAACAATCAATGTCACCAAGTCTTGACGTTGACGTTTGTTGACGTTATTGATATGGCTTGGAAAACGGAATCATATACAAAATTGTGGCAAATTTTGTGAAAATATCAATAAAAAAATGGATATCACGCCACTATTTAAGGCTTGTATAAAAACTGTTAAGACACGCAATAAAGCTTTTGGCATCCAAAGTCCCTTGAGTGATGAAAAACAACGTTTACTTCGAACGAAACCGAAAACTGGATTCACAGTAACTGCTAAGGATATAACATGCCAAATAACACGATTGAGGGATTTTTTGTTAGAGCACAGAGAAAGGTATTTAAGTTTTTTTAATAATGAAACTGGCGATGAAATGACTGAAGCGGACAGAGACCAAATCGATACGGGAGCTCAAAGGATCATTAACACATGTTCACACCTTCTAAAAGAGTTTAGAAATGATAATAAGAAACTTTCGGTCTCTCATCAGATGCGTGAGTATATGGATGCTGTAATTGATTTAATTGATGCATATTTGAAGGCTGTATGCAAGATCCACAGTGAACTTAAAGCTTTAAGAGTGAAAAGAGCCATCGATATACGTAAGTTATCGCGGCTAGAACTTCCACAAGCTAAATCTACTATATTGAATCCATTCATTAATGAGAAGTCTGTGGAGAGTAAAGAGGATAAGAAAAATAATACTTTGGAAATGGAAGAAACTGATTTGATAAAGACTAAAGTGGATTTATCTGAAAATGAAATTGCTATAATGTCTGATGAAGGAGAATTAAGTACTGAAGAACTTCAAATGTTTGAATCCGAGAATGTGCACCTCTTGAATGAACTGAATAGCATGACAGAAGAAGTTAGGCAAATTGAAAGCAAAGTGCTACATATTGCAGAGTTACAAGAAGTATTTACTGATAAGGTATTTAACATTTATACATATTAAAAAACATAATTATTGTTGTACTTTAATAAAACATTGTGAATATACTGGGTAGAATTTCCTGCTTTCAAGGCAAGGTAATATGCAGTAATGAAATATGCAGGACAAACTGCAGGAAGTTGAAAAATGGACACATGATGGGGAAGAAAGTAGTAGCAGTAAGGAAAGTGTAGGGTGGCCTCCCACTAGATGCAATGACAACCTAAGTATGAGATGCAGGAAGTTGATGGATGCAGGTGGCTCCGGATTGTGCTTTGTGGCATTTCATAAAGCACTCGCACTTAAAGGGGACTCGCGAGGCCCCTTTAAGTGCGATGCCCCCAGACTTTTGATCACTATACAATTTTTACAAATTTAAAAGCTTGCAAGAAGCTCTTAAGGGTACGACTTTCCATTGCCGTCCGTCGAGTTGGGGTTTGATATTTTTTTACAGAAAGGTTACATTATTATAAGCACACACGCAAAGTTTCAACATGCGGAAACTGGTACTTTTTGAGAAAAAAAGTTATTGAAAATCAATTATTTTTGCAATATTTACGCCAATCTCTATTGACGTCCGTCAAGTTGGGGGTTGATGTATTTAAATTACAGAATTATTTTATTAGGGATTTCCATTGGCATTCGTTGAATTGAGGGGGAGGGGTGGGGAGTGCAGGGGAAGGTGTACTACCTTAAAAGGAAAGTTTCGGAGCCACCCCTTTTCTATTTTTTTTCATTTTTAATTCTGAGGAAATTTTTCTCAGTTTATGGATAGAAGAGTTTATGAATATTAAGTGTAAAAAAACCAAGGAGACCCTTGGAGGGAAGGGGGTTCTCCCCTACGGAAGGGGGAATCCCCTTAATCAGAAAAAAATAAGGGGACTGATTCAGAGGGATCGCTGTATCTATTTTGAGACTGCAACGTCTCCGGGGCTATAAAAACACTCTAGGACTAGGACAGACTTGTACCAGGTGGAGTCGGGGTCAATCAATTCGGTTCTTTGACATAAGTTGAACGTATTTTATTTGTTATCTACCCTAATAGGTACTGTTAAAATAAAACAAATCAAATATAATTAATAATTTATTAATCAATTTTATACACATATTTTAAAACATCTTTATGCGCTATTTTTATTTTTCTTCGCCAAGAATATTCAATGAGCCAGTCTGTGAAGTTTGCTTTATAACCATCCCTACTGAACATCACATCAACACACATCAGCTTACGATTCGAATCGATTCAAAAATTGATCTTTTTCTGAAAGAATCGACATCCCTACTTAGGATGACAATAACAATACAAAATAGCGTCAGTTTTACGGTAGGAATTGACATAAATATTGCAAAAATAATTTATTTTCAATAATTTTTTTCTCAAAAAGTATGCGTTTCCGCATGTTGAAACTTTGCGTGTGTGCTTATAATAATGTATACCTTTCTGTAAAAATAATATCAACCCCCAACTCGACGGACATCAATGGAAAGCTAAGCCCCCTTAAGTGCTACTGCGAGGCCGTTGTTACTATCTTCAAAGACCGTGAACATTAGATTGTTGGAATACGAGACTTGTCAGGAATTAATACCTATGAGTAGGTATGTCGTGTCAAAGCATGTTTGGTAGAATAGATCTATTGGGTAGATTTTGGGAATGAAAGAAAAGGGGCCTCGTTGATGCAACTTCACCCACATCTATATAAGTCCACGCTACGCCTCTGTTAGTGGTGTAAAAGTTATATACTTAATGTAAGCTTATAGCTGTGGGTATACACTCAATATATCTGTTTCAGGTCCTACAACAAGAACAAGACATAGACCGAATATCCAATACTGTTGTTGGCGCAACAGAAAATGTAAAAGATGCTAATGAACAAATAAAACAGGCAATCCAAAGAAATGCTGGCCTTCGTGTTTACATTCTTTTCTTCTTGCTAGTCATGTCATTTACTCTTCTATTCCTAGATTGGTATAATGAATAAAATGTTTAGAAGTAATTCAAGTTTTTAATTTATCATCCCTTATGTTCTTGTATTTTGCATATTATTAAGACTTAAGACACTTACATTAATTAAATAAAACTGCTATTAGTAAGCCTATTAATAAGTTATATTTATTTAATTATATTATCTATTCGTTATTAATATCATTGATAGTAGTGTAGGATGAGCATGGATTGGTTTGCTGTTGCCAAAGAGTATAGTAATAAAAGTGGAGAGGCTGCTGCTAAAGCAAATATATAATTCACTATGTCAGCCATCAGTCAATGTCTCTGTCAATGCTACAGTGTACAGTGTTCGATACATTTTATTCAAAAGTATTTGTAAGAGCTATTTTTGGAGATTTTTACTTTTGTTTTACTAAATGCTGCACTCTGAAATCTGCTGCCCGAGCCCATAGCCCTCTGCCTTTACTATATCATTGATCATTGAGCTGAACATAATTTTGGATTTTATTTTAAAAATCGTATAATGCATTATCATCAAACATAAGATTTGACATTATTTTTATTTATTTATTGCCACAGAATACTTGTTTATAAATATTCAACCAATATACATTTCAAGTGATGCGATACAAAAACAACTCACGCAAACATCTTTCTTGCTCTCTATAACTCACTAACAATTTTTCAACTTTCAGTCCTGGACGCACACATATGCACGTAAACTATATTTATATTTGCTTACATATACATGAATTGAATTTTGAATTGCATATTATAACATTATGTGCGTGTTCTTACTATATGTTAGGCATGGTTTTCGCGTCAGTGATAAAATCAAAGAATTGGATTTGGGCCTTAGAGTATAGTATAAACATAAGCGAGACTTGGGTGCCTAAAATAAGCAATTCTTATATACACAAGCTATTAGTTATTATTATTATATACACAAGCTATTATTAGCACTATGTGCACGGAATAAGGTCCAAAGTTATTTTAGTGCTACAGAGACACCTGTACCTGTTGCTTTTTTTTTTGGAGTTTATGGCCTGATATCTAGACCTTTAGGCCAAGTCTTAGGTATTTTTATTCGGTTTATTATAATTTCCCACTGTATTTTTGATGAATTTATATAGAGGACGTAATAGGATCTATTTTTAATATATCACTCAGGCGGCGGGAGGATCTTGCACTGTCACTTGATTGTACCTGTTGTTTTTTTGGAGTTTATGGCCTGGTATCTAGACCTTTAGGCCAAGTCTTAGGTATTTTTATTCGGTTTATTATAATTTCCCAAATGTTTATTTATCCTTCATAGCTTTATCCTACAATGCTTCACAATATGTTGATGCGTCACATTGTGCAACCCTTGGGAGATTTTGACGGCAACTTGAGTCAGCAGACAGCTGACAGTTGACGATGGTATCTCAAGGCGCCTAAGCAGATAGACACCTTATCTTGAGAATCACATCACCATCAGAGCACTTGTTTCACCGTTTCCACTAATAGTTCACGCAGACACTTAATACACAAAATCGCACCACTTTTACATATCAAAATCCACTTCAAACCACTATTCAAACAATAATACAGGAGCAGCAAACCGCCGCCGATCAAGTTCCCGCCAAAACCTACCTGTTGTTTCATTATGACCAGCGTTGCCAACATGTGGGGAATTCCTCAAATTGCGGGGAATTCAAAGTTGGTTGGGGATTTTTTGGAGATTGGTATTATGCGGGTAAAATTCGGGGATTTTGAAAATCGATAGCCCGGGCCAAGTCAGAACCCTTTTTTTCGAGAAATATAAATACTTATCTTAACATTTATGTTAGGTTACATATGAATATCGAATGACTTCCTTTTTTTAATTATCTTCATTGCACCACATTTAATTTTCGGATTTATTTCGTCAATTTTTGTGTATCATTAAATGCTTTTCATTTCTTTATTTTTTAATTTTAAAGCAGAGAACCGCATGCATATAAATGCAGATACTGTGGTACTTTTTAGTGGCAACAAGGGAAGGAATTGAAAATAATGGAGTAAAATGCTTGTTACAAAAATATGGAAAGTGCGAAAAAAAACTTTCGGAAAAAAAAAAAAACATGTTAGTTAAAAAATAAATCTTATAAAATTAGTCGAAAATTGTTTCATTTCTTAAAATAAAATTAAGGGGAATTTGTGGGGAATCTGTTGAAGTTTTGTCCTTAAATTGGGGAATTTGACATGAATTTTCAGGAAATTTGACAAATTGCTGTTGGCAACGCTGATTGTGACAGCAAATTGTCAAAATGTTTGTAAAATGCACACATAGACTTAGAATATACTAGCGTATAGACCACCTGACAGCCCGAAAACGCGTGACCAATTTTGATTTGTCATTGTGTGCGTTAGCTAGTGATGTATATTTTACTTAAGAGGACTATCGAAAATGATTGTTAAGGAAGCGGTAAAAGATTATAAAAATTGTTTAGTGCATGAAGTTGAATAACTTCAAAAATTAACTGAATTTTACCATGATAGTTCTAAAATAATTAAAAATATTCATATAACATGTTCCTGGGAATAAGCAACCTACCTGCCTTTTGTTGGATTTTAATTCAAATGTATAAATTCCCAGGTGACTTTACCGAAAAACCTAAAAACTCCCCAATAATCAGGTCAGAATGTTGTATTTTCGAGCTATGATCTTTGGAGAAAATATTTACTGCCGTGGGCAGTTTCCCAGAATTTATTTTTAACATATTGTTAATATAAATAGGTAGATACTAACTAAGAATATACCCATTTATATTTTATATTTTATAAAATGTTTTGATGGGGAAACAAAACGGGGACACGGAGTACAACATAATGGCTGCTTTATTTTTCATATAAGTATTACTTGTGATAATTACAAACATTTAATAATTAATAATTAAATAGATTATAGAAGTTTATTTTAACATTCGACTTAAGTATGAATGTAAACTTAATAATTTAAGGAAGGAAACTCATAGGAATCAGTTAAATAAGATTGCTCTGTTTAAAGGCCAATATGTTTATGAGGCTTCATCATGCTTCATGTTTATATTCTTTCATCTGTCCCTGAAAAGTATAAAGTAATAATAAACTTATTATCACAGTAAAGTGCACTAAGTGTCTGAGGATACAGATGCACTCTCTATTCTCTCAATCTCGGTATGTTAAGAAAATGGTTACTCATTCATGGACTGACCGCGGCAAGTGCAACTTAATTTCGCAGATCTATTGATCTGCGCAGCTATTACTTAACCACGAGTTCCTCTTCTCTACGAATAACGCTGTAGGGGATAAACCACGCTATTTAAGCCCTCGCGACAATGTCGTCGGCCATCAAGCATGAATCGGGCATTGACCGTTGTGAGTATCAAATACTATGGAATTCATACTATCACGTCTCATGCGCGGTCGTCTAGTAGCGCTTGAGGAGCATTACTAAATACGAGGGTGGATTGAAAAGTACTCGGCCTAACACAGATCCATTCAATTCTAAAAATCAAATCTACCCACATTATTTAGTTCAGTTCAGACTAGTTCATTGTGTGAAGTTCGAAACGTGTGCGATAATTAGTTGTGATTTTATAAATTTATTAACAAAGTAAGCGGACATAATTTCCGCGAATGGAGCAAATCGAGCAGCGTGCCGTTATTAAGTACCTCCATAAGAAGGGCTATCATCAAAAGCCATCCATGATGACATGGTCAGTACATTAGGCGATTGTGCTCTGTCATATTCATCCGTCAAAAAATGGATAGCAGAATTTAAGCGTGGTAGAGAGAGTGTGAAAGATGAACCCCGCTCTGGAAGGCCTTCGACGTCAACTACTGACGAAAATATTAAAAAGTACTTGATTTAATAATGGAGACCGCAGATAAAAATTAGAGATAGCCGAGATTATAGGCATCTCTTATGAACGAACTCAAAACATCATTGTCAACGAGTTGGGTTTCCACAAGGTGTCAGCGAGGTGGGTTCCGCGACTGCTTTCAGTTGAACAAAAAAGGACGCGATTGACTATTTCACGCGACTGTTTGGAGTTATTTGAAGCCGATGCAGATGATTTTTGAATCGTTTTGTTACTATGGACGAAACATGGGTTCATTACTGTACACCGGAAACAAAACAACAATCAAAACAGTGGAAGACCTGGTTCACCACCCCTAAAAAGGCTAAGTCGATTTTGTCGGCAAATAAGGTGATGGCTTCAGTATTCTGGGACTCGAAAGGTGTGATTATGATTGATTATCTTGAAAGGGTCAGACTATAAACTCTGATTACTACTGCACCTTACTACGTCGTTTACGAGAGAAATAAAAGAAAAACGTCGAGGAATGCTCAGAAGAAAAGTCCTGTTTCATCAAGATAAGGCCCGTGTTCACACGTCAGTACAGTCAATGGCTGAAATTCACAACTGTGGCTTTGAACTGTTACCGCATCCGCCGTATTCACCTGATCTGGCACCATCAGACTTCTTTCTGTTCCCTAACCTAAAAAGCACTTGGGAGGTCAAAGATTTTCGACAAACGACGAGGTCAAAGCAGCTGTAGACGCATATTTTGACTCTAAGGAAGAATCATTTTTTTTCAACGGTCTAAATGCTTGGAAGGGGAGGTGGCAAAAGTGTATTGAACTTGATGGTGATTATGTAGAAAAATAAAAATATTACTGATTTAGTATGTGTTTATTTTCTTGGTTAGGCCGAGTACTTTTCAATCCACCCTCGTATCTATACCTAACTACGCTAAAAGTTTTATCGTTATGATTTGGGAATATAATCCGAAGTTCCGAAGCTCCGCTCAACCCCTTGGGGAAAATAGCATGATGCTATGAATATTGTACTAGTGTGACCGTGAGGCTGTGCGGTTGGTTGCTAGGTTATACATTTATTTTGGTTGATAAATAGATACTTAGTTGGGTTCATAATGGCTTAAAGAGGATAATCTCAAGATTTTTTTTGTCTTTAATGTACTACAGTTTTATAATGTATGAAAATCTGTCTCTATATTTATCTAAAGTTTTGAAAGTTATATTTTGAAGTCTTATTATAACAATATTTTACTTACTGGTACAAATAATGTAGAAATGACTCCTTTTAATAAAATTGTTTTTATTCTACTTTTTCTTTTATACTTCTCAAGAAAATGTTTGCTGCAAATTGTTGAGTTCTTCTTTGCATTCCAACCAACCCGTCCAATGAACCTTAACCACTTTTTCTAATTATAGAATCCGGAGGAATCTGTTTGAAAACGGCAAAATAAAATTACATTTTAGAACGCAAACCGAGGATTTATTTTCTTGTTGTGTAGGCAAGTCTATCGATTCATTATAAACATTCAAGATAAACATCGACATTAATTTTGATATAGTTGAGTCAATCCCTAGCGTACATGTAAAATATTTTGTATAAAAATGTATTTACCAAATTCATGCAAATTATCAACAACGTGACTTTTTTCTTTGTAAAATATCAAAATTAACAAAATAATTGAATATATTCTATATTTAAAACAGTTTATAACATAAATTTTAACCAAAAATAAACGCGTCATAACAGTGACGATGTCTTGAGAATTTACCTGTGATATGTGAAATTATCAGGATTATTTCTATTATTAACAGCACACTCACTCACGGAACAATTAACCATTTTGGAAAAAGTTACTTACTAAAATAACCACTATTATACTTTAAAAATTACAAAATATCTCGGAGCTATTTCATGCGTGCTGAATTGTGCCGACCTGTCATTCAAAATCGGTTACAGAGTCATGAGATTTGGTATCCTTTTCTATCTTGCATTTTGCCATAAGGAATTTTTTCTCCTTGCACACTATGTTGGTCTATACGCTAGTATATCCTAAGTCTATGAATGCACACCACACCTATGGCTATGATGCACATTGCATACAGCACGCACACAGTTGCAGTGCATCGTGCATCGAAATCAATAAAGCTATTTATCATTGCGTTATTGATTACCAAGACAGACCAATGATGTAGCGGCCTAACTTAGCTTTATTTGGAACCATTCCAGTTAACTCGCGCTGGCACAATTGAAACTTGTTAATTGTATTTATAAACATTTAAATGTCAAAAACGTTGAAAAAATGTAAAACGTTTTCTTCGTTTAAAAGTTTTTTTTCATTTACACCTCCACCACAAAAGTAGTGTTGTCTTTTTGAACCAATAACGAAGATGTTGGATGGTAACAGGGCACTATTTGATCTGGGATATTTCTTTAATCCTGGTAAGTATGATTATTCCACTGTCTCAAACTTATCCTTTAATAATAATTTTAAAATTATGTAATATACAATGTATTTTATTATGTCCAATATTAAGAAACTATAAAAAAAAAACTAATAACTTAGTTATCATACAGTCCTACTCCCTGTGGTATTGTGCCAAGAACGCTGGCTGTGTTTCCTCACTGATTGGCTATACTTAGCCTTTGAGCGAGAATAGAACCAGCCCTCTTATCACCAGCAGCAACGACCAGTGGCGGGTAGAGTTCTTTAGGAACTACACCGCACATGGACCCCACATATATTTTATAATGTCTAAAATATGCTTTATTAAAATAGCTATGCTGCCTGTGAAAATTAAATTTACTGAACTTTTATTTTAAATGTTCATGGATACAAGTTTTTTAATATTTTCTTTATTTTAAGTAAAACCTAATAAATATGAAACGGTTTTAAAGGTATTCTAAGCTAATAGTTATTGGAAGGAAAGGAATGCTGAAAACACCATAAACCAGTGGGGTTTATTACCTAAAAATGTATTTAATCAGGTAACTTAGGATTGCAACTGCTCCCTTGCTGCTGAAGTGTAGCCCCCCACACTTGTATAACAATTCACAGGCACCCATGTTTGCCTCATTAGCTTTGGCTTGCTGGTCACCGCCAGCCTCGACTATCAGCACGTTTTGCGTAGATCCTTTTCTTCCAGAAGGCAGGGACAGTACTCCCTTCATGCCTCAGGCTTTATAAAAACACGGGGGGTAAAACAGACAAGTACCACTTGGTAGTCCAGGTTGGCTGATTCTATTATGCAACGGTTTTAACCCTAATCTATTCAATCTACAATTGACAGATTTAATTCTGCAACAAATTTGGAATTTCCTAAAATTTTTTTTTTAGAAACACTTATTCTTCATGCAAGGTCATGTCATTGGCAATGAATGTGGTGGGAAATAATGTAACATAATTACATAAAACATTTATAGTGTTTGTAGGTCTTAAAAGTTTACATTGAAACACTAATAGGGACTAATTCATACATCAGACAGGAATGATTTCGAATCTTTCGTTTATTGAAAAATATTATAATTTTTTGTAGTCTAATTAACTTCTTTGTTTTGTGTTAAAGATGGGCAGTTGCGAAAAGTTGGAAAGTTTATGATACCTACTGAAGAGCCTTTTAGGTATGACGTAAGCACCAAACCTGAAGAATGTCAAGCTCATTATGAAAAGCTAGGTGCTGTTATTACTGAGTATGTGTATCAAATGCTGGAGTTGAATTTGAAACTGATCAGCTTACCAGTTCCCAAAGATTCAACACAAGACAATGGCACCTTTATTTTTGTGTCAAAAGATTATGATCAAAAGGATGTCTTGATGATTTTGATTCAAGGTTCAGGAGCCGTAAGAGCTGGTCAATGGTCTAGATCGTAAGCAGTTTTATTTTTTTTTATAGAATAAGCAGGGTTGCATGATATAATTATCAAGACAATTATCTTGATAATATTCAGGGATAAACATTATTATCATTGATGAAAATAAATAATAATGTTTATTCCTGTGTGTGATATTGTGGGTAATGTCTATGGCGTGTATCAGAATAATAATAAAATAATGTTGATTTGTTTAAATTTTGTTATTGTTGATTGTATCAAACAAAGAGCAATTTTTCGTATTGAAATAAAATATATATATATATATATATCACAGTCTAAACTCATAATCGGTCAAAACCACTTTTGACTGCAAAAATCGGACAAAAGTAGTTTTGACTAAGGACGTTGGTCAATACCACTTTTAACTGATTTTTGCAGTCAAAAGTAGTTTTGACTAAGGACGTTGGTCTAAAGTAATTTTGCCTCATTTAAAGTTCAGATTATCGGTCAAAACTCGCAATATAAATGACTTAGGTGAAGGTGCGGCTGGGGTGGCCCTTGGGCCACCCTAAAGCCGCGTACATTATAATGATATAAAATATAATATTGAAGAAATTTAACTTTTTAATTTTGAAATTCAAAAAGTATAAGTCAAAAGTGGTTTTTGCCTAACATTCTTGGTCGAAACTACTTTTAGCCGATGTAATTTGGTCAAAATCACTATTATCCAATATTTTTGCAGTTAAAAATGGTTTTGACCAACGTCCTTAGTCAAAACTACTTTTGCCCGATTATTTAGTTAAAAGTGGTTTTGACCGGTTATGAGTTTTGACTGTAACATATATAACTATTAAAATAATTTTATCACACATTATATTGCTGGATAATAACCTGATAATATTGGATAATTACCAATGAACATTCGTTATCTTGATAATTTGCAACCCTGAGAATAAGGGTGGCAAACTAGCACACAGTCCACCTGATGGTTAATTGATGCTGTGGCCCAAAGACGTCCACATCTATCATCGATTAAGAATCAAAATGCAGATGCGTTGTCACCCCTGAGGACTAAGATCAAATGCCTCAATTCCAGTAAAAATGGTCTCCAGTTCTCTACATTCACCATACGAAACAGAACAGCATCAAGCTGCTATTTGACGCTGGTATTCTGTGAGAATGTGGAACCAATTATGAAATATGGCAAGATTTGGTGTATACAATTTATGTTCAAATATGTTACTATTGTTAATTTACAGACTGATCATCAATGAAAGCTTGGATGCAGGGACACAAATTCCATACATCAAAAAAGCTAAAGCATATGACTATGGTATCATGATTCTTAACCCCAATGACAATAATCGTAATGAAAAAAAGATTCCAAATAGTGGTACAGCTGAAGAGCATGCAAGATATGTATGGGACACTTACATAAAAAATTCCAAAGCTTCAAGCATTCTGATTGTTGCACATAGCTACGGAGGAATTGTGACAGTGACATTGGCTGATCAGGTCAAAGATGAATTTGAACAACGAGTGAAGGCCATTGCTCTGACAGATTCCGTACATGGATATTCTGAGTTCATGGTCACAGATTATTTAAAAAAGGTATTAGTAATAAAGATAAATAACTAATGTTAAAAGTTGTATTACTGAACATAGAAAATGAATAACTTTATATTTTGTAGGTATCAAAAAATTGGATTTCAAGTTCGTCTCCACTTGATGTGCCAATGCTAACACCCGATTATGACATAACACGAGTATCAGCAGGTTAATAAATTTATGTGCTAATTATTTTATTTTAGAAATATAGGAAGTTAAATATGGAACTTGTCATTTATATTGATTTACGATTTTTAGTAATTAAATATTATTTCTGCAGGGTTTTTGGAGCAATTTCGGGGTCATGAGGTAATGAAGCCTCAACAGCTACTTTTTACTTTACCATTATGCTATGATACTAGGTTACCCTCAAACAATTATACGAGTATACAAACAGGCAAACAATTAATACAAACCACCAACCAACTAAGCACTTGCTTGCCTTTCAAAATTATTTTGCGTGATTCAATTTAAAAAAACCTGTAGGTCATTATTTAGTAGATAACTATGGACTTCTTATCAAATATGAGAAGTTCATATTGGTACATTATAATGTAACATGCTAGCACATAAAATTATAAAAAAAATTACTATATATAATTAGCAGCTTGTGCTTAAATCATTTAAGTATCATCAGCGTCATCATTATTACAGCCCTTCACAAATCCACTGCTGAACGTAAGTCTCCCCCAAGGAATGCCACGTAGCACGGTCCTGATTCATCTGAAACCATTGACTTCCTGTATCTCTTACCAGCACGCTGCAGCTATATTGTGGTTGTAGCACTAATGGATCGGCTCGACCGAGGTAGGACCACTCTCTCACAGAATACTCTCAATGCTGCTGTATTTCGTATGGTGAGTGTAGACAACTGGAGACCCTTTTTACTGGAAACAAGGCATTCCATCTCAGTCCTCAGAGGTGAAAATGCATCTGCATTTTGATTCTTAATTGAGGATAAATGTAGATGTCTATGGACCACAGCATCCACTTACCATCAGGTGGACTGTGTGCTCGCTTGTCACCCTTATTCTATAAAAAAAAGCAATCTAGTGGGGGGCCATCTTGCACTTTGCTTACCAATATGAGGTTGCCACTTCAAAAATTTTCTTCCCATCTGTTATCGCTTCTTTGAGTTATATGGCCGGTCCATAGCCACTTCCTATCAGCACAAAATCAACACTTAACATTAAGCAATACTTCATCATAATTTTAGCATTTCACAGGTTCACTGCTAAACATAGGCCACCACATTATGTGGATTGCCACAAAGCACGGTCCTGGGCCACCTCCATCAACCAACTTCCTGTATCTCTTGGTCACTCCATCTAACAACAACACTTAAGTGCATAATATTGCATCACCAAAATCTAAGAATATGTTGTGTTTTTTTTAAATATTCTGGTAATATAGATGAAGTGAGGTTAGTATAATCTTTTTTGATATTAAGTCTATGTTATGTAAGCCACTTTTAACAAAGATATACTTTTACAGGACACCCGCGACATGAGATGACATCATGCAAATGCATCAATTCGGTTTTCAAGTTTTTTGAAGAAAAATTGTCGAAAAATTAAATTTTACTTATACCTTATTCAATGCATCTATGTTACTAAATGAATGTTACATAAATTAAATTAGGATATTTTATGAATATGATAAGTATATTTCTGTTACAAAGTAGTTTTATTACATTATTTTTTCTTCCCCTTTGAATAATTTTTCATCCAATATTTTATATCTTGTTTATCTGCTCTTATGCCTAAAACTGCGGATTTTGAGTTAACATCCTTCATAGCAAAAGGTGAAAACCCTGCAATGTAATCAGGGTCTAAGGCATTAGTTTTCTTACGTGCCATTTTTGTTGCAAACCTCTTATGTATATGCTGATCTTCTGTAAGAATAGGATACTGAAAGTGTTGCCCACCTCTAGGTGTTGGCAAACTGAATCGTTTTCCCCTAGCACTGAGCGGTTTACGGCCATTAATATGGATGTGTTGATTGCCGTCATCGTCAATGCTAACTGCAACTTTTTTTAATGTTGCATGGCCACATTTGGAGCAAAATAATTTAGTCATCACACTGGTAGTTTTGAAACATGTTGTGCAGCGAAAAATGAATGTGCGGAGCTGCCTGATAATTCTGCCATCAATAGCTGTTACATTTAAGCCTATTTGTTTAAGGATATTCTGCATAGCAAAATCAGAAGTCATGCAAGCCACTTCCACACTCTTCTCTTCAAACTCTCCTATTTCCATATCTTTCTTTTTCTGTGCTAAATTTGTTGGTGTTATCCATTCTCCTTCATCACTACCCGACTCTTCTTCGCTTTCTGTTTGGACATCATCATCATCCGAAACTTTTACCATGAAATTATTAACTTCACTGTCATCTCTTAAGTCTAGACTTTTTATTTGTTCAGCTATATTTTCAGCAATATTTTCATTACTCTCATTACACAATGAATTTTCTATGTAACCATCTTCGTTTTCATGCTTGAAATCTGCATTTGCTTCTTGTTGGTTAATTTCATTAAAATTATCTGTGATTTTAACTTTTCCTATATCTGTTTCAATATTTCCTTTATTTTCATTATCATTTTCAGGGTGGAGGCTAAAACCAGATAAACCACTTACTTTGATAGTCTTCTGCATAGTAGGTTCAGATTTGAGATGTTCTGTACCAACTTTTTCTTTCTCAATTTGGTACGTCAGAGCTAACACTTTAATATCGGTGGCTGACAAACTTGTATAATCTCCCGTCTTCTTTGAGAAATCCGTGATAAATTTAATATTTTCAGTAAATACATCTTTAACTTTTAAATCGTAAGGAAGAACGATAAGTTTTCGACGCTGTCTATCATTTGTAATTTCATCTATGACTTCTTGTACAGTATATACATTTTCTGATAAATTCAATAAGTTTTCTGCTTTCATAAAAGCCGTGGTATCTACCACCAAATGTTTGATCTTTTTAGACATCTCTTTGATATTAAAAAAACACAGTTTATCAGTGTTATGAAAATATAAATAGCAAAAAATTCACATTTCACATGTGCATTTTGAAAAGAACCATAGAGATTCTAAGTCAGTGAAAAGAACAATGTGAATGTGAAGCACAGAACACCATAGATAAATAGATATGTAACAAACAAGCTACAGAACACTAATGACGTGAGCGTGACGTCTTGTTGTGTGATGTACCTAGGCTTGGGCAAAAAATATCGATATTTTGTCATAACAATACCGATATATATCATCGATATTTTGTAATCGCGATATATCGATATTTATTTTAAAGTCTTGAATTCGTATCAACTTCGATATATTTTAAAATGTTGTATTAATGGATGGATAAAAGCATTAATGTGTGGTTGTCGTTTTTTTTTCATCATTGGTTTTTGGGCCTTATCCTATTACATCATGCAAATGATGTCGATATATCGATATTTATTACACGATATATGTCGATACTGTTTAAAATTATCGATACAATATACATCGATATTTTTTTCCACTTGATTCTTTTTGGCTTGGATGCTTGTCCTTTAAGCCATATCTTCATTAGATTCGGGATCTTCGTTTTTATAGATTTTCAGTATCAAGTAATAATAATCCTTTATAGAACACTGATTCACAATATGTTGGTGTATCGCATTGCTTAGTCTTTGGAGATTTTTACGGCAACTTGAGCCAGCAGACAGTTGGCGATAGTATCTCAAGGCGCCTAAGCAGACAGACATCTTATCTTGAGATTCACATCACCATCGGAGCACTCGTTTCATCGTTTCCACTAATAGTTCATATGTGCAAACATTTAATACACAAAATCGCACCACTTTTACATATCAAAATCCACTTCAAACCATTATTTAAACAATAATAATGGAGCAGCAATCCGCCACCGGTCAAGTTCCCGTCAAAATATATTACATCACAGATTAATAAATATGTAGCAAGCATGGAATTATTATAATAACAGGAATCTGGAACACAAAATAAACAATAGTACTATGTACAGAAGTTGCACTCCTTTGATATTGACTGCTTGACAACGTTTTAATAGTCTACATAATTATTATTAATTAGATAAATCAGGCACGCAAGCTAAATAAAACTTTATCGCTGTGCGCGAGTGTCCGTATTACCTTGCATCTTTTCCTCTTCCTACGTCACGGCGGACTTACCATGGTTACTGCGAGCTGCCAATAAAGAGTAAAAAATACATTGCGAAATGGTAAGTAAGTTACTATAGTAAAGTACCTATTCTGACTATGATCGACTGACCATATTTTCAGTACTATGTGAGTTCTGTGATGCCCAACGCATGCAACTTGCAAGTCCATTCGACGGGACTCGGGAATCGCAATGCTTGGTTCGGAAGAAATAGGTAGATAGTGTAAACAGCAAATAATTCCAAAATACGATTCCTAACACAAATGTGATCGTGTTGGTGGTATTAAAGTTCACTATTTTTACAGGGATTGATCACAGAAACAAGGTTTCAATGATACGGTGGTTTATTTGCTACTGTACATTAAATTACATTTTACCTTATTAAAGACCTCACTCACACATGCACACACGCATTACAATATTGCTCGAACATGCCGCCCACCAAAGGACTCATAAAGTCCTTTATTATTTAACATGTTACATTTCATACATACTCCAAAATATAATAATTGACCATGACATTTGTTATACAATATACATGAGTACATACATTTGATAAAGGTAACACTCTAAATTCATTAAGCTTTACAATTAATAGACATATTTCAATCAAAATAATTCAGAAAAAATTAACCAATTTGATACAACTTTTGATGTAAATGTGAATACATACTAGAATATTCCATAGAATTAATACATGCAAAAAATAAAATTTAGCCACGAATGATTTAGTATAAAACATTAGTCTATATCTATGGGTAAAGGACACAACTTGTTGGTTGGTCTATGCACTACACTTTCACCACTTTTAACACTATAAACCCTAGTCACTCCATCATCACCTGGGTGCTTATCTACCACACGACCCAGCATCCATTTACCAGGAGTGAGATTGTCACATTTTATGAGAATAATGCGTCCTATTTCAAACTCCTTCACTTTTCCTTGCCACTTAGGTCTCCGCTGTAACCTGATCAAGTACTCTTGTTGCCATCTTCGCCAAAAATCAGATAGGAGCTTTTGTTGATGTTGCCATCGTGACAAGTGACTGACAGAAATGTTCTTTAAATCAGAGTGAGGGTACATTGATTGGAGGTTCGCCTATTGAAAAGTACCCTGGGGTAAGTGGCAGTATATTGTCTGTGTCTGAGTCGTCAATAGGGCTAAGAGGGCGTGAGTTAAGGCAAGCTTCTATTTTACACAGTAAGGTCGTCATCTCTTCATAGGTTAGGTTGCAAGTCAATATTCTTTTCATGTGGTGTTTCATTGATTTGACACCTGTTTCCCATAATCCGCCCATGTGAGGACTATAGGCAGGTATGAAATGCCATTGTGTGCCATCCAATGCTAAAATTTCAGAAATATGATCATCAAACTTCATCTTTGAGTCTGCCCAAGCTGCAACAAGTTCTTTGTTGGCACCTACGAAGTTTCTTCCCTGGTCGCTCCAGAGATGTGCACATCTTCCCCTTCTGGCTACAAATCTTCTGAAAGCTCCAATAAAGGCCTCCGACGTAAGGTCTCCAACCAATTCTAGGTGTATGGCTTTTGTTGACATGCAAACAAAAATTGCTATGTAAGCCTTAGTTGTATTAAATCCTCTCCCTTAGATCTCAGGATTTGGTAAGGGCCAGCAAAGTCTACTCCACTGTGTAGAAAGCGTCGAGTAGGTGTAATTCTTACACGAGGTAAGTCTCCCATTAATTGTGATTTAGCTACAGTGTTTTGCTTGGCACATATGAGGCAATTGCGAATTTTAATTTTTACCAATTTCTTTGATTTCAGGATCCAGTATTTTACTCTTAAATATCCAAGCATCAATTGCATTACTCCGTGTAGTGTCTTCAGGTGAGCATCAGCTACTATAAGTGTACTCAACTGATTTTCACTATCTAATATAATAGGATGTTTGCTATTTTCATCAAGGTCAGAGTGACGTAATCGGCCGCCCACCCTGAGGATACCTGCATCATCTAGGTAAGGTAAAAGAGACTTTATTTTACTGTAATTTTTTACCCCTTTTATTGATTTTAGGTTTTGTATGTCTTCTTCAAATGTGTCCCTTTGTACAATTTTTATACATGTTTTTAAAGCTTCTTCTAATTCCTTGGTAGATTTTTCCCTTTAGATTAGTTCCCTTATTTTCCAATTCCCTTCCTTTTAAAAATCTTTTGCAATATGTTATAACTTTTAATAGCTCTGTTAAATTATCAAATCTGTTAAACTTAGTAGCTATACTAGAACTTTAGCTTGTTTGATTTAGATTTACTTGTACTAATATGATCTGTCTTTCTAGGTTCATTGTTATGTTTTCTGGTCTGCTGTATTTAATATAAGTTGTGCTTAGCCATTCAGGACTGTTCCACCACATTTTATCATCTTTCAGATCTAACACGTGCTTCCCTCTAGAAGCGGCATCAGCAGGGTTGTCTTGTGATCAGGACGTGATGCCAGTTCTGGTTGCCAATGTTGTCTAATATCTCAACAACTCTATTTCAAACAAATGTATTCCACCTTGCAGGATCTCCGAAGAGCCAAGAGAGTACTATGGTGGAATCCGTCCACGCGAATATTTGACAGGTAGCTATTTTCATAGTTTCCTTTATTTTTTTCAGGAGTCCCGTCAGGAGTATAGCCCCGTAAAGCTCCAGACGAGGTAAGGATTGATGTTTGATAGGAGCTAAACGTGTTTTCGTTGCAATTATTTCAGTCTTAATCAATCCATCTATAGTTTGAACTCTTAAGTAAGCAACTGCAGCGTATGCTTGAGTAGATGCGTCACAGAAACCATGAACTGTAATATTATTCATTACATTTTCAGATGTATGCAGCCACCGGTTGATCTCTACCTCAGGTAAGTACTGGTAACTTTCTCTAAGTTTTCTCCATTTTTCTGCTATTAAGTGGTTAACTTCTTCATCCCATGAAATTCCTTGTGTCCATAAATGTTGGATGAGTAATTTTGCAGGCAATATAGAAGGTGCTACCAAGGTGGTACCAGCCAAGTGGACCAAATAATCTTTGAATGTCGGCTAGAATTGTTCTCTTGGTTATAGTAGCAGCCATAGAAGGTGAGTGAAGACTATATTTAAATACATCCTTTCCCATGTCCCATTGTAAGCCTAGTGCCCGTATTGTTCCATCTATTGTTATATCTAGGTGTACTTGAGAACTTCTTTCAAAGGATTCAAATTGTTTTAAGAACTCTGCGTTGTTTGAGCACCACTTCTGAAGAGTAAAACCTCCCTTCTGCAAAATAGACCCAATCTCTTTCGCTACTTTGATTGCATCTTGAAGTGTGTCTTTGCCTGACATCAAGTCATCGATGTAAAAGTCTTCCTTTATAATTCTGGCAGCATCAGAGTAATCTCGACCTTCATCTTCTGCAATTTGGTGCAAAGTTTTTACTGCTGAATACGGAGCAGAAGCAGTTCCAAACGTAACTCTCAAGAGACGATAATCTTGTACTGGTTGGGTTTTGCAACTTCTCCATAATATTCTTTGTAAATCTCTATCTTCTTTTGAGACTAAAATTTGGCAGTACATTTTTTGGATGTCAGCAACAAAACAGATCTTTTTCATTCGCCATCTCATGATTAAACTTCTCATGTCGTCTTGCAACTGTGGTCCTACCAGTAACTCTTCATTGAGTGAAATATTATTGTTTCCCTTTTGCGAAGCATTAAAACTGTTCTCACTTTACTTGTTTTTTTATCTTGCCTTACAACGGCATGATGAGGAAGGTATACTGCTGGGTTGTTAATTTCATTTTCTGGTACCCTTTCTAAATAATTTAATTCTATATACTCTTGCATCACCTTTGTGTATTCGCTTTCTAAACTTTGGTCCTTTTCGAATTTCTTTTCTAATTGATACAATTTTCTTAGTGCTATATCTCTTGTTCTTCCTGATGGTGATAAAAGTGTTTTTGTTTTTGTTGGAAGTTTTACAATATAACGTCCTTCTGATGTTCTGTGCGTTGTAGCTTGATATATTTCTTCACATGTTTTTTCTTCTGCTGTTAATGCTCTTTTTTCATCTGTTGCTTGCTCCCACATATTCCTCAGCATGTCATCTAAATTCAAATTAAGATGCATGACATTGATATCATCATTTTCTCTGTTGCTTTGTATGTGGCCAAACAGAATCCATCTCAGGCTGATATTTTGAGCACTTGGAGTGCCTGGAAGACCCTTGATTACTTCACCTTTTATAATTTGGGCACATACGTCCACACCTAATAACATATCTATCCGTCCTGGTTGATTAAAGCCTGGATCTGCTAAAATCATATCTTGGAGGTGTGAACAGTTCTTCAGGGAAATGGTTCGTGCTGGTAACTGACATGTAAGACGAGTTGGAATTATGTAAACTTTGATGTTGAGCTTAAAGTTTGTTTCGTATCTTGATAAAAGCTGTATTTCAGCAGCTTGCTTCGAAATTGTTTTGCTGCATCCAATGCCTGTAACTGTGCCTTTAAGTGCGTTTCAGTTTATGTGTCTGAGCAGCTCTTTCACTTATAAATGTGGCTTGGTCTATTAAGGCACGTAGTACAGTTGTATGTCCCAGTTGATCCTTGACAACTATGAGTGCTGTAGCCAATAATGCTGTGGTGGTGCTAGTAGCAAAGTGTGATGGTAACTGAACATTTGATATTGTTGGATTTGATGAGCTTCCTTGATCATTATTCTTTGCTTCGTGCGCTTGGTCATTGTCTGGTTGATTTGATGACGCCACCATGTTTTGGTGCACTAAAGAGTGGTGACGTTTATGACATATACGACAGGACATGTTAAGGCGACATTTCTTTGCAGAGTGTCCTGGGGCCAGACAATTAAAACACAGATTGTGGTTCTTTAGATATTGACACCTTTCTGTTGGTTCCATCTTAGTAAATTCCCTACAGTGACACAGTGTATGATTTTCTTTACACATTAGGCAACTTCCTAATTTAGACGTAGCCGCAGTAGCAACATGTAGCGTATTTTCTTTACTTCTTATCTTGTCCCTTGGTGAAGGTGTGATTAAGTCTAATGTACGAAATTTCGATTGAAGAAATTTACAGAGATCCGCCCACAAAGGTAATTCGTCAGAATTTTCCCGGTAAGCAAACTCCTCCCATTCTCTGTGAGTCTCCGGGTCCAACTTCTGCACAACGAGAAATATAATTAATGGATCCCAAGAGTCGGTTGAAATTTAGAGATTTTTAAGCTATTAATGCATTCTGTAGTGGTATCGAGAAGTGCCTTCATTTAGTTTGCAGTTTGGGCAGGGATTTTCCTCTGCATAAATAATCTTTTCAATAGAGAGTTTACTATTGTACGTTTATTTCCGTAACGAGTTTTAAGCATCACTCATGACTGATCATAATTATCTTCTGTTACTTGAATATGCTTCAATAGAGTATCGGCTTCACCAGTAAGGCTACTTTTTAAATAGTGAAGTTATTGTACTTTACTAAGAGATGAGTTGTTGTGAACTAACGAAATAAATAGATCTTGAAATGCAGACCATTCTTCGTAAATACCGGCGAAAGACGGCAGTTGTATTCGTGGTAATTTGACTATTCCTTCATTGGATGTAATAGGGTTGGTAGGTAACACAGCCGATATCAATGCAGGATGCATTGATATCGCCTGTTTTAATATTGACAATAAATCTCTTAGCTCGGCTTGTAAACATAAATATAGATCCTCATAAATAAAATAGTCTTCGTTTGCGAAATAAGGTATATTTTGCTTCTTTTCTTTGGGAACACATTTTCCAAGATCTTGATGTGAGTTTTTAAAAGAATTCCAATACTCTTCTATCATTTGCAGTCGAGTTTCAATGTATCCTTTTGTAAGTCGCTGCTTAGGACATTTCTTTAGGTTGTTCTGAGCCTTTTGTAATAATGCCGCAGTATTTTCCAGTAAAGATAATATTTGTTCCGGAGTAGTGGCCATATTTATATAAAAGTTCCACAAATGTATAAAACGTTCCACAAAATGTATTATAAACAAACTAGTTTTACTTCGATAACTCAAATATGTAATTATTCAATCGGTCGTAAAATGTCTTATAACTTGCACTAGTCACACTCAGGTTAAAAAGGTTCTTTTGTTCTCGCCTCTACCGCCCGGTCCGTCCTTTTGTTTTGCACTTGATAGTTATAACGTCACAAGAGACACGTCGTTAGATCCGGCTCGATTATCGACCATATGTTGGTTGTATTAAGGTTTACTATTTTTACAATATTGCACGCATTACAATATTGCTCGAACAGATTGTATTCTACTTAGTTAAAAATCTTGTAAACAAAGTTTTAATTTCAGTATTTTGTGTTATCCATACTTTAATACATAGACTTAGGATACACTTACGCTAGTATATTCTAAGTCTATGCTTTAATATTATAAATGTGAAAGTGTGTTTGTTTGTTTGTTTGTTTGTTTGTCCTTCTTTCACGTCGCAACAGAGCGTCGGCATGACATGATTTTTTGTATGGGGATAGTTCGGTGGCTGTAGAGTGACATAGGCTACTTTTTTCAGCGGAATAACATATCATTCCTGTGGGAAAATCGAATATGTTACAAAATTAATTTCAGCTAGGTGGCGCCACCGTGATTCTACAAGACGGACGACGGTACGATGGACGAACACAGAAGGTCAGAATATCTGGATTATTATGTCTTTTTACCAAAATTAAGATAAAAAATGTATGGATCTGTATTTTTTACGCAGGACCGGGAAGAGAGCGATAAAAAACATAAAATTCACCAGCTAATTTTCTTCAAACGTTTTGGTGCATTGTAATTCGCAGACGATATTAAGTAATCCGTTGATGCTCTGCCTACCCCGCAAGGGTTACAGGCGTGATTATAAGTATGGATCAGAAATACTATCACCACCTGTCACGCTTCCACCCTTAATTATTACTTAACAATGGTAGAAACAGTTCTTAGTAAGCCTTATTAATAAGCCTTAGTAATATTTATTGAACGGAAATGAATACAGTTCTTATATGTGGTTATGAATGAATCGGTATTACAATAAGAAAAATTGTGCAAAATTATAAGAAAAATATTTTTGAGAGTTCTTATTAACTAACGTATACATAGTTTAAATTGATTCCGCTAGATGTCGTTACTAGGTTTTAAAACGCGGTAACGAAATGTTTCCTGACATGTACTTAACTCCCGCCGTTGAGCCGCGCGTCAACTTATAGTGCATACGGTACCTATACGCTTAAATTGTTTCTATTTCGTAGCTTATTCGACTACCTGCTTTCGATTTCGGTTGTTTGTTATTTGCTTTGTGATTTGGTTAAGGTTGAATGGATTTATATTGGCTTTCATTTTCGGATTTGTGTATTTTCTTGGATCGGTTTTGTTGATTTGGTTTCCTTTATACATATTTAGACACTGGCTTTGATTTTGGATTTTGTTTATTTAGAATCGTGAATTGGTTTTCGTTGTTTTAGGTTATTTAACAATATTTCAAAGGAATATTAATAGTATAGATAGTGTATACGGTACCTATACACTTACTTCTTTTTTCGTTGGTTATATTTATATTGACTACTGCTTTCGATTTCGGTTTTCTGCGATTTGTTTTGTGATTTGGTTTAAGTTGATTCGATTTTTTTTGGCTATCGTTTTCGGATTTGTGTTGTGTCTTGAATTGGTTTTGTTGTTTTGATTTAAAAAAATATTTAAAAGGAATATTTATTCCTTTTAGATATTTTGATTTGCTTTTAAAAATATTTAAAAGGAAATTTAATTCTTTTAGGTATTTTAACGTTTTTATAAATAGGTTTTCTTACTTCATAATGCCTCGCAAACGTAAGTCCAGCCTTTCAAGAGTATCTTCTCAAAGACAAGCGAAAAGATTAGCTCGATCGCTAGAATCTTTAGAAGATGCTGAACTGAGAAGGCAAGAACAAGCAGAGCGTCAGGCTGCTTTTAGAGCATCTGAGACACCTTCTCAACGTCAGCAAAGGCGTCTTGAACAGATAACATTGTGTACAGTAGCGTCTTAAAATAGTGTTCAGTTAGTTTTGTTTCCAAAATTCCCACAATCAATTAATCAGAATTCAATTCAAAATTTCCTATTTAGCTGAGTTTCTTTTCAATTCCAAATGCTGCACCTCTGACGGACCTATTAAGCTCAGTTTCCTTTCAACTCAAAAGGCTGCATCTCTGACGGATCTTTTATTTGGCTCAGTTTCCTTTCAATTCAGAAAACTGCATCTCTGACGAATCAATTTAGCTCAGTTTCTTTTCAAAAGTCTGCATCCCTAACGGATAATTATGCTCAGTTTCCTTTAATTAAAAAAATATCCCATTTCCATTTGGAATAAACATGTTATTTTCATGCTTTCCTATACGCTGCGTTTCAAAACATTTAAATAGGCTGACGAATCAATTTTGCTCAGTTTTCTTTTAATGGCTGCATCTCTGACAAATCTATAAAACTCAGTTTTCTTTCAATTCGAAAAGCAATGGATAGTTCATTTCCCAGTGACCATGCGGGCGAAGCCGCGGGTAACAGCTAGTTATAACTAAAAATATTTTAATTACAAAAGACAAGTGTAGGTATGTAAGTAGGTACTTGGATAGTTAAGTAAATTTCAACTAAGTTTTGTAATAAAGTATTTAGGTATTACTTCTGTAGTTAAATTATTACTTAATTCTTTTTTCACTATAAGTAGCTATCTAACAAAAAAGAATGAAATATATTCACCTTTCATTATCCTTTGGTAACTTAAAAAATTATATATCTGAATCCTTTTGTCTGCTCACTAAGCATCTATCCACGCAACAATTATAATAGGGAAGACGTTTTGCCTTTATAATTTATCAAATAGATAGGTAATATACACATACTAGCGGTCCGCCCCGGCTTCGCACGGGTGATTACTTCTAGATCTCGGCAACAGCGCCACCTACCGGGCCAATTCCAATTGTGAATCTAAACCATCTAGGGACCCATTCAAAAATACACAAAAATTTTCATCATAATCAGTTGAGCCGTTTTTGAGTTTTATCGAGACTAACAGATAGCACTATTTTTTACGGATTTTTATCGCGTTTAATTTAGTATTTTAATTCCCGACGTTTCGGGTGCTTTACAGCAACCCATGGTTACGGGGGGGACAGAGATGTTTGACGTCCCGATGTCACAGTTAGCCCGGCTACATTCAGTTTTGTAATATTAATTTTTGGTTCGATCTACGCAGAATGAGCTTACAGTATCTTGAAGTCTTGCAGTGGTATGCTTGGGTTTGGATTTCATTTTGTTAATTTCATTTTGTACGTGGTAGAGCCATGTTGCAGCTATATTAGTAGTATAGTTGTAGCACGAATGGGTCGGCTCGACCGGGGAAGAACCACGCTCTCACAGAATACCAGCGTAAAATAGCAGCTTAATGCTGCTGTGTTTCGTATGGTGACTGTAGAGAACCGGAGACCCTTTTTACTGGAAAAGAGGCATTCCATGTTAGTCCTCACGGGTGACAACGCATCTGCATTTTGATTCTTTATTGAGGATAGATGTAGATGTCTATGGGTCACAGCAACCACTTACCATCACGTGGACTGTGTGCTCGTTTGTCACCCTATCCTATATTAAAAATAAAAATTATAGGATCCCAAGCAGATGGCAGCATCCATCCATCTTCTCTATTGAAATTAGGATGTTTTTTAATTTCAATAGCCTCACGTATCATCCTTGGTAGGAATCGGTGTTCTTTTGCGAGGATTTGTGGTCTATCAAATCTGATGTAATGGCGGGGACGATCTTGAACATGTTCACAGACTGCAGACTACCCAGAGCGTCGGTGTTTCACGTCAGCTATATGTTCTTTCACGCGGGTTTTAATGGATCTTTTTGTTTGTCTTATGTAAGAGAGACCACATTCACAATCAAGCGTGTACACTCCTGCATCTTGTAGAGGGATATCTTGTTGATGGTAAAAATTGACTAATCTCCTTCGGCGGCTTGAAGTATGTTTTAATAGAAGTTCGCTTCAAAATGTAGCCAACCTTGTCTGTGACTCCTCTGACATAGGATAGTACAGCAGGCACACGGTCGACTGTAGTCGGCTTCACTCGGTCACTGTGAAGTAAGCGCGGGACCCGAAGCTTGTTGTTTTGCAATACTTGCTCGACGTGCTGAAGCTCGGCGGCCAGATGTTTTCTGTTACAGATCCCTCGTGCTCTCTGAAATAAAGATTTTAAAAACGACACTTTCACAATTTTACCATCTGACAAAGCAACTGCAGTAGATTTGATAGCATACAGGAAACTGAACAGACAGATCTCCAAATCCATGCGGCGGGACTTACGCATATTTAATACTGCTCCTATTGAAGAAGCGATCGACTGGAACTAGGGCTCCAAAGTCTTTGCCAGAGATCTGTTTGCTAGAAAGAGTCAACTGTCGAAGCAGAAGACCGAATGTTGCAGCATCGTTTCCGGGACACCTGAGATTTTGAGTGAGATTAAGAGGTTCTGTGGGCAGCTGTACACGTAATCGTTGGAGCCACACGCAAGTGTGGGTAACGATCCAAGAGCAAGTCTTATCAGCGACAGCGACTCTTATAAGCGAGATTAGAATGGCTCTCCAGGACCTTAAAAACGGCAAGTCCCCAGGCGAGGATGGAATTACAATGGAGCTTCTAAAAGCGGGTGGAAAATCTTTAATTCCGTCCTCCATGGTGGCACTACTCCGGAGGCGTGGAGCAGAAGTGCGGTGGTCTTTGTCTTGAAGAAAGGCGACAACGCTCTCTTGAAGAACTACAGACCGATTTCCCTTCTGAGTCAGGTCTACATGCTGTTTTTGAGAGTCATTACGAATCGTCTCGCACACAGCCTCGACGACTTCTAGCCTCCCGAACAAGCCGGTTTCCGAAAAGGCTTTAGCACCATAGACCACATACATACCCTTCGGCAAATTGTACAGAAGACCGAAGAGTACAATCTGCCACTTTGTCTTGCGTATGTGGACTATGAGAAAGCCTTTGCTTCCATCGTATATATTTATATATAAGGGATTTCGATATACCTTCAAAAAGGAGACTGTACTCAATTCGAGTGTATTTTTTTTTTTTTTTTATATGTGTTACCTCATAACTTTTTACTGGGTCAACCGATTTTGATGATTCTTTTTTTTTATTTAAAAGCTGGTGCTTTTCATGTGGTCCCATATAAATTTGATCAAGGTCCGACCGATAGTTTTTGAGTTATTCTTAATAATTGACATTGAAGTCGGTTGTACAAAATTTTCAATTTTATATTATCAACGTAAGTTTTTTAATTTGCTCAGTTCATTGCGTTTGCGTTTGCGTTCTCGATTATTGAACGAGAGGCACGAGTTAAATTCATAAAAGTCGTTGATGAATTGAACTAGTCGATTCATAAACAGCTAACGTTAATACGTTGACAGGAGATCAACGGTTGATTCAACCAGTCCGTTGATCAACACTCATCGCTAGTTTACTCTATCTGAGTGTTTCTAGTTAGTTTGTGACTAGCGGTGTGTCGTTATGTGTTTTCTAAATAGCATAACGTTATCACTATGGTAGAACGGATAACGTTATCATAACTATCTATATTCATAACTGTCTTATTTCCATGTAACGGTAACTTAACAATATACCGTCATAGAACAGTTATCATCAAAATTGTTTTCGTTTCGTGATACAAATAGTTAAGATTTAAATACTAATTTAATTGCTGAAATGAACTTTCCTTCGTACTTTTGATCTTTTGACATCTCTAAGGCATCCATTTTTCCTTGTTTGTGTTGAGACTGCGGTACAGGTGATGGTATCATGGAGGTTGGATTTGACGTCGAAGGCTGGCTCAAAAAGTTATCATTTAAGTTAGTGCTGACACAAGGGCTGGGACACCCAAAGTGTTCACAGGTCTCGAAGATCTAGCATTCGTATTCTGTTTCAACGAAACTTGTGTGTACGCTTCTATATATCGCTGCTGTAAATGTGACTTCAGATTATCTGAAGTCGTCTGAAAACTAAATTCGTTTTTAGAAATATTACAACGCGCTTTTTTATTTACATTATCAGGTTTTTCGAAAAACTCCCACAAAACACTTGTGTTTTGTCGCGACATTGTTTTTTTTATTATATTACAACTTAAAACGAAGCTATATCTATATTTACAATCACTAAATCAAATAAATATTTACAAAGTTTTTTTGTTCGTTTTTAGACTTCTTTTATGAACACTAATTTCACAATGCGTGTTTTATGCTTTGAAATAAACTTGGAATTAACAAATAAAGCAAAGTTTTTAAATAATAATATTACACCCAAAATTTATTATTGCACTTGTTCCTCAGAGAGACACAATTAATATGAAAACTCAAGGTCAAAAGTTGAAGGACAAAAGGTCAATTATAATATTTCGTTTTAACAAGGTCAAGGCTATTAATGCAGTTTAATTCTTAAATTTTGGGGAACAAGTGTTATTTTTCAATATATGGCATAAAATCGTATTTACTGTGTAGAATTTTATAATAAACAGCACGAGGTTTAAAATTGTTTTATTAGATACACATTGCCAATTTGAAGTAGTTATGTACAAGTATCTATATGAAAAATAAAGAAATAAACTTATTTCTCGAATTTCGCTTCGCTCAACTACACGTTTCAACATGGGCCCGCTGCAGTTTCGTTCTTATCGTACACGGCATACCATTTGTTTTTCTACGGCAGCGAGTGCGTGATGTTATAATAATATCACGATTCCAAGCCAACTCAACGTAGCAGCGTTGCGGTTCAAAGGTACTTACTCTGTGCGTTGCGGATCGTTATAAGAAATAGACAGCTATGAGCGTTATGTATAACTATCTATACTTTATAAAGTAAATAGACGTTTTCATAACTTTCTATACGTTATAATGCTCATAGCTATTTGTGACATTGTGACTCTATCTCTTCAACTGTGATCTGTGCATAGACTTAGAATTACGCCAGTATATATGGAGTTTTGGCGGGAACTTGACCGGCGTCAATTTGCTGCTCCTGTATTATTGTTTAAATAATAGTTTGAAGTGGATTTTGATATGTAAAAGTTGTGCGATTTTGTGTATTAAGTGTTTGCGCATGTGAACTATTAGTAGAAACGGTGAAATAAGTGCTCTGATGGTGATGTGATTCTCAAGATAAGGTGTCTGTCTGCTTAGGCGCCTTGAGATACCATCGCCAACTGTCAGCTGTCTGCTGGCTCAAGTTGCCATCAAAATCTCCGAAGGGCTGCACAATGTGACGCATCAACATATTGTGAAGCAGTGTACTATGAAGGATAATTATACATTGTAACTTCAGGCTTAGAAGGGCTAGAACCTAGAACCGTAACGCCAGTTATAAAAAAATAATTACGCCAGTTTCCAGTATATCCAGTATTGTAACTTTGCGTTATAGCATGGTGCGGGTGACAGCTTACACTTTTGGCGTGTCTAGAGATGGAACATTGTTAAATCGATTTAAAAAACGCGATTAACGATACACAAAGCAAAGCAAAAATTACCGATTAGCTATCGATATAAAAATTAAAACCGAAACATATATTTCTTTATAAACTACAATGCATGTAAAATTAAGTTAAAGTTTAATACAAATTATAACATAATAGTTACATAATAGCTGTTTCCGGATCTCGCCCGCTTGGTATTTATTACTATTGGATTTCATGGGTTTTAATTTTTTTACGCGGAATCCAAATTTTTTTTCTAAAATAAAATTAACCTGTATTACTCCCTATAACATCAGCTATCTGTCAGTGCCAGCTATAAGCCGGTACAAACAGACAGTAAGACAAACATTTTAAAAATTGTTTTTGTCTTTTTTGTTATAAATACCGTATATACTTTCATATGTATTTAGTAAAAGGCTGTTATTTTGATATTACAAACAGACACTTCAACGTACAGATTATTCTATGCATTAATTTGAAAATAAAAATCATCTTCTATTCCATGTTGATTGCAACATTCATATTGTCATTTAAACAAATAAAATGGCTGCCAGCATCTGTAATTTTCAGTACGGCGTAGACTGCAACGGCAGCTTTTCAAGGTACAAGTGCTAGCGCCTTTTGTTATATGTGTATTAGTTATACCAGGTACAATGGGCCAAATATCGGGACGGAAGGTAAAAATAATCGAGTTTATAAATCTAATGAAATAAAAATAAAAATAGATTTTTTGTAGCCATTTTGGCCGCCATGAGTTATGATAGTCTTTTTGACACAATGCGTAATTTGCTTTATAATTATTTTTTTTTGCCTGAGCTGACCAACGAATAATTTATCGTCCATGCATCGGAAACACCGCATATTCGTCTATGTGAGTTTTATTTCCGTAAATCAGAATTTGTTGAACGATTAGTTCCAATTCCAATACATATTTAGGTGATTTTTATATATTCGATTTATTTCAAAACCGATTTTTGATAGTCTGTGGTTGTTCGTTACGGCATGGCATGGTTTAGCGTGGCACATCACTGTCATAAGTGGGCGGTACCCATCCATGAAGTACAACAATATCTGTATGACAGTTTGTCTAAAAAAATACGTACCTTCATAGGCGTGAGCTGTCACCCGCACCATGCTATAACGCAAAGACACAGCACCCCCCCTACCCCAGCCTACGAATTTGGAGTACATGTATATTTTTTTTATTGACAGACGTATTTTAAATAGCACATCTCAAAACTATTAATTATTTAAACTGCATCCGTGTAGTTTAGAAATAAAAAATAGTAAAAAATCACTCACCTTATAACGTCGATATTACTTCAAGTAATTAAAATTGGGTACTTTTTGCAGTATGAAAAAACTGCACCTTGCTTGAATATAATTGCACCATCGTTAAAAATGCATTAAATTCAATATTAACTGCAAAAAGTTAATAGAACCAAATTTGTTAAGTGTCGACAAAGAGTACATAATCACTAGATTTACGGAGCGGGACTTCCTTAGTAAAAGTAAATGTTTGAACGGGCGCCAAGCTACATTACTAAAATCAAGACATAACATTTAATTACTAACCATACCTCACCCTATAAATTTGAAGTTTTTTTTTTTTTTTTTTTATAGAAATAGGGTGACAAACGAGCACACAGTCCACCTGATGGTAAATGGTTGCTGAGGCCCATAGACATCTACATCTATCCTCGCTTGTGAATCAAAATGCAGATGCGTTGTCAGCCTTGAGGACTAAGATGGAATGCCTCTTTTCCAGTAAAAAGGGTCTCCGGTTCTCTACACTCACCATACGAAACACAGCAGCATTAAGCTGCTATTTTACGCTGGTATTCTGTGAGAGCGTGGTCCTTCCCCGGTCGAGCCGACCCATTCGTGCCACAACTATACTATAAATATAGCTGCAGCTTGGCTCTACCACGTAAATATAAGTAAAAGTAAAAGTAAAAGTGAATATAAAAAATACAGACAGCCGTATTTTAAAAAGCAAATCTCAAAAATAATTATAATTTAATCTGCACCTATGTACCTATTTTATAAATAAAAAATAGTGAAAGATCGTTTAGAGATTTAAGATTTTTTGATAAGTTTAGAGATTTTGTGTTATAAAATAAGACAATATAGATTTATCTAAGTAAATAATTACTGTTCTGTATAAGCAAGATTTATCATACCTTTATATATGCAAAATAAGATATAGGCGGTTGCTCTTTTTAAAAAAATTTAAAATTACAATAATTATAATTATTGACAAAATTAACTGCAGTCCCAAGGATAGTTGGAGCGAATCAAATCCACGCTCTTTTATCAAACTTGTATAAGGGCAAGCCCAAAATGGATTGTGGAATTTTATTATAGAAGAGCACGCTCATTTTCACGAATAACTTTCGGACCTTTTTGAGGCGGAGCTCAATGCGGTTTCTAGTTTGTCCATCATGCAGATCGCTGATTTTTTGTACTTATGAATAAGTTGTCTTACGAAAATGATATTGATAGTAATATATAATGTGAAGCTTCTGTGAGAATACCTATTTCCTTGAAATTCTCTCGAAGAGATTAGCGCAGTTTTTAATTGTAAATTGCACGTATTGCCCTTTTCTGTAATACAAGAAAATTCTCAAAACAGTAATAGACATGTTGTTTTATTAATTTAAGTTACAAGGAATACACATGTTGTTTTAAACTATACAATACTTTTGTTTTTTCCTCAAAATTTTCACATGCATCAGGTGACAAACCTATCAAAATAGGTATACATTTTCGACGTTGTTAGGAAGCTTCTCCTATGGTCCTTACTCCTTACTCTGTGGTTGTAAGGTGAGCGATCTTTACCTATTTATTGAAGTGAATAGTTCTTTAGAATCGTTGTAATTTGAAACTCAATGAAACGAAAAAAGCGATACTAAAAAGAGACAAACATATACGTCTATATGATTTAGTCTACGAGAGAATGGGATAGAATACAGTGTAGTAGGCGACAATAACCTAATGGCAGGGTGCGGACAGTGAACTCAAAAGGTTGTGGATTGTAATCCGCCATTCTACAACTGTCGTGAACCTACGAGCGGTTCACGACAACCGCTCTGAACCGCTCGTAACACAAGCATTTTTACGTTGATTAAAGGGAATATTAGTAACGTTAATAGCATTACAAGTAATTAAAAAAACATTGTGTTTTTCCTATTATCTCGGTCTCGTCTTTGTGCGGTGCTTTAAAGAATTAAACTAGAAGAAATTAACATATATTTTAATTGGCGCTACGACAAAGTTTTATTCGAAAGAAAATAACCTATTGATTTATTACACTAAAATTTAGGCTCTACATGTCTATAAATAAGGATTGTAACATTTGTTTGCTATAAATTTAAATTAATATCGTATATTTTAAGCCGAACTTGTGGTTGAAAATTATCATATTAAAATAATATTCATACTTTAGTTACCATAAGGTACTCGTGTCAATTGTTGAAATTGAAATAGGAGTCTGTTTAGCATTTAATGTAATATATTATGTAAAATAAAATTTAAAATAATTTTAAACTTGATAACAATATAATTATTAAAATAAATAAACCCTACAATTATCCTACTCCTGATATTCTGCATTCGTCGCATTCTCTCGAAGTTTAGTTTTCTGAAGGTTTCACTTCTACCACGTGCGACCTACACACATGTTTTTTTTTATAAACTACATAGGTGCAGTTTAAATATATTTTTTTATATACTCCAAATCCGTAGGCTGGGGGGTAATTAAACTTCATGTCTTGATATTGGTAAAGTAGCTTGGCGCCCTTTAAGTTACAGAATACAAAGGTTTGAAATTCCCGCAAAAAAAAGTTTTATATGGTCTCCCAACGTGGTGCTTGTAGTCTACGTGTATAAACACGTGTTTCCTTTTTTTAGTAAGAAGTTGGCATTCTTCTCTCGGTAGAGAGTAATTGTGCTCTGTGACTAAGGAAGTCCCGCCTCTTAAACCTAGTCATTATATACTTTTTGTTGACAATTAACAAATTTGTTTTTTTTTACTTTTTGCACTTAATATTGCATTTTATGAATTTTTAACGATGGTGCAATTATATACAAGCAGGGTGCAGTTTTTTCATATTACAAAAAGCACCCAATTCTAATTATTTGAAGTTATATCGATCTTATAAGATGAGCAATCTTTACCTATTTTTTATTTATAAACTACATGGGTGCAATTTAAATAATTAATATTTTTGAGATGTGCTATTTAAAATACGCCTGTCAGTATTTTTTATTTTATATATACTCCAAATTCGTAGGCTGGGGTAGGGGGGGTAGACACAGCTTGCTACATATCTATTTATCTATGATCAGTATATTCCATAGATAAATAGATATGTAGCAGGGTATATTCATAAATTATAAAGTTGTATGGGTAACATTTTCTTTTTTGAAGTATTGTATACAATTAGTATGAAAACAGTAACAGCATGGTAGTGATCACCCCATTGCCAGGGGTTATTATCAATCATGTACTCTTTAGTAGCATAATAAATCTTTGTTAATCAATTTTTGCTTAATAAAAATTTTAAACTTTTTGATAGATAAGGCCTGCATATTTTGTGGAGCTTAAGTGTATACATTGCCCCATGAAGGAATTACTGGCTGTTTGGAGTCGAGTAATTGGTATAACTAACTTGTGCTTGTTTCTAGTATTTACAGAATGTACATCGCTATTTTTAATAAAACTATGTTCGTTCTTGTAATACATCAAATTTTTGTAAATATATACTGAGAGGCCAAAGTTAATATACTTATTTCTTTAAATTTCTCTCTAAGGGATTTCTTCGGACCTAAGTTATATATCGCTCTTATGGCCCTCTTCTGCAAAACAAAGATAGTTTCAATGTCAGTCGCATTACTCCATAGCAAGATTCCATATGACAATACGCCATGGAAATGACTAAAATTAACTAATCTAGCTGTTTCAGCACATGTAAGGCCTATAATCTTTTTTATATAAGGTTTTCTGAATTAAATATTTAATTCCTTATATTTTAGTATCAAACAATATTTTCCAACAATTTGCGTAGTAGGGAAGCAAATATAGTCTAGTATATGAATATCATATACTAAAATATAATAATTTTACATCATTTATTGTAAATTTCTACATTTTAAATTTCAATTTGAAAAAGCTAATGTATAAATTAAACATTTTCAGATAAACAGACGAAATCGGATACTACCCTAAAAATTATAAGTTGTTACAAAAGCACGCGAGAAGACTTAAATTTCAATTAAAGAAGTCTAGAAAAACTAAATAAGATTTTAGGACTCGTCTATCAAATGCAGAAAAAATGAGTAATCAAGTAGCATTTGAGAAGATCACCAAAAAGATGAAATGCGAAGGTTTTGTTATTGCTGTTTAGAATCATTTATTGTAAAAATATGTTTCATATTTTGTATTGTCAAAACTGTGTTTATGAATAACTTATTGTAAAAAATGGTTAAGGTTTAGAATCAACTCGCCTTAATAGGGGGATGTTGGGCGGTGGGAAAGGGGTGGGGGAGGGGTAGATTCGCCCCCCACCTTTTCCGCTGCCGGACGTGCCTATTTTTTTATATTAAATGTTGAAGATTAAAATTTTTATTGAATTATTTCTGGGAAAAATCGCTTTGAGGGGGGGGCGCTAGTTTACCGTTATGGTATTAGCTTAATATTTTGTAATGTTAAATTGTGTTATGATTCTTTTATTAAAATAATAAAGTTTACTATTTTTGTATAGACATAGCTGTCTATTAATATAAATTTCTAATCTATTAATGATATAAACATTAGAATAAAAATATTAGTTTTATGTGTTGTATTGTCAAATCTAGGTTAAATCTTTATCTCTCTCCCTTAAGTTCAAAAAATATAGAATAATGTACTAATTATTTGTGTTTAATTCCATTCATGTTAAAAAAAATATCGTAGTTAATTCCTATTAACAAATTATGAATCACTCTTTATGTGTCTAAACTTGCGGATGTTGAAATTAAACTCCAGATGTCACCAGTAGTAAGACAATTTATTTGCATAATAATTCTCAGACCCTATACGGTTTGCCGTGAACGAAAAGATAACGAGTTGTAATTCGACGCTAGCGACATCTCTTGACATTTTTCAGTACTAGATACTAAGGTTAGAGTAGAACTATTAGAACTGAAATTAAATGTTTTTAAACATCCCGCCCACCAAAGGACTCCGTCCTTTCACAAAATAAATTTATACAAACCAAAAATAAGGTCTATAAAGGAACACAACAATATAGAAACTCTTAATAGAAACTATAGAAATAATTAGGCTCTGGGTTCACATACACCGCCCACCATGAGATCACACTCAAAGTAAAGGAATAAATTAAAATACTTAAAAAAAAATACACATAAATTTGTACACAACTTTAAGAGAAAAACCCAAAACTAACATCAAACTAACCCTGTAGTTACAACTTAAACAAAAATTTAAACTTAGTTTACTGACTTAGGTAGAAAATATAATTTGTTACATGGCCGTTTACAGTATCCGTTCTTAGTTTTAAGCGTTACAACACGTGTAATCTGATCTTTACCGACATGTTTTTCAACCACTCTACCTAACAACCATTTTGCAGGGGGTAAGTTATGATCTTTAATTATAACAACATCATTAATCTCTGGCTCAGTTTTTTTCATTGTCCATTTATAGCGTTGATTTAAAGTTACTAGATATTCTTTAGACCACTTTTTCCAAAAATCGTTAACCATTTTTTGAGTATATTTCCATCTCTGAAGACCAGTTACATTTTTACTAGTACAATATTCATCGGGTATTACAATAAGTGGCTCCCCAACTAAAAAATGACCAGGCGTTAATGGTAAGGGATCATCAGGATTATCACTGAGATAAGAAAGTGGACGAGAATTGAGACATGCCTCAATTTGAGTTAAGACAGTCGAAAGCTCTTCATATGTGAGCGTAGAATCTCCTATCACTCGCTTTAAATGCGTTTTAGTGGATCGAACTCCGGCCTCCCACAAGCCTCCGAAGTTGGGGGCATGTGGAGGTATGAAATTCCATGTCGTACCTTCGCTAGCAAGTAAGTGGCTAATTTCGTCCGGCAGCTGCGATACAGCGCGATTAAAACTCTCTCTCAACTCTTTATCGGCGCCGACGAAATTAGTACCATTGTCGCTGAACAAAGTCTTACAATGTCCTCTCCGTGAAACAAATCTGCGGAAGGCTGCGATAAAGCCTTTAGCAGTCATATCGGTCACTGCTTCTAAATGTACCGCCTTTGAAAACATCCAGATAAAAACGCAGATATAGCCTTTATAAGACTTTGCTCCTCGTCCTGGTGAAAAACGAATATTAATATGACCCGTAAAATCAACTCCTGAGATCTTGAAGGGTCTCGTTGGTTTTAAACGATCCTCAGGAATTTGGCCCATCAGCTGATTGTTGTTTTGTTTCGAATACCTTATGCACTTCACACAGGTTCTATACTGCTTCTTCACCAGATCACGTGCTCGAATGATCCATTATTTTGATCTTAAGAAATTAAGCATCAACTGTGGCCCGCCGTGAAGCGTTGTAAGGTGAGCATCCGCAACTATGAGCTTTGTAAGATGACTCTCACTAGGCATAATTATTGGATGACGAGTGTCATAGCCAACCTTGGCTTCATTAATGCGTCCACCTACTCGTAACACACCATTCTCATCGAGAATCGGGTTCAGAGTATGTAAACGGCTCCTCTTTGGGACCCAGTTGTGGGCTTTTAAGTGCTTGATCTCTTCCTCAAAATATAAACTCTGTGTCTCCTTTATACAATGTCTCATCACCGCGCTCATTTCGTCGGCTGTTACCTTCTTCGATAAGGTGAGTCTTTGTTTCTTTGGTAGTTTTAAATTCAAAAATCTTTTGCAGTAGGACATCACGCGTAACAACCTTGGTAACGAAGAAAATCTCGTCCAAAGGAAAACATCTTTTGGTTGTATCGTAGTTACCAAAGACTTGACAGGCTTTTCTTCTTCTGCAGTCTCAGATTCTTGACAGCCTTGACTCTCATACATTTTGTTGTCCCTTAGCCATGTGGGTCCGTGCCACCACAACTCGTGATCAACCAACTCTTCACTGCTTATGCCTCGGCATGCACAATCCGCCGGATTATGCTTTGTGTTTACATGTCTCCATTGACTTCTATCCAGTATCGTAAGTATCTCTGATACTCTGTTGCTCACAAAAGTCACCCAACGATGAGGTTCTCCTGCAATCCATGCCAGCACCACGGTGCTATCCGACCAGGCGTATAATTTTTCCTTTGGTATTTTCATAACTTGGGAAACTTCATGTATCAACTTTGCGGCAAGAAGTGCAGCACACAACTCTAAGCGTGGTATGGATATCTCTTTTTGAACTGGCGCCACCTTAGTTTTGGATGTAACCAGATTAACAGCAACTTTACCGTCCTTGTCTTCAGTTTTCAGGTAAACAACTGCAGCATATCCAGCTTGGGAAGCATCTGCAAAGGTGTGTAGCTTAACATGATCCTCTCTTTTTGTTTGCAGCCATCTTGGAACAATAAGCCTAGGAACATTTACCAGATCGTCTCTAAATTTACACCATTCGCGAAGGAGTTCCGACGGCAAGTTTTCATCCCAATAAAGACCCGACTTCCAAAGTTTTTGGATGAAGACTTTTCCCACAAATATCACAGGCGCGATCCACCCGATTGGATCGTAAAGTCTTGCAATTTCAGATAACACAGATCTCTCATTCTTCATAGTCACTGTCTCATTCTTCATAGGAAGTTGTAAATTGTATTTGAAGTTGTCAGTGCTTTTGTTCCAAGATATACCCAATACTTTGACCATGTGATTAAATTTGAAACCAATAGTTCTATCTGTACGCAAATTCTCAGTCTTAATGTGCTCAAGTAACTGATCATTGTTGCTACACCACTTTTGCAGTTCGAAACCTCCGGCTCTCATCAGGTTCGTCATCTGCTCATAAATCTCTATGGATTCCTCATAAGTCTCGCATCCCGATAGCAAATCGTCCATGTAATAGTCCTCAAGTGTGATCTGAGATGCTACAGGATACTTTGCAAACTCATCCATTGCCAGCGTTTGCAAAGACTTAACCGCTAAATACGGCGCTGACGCCGTACCGAACGCCAGTCGCTTCATTCGAAAATGCTGTATTGGCTCTTTGGGATCTGATCTCCATAAAATGCGCTGTAAGTCAGTATCTGGCTCCTGGACTATTACCTGGCGATACATCTGCTTAATATCCGCCACAATGCAGATCGGATGTCGTCTCCATCTCATTAAGATATGGCGTAATTCCTGCTGTATCTTGGGACCGACGAGCAGTTCTTCATTTAAAAACATTGTTCTTCCTTTGCATGAAAAATCAAAGACCAATCTCGTTTTGGTCGTCTCTTTATCTTCTCGCACAACTGCGTGGTGAGGAGCATACACTACTGTCGGATCTTTCACTTGCTCTTCCTCAACGATAGGAGCCATATGGTCCTGAATCAAATAGTCATCGATAGCTTTTGTATACTCTTCACGTAAAGATGGATTTCTTAAAAGCTTCTTCTCTAAGTATGTAAACCTCTTCAGCGCTATCTCTCTCGTATTGCCATGTAAACACTCTGGGTTTGCACTTTTGAAGGGTAGTCTCACCATGTAACGTCCGTTCATATCTCTCATTGTGGTCCTTTTATAAATTTCTTCGCACCTCATTTCTTCTTCTGTCATCTTTTTCTTGATTTTGTCTGGCTCTCTCTCTATCTCCCAGAACTTTTTCAGAAGCTCATCTTCATTAACTCGGATATGAAGACTGATGGGAAAAGAACATGCTCCAGGGAACTCGTTGTCGACTTTACCGGACAAAATCCAACCAAGTTCAGTATTTTGAGCAAGTGGACCACCTGGCTCTGCAGAAGGATGTTTAATAAGACCCTCTTTAATTATCCCACTATGAACATCGACTCCTAAAATGACATCTATTTTACCAGGAGATCTATATTGTGGATCAGCTAGTGAAAGATTATCAAGCTCAGGCCAATATAGATTTGCAGGTTTACGCGAAGGCAGTAATGAAGTCAAACTCTTCAACACATAGGCGTCTCTAACTGGAAATGAAAACTCAGGGTTAAGCAAAGACTCAATGTTAAAAGATACCATGCTCCTGGTTCTTGTTTCACCTTCACCTACACCGGAAACTATACCATTGACAGGAGTTCGATCAAGACCTAATGACTGAACGGTTGCCTCAGTGATCAAAGACACCTCAGGACCCTGATCAATTAACGCTCGGGCTAATTGGGAGTAGCCATTTGACGAAACAATTTTTACCAGGGCGGTTGCTAACAATTTACTCTGATTGCCCTGATAGCTCTCTTTAGCAAAATGAGCTACTACTCTCGACTCGGTATGATTATTGGGTTGTTGACTCAAAGTTTGTGGATTCTTCTTCTCAGACGGTTGCTGATTCTCTGACAGAACCGTAGGCGAAGTAGCTAGCGGTAGGATCGGAACCGCAGCAGCCACTTGTTGATCTCTCTCGTAATGTAGTGTAGTGTGATGACGTCGTCCACAACGACGACAACTCATAGACTGATGACATCCTCTCACAGAATGACTCGATGATAAGCAGTTGAAGCACAAGTGGTTTGCTTGCACATACTCAGTCCTCTTCTCTGGGTACAGCCTCTCATATTGCTTACATTGGTATAGTGAATGTCCTCCTGAACACATCATGCAAGTATTGATTGCACACGAAATATTCTAAGTTCTAAACACTTTGCCAATTTTACAGTTCACTCACAATTATTCTAAGTCTTTAACACTTGTAATTTTTTCGTCACTTTACTCACTGTTACACTTATGTCCTTCTTCTCCCGGGTTTCGGCACCACTTTATGTCTAAACTTGCGGATGTTGAAATTAAACTCCAGATGTCACCAGTAGTAATACAATTTATTTGCATAATAATTCTCAGACCCTATACGGTTTGCCGTGAACGAAAAGATAACGAGTTGTAATTCGACGCTAGCGACATCTCTTGACATTTTTCAGTACTAGATACTAAGGTTAGAGTAGAACTATTAGAACTGAAATTAAATGTTTTTAAACATTATGTATTAGGATTAATTATCAACAACCGACTGTTAAATTAAACATTTAAAGCATTTAGTTACGCAGTTATGCAGTTATCTTTAAAAAATGTTTCAAATGTTTAATTCACTGTTGGTGGTTGATAATTAATCCTAGTACATAAAGTGTAATGAATTACCATGAACAGTAAGTGTATATTTACAGGTGCATGTGTTATACGCACGCACACATTCTCACTATATTGTGCCGAAACGACACCAGACAGCGCTAGTACTCCTCGCTTGACGGATTTCGCAAGTGTGGGCTCTCTTTTCCTGTATAGGACAGTTACTATACTCTTTGATGGGTATATTCCAAGTCTATGGATCTGTGTCACTGTGTCACTTTTATAAAGAATTTAGGAATTTTTCCTTAAAAATATAAACGGAATTTTTATTTTATTATAGTTACTGTGGTATGATAAGCATTTTCGTAAGTTATAATAAGAACATTGATAAATATGAGCTCAAAGAGGGGTAAAAGAAATATGGGAAATAAACATTTCCCTATAGCGGAATCAGTGAGCATAGCATTGAAAATACAGCTGGATAAATTTCTTAGGGATGAAAATGAGACAGAACTTAAATTTCCCACATTCCTGTCCGCTCAAGAACGTGGTTTCATTCACGAGACTGTGGCTAAGCTGGGACTTAAATCTAAATCGCGCGGGAAAGGTAAAATTGCTACAATACAATACATACTAAATTAAACTATTTATATACTAGTACTATTATTAACTGTATATCTAACTTATCTAAGCAGTATGTCATACTATAGACAGGGTGTTGAGATTTACAATCAGTGGAATAGCTATGGAACCAAAGGCCCAGGGGCAAAAATGAGATTGGCGCCCTATTTAAACTAAACTTAATACTTTAAAGGTGCAAAACTACTTCATGCTACACCACTGCTTACAATACAATAAATGATATTGTGGTCATTACTAGTTCCTCAGAGTATTTTAATGTAGTGAATTTTCATTTTCATTTGGATGAAATAAATATTAATGTTTATATTATTTTACAGGAATGACATCATTTTACAAATGTTAGTACAGTTGAGCAATAACATCATTGTATATTTTGTATTTTTATTTCATATTTTTTTTGTACAATATTAAAACAGCAGTTAAGAGATAATTTTATCATTTATTGTATGAAACTTGATGCCACCCTATTTTTCTCTTTATTTATTTAGGGGCTTTTAACCTTAAAGGATATGCCAGCCCCATCATACCCTAATCTTAACGACACAGTTGAAAAAAAAAAGAATTGTTGGTGTTCCATAACCAAACATTTTGCAGCATCTGACAATGGTTCTTCTAATACAGACTTTTGTACCAATAATTCTTTTTCTCCCTTGAACTTAACATATTCCATTAATAAATGGTGAATATCATCAACCTGTTTCTCTATAAAAAATTGGGCTGATACATCACCTTGTGCACCATAAATGAATACACCACAATCATAGCTTGCACTATGAGATTACGCCTATCTGAGGATTATGATTAAACTAATTTAAAATATTGAATTAATATAATTCTAGTAAACAAAAAGCCCTCTTTAAACATAAGTCAGCTAAGATTGTTTATGTGGAACAAAGTGTAAAAAAAAGATATTGAAGTTAGAATTATTCAGCAATGTATATTTTATATGCAGTAAAACTAGCTTAAGACGATTTTCGAACCTCCGAAATGGGACAAGCAAGTTGCAACTGATGGATCAGGGCATAATAAAAGTCCTTAAACAAGGCTACAGAACACGGTTGATACATTGCTATCTTAAAGAAATGGAAGACCCTGACAGCAAACAACCCTTGACTGTGCATGATGCGATCCTAAACATTGCAGGGGCATGGCAAGCAATTAAGCCTGAAACCATATAAAATTGTTTCAAGAAAGCAGGTTTCCGAAATAACAAAGTTGACGTCGTGTTGGAAGAAGAACACGCGATACTGCAGGGTTTTCCTGGATATTCTTCCATTGATGAAAATGTTGCACCCTACGAAACCCGTTCAATCAAAGATCTTATTGAAGATGTGAATACCACCCAAAAAGAGGCCCTAAGTGAAGGAGAGTCAATTCCGATTTTGGCAAATGTAGAGGCATTATCAGTAAATGATTTAAGGCGCTATGTATCTTCTTTAAGGAAAAGTGAAGACGTACTGCAAAAGTTAATTTATATTGAAAGCCTTGTCATTACTAATTCATCGAAATCTCTTTGTCAAAACCAAAACAAGTAATTACTTTATGTAATTTCATTATAAATAATAATTAACTATGATGTAACATTTTTAAATACATATACATATGTATGTATATTATTATACCTATTCAATATTAACCTTTTTAACAAATTTATAAATATACCTATAATTCAATACCTACACAAAATTTGTAAATGATAGGTATATTTTATTTTCCCTATCCCGCATAATACGCTTTCCCGCTTAAGTCACGATTTTGGCTGGGTCCCTTTAAAATCGTCTTAAGCGAGTTTTACTGTAATTTTTTACTTTTTAGAATAGGATGTCAATTTACTTATATACCTATTTATTTATAGGTGGATCAAATATAAATAGACCATTAGTATCAACCTTTTATCAAATTAATGTTTCATTTGATAAATAGTATTTTATTTTCATACATACATGCCCTCTCAATACAAGCCAAGCGCTTGCTTATTTTTGTTGAATTGGTCATTTTTTTTAAATTTTTTTTTTTTATAGAATAAGTGTGACAAACGAGCACACAGTCCACCTGATGGTAAGTGGTTGCTGTGGCCCATAGACATCTATCTTCGTTTGCGAATTTAAATGCAGATGCGTTGTCAGCCGTGAGGACTAAGATAGAATGCCTCTTTTCCAGTAAAAAGGGTCTCCGGTTCTCTACACTCACCATACGAAACACAGCAGCATTAAGCTGCTATTTTACGCTGGTATTCTGTGAGAGCGTGGTCCTTCCCCGGTTGAACCGACCCATTCGTGCTAAACACTTCCCAGTCCTCTTTTTTCTTTTCTTTTTCTTTTTTAAAAAACCTTACCTCCACATTAGGATTTTCTCCTGTATCTCGGGGGCAGTTTACATACATAGATTTCACAAGGACAAACATCCAGACCCAGAACAATTATTTGTAGGTCATACAAATACTTGTTCTGTGCGGGATTCGAACCCGCGGCCCTTAGTGCTGCAACTCATTGCTAAGCCACTGCGTCACGGAGTCCTCTGATAACATGCCAGTTATTCAAAATTTGGAACCTTGGAACCCATCGCGCAGGAATTTTGCAGAACTGCAGGTTACTTTCAACCATACCATAACTGATTTTCATTATCTGCTGGATTTCAGTTAAAGCCAAGTCATCATCGACCTCATACAGCCCATGAATGGCTTTAATGGTTTAATGGGTAGTGCTTGTTTTCAAATGGTGATGTTTGTTGATTGGTCTCGTTTTGCACTACTTCTCATCTTCCACAATATTCTTTAAATTGATTATGCAATCTATACTAAATTACATCTATACAAACATTTTCTTTTATAAGAAACTTAAAGACATTGTATCGGGCAACAGAACACGGCTCTACCGTCTTGCTTATTATGATAACAATTGAATAATGATGCTGGAGATGGGTTAAGTATGAGAACTCCCTGAAACTATTCACTTACTATTCTTTACAACTTGCAGGATGCAAAGGTGACTTTGAATTTGATTCACCTACAAACATTTAAACATGTTAGAACTTATATCATTTTTTTATGTTCAGGAGTCAACCGTTATTTAACAATATATAAAAGAGTGGGCTCAACTATTATTCAAAATGACGCTAAGCTCATACTTGACTCCAATATGAGATGCAGCATATCAGAGTTAATCAATGCATTTCCAATAACTAGTAAAGAAAAGGATGACTTGAGTTGTTGTCCAGAAAAAGAAAGGAGTCCTCAATTGGCTCATAAGTCACTAGGACAGTTGAACAATGGAGTTGCACAAGTGAGTTTTAAAATGTGTTAATATGTTTAAATCTTAAACCCTTGAACCAAACTAATAGTTCATAAAGGCTGATTTACACGGGGTCAGTAACAGGCGCCAGTGCTGGCGCCGAGGACTGACTTGCACCGTTTACACGCAGTAAGTAGTAGCGCCGACAGTGCTGTACTGACTCCAAATCAATTTACATTATGCCAGTAGCGGGTCAGCACTGACTTGCCTCGAATTTGGAGCCAGTTACTGTCCCTGTGTAAATTAGCCATAAGGCATTTCTTTTGTCAACTTATCAAAGCATTTAAGATTATTATTTACTAGCTGGTAGCCGGCGCGTTGCAGCTACAGAAGAAATAATTGCGGAAATGTCGTTTTCAATTTGGAAGAGTTATATTGTTTAATTAGGAATGATAATACCTTCATTGAAGTTGAGTGATATAATACTTTCAAATAAATTTGTCGGTACGATACGTGCGCCACCAACTGTTATTAGTTACTTGTACTATGCCTATAACGTTCGCGCAAGTGCAAGTAATAAGTTGACAAAGTTGTACCGCAATCAGATAAACGGTATGGCAGCAGATAAAATACGAACAAACAAACATTAATTTTTATATATTAGATATACACTACAATCTCCTAATATTGCAATGTCAAGTTCAACAATATTTCAATGTCAAGTTCAAAATTCAGTTTAAAATTCAACCTAATGAAAGTTAGAAATGTCCATCATAATCTCAAAATGTAAGATGATTTTATACTTGAAAGAATCAATTTTAAATAATAAACAGTATAAAATTTTTATAATCATAACAGTTGTTTAGTTACAAAAAGTAAGATTAAATCCCTTATTAATATATGTGAAAAAGTTAAAGTTACAGCCTGTATATGTCCCACTGATGGGCGCTGGCATTGTATATTACTGAGAGGGATATTTAAGAGTAGGGTAGAGTCTATTGCTTTGTCCTTTTGTATGTTAACATTTTCACAACAATAGCAATGACCTATATATAGTGCACGGGACAGCGAAAGGGTTAATGGACTTATTCACCAATTCCAATTACTGTTACCATTACAGCCTAAAAGCCCACTGCTGAACATAGGTCTCTCACATAGATTGCCTCATAGGGGTGATATTTGTCATAGTTGCCACGCTTGGCTGGCGGGTAGACAACCTACAGTTTTTTAGTTGTTATTAAGAAGATGCTGGCTGGCCATATCCTGGTTTGTTACGACTCATACGGTACCCATGGAACAATATGGGATAGTGGATATTCTTACACTGCCAATACACTGAGAATGAAATCATCAATGAAATTGCAGTTTTATTGGTGCTGACGAGGATCAAACTTAGGGTTGCTCGCACTCTGTGATATTTACAAGGAGCGCTTAACGCCTAGACCTACCATGGCTCTAATTTATAAATGTATTGCAATTAATTAATGTCATTATAATAAATAATTTTCTTTAATTAATTATCATTTTAGGTACCTAATACAACTTATAATCCAGATCTCTTAAAGTTTAGAGAAAAACTACCTGTATATGAACAAAGACAAGAACTTATCAATGCAATCACACATAATCAGGCAAGTATTTAATTAATAAAAGAAAACATTTTTTTTCATTACGATAAAATGTTGTGGAAAAATTGTGTATTAAAGAAAATAATTAGTTATTTTTGCTTATTGCAATACAAAGACTAAGCCACAAGTTACCCTAAAAATTAATTTTCACATTAAAAAAGTACTTAAATAAAACGTATTGAAAAATTGATAGAGAGAAACCTGATAGACAAATGTTCTCTCACATGTAACCACCGTAAGTAATCATTAAAACTAATTAAAAAAAAATACATATTTGCTCATTCTCTCTCCTTCCGTCACCATTAATTTTGTAATGGTCCTGAGGACTGAAAAGAAAATCCTGGAGCTCGAAGAAGAGGTAGACAAGTTGCTCTGTAATCTGTCAGTACTCTGTGTAATTATCTGATGACCCGAAGACAGGGGAAGGACACGGTAATCCTCGAGCCTCTTACAACTCCACTGCTGAACAAAAGCCTCCTCCAAAGAGTACCACAAAACACGGTCACAGACATCTACATTTACAAGAATCAAAATGCAGACGCTTTGTCACCCCTGAGGACTAAGATGGAATGCTTCGTTTCCAGTAAAAAGGGTCTCCGGTTCTACACTGCACTGCACTACACTCACCATACGAAACACAGCATCATTATCCTGTGAGAGCGTGATCATACTCGTACCCCGGTCGAGCCGACCCATTCGTGCTACAACCGTAATATAGCTGCTGCGTGGCTCTACCACATATAGAACTAGTTGTAAATTTTTATTTTTCTAAAATCGTAACTTATTTTACATTCGTAGGTGATCATAGTAGCGGGCGCCACCGGGTGCGGTAAGACGACTCAGCTTCCGCAACTCGTGCTAGATTGGTGTCAAGATCACAAGCAACCAGCACGCATCTACTGTACGCAGCCCAGGAGGATATCCGCTGTCTCTGTTGCAGAGAGGGTTAGTGTTGAACTTGTTATTCAATACATTATCTTTATTTCAGGCATCGAGGTCTTAAAAATTAAGAATGTTAGCCCATAGCGATTTATACCTTAACCTAAAAATATAAAAACTGAAATACGGCTTAACACTATTTGAGGAACTTTCTTCTTTGGCGCGTCCCTGTATCGGCGATACACTACCCCATAGTACATTAAAAAATCATAAAATTGATTATCATAAAATATTACTTCTTTCTAGGTAGCATACGAGCGAATGGAGAAGATAGGCCAGTCGATCGGGTACCAGATTCGCCTGGAGTCACGAGTTAGTCCACGCACCGTGCTCACATACTGCACTAATGGAGTGCTGCTTCGGACACTGATGGCCGGAGACACCTCACTTACAGGTAAACGTTTTTTTCGTTCTCGTGAACTTTTTGAAGACAAAACATCTTTATAATGTTTGTGATTTGAAACTCGATGAAACGAAAAAGCGACACTAAAATGAGATGAACATATACATCTATATTTAGCCTGCTAGAGAATGAGATAGAATACAGTGTAGACTGCGAACTCAAAAGGTTGTGGGTTGGAATCCGCCATTCGACTTCTGTCTTTTTTATTTTATTTTATTTTTTATTTTATTAAACAAATTAACAAATTTATTAAATAAATCAAGGTCATCTAGCGTCTATTTTACATACCACCTTGAGAGTTAATTAATTTTTGTTCGATAAAATGACTTTACCTATATAATAAAGTAGATGGCGCTATTATAAAGCTATTTTACTCGAAAGGAAATATTCTTTTGATTTATTACAATAAAACTAAGTCTAAAAATAAGGATTGTAACATTTATTTGCTATAAAATTAAACTTTTATCTTATATTTTATGCCGTACTGGTGGTTGAAAATGATCATATTAAATAAATCATTTGCCGTGAAATATTTTTATTTTATATTTCATTTAATTTGAAGGTTTAAAATCAACCGCATGTGAACAGCACACATGTTTTTTTTGTATGTATGTGATGTGATCTCTTCGTGTATTGTGAACCGAGTTTGATGATTAATATTCCTTAGTCCACTCAAAATGATCGAAATTTTTTTTGGAACGAAGTTCCTTATCGCACGGTTCGAATTTGGTGGATGGGGGCTAGGCGAGAAAAAGTGTAAGATTTTTCCGTCACGACCCCTTCTGACGTAGTGTAAACGGCCTTGGCGGCTATAAGGAAGCGAGATGAAATAATATCCATCTCCCTCGTACTTTTTCTTATCTTGCCATGAAAGAAATATTATTTTATTTTAACCCTTATGCTGCCGTGTCAGTCACTTTGCACGGAGTACTGCATTTTAAGGATGACTGACGGCAGTGTATGTGTTAACACATGACGCTTCATTTTAGTAGATGCTAGTAATTCATTTATTTGTATTTGTTAATCAATAATATAATACGTTTATCAATAATAATATACTACGAAAGGAACTTCGTTCCAACTGAGTGTTCCACGACACTCACGCATGGTTTTATACTTCCAATAAAAAGTAAATGCCTTGCTTCAAAGAACTAAAAGAATTAAATGAAAGACTTTTCGAAGTTGGAGCTTTAATTCTTCTATACACTTGTCTCTTCCACACCGACGCTCCGAGACGTCTGGAGTATGTCATCATGTCCCAACCATTACATCAGATTTTATAGACCAAAAATCTCTCGTTTCTGAGAGGTTTTTAGGGCAAGGAAATGTGCAGCGGAAGCCCCAATGCGCAATAATAAAAAAGTATAATTTATTCTTGCGATTGTTTTCACTTGGTGAAACTGCAGCTTCATTTTTGTGATTTGAATAAACACTTGCACTAGTTTCAAAATATTTATTTTAATATTGTCTTCCAGACCGATTTTGGTCACGGCGCGGCTGCCAGTCTCAACGGAGACTAGCCATTTGCGCAGGACAGGATTGTAGTGCCTCAGTGTGTGCGTAAACACAGATGCACTCTCCATTCCTTCACTATCTTAGTCCAATGTGACGGTAATCCGGCACGACCGGAGAGAGATTAGGCGCAGGACTTTACGTGCTTTCCGAGGCACGGGATTAAAACACCGCCTTCTTCTTAACTACGAGCTGCTATTGAGGATTTCTTTTAGCAAAACCCCATATCTGATTCTGGTCTGACCCTTGGTTTGAACCCGGGACCTCATGATCAGCAATCGCGTTTACGACCACTAGACCAACGAGTCAGTCAAATTATTATTATACTAATTATACAGGGTTATTTATTAAGCAATAACCGGCCAAATTTGCAGATAAGGTTAAAGGCAAGTGGTGAAGAAAAATTAATTTAAAAAAATCTCAAACATTCTGCCCTTCTTATCTTTTAAATTCAAAATGCGTGGTAATGCATTATTTTAACTGATATTACTGCGCACGCACACATTCGTAAGGGTCGATCGGTAGGCAAAAACGTTGTTGCCCATAAATCACATTCAATTTGGGATAATTTCAAATAAAAGTAGAAGCCTTATTTACTCGTATTTTCAAAAACTGCATAAACGGTATATCATTATTTATATATTTGACAACTCTTTGAAAAATAACCCTGTATAGACCGACTGATTTCGCCTCACGGCCTACGAGGCCTACTTTACGAGTAGTAGAATGCCTATATGAAATGCTAAAACTATAATTGCACGTATCGTTGGTCAGGTGTGACGCACGTGTTCGTGGACGAGGTGCACGAGCGGGACAAGTTCAGCGACTTCCTGCTGATCGCGCTGCGAGACGCGCTGCCTCGCTTTAAAGACCTCAAGCTGTTGCTCATGTCCGCCACATGCGACACGCAGATATTCTCCAGGTGAGTGTTATATCCATTGTTCATTTCATCTATGAAAAAGTCCACCTTTGAACATAGGCCTCTAGGGATTTTGCCTTATTTGCCACTCTTGGTAGGCGGATAACCACAGCTTCTTATACAATGTGTTAATTTTACACTTGATCAAACGAAATGTGCGGATACTAGATAAAAAATTATCGGTAAAAATTGTTTCGTTTGATCAAGTGTAAAATTAACACATTGTATTTCTGAGTTGTTATCAGGAAGATGCTGCTGTGCATCTTCCATTTTAGTTTTGCTCAGTCGCTTCTTAGGACACTCACGGGATGATATGGGGTCGTGGGTATTCCTGTAGTAAGCCTACGAGGATTGAAATGGTTCCAAAAATACTGGTAAAAAATCGGTATTTAGCGGTTCTGATACTAGAACTAGAATTTAAACCGAAATCTAAATTAGAACCGTTAGCCAACTTTATTTTATCGAATCACGAGCAAAACAACACGTAACTTCTTTGTTTTTTTATGAGGCAATTTATGCAGGAGGTCCATGTTCAGGAGTGAACTTTTAAAGGCTGTAATGGATGGATAGATTCGAGTTTTTCAGGTTAAAAGTCCAGTTCTGGGATAATATTGTGGTAGCAATATATACAGTAAAAGATATCTAAAAACAATTGTTTGTAGTAATTTCACACATAATTAGGCAAGCTTATAATGTTTTTAGTTTTTTTTTTATGGTGATTGGAGAATCAACAGGCTACATTAATAAATATACTACTGAATTATTTTTTCAATATTCCAGATACTTCAATGGTTGCCCGGTGATCACGATCCCTGGTCGTTTGTACGAGGTGCAACGCTACTATTTGGAGGATGTGCTCAAGATAACGCAATACCGCAGCAAGAAGATGTTGCAGGCGGAACGTGAGCTCAGACAGAAGCTCAAGACTGGGCAGAGCTACTGGTCGCACCTTGAAGGTATGGAAATGTTGTGTATATCAATAATATAACATTAGGATAGAATAGAATAGATGTACATGTAATCCTTATTGAAAGTAATTTTTTACTTTTACTACTGGTTTGGAAAGTTTTGTTTTTTCTTCGAAGAGGTCCTTAACAATCGCAGATGTCGTAGGTCGATTGATCGTACTCGCTTCCCGGAGTAGACTTTCTTGTGCAACTGGCTGTCGTAACAATATAACGTTCTGTATTGTTGGTCCTGAGTTCGATTCTAGAGCAAAAAATATAAGCCACATTTCTGTCCATATGCCTTAATTTCTTAAGTAGTATAGTTAAGTTACGTTCTATATACGTCCCTCTGCTTGGCACAGGCCTCCTCTCGTATCTGAATATCTGAGAGAGTTTTAGGACAAGAAAATGTCCACCGCGCTGCTCTTAGCTAAATCTTGATAATACCTAAAATAACTCATTAGCAAAACCTTCATCTCTGCAGGTCAAAAACAAAATGCAGAAGAGGGCAGCAGTAGCAGCATCAGTAAAGAAGAGAAGGAGAATACAATCGATCCAGCACTGCAGGCTGACATGGACGATTTTCTAGAAGAGTGTTTTAAAGAAGGCAGTTTGGTAAGTGTCTTTATGACATTAAAGTTGCAACACTATGTTTCTTTATATGAATCCTAAAGTAGCTCCATGCTGCATGTCAGCCTGCAGTTTCATTATTTGGTTATACCTGCTATTTTACTTACAAAATACTTTATCAAAGCTAGAATAAATTTTTGGTCTAACAAAACCGTAAGAAGCCAATAATGTTTTAGCTCGCTTGAAAGTCTGGCAATCTTACTTTCAAATAAATGGAAAATTACATTATAGCCCATACGCGTTAAGAAATGTCGGTATCACGTTCTTTCCTACGGAATTAGTGGAAACGATGTTATAAGTGTATCAATGGTGATAAAAATATCAAGTATTTTATCCACGTTGGCGGCTTGAGTACTAGCTTCACCAACTTCGCAATGTGACGCATCAGCATATTGTGAAGAATTTTGGCAATAAATACACATCAAACGAGGCTGTATGGTCTAAGACCTTTGCCTTCCTTCTTGTTTGAAATAGGTTTGTAACGTCTTTTGTTATTGATTTTTTTCTACTTATATTGAAGTAAAATGTGTCTTCAATGTGCGCAGTAACAGTAAAAAACATGGATAAGGCCAGTCTGATACACAATTTGCAATGAAATACTTACTTGCACTTGTCTATGATATTCAGTTAAAAACGCACTTAACTTATTTTAAACTATTGTTATCTTTAACTTACGCATACCAAAAGTAAGAGATGGCAATAATTTTAATGCTGTCGGTTCAGTGAAACTTAAATTCCCAAACAATTTTAACGATTAAAAATACGTTGAAATGGACTGTGTGAACTAATTTGACAGCATTAAAATTCTTGTTCTTTCTTTCTTCTTTTCACAATAGTAAAAGATAGCGTTAACTTAATATAAGCTTAGTGCGTTTTTGACAGAATCGACACCATTGTCTGATAATATATCTTCACTTCATGTGGAATACAAATTGTGGTACAAGATTATTGTTGACCACACCGAAGAAGTAAAAGAAAGAGATAGATCCGCTCAAGAAGGCTTCCTTTTTACACTTTTTTTAAATTGATGTTTAGGTATGACCACGATTTTACAAGGGAGATAGTATTCCAGTTATTATAATAATTCCATGGTGTGAACAGTGTCTCTGTAATATCCAAGAACATAATAAGTCACAGACTAAGTGTGAACACAATACGTATCTATACTTGCATATATACGAGTACTTGTTATCTGCTGTGTGTGAACAAAAGAGTAAACACAACATGTTTGAAACAATGTCAAAACTAGTCTATGATTTTGACATCACAGAAGTCTTTTACAAGTTTTGTTGAAAACTTGTATCAAAACTTGTTTGTGGATGTAAATGAGGAGCAATATTGGTGTCGGTGGGGCATGTCGGTGACGACATATCGTTATCGATATCGGTTAGTGAAAAAACGCTCTTTCTGTTCTCAAAATACACAAACTTTAAGAAAAAAATATTCTATGTCTCCTTCGATCAACAATAGTACTAGATTCCCGCTAAGCGCTTCAAAAACGGCCCGTTATTTCAAATAAGTATGGTCCAATCATAGCCAACGTCAGAACGTCAAAATGCCGCAGTGCGCTTTCAAAAACTGTGTAATCACCGTAACACCAAGATTTTGGAAGGAGTATCTTTTTTTCGGTAAGCTTATATCACTAAGTATTTTTCATAAAATAAAACAGAATTAAATAGTAAATATAATTCAATTAGCTAATATTATGATTGTTTGACCGATGTTTGCCACAACGCACCAACTGTTGTAACAAATATTGAAATGTAATACCAAGAACTACGTCTAGTTCCAAAATAGAGTAAGCACGAAATTGTCAATATAATGTTTTTAACCTTATACTTAGACTTTAAGTTTCATTTTAGAATAAATATTTTTGTACTTATTACTTTTATTTTCAAACGACATCTTTCTCCGATGACAGGACTTAAATAAACATATTTTGCAATGGTAATTAAACTTTATATTTGGGTGATAAGGTTTATAATAAACTGAAGCTATTAATATACTGAAGTATTATTAAACTTTTTTCTATATTTCATAGTAAGAAATATAGACGTTTACGTATGTGCAAACGTGGCCATTTGATGACTTATTTTTGTTCTTGATCCTTAATCTAGTATAAGTTGATCGAAGCATGCCTCCAACACCAAAAATTTGCTAAAAGTAACATATATGCATAAAAGATTATTTTGCAATTTACGGCCAAATTTGCAGAGAAAGTTCAGAATAAGTAATATAGGCGAATGGTGAAGAAAAATAATAAAAAAATCTCAAACATTCTCTCTTTTTTCATTCTTTCAAAATGCATAGTAATGCATTATTTTAACTGATTCATCATCGTCATAATTACAGCCCTTCACAAGTCCACTGCTGAACATAGGCCTCCCCCAAGTAATGCCACAAAGCACGATCCTGAGCTATCTGCATCCATCGACTTCCTGCATGTCTTACCAAGTCGTCATTCCATCTATTGGGGGGTCGCCCTACACTTCGCCTACATGTACGAGGCTGCTACTCGAGAATTTTTTTCCCCATCGGTTGTCGGTTCTACGAGCTATATGGCCGGCCCATTGCCACTTCAGCTTACTAATCCGTTGGGCTATGTCGGTTACTCTGGTTTTACTGCGGATATCCTCATTTCTAAGTTTAATCACGCAGAGAAACCCCAAACATAGTCCTCTCCATAGCTCGCTGAGTGACAATGAGCTTCCTCATACGGACAGCAGTGTAGGACCACCAAGTTTTGAGGTATACCTAACGAGAAGATGTGTCGTAATTTCCCGAACGCTGCCCAGCCGAGTTGAATCCGTCGATTGACCTCTCGGTCGAAGTTGGACTTACCTAGTCGGACTATTTGTCCCAGGTAAACATACTCGTCAACAACTTCGAGCTTAGTGCTCCCAACAACTACCGGCATAGGTGTGACATGGACATTACACACATGATCTTTGTTTTGTCCATGTTCATCTTAAGACCTATCCGTTAGGAGGCACTATTGAGGTCATTAAGCATAGTGCTTAGGTCCTCCAGCGATTCTGCCATAAGGACTATATCGTCGACTATACCTTCGGTGAGTGATGTAGTCGCCATTGATGTTAATACCGTATTCTTTCCAGTCCAGTAGCTTGAAAACGTCGTGAAAACGTGAAAAGTTTCGGGGATATAACGTCACCCTGTCTTACACCTCTCTACAGTTGGATAGGTTTCGTACTCTGGTTCTGTACTCGGATAGCCATCGTAGCCCTACTGTACCAAACACTTCAGCACTTCGATATACCGATAATCAACTTGGCACCGCTGAAAGGACTGCGGCACCGCCCAAATTTCGGCGAAGTCAGAAGCTTTCTCATAGTTTACATACTCAAGACATAGTGGCAAATTGTACTCCTCGGTCTTCTGCACAATTTGCCGAAGGGTATGTATGTGGTCTATGGTGCTAAATCTCTTTTGGAAACCGGCTTGTTCGGGAAGCTGGAAGTCGTTGAGTCTGCGTGCGAGACGATTCGTAACGACTCTCGAAAACGGCACGTAGACGCGGCACTGAAGGGAAATCGGTCTATAGTTTTTCAAGAGAGCGTTGTCGCCTTTCTTGAAGAACAAGACCACCGCACTTCTGCTCCACGCCTCCGGTGTAGTGCCACCATGGAGAATGGTGTGTTGACCTTTCCGTTTTATTGCCAAATTTGTTGGCAGTTGTGTAACTTGTTTTTTTGGTCAATAAATAATAATTGAGCTCGCAATAGCTTAGGCTCAGATTACAAGCTCACTTTATTCTATCTCTGTATCACCCCAAGGTTTAACACCCACGGGATGAAATGGAGTGATATATTCTCTTATACTAATTCCATGGTGTGAACAGTGTCTCTGTAATATCCAAGAACATAATAAGTCACAGACTGAGTGTGAACACAAAACGTATCTATACTTGTATATATACGAATACTTGTTGGCTGCTGTGTGAACAAAGTGTAAACACAACATGTTTGAAACAATGTCAAAACTAGTCTATGATCTTGACATCACAGAAGTCTTTACAAGTTTTATTGAAAACTTGTATCAAAACATGTTTGTGGATGTAAATGAGGAGCAATATTGGTGTCGGTGGGGCATGTCGGTGACGACATATCGTTATCGATATCGGTTAATGAAAAACGCTCTTTCTGTTCTCAAAATACACAAACTGTAAGAAAAATATATCCCATGCTTCCTTCGATCAAAATAGTACTAGATTCCCGATAAGCGCTTCAAAACGGCCCGTTATTTCAAATTAGTATGGTCCAATCATAGCCAACGTCAGAACGTCAAAATACCGCAGTGCGCTTTCAAAAACTGTGTAGTCACCATAACACCAAGATTTTGGAAGGAATATCTTTTCTCGGTAAGCTTATATCACTAAGTATTTTCATAAAATAAAACAGAATTAAATAGTAAATATAGTAAATATCTTAATCCAACATCGTTGTCGCAAATTCTTTTTCTTATTAGGACTAAAAAAAAATTACGCTGTTATCCCTAAGGTAATTTTTTCTTATAATCGTAAATTACGGATCATTTATTCATTTATTAATGTAAAATTATAAAAAAAGTTATTTAAATTTTTTTATCACCCCAACAAAATATTTATATATATTAAAATCATAAACTTTATAAAAAAAATTAATATAAATTAAATATAAAACTCTATAGGGTCTTCTCGTCTTTTAAATACATTTTAGCTTTTTAACCAAAAAATTAAATTCTATAAATTAAAGAGAAACAGTATATATCTCATCAAATCTTTCATACAAGTCACCAATTAAGAGATTAATAATTATGCTACTTTTGTACAATCAAAATACTGCAGTCCTTTAATTTATTATCAGTGTGCAGATTAGACTTTAAATTATTAATTCAAAAAGACATGTTTTTGATAAACAAGTGAATATAAATTTTTGCCGAATTCCTTTTATTAAATTATCAAATAATAAATTATTTTTATTTAATCATACACTAATTTTATCACTATATCTAAATTTAAATTATTAAAATATATATTCAATAAAAAATTAAATAAATTTTAATTTTAAATTAATTAAAATTATTTATAAAATTATAATTTATAAACAATATAAATCTTAAAATTTTTAATTTTACTATTAAATTCATTATAAAAATTATTTTAAAGCTTATCCCTTAAAATATTTAATTTTAAAATAAATTTTAATTAATTAAAATTATATGTTTTAAAATTTAAAATTAGATATATTTAAAACGATCAACATTTCATTTCATATTAATTATTTAAAATAATTATACAACATGAATTTTAATAATCAATTATCTCTTTTAAATTCGAGAATTTTTTTAAATAAAAAATATTATTAATAAGACTTGATACACAAGGTACAATAAATTAAATTTACTTTAATATAAATTTATTTTCAATATACATATTTCAAATTTCTTTTACAATACTAATTTTCTATAAATGTTTTATTATTTTTTTCTACTAAATATACTTTAACCCCCCATTAAGCTATTTTAATATTATTTTTTTAATTATTTATACTTTATTAATTTATCCCCTCAAATTATTTATAATATAATTTCTTTTCAATGTAAATGAAATACTTTAACAAGCTCTAATTTGTTCTTTCTAGCTCTAATTTGTTAATTCAATTAGCTAATATTATGATTGTTTGACCGATGTTTGCCACAACGCACCAACTGTTGTAACAAACATTGAAATGTAATACCAAGAACTACGTCTAGTTCCAAAATAGAGTAAGCACGAAATTGTCAATATAATGTTTTTAACCTTATACTTGGACTTTAAGTTTCATTTAGAATAAATATTTTTGTACTTATTACTTTTTATTTTCAAACTACATCTTTCTCCGATGACAGGAATTAAATAAACATATTTTGCAATGGTAATTAAACTTTATGTTTGAGTGACATATTAATATACTGAAGTATTATTAAACTTTTTTCTATATTTCATAGTAAGAAATATAGGCGTTTACGTATGTGCAAACGTGGCCATTTGACGACTTATTTTTGTTCCTGATCCTTAATCTAGTACTATTATTGATCGAAGCATGCCTCCAACACCAAAAAATTGCTAAAAGTAACATATATGCATAAAAGATTATTTTGCAATTTACGGCCAAATTTGCAGAGAAAGTTCAGAATAAGTAATATAGGCGAATGGTGAAGAAAACTTAATAAAAAAAAAATCTCAAACATTCTCTCTTTTTTATCTTTTAAATTCAAAATGCGTAGTAATGCATTATTTTTACTGATTCATCATCGTCATAATTACAGCCCTTCACAAGTCCACTGCTGAACATAAGCCTCCCCCAAGTAATGCCACAAAGCACGGTCCTGAGCTACCTGCATCCATCGACTTCCTGCATGTCTTACCAAGTCGTCACTCCATCTAGTGGGGGGTCGCCCTACACTTCGCCTACAGGTACGAGGCTGCTACTCGAGAACCTTTTTCCCCCATCGGTTGTCGGTTCTAAGAGCTATATGGCCGGCCCATTGCCACTTCAGCTTACTAATCCGTTGGGCTATGTCGGTTACTCTGGTTTTACTGCGGATATCCTCATTTCTAAGTTTAATCACGCAGAGAAACCCCAAACATAGTCCTCTCCACAGCTCGCTGAGTGACAATGAGCTTCCTCATACGGCCAGCAGTGTAGGACCACGTCTCAGATCCATATGTCATTACTAACAACTCGCATCGGTTGTACAATCTTGTCTTCAAGTATTTGACTATTGCTATACATAATACCCCCCAATGAAGAAAGATAAAATAATTAAATAAATATATAAATAAAAATCCAGACGGAATTAAAGAGCTTCTGAAAGACTTCAAGTACCGGTTTTCACCCGTTTTCAAAAGCCCTGCTGTAATTCGATCCTCACCCAGGGACTTGCCGTTTTTAAGGTGCTGGAGAGCCATTATAATCTCGCTCAGACTGACGTCCGGAATATCATCGGAATAGTGTCGGATAAGACTTGCTCTTGTATCGTTACTCACACTTTCGTGTGGCTCCAACGATGACGTGTACAGCTGCCCATAGAACCTCCCAATCTCACACAAAATCTCAGTTGTCCCGGAAACGATGCTGCCACACTTGGCCTTCATCTTCGACAGTTGGCTCTTTCTGGCAGACAGATCTTTCTGACAAAGACTTTGGAGCCAAGGTTCCGCTCGATCGCTTCTTCAATACGAGCTGTATTGAAGTTACGTAAGTCCCGTCGCATGCATTTGAGATCTGTCTGTTCAGTTGCCTGTATGCTGTCAAATCTGCTGAAGACTGCAGCTTAATTTCCCGTCTAACAGCCATGAGATTAAGAGTGCGGAGAGTTTTTATGTTCTTCTGCGGCGGGTTTTGCAAAACTTAGCTGCGACCGCATGGACAGTTTCCAAGACCTTGTCATTCATATCGTCCACTGCATTGCAATCTTCTAGACACTGAAAACGATTTTTTAACTCGAAGTGAAAGTTTTCGGGATTTTGGTGTAGAGTACGAGAGGACGGAGCGTTGACTTCATTTGACGTGACCTCTCCAACTTAACGTTTAGGTTCAGTGTGCTTCTTACCATTCGTTGATCGCTGCCGGTTTTCACCCTCGCGATCACTGTGACATCACTGAACAGTTGCCGTCTAGTCGTCATAATGAAGTCAATCTCATTTTTTGTCGAACCTTCGGGTCTCGACTAGGTCTGCTTCCTGTGGGGCCACTTCTGGAAGAAAGAGTTCATCATAAAGAGTCCCTCTTTCTCCACGAAGTCTGCCAGCTGCTGGCCCCTTGGGTTCCGTTGACCTATTCCGAATTTCTCTACCTTCAGCTTACCGTTCTCTCTTGTGCCTAGTGTTAACTGATTGTCATTCATAAATATCGAACGCCTACTATTTTACGCATGCACACATTCGTAAGGGTCGCTTGGTAACGTACCTTGCGCGCGTCTTTCCACGCCCTTCCCTTTCGCTTACCGTTACACCGCTAGGTACCTACATCTGCTCGTTCCGCCGACAGCTGACAGTGTTGACCGTGACCTCTTACGTACGCTTCGTTACCAATGACATAAAATGGTGCGATATTACATTTTAAGCAATGAAAGTTTACGTGGTGCGCAAAAATTATACGAAAGTGAGTCTTTATCGATTTTTTTATTTTGAGTTAAAAATAAATTTATAATAATAAAAAATTTACCACAATAGATATCAAATTCAAGACATAATTTTTTTTGACCACTGTTAAATTAGGGCTTGAGAACTGTTTAACATATCTCATTTCAAGAAATTTATAAAACCAGCGTCATACATGCTATTTTATAAAAAATAAAAGTTTTTGAAAAATAATATTTTTATCTCGCGATGAGTTTTGGGTCCGTATCAAAAAAGGAGCAAGTAAGTGCAATTTTTTTTATCCCTAAACAGAGTTATGTGTGAAGATCTTAATGCAATAAATACCTCGACATCGTCAAGGATCTGTAAGAGGTAAATCTCTTGTTAAAAAAAAAGTGTAAAAATATACCATCTTAACTATATTGGTTATTTTTTGTTTAATTAACTAATATAATATAGTATTATTTACGAACAATTTGGAGAAGCATATAAGCATTCCAAAAATGTATAATATTTTTATACTTATATGGAAAACTTTCAAGTAATTTGGCATTGAATCTTAATAACGTATTTCGTCAAAATCATCTAATCGAACATGACTAAGATTTGATGCGCTTTTATACTTATGTTAAACATACAAAATAAAATAAAAATACCTAAAAAGAAACTTTATTTATAGGATAAGGGTTTTTACGTGGTAGAGCCATGCTGCAGCTATATTAGTAGTATAGTTGTAGCACGAATGGGTCGGCTCGACCGGGGAAGGTCCACGCTCTCACAGATTACCAGCGTAAAATAGCAGCTTAACGCTGCTGTGTTTCGAATGGTGAGTGTAGAGAACTGGAGACCCTTTTTACTGGAAATGAGGCATTCCATCTTAGTCGTAGTTATCGAGGATAGAAGTAGATGTCTATGGGCCGCAGCAACCATTTCCCATCAGGTGGACTGTGTGCTCGTTTGTCACCCTTATCCTATTTATTTATTTGACTTTCGTTAAAGACAGTTATGAGATGGCTTTGTATGGGGCTTTCCCATAGTGCGTCGTAGTGATGCCGCTCGTTCGTGCTCCGATCTGCTACTTTGAATTTTCGTTGTGAATAAACGGTTATTTAATATGTGGTGTATTCGTTATTCACATCCCCACAACAGAAACGGATTCCATTTCGTCGCTCTGGTAGTGAATAGAGTCAACCCACACAAAACAAGTTTTGAGATAATGAACAATAATTAAGTGATATATAATAAGATTTTTATAAAAATTACGTCATATTAGCGAAATGTGCTTCTTGTCTTTACCATAAAATAATGGATTTTGTAATTTTACTCGTTTTACTATAAAGTACCTGGATGATCGAGCTTTGCTCGGTATTTTTTTTTTGTAAATCGTGTTTTTTGAAAATTATATTCAGATACGAATTACATACTGATGAAATATGAGTAATATTTTTCGATCTTACCTACCGTATTCTTTTTTTAAAGATCCGTCATTTTTTTTCGTGCTTTAAAAAATATATATTTAGATACGAATTAGATGCGTTGATAAAGGGCAAATAATAGTATTATTACTTGCCAATAGATGTCAGGAGAGTCATATTTTTCAGTTTATGTTTAAGTTGATTTCGGTAAAGAGTTATTGATTTGACTTTTATCTTTGTACCGAAACATCGCCAATAGGATAAAAATATTTGCACAATGTCGGTGTCTTTACTAATGTAATTACTACCGTATTCTTTTTTTTTAAATAATCAGACTGGAGATACATCTGGACTCGAACTGGGGTCTTCTGGTTTCGGGAGCGCCCGATTTCCCAACTGAGCTATTATAACCTTATAGATGGTGACGAAATTTACCTTCGTATTCTAATGATATTGTAGCAGTTTTTCATTGCCTGAAAACACGGATAAAACGACATTTTCTAAAAATAAATCCTAGCTAGATCGATTTATCGCTGAAAATCCACCGATTTTTAGCCGTTTCCGAGATTCCTATATATATATATATATATATATATATATATATATATATATATATATATATATATATATGTATATATATATATATATATATATATATATATATATATATATATATATATATATATATATATATAAGAATTGCTCGTTTAAAGGTATTAGATAGCTGTTTTGCACTTAGCTCTTTTCACCATTAAGATATTATCAATATGATGTACTAATATTTAGAGAGGTGAAAAGATACGTGTAAATGTATTGAATAGTTGTCAGCAGTACTTCCAATTTGTTTAAGATAGACCTTATTTACGTATGGTCATCATTACAGTCTTTCACAAGTCTAATGTTGAACATAGACCTCTCCCAAGGAATGTCACGAAGCACGGTCCTGAGCCACCTGCATCCATCGATTTCCCGCATCTCTTACGAGGTCGTCACTCCATCTAGTGGTGGCCTCCCTACACTTCACTTAACGGTACGGAGCTACCACTCGAGAACCTTTCTTCACCATTGGTTGTCGGGACTTCGAGCTATATGGCCGGCCCATTGCCATCATCTTTCTGATCAGTTGGGCTCTACTGCGTATAGTCCTCCCCATAGCTCGTAAGTCGTAGTTGACTAGCAAAAATATTTATAATGCGATCCTAAGCCCGTTAAAAGTGTGAAGGGAAAATTAGAATCATAATTCGCGTCATGTAGTTATTAACTTAATCATTAGTAGTAAGCGTGTCACTAGGAAAGTAAACAGTAGGCAAAAACTTGAGAAACGAAAACGTGAATTGAATCACACACTTATGTACCTGTCGGAGGGCGTGCTAATGCTAGTGCTAGTGCACATGTTGCGTGCGTGACGTGAACGTGTGTTGTGTGTGTTGCAGGACTCGTTCTGTCAGATCCTGTACATGTACCTGTCGGAGAGCGTGCTAGTGCTAGTGCTAGTGCACATGGTGCGTGCGTGACGCGAACGTGTGTTGTGTGTGTTGCAGGACTCTTTCTGTCAGATCCTGTACATGTACCTACCCGAGGGCGTGCTAGTGCTAGTGCACATGGTGCGTGCGTGACGCGAACGTGTGTTGTGTGTGTTGCAGGACTCTTTCTGTCAGATCCTGTACATGTACCTGCCGGAGGGCGTGCTAGTGCTAGTGCACATGGTGCGTGCGTGACGCGAGCTTGTGTTGTGTGTGTTGCAGGAATCGTTCTGTCAGATCCTGTACATGTACCTGCCGGAGGGCGTGCAAATGCTAGTGCTATTGCTATTGCTAGTGCTAGTGCACATGGTGCGCGCGTGACGAAAGCGTGTGTTGTGTGTGTTGCAGGACTCGTTCTGTCAGATCCTGTACATGTACCTGTCGGAGGGCGTGCCTCCGCAGTGCGTTCAGTCGCGCTCGGGCCGCACCAGCCTCATGGCCGCCGCCTGCCACGGACTCACCGAGACCGCCGCGCAAATACTGCATATTGGTGATTCTTCCTTTTTAATTTTATTGGTATTGTTTTTAGAATTTTTCCATCTCTTCAAGCAATGTGAAATGATTCCACTGGTTAAACTTTATTGACATACCTCAAAAGGTTCCTGTTAAAAAAAATGGGTTCAGTTATATGTGGTGGACTTAAAAAGTATAAAATATCTTCTCAAATAAAGAATGATCGTTTACTGCCTGACTTTTTCGTAACGCCTCTGTACTGTTGTAATTTTGATTTAATTATTAACTCATTTCCTTTTCATTCATATGTGAAACGTCTACTGTGGAACCTCTCCCGTAGATTGATTAATAGAGGGGTAAATATCATAGTTGCCATGCTTGGCATCGGGTTGGCAGCCGCAGTTTTGTATTCTTTTGAGTTGTTATCAAGAAGAAGCTGCTGCCCATCTCCTTTTTCATTTCTTCTGCCGCCTCTTATGACACCCACGGGATGATATGGGATAGTGGATTCATCAAGTCATTTTTTCTTATCAACCTTTATTAAGAATATAGATGTTAATGGTGTTTTGGCCTCCCACGGCGTGGTGTGTCCTACGTGTTCACACGGCGCGGGAAAATAACAAAAAATAAAATATCTTTTTCAGTTTATAAAAATATGTTTTGTTTTCTTTCTATAGGAGTGGATCCCAATATCAAGGACAAAAATGGAAAAACTGCATACGATTACGCTGTCGAAAACGGTCACACGGAATGCGCAAAACTTTTAGCTACTTTTAATTTAAACGACGAATCAAAAGACAATCAAGAAGAAGACAACGCAGCAGACAACTTCCTCCTTGACGTCTACCATCACTCAATCTCTGAAGAATTGATAGACCGTGATTTGATGCTGGCTCTGATAAAGCACATCCATGTAAATTTACCCAAAGGCAGTATATTAGTTTTCTTGCCAGGCTACGACGATATTGTGACACTGAGAGATCTGATACAGTCCTGCTCGGAAATGAACGTGATGAAATATCAGATATTCACTTTACACAGTAACATGCAGACTCTAGACCAGAAGAAAGTCTTCAATCCCCTACCAAACGCCAGGAAGATTATAATTTCCACTAACATAGCTGAAACTTCTATTACGATTGATGACGTTGTTTATGTGGTAGATTCTTGTAAAGTAAAGGAAAAATACTACGAATCTAACGGAGGCGTGTGCTCCTTACAATGCGTGTGGACTTCTAGAGCATGTTGCCAGCAAAGGCCGGCCGTGCGGGTAGAACTAAACCTGGGCATTGCTTCCACATGTGCTCGAAACGAAGATTTAAAACGTTACCCCTCAATTCGATTCCTGAGATACTTAGAGTACCTTTACAGGAGTTGTGTCTGCACACGAAACTTCTTGCTCCTGGCAACACTCCTATAGCCGACTTTTTATCGAAAGCTCTCGAACCACCGTCGTTTCTAGCCGTGCGCAACGCTGTGGCTCTTCTTAAAACAATAGGTGCTCTGACGCCAATGGAGGATCTAACGGAGATTGGACAACATCTATTAGATTTGACTGTTGAGCCAAAACTAGGAAAAATGCTGCTTTACGCTTGTGTCATGAAGTGCCTGGATCCAATATTAACTATAGTCTGCAGTTTAGCGAACAAAGAACCTTTCCAGATATCAATGAATCCCGAGAACCGAAAGCGGGGAAGTATGGCCCGAAAAGAATTCGCTGCGGATAGTTTCTCAGATCATATGGCTTTGTTGCGGGCATTCCAAGCATGGCAGACAGCCCGAGCGAATGGCACAGAAAGAGCATTCTGCGCGAAGAACGTTATTTGTGGAGCAACCATGGAAATGATAGTTGGGTATCGATCGCAATTGCTGGCTCAGCTGAGAGCGTTGTGTCTCGTCAAAGCTCGAGGGTCCGGTGATATAAAAGATGTCAATTTGAACTCTGAAAAATGGCACGTGGTTAAAGCTGTGCTTGTTAGTGGTTTGTATCCTTCGATAGCGAGGGTAGATCGAGATTCGTCAACGCTCCGAACATCTAAAGAAGTGAAAGTGGCTTTTCACCCTAGTTCGACGCTTAATCGCGGTGGCGGTGTCAGTGGTTCGCAGAAGTCTGTACAAAATCTGCCGACAGACTGGGTTGTGTTCGAAGAGATTTCCAGAGCGGGTAGATTCTGCTTTATAAGATGTAATACGCTGGTAACGCCTTTGACCGTGGCGTTGTTCGGTGGCCCATTAAGATTACCAGCTGGCGCATTGACACAGCGGGCGAATCCTCCCGGACTTTCAAGTGACTCGGATAGTGAAGCCGAAGAAAACAACTCCTCACCAGATACGGCAGTTCTGACTTTGGATGACTGGATGGCTTTCACGGCTGACGCCTCAGACGCAATCAACGTTTACTATTTAAGACAGAAGCTATGTGCCTTAGTTATACGGAGAATGTCGAACCCAGCGAAACCGATGACTCCTTTAGATGAGCAGATTCTAAGCACGGTGGTCCACATAATGGGAGCTGAAGAAAAAAATGTCGGCTTAAATCAACCCAGCGGTATAGGACAGAGACCAAAACCCCTTACAGTTGATTCGCCGAATTGGCGCATGCGAGTAGATAACGATGAGCAGTACCGTCATGATAACAGCAAATTCTACCCGCAATACAGTCAGAATGAATTCGCGAATAACTTCTATCAAAACTCGTACGGATATAGAAACGGACAACGTCCTGGTTGGAGGAACGATGGGATGGCTCAGGGTTTCTCACCGCAATCTTACAGTGGTCCAAAAAGTCCAATATCACCAAACGGAAAGACTCTATTAGCGAATATCGAGAAATATGCGGAAAATAACGATAGCAATACGAGGTACTTCGTAGTGAAGGCCGATGACGTCCACAGTGTGGAGCTCGCACAAACTAGTAATACATTTAACTTCACACAAAACACCGCCAAGAAGTTGCAGAAAATCAAACAGGTTAGATATCCTTAAATTTACTCTATTTTTAAGTAGAATAAGAGTGACAAACGCACACATAGTCTACCTGATGGTAAGTGGATGCTGTGGCCCATAGACTACATCTATTGTTCGCGCGTTTATCGATAGATGGTTGTAGTCTTTATATTATATACTAGCTGTTCCCCGCGACTTCGCTCGCGTGTAATTTAGGGTTTTAATTTTTTTTTGCGCGGAACCCTAATTATTTTCTAAAATAAAAGTAGCCTAAGTTACTCCTTATGACATCAGCTATCTGCCAGTGAAAGTCCCGCCAAAATCGGTCCAGTCGTTTCGGAGATTAGCCGGACAGACAGACGGACAGACAAACAGACAGACAGACAGACTAAAATAAAAATAAAATGTATTTTTGTTAAAGTACCGTATATACTTTCATATGCATTTAATAAAAAGCTGTAATTTTGACATTACAAATAGACACTTCAATTTCATTTATTTGTATAGATAATTCTGAAATCCTCCTAAACAGGTGGACCGATTTTGTCTTTTTTTTTGAAAATCGATATAGAGGTATACGAAAGCATTAGTATCGAGGCCAGGTTAAAATTTGTTATCCAATGGAAAAGGTTCAATACAGGGCTCGGAACCAGTTTAAAAAGAGCGGTTAATTTCGATTAATTACCGGTAAATATATCGCTCCTTCAATTACCGGTTAAACAAGTAACCGGTTCTTAACTAACCTAAACGGTAAGGGTTACCGGTTACTTACCGGTTTTGACACCCAAATTAACCGGTTAATTCCGTAAAACGTAAAAGTAATTATGAATTGGATAGGTAGATTCATGTTGTGAGGTGCTTATGCCGTGTCGCCGCATGCGGGCATACTTATGGTCAATTATCTGCCTTTAAGCGACACGTTCTTTCACTCGCGATCAGAGTGTCTAGTGGGAGTTTGGCATTTACGAAAAACGTGAAAGTATTAGAGAAGTATTCGCGCAAAAAAGAGCCCGGTGGAAAGGCAGTTATTGTGTTTGGTTTATTCGTTAAGACTGGACTTGTCTCATACGAAGAAAATAATTTATTTTTGTGTATCGGTTGTTTATTTATGATGTTTTATTTACGATGGGGAGAAAAAAAGTAAATAGAATTTGTTCCATGTTTACGTTTTAACAGTGGTAGAGCCACGCGGCAGCTTTTGATGTCGCACGGATGGGCCGGAACGAACCAGGGTTGATACCACGACCTCGCAGAATACCATGAATGGTAGCGAAATCAAACAAAAACTACCCTAGGAGGGTACCAACACCCCTGGTGACGGAGAATCCCTCGCTGAGCATCCACGCTCAAGCTGCCCTACTCTTCCTGAGCGTGGGTGCTTAGGTTGCCCCGTATGCAGGGGCGAAGGGAGGGGGACGAAGCCGACCTTTCTCTTTTTAACCGAGACTCAGGTGTCCTCAAGTGTCGCTTAAAGGCTGATACATCATATCTCTCATAGACCTACCCAGAACACAAATTAGAACACTCCTTTGGGTCCCGGGCTGGAGAGTTTGCGAATGCGTCAGAGAAGACATCTGTTTTCAACTCCTCGACAGTCTTGAAGGTACGGACCTGTCCATCCTATGGCTGCGCGTAGACAGCGACGACCATCCCCGTGTCTACGGGTGCCTCTATAGGTCCCATAGCGGTAATGCCGAAACAGACCGACTCATTGAACACGTCCAAATGGCTACAGATTCTTTGCTACATCAGAGATCGTTATCCTTGGCAATTTTAACGCCCACCACGTCGAATGGCTCGGTTCACATTTAACCGATCATGCGGGAGATCTGTTTATGACTTTGCCTTGGCATATGGTTTTACACAGCTGGTTACTTCGCCTACTCGGATTCCAGATGTGGAGGATTATGCACCTTCCCTGTTGGACCTTCTGCTGACCTCTCATCCGGACGGATATCAGGTTTCCGTCGACGCTCCTTTAGGCTCTTCAGACCATTGTCTTGTCCGGAATGTGGTGCCACTCACACTAACGTTGCGGTTGAATTCTGCATGCTGCCGCCGTGTTTGGCACTATAGGTCGGCCGATTGGGATAGGATGCGGTCTTTTTTTGCATTCTACCCTTGGGGGCGGATTTGCTTCTCGCCGAAAGATCCCATCGTTGTTGCTGATTCTGTTGCTGATGTGGTACTTCAGGGTATGGAACTTTTTATTCCATCCTCTGTGGAGCCCATCGGAGGCAGATCCCAGCCATGGTTTGGTCGCTCCTGTAAAATAGCATCACGCTATAAGCAAGAGTGCTACCGGGCCTGGGCTGACGCATCAACGTCTCGGGATGTAAACACCAGCGCTCTTAAAAAGAAGTATAATTCCGCCTCCAGGTCCTTCAAAAGAGTCATTGCCAAGGCAAGGTTTGAGCACATCGGCAGAATTGGCGAGAAGCTAGTTCACCTTCCTTCGGGAACCCGTGCATTCTGGTCTCTTGCCAAGGCTATCTAACGGAACTTCTGTCAGCCATCTCTTCCATCTCAGCACAGAGAGGGAATCACTGGCCCATGCCGCAAAGGAGAAAGCCGATCTGTTAATCTTCCTCTTTGCGTCCAACTCGACTCTCGATGACGGCGGGAACACACCGCCGACCATCCCGCGGTGTGATTGCTCCATGCCTGATGTGCGGTTTACACAGCGCACGGTTCGCAAAGCAATCATCTCCCTGGACGTCAACAAGATGAATGGGACTTATGGAGTCCCACCCATTGTGCTGAACACGTGTGCTCCGAAGTTGGCACCGGTTTTAACGCGTCTTTTCGGGTACTCCTACTCCTAAGGTGTAGTTTCGAATTCATGGAAGACAGCTTTGGTCCACCCAATCCCTAAAAAGCCGTCCGCTCCTCCTTCTTCTCAAAAATAATGGAATCTATTGTAAACGGTTTTTGTCGGGGTCGATTAGCTGGTGATCTTCTGATCTACCTAACTCATAGATGGGCGTAGGTAGTAGAGTCTAAAGGGAAGGCATTGGCTGTTAGTTTGGACATAGCGAAGGCCTTCGATCGGTCCTGGCACAAAGCGCTTCTTTCGAAGCTCTATTCCTATGGGCTTCCCGAGAAATTGTGCAATTGGATCAACAGTTTCCTTGCTGATCGGAGCATCAAGGTTGTAGTAGACGGTGCATGCTCTGATTATAAGCCTATTAAGGCTGATGTTCCACAAGGCTGCGTGCTATCATCAACGCTATTTCTTCTGCATATAAATGATATGTTGCAAACTGGTAACTTTCATTGCTATGTGGACGACAGCACTGGTGATGCTTTATATACAAGCCGTGCCAATATTTCTCGGGAAAACGTTGCCGAGTACCAGAACAAATTTATGTCTGAAGTCGAGTCTGCGCGTTTATCTCTAAAAAGAACCCCTTTTTCGTACCTTCACAGTTTCAAGGCACTCCTTTGCTGCCTTAGCTAGCATCGGAATCGTCGGCGACATATTGAATAGTGTGCAGTTACGTGGTCACTTGGAAGGGAAGGCAAATTGGCCTCTAAAAAGCTTGACGTGCTCAGCAGAGCGGGGCAGTATTTCATGTCGGCACATCGCTTGCAACTTTACAAAGTGCAAATTCGGCTTCACATGGAATACTGTTCTCATCTCTAGGCCTGGGCACCCCAGTGCCAGCTCCTTCCATTTGATCGCATCCAGCGCAGAGCGGTTCGAATCGTTGACGTCCGAGTTCTTTCTGATCGGCTCGATTCACTCGCACTGCGTAGGGATGTTGCATCCCTTCGCATTTTCTATCACATCTACCACAGAGAATACTCTGAGGTATGGATAATTCCAGCCGCCATATTTTACGAACGCACATCGTGTCAAAATTCACAATACCATCCTTTCCATCTGGATGCTTGACGGTCCACCACTCTGCGTTTTACTAGGAGTTTTCTTCCTATTTTTTTATATGATAGGGTGACAAACAAGCACACAGTCCACCTGATGGTAAGTGGTTGCTGTGGTCCTTAGATATCTACACATATCCTCGTTTGCGAATCAAAATGCAGATACGTTGTCACCCGTGAGGACTAAGATGGAATGCCTCTCTTCTAGTAAAAAGGGTCTCCGCTTCTCTAAACTCACCATACGAAACACACCAGTGTTAAGCTGCTATTTTACGCTAATATTCTGTGAGAGCGTGGTCCTTCTCCGGTCGAGCCGGCCCATTCGTGCTACAGCTATACTATTAATATAGCTGCAGCATGGCTCTACCACGTATAAAACTAATAATTCCTTAAATAATTCCTTGCTCAACTTCTCTGTGGAATTGTTTACCACCGGCGATTTTTCCGGACCGATACGACTTAGGGACCTTCAAGAAAAAAGCTTACTCCTTTCCAAAGGCCGGCAACGCACCCAACTTTCATAATATGTATTTGGTAAAAATCTGTTATTATGACATTACAAACAGATACTTCAATTTCATTTAATTAAATAGATTTAATTCTATATTCGTAAAGTATGAAAGGTTGTAAAAAATTCCAAAGCGATGGTCTTGAGGCGTGAGAAAACTTGGTTGCACTTTTAATCATTCTCTTTTATAATTCAATACAAGATCGTAAATATCAATGTGATTTATACTGTTGAGTATCTAGTTAAATGGGAGTTATTAATAATTACTGTTAGTAAATGATGGGAATTTTCAGTATATGTATTTGGTGACAGTCGACAGCAAAATATAGTCGATTTTAATCATAATGATTTGTTAGATTCAAATTATTATCTTTCTTCATTAACTTCTGTATCAGTAAAGTCAATTTCTTCTATGTGGTTACCTTCTACTCTATTTAAAAAAAAAAACTGATATATTTAGTAGTAATGAGATGTGAAAAATGGTAATTTCTTTTATCCTGTTCGGCTTTAGAATTCTCTGAACATGACAAATAAATTTTTTATCGTGTAAAGACACGACATCTAATTAAACCTTATTTACCTCAGAAGTGGTAATTATTAGTTTTTGCAAAGACCGAGATAGAGGTTGGTTCTAATCACGAGCTTCTAAATCTAAAAAATCTGGTGATCTGCCTCACTTCAGTCCTATACTATAGTATTTGTTCTTTTTTGGACTGAAGTGAGCTTGTATATAATTTCATCAACTTTAAAAAAAATCGTGTTTTCTGTTAAAGTTCATCATTTATTGCGACATAATATTACTAAAAAGTTTTCTACTAAAAAACGCAAAGCGTAATTTTAGTAGAAAACTTTCAATATAATTAAAGTCAATATAAATATATATATATAGTGAAATTAAACATGATATCGAAACTTAATTTTAAAGTGGAGATAACGTATAATTAATTGAAACAAAACTAACCACTGTTATTTATAATACGGTCATTGCTGAAAGATGAAAAAATATGAGGGATGTCGTTTTAGGGAAGTCTAAAAACTTCGTGAATAAGACAGAGCGCAGCCGTACAAAGTTGGATACAAGCGGGGTAAGGGAGAGGGCGGGGACATTACAAAGCTTGGTTTTAACCGGTTAATTGTTACTACCTTAACCTAAATTTGTGAAAAACCGGTATTCCGCAAAAACCGGTTTTGGGGTCAATGACCGAAACCGGTTTAGAATTTCAACCGGTTTCCGAGCCCTGGTTCAATACAATCTCAGCGTGTTATTTCTGATGCCCTGAACTCCCGGATCGTGGCCCGGAGTAGCCTTTCATCATGATAACGCCCGACCACACACATCTTTGACCACTCAGCAAAATTTGAGAGAGCTTGGTTGGGAAGTGTTAATGCATCCACCATATAGTCGTGACTTGCACCCTCAGATTTTCACCTGTTTCGGTCACTTCAGAATTCTTTAGGTAGTGTTAGGTTAACATCAAGAGAGGACTGTCAAAACTACTTGTCGCTTTTTTTTGATCAAAAATCCCAAGATTTCTACAGCAACGGGATTATGTCGCTACCTACAAGATGGCAACAATTTATCGAACAAAATGACACATAATACGAAGAAACTTTTCCCCGATCTTATAGTTATACTGTCATCTGTCGCAGGCTATAAAATCTTTCTGGCATATCTCTTAGTCGACACTTGCGACAACACCCACGGCACGAAATGAATTGATGGATTTTCTTAAGCTCCAAATACTCGGCAACGACAAATTTTACTTACCGTGTTTTATCAATTACAATTATCATTTTTTTTAAAATCAAACATTAAGTGATTATTTACAGGGTTAGGGTAAGATTTTTTTTTATAGCAATGAAGAATGTATACTACTGAGTCGACCTATTTTGTAGAGGTATAATTTCACAGCCAAATTAATGTGGTTATTCAGAAGGGAATAGATTTGTATTATTTCATTTAATTTACAACTCTTCTATTCTACGGTCTTATGAAACACTCCTTGTCCCCTTCTAATAAAACTATAATGGCGGAATTTCCTTCCTTTTTTTCCGCTCCATGCATATTTGTTCAGCACGAAGTCAGTGTTCGACAACGGTGGACAAAAAGTTACTTTATTTGAACATTTTTGCTTTTTATCAGGAAATAAAGGATCTAAATAAAAATGTGGCCGATGAGGAATCTAAAAAACGAGAACTTAACGTCAAAGTCGGCAATAATTTTTTAATCTTGATTAATATTATAAATTATTTTAAAAATGACTAAGAGTTTAAATAATTATTTCATGTATGTGCATATTTTTTTCCGAGCATATACCATATTAAAAAAATCATGTCTGAAATACGATATTTTGTCCCACCTGGCCATATACCGGGTGTTAGTGAAACGCTCCCGAAAACGAAGACAGACGATAGTTTTATTAGCTTTATTCACGCTCCATCATGTTAGTACAGCTAAATGAAACGATAATTTCGTAAAATAATCATGAAAATACTTAAACATAAAACCAGCAGCGTAATTTAAATCAGCGGACTAGGGTCAATAATCGCGCGGACGCCGAATGCGCGCGGCCCGCTACTAGCGATCGTACCAATACCTAATAATTAACAACACTTGTCTAAATACCTAACTTATCTACTTAACCTACTATTTTGCCACTGTGCTTGTCTCCATCTAGCCACAGGTTCAATTCACAGGTTAAATAAACCAAATACCTGGTTCGATTCCCCGCTAATAAAAATTTACTTAAATGAAATGTTAACAAGGATAGAGTCATGCTTTTTTATCCATCGTATAGGTATGTTTATTATTCTGATGTATTCAGTTATGTACCTATTCAGATCAGTTTAGTACTAAGTTATTAAAAAAAAAATTGGTATGAAACAGCTTACCGATCTAAATCCTCCGTGGCCTTATGACATTCTCCAAGTCACATTAACATGTTGCCGTATTCACGAGCACTATAAACGTACGCGTTAGGCATTATTAAAACAAAACAAGAAACACAGAACGTAACAACAAGAATAATAAAAAGTAATAACAATTAATAACAACAAGAATTTAATAAACAAAACGACTGTCGCTCACGCGCACGTGGTAGTCAACACGGAACTGGCTCAAAAACTAAAATTAATAACCAATCCCGCCAAAACAAAATGCCTACCGCTAAGTGCGTGCGTCCCAACGTCCTTGCGGTAAGCACTTTGATCGTTTCCACAGATCGTTAAACCGTTACATTGCCAACTTTAATTTTATAAGTTTAGTTATCCTTACGACTAGTCTTCATATGGAATTTAGAAGTTATAGTTGTCATTTTTAATACAATTAGACAATCAATTGTACCCTGACGCAACAAGTAGTTCGTTACTACAAAAATGATATTGAAATTAATAAACGTACCTAATTGGGTTCTCACTTCAACAATTATAAACACTATTTCATCGTTATCTTTGATTTTGTACAAGAAAATAGAAATGAAATGGTACTGAATAAATTAATAGTTAAAATCAATTGCAATTATGATCGACAGTTAATTAATCTATCAGAATTAATTTAAAAAATAATTCTTTTACTTTATTTTAGTTGACTTTCCGTTATTAATCCGTCCAATACTTTGAATTTAAAAAGAGGTACGTCAAACTATTAAAAATTACTTGCAAGTTTTATTGCGATTGCCGCCTTTAATTCTTATATCGCCTGCAAACAAATTTTGGTAGGTAAATTTCGGTGCAACATGGCAGCGTTGCCAACACCAATTTGTCAAATTCTCCGAAAATCCATGTAAAATTCCCCAATTTAAGGACAAAACTTCAACAGATTCTCCACAAATTCCCCTCAATTTTATTTTAAGAAATGAAACAATTTTCAACTAATTTTATGAGGTTTATTTTTTAACTCATATTTTTTTATTTTACCGAATTTTTTACACTTTCCATATTTTTGTAACAAGCATTTTACTCCATGGAGTATTTTTAATTCCTTCCCTTGTTGCCATTAAAAAGTACCACAGTATCTGCATTTATATGCATGCGGTTCTCTGATTTAAAATTAAAAAATAAAGAAATGAAAAGCATTAAATGATACACAAAAGTTGCCGAAATAAATCCGAAAATTAAATGTGGTGCAATGAAGATAATTAAAAAAGGGAGTCATTCGATATTCATAAGTAACCTAACAAAAATGTTAAGATAAGTATTTAGATTTCATGAAAAAAGGTTCTGACTTGGCCCGGCCTATCGATTTTCAAAATCCCATTTTCCCGCATAATACCAATCTCCATAAATTCCCCGCAATTTGGAGCATTCCCCACATGTTGGCAACGTTGAAAAGTGTGCGCGCGTGTGAAAGGAAGGGTAGAGTGAGTAGTAATACCTAATGCATTGTTTCGTCTGTTTCGTACCGAGCTAGATAAAAGAGTTCGGCGTCCGCGCGAATATTGACCCTAGTCAGCTGATTTAAATTACACTGCTGGTATTTATTTGACACAGGAAAGATGATTTACGTACGAACATTTATTTCATAACTAACGATCCGACCCTGATGACGATGATTTCTGGATCTCGACAACAGTTCGGGTCCAATTGTGAATCTAAACCATACAGGGACCCACTCAAACACACACAAAAAATTTCATCAGGGTTGAGATCGAGCCAGTTTCGATTTTCGTTTTAGCGAGACTAACGGACACATAGTAGACCTAACAGCGCTGACAACTGCCGCACTTCACGATAGTATAGTAACGTACCTAGTTATACATACATACGAGGGTGGATTGAAAAGTACTCGGCCTAACACAGATCCATTCAATTCTAAAAATCAAATCTACCCACATTATTTAGTTCAGTTCAGACTAGTTCATTGTGAAGTTCAAACGTAATGCGATAATTAGTTGTGATTTTATAAATTTATTAACAAAGTAATCGGACATAATTTCCGCGAATGGAGCAAATCGAGCAGCGTGCCGTCATTAAGTACCTCCATAAGAAGGCTATCATCAAAGCCATCCATGATGACATGGTCAGTACATTAGCGATTGTGCTCTGTCATATTCATCCGTCAAAAATGGATAGCAGAATTTAAGCGTGGTAGAGAGAGTGTGAAAGATGAACCCCGCTCTGGAAGGCCTTCGACGTCAACTACTGACGAAAATATTAAAAAGTACTTGATTTAATAATGGGAGACCGCAGATTAAAAATTAGAGATAGCCGAGATTATAGGCATCTCTTATGAACGAACTCAAAACATCATTGTCAACGAGTTGGGTTTCCAAGGTGTCTGCGAGGTGGGTTCCGCGACTGCTTTCAGTTGAACAAAAAGGACGCGATTGACTATTTCACGCGACTGTTTGGAGTTATTTGAAGCCGATGCAGATGATTTTTGAATCGTTTTGTTACTATGGACGAAACATGGGTTCATTACTGTACACCGGAAACAAAACAACAATCAAAACAGTGGAAGACCTGGTTCACCACCCCTAAAAGGCTAAGTCGATTTTGTCGGCAAATAAGGTGATGGCTTCAGTATTCTGGGACTCGAAAGGTGTGATTATGATTGATTATCTTGAAAGGGTCAGACTATAAACTCTGATTACTACTGCACCTTACTACGTCGTTTACGAGAGGAAATAAAAGAAAACGTCGAGGAATGCACAGAAGAAAAGTCCTGTTTCATCAAGATAACGCCCGTGTTCACACGTCAGTACAGTCAATGGCTGAAATTCACAACTGTGGCTTTGAACTGTTACCGCATCCGCCGTATTCACCTGATCTGGCACCATCAGACTTCTTTCTGTTCCTAACCTAAAAAGCACTTGGGAGGTCAAAGATTTTCGACAAACGACGAGGTCAAAGCAGCTGTAGACGCATATTTTGACTCTAAGGAAGAATCATTTTTTTTCAACGGTCTAAATGCTTGGAAGGGGAGGTGGCAAAAGTGTATTGAACTTGATGGTGATTATGTAGAAAAATAAAAATATTACTGATTTAGTATGTGTTTATTTTCTTGGTTAGGCCGAGTACTTTTCAATCCACCCTCGTATATTTCTAACTTCTAAACGATCTGTTATACTAGACATATTGGCTCACGAACTTTGCAATTATTTCATTACCACAATAAATACCATAACAAAGCTACAAACTATAAATATATGACAACTCCTTCAAATACCACTAGCTCATATGTCACCAGGTCACCATACAACGTTAGACAATATAAGGTACTAAAAGATGAGCGTTTATTCACAGGAGGGCTCTCGCGTCGTTGTGTTCTTCTCATGCGCGAGTGCGGGCAAGTTCTGTGGCTGCGCTGCGCTCGGAGACTCCTCCCTTGAATGGATCTGCACGCATCACCTGCCCTATCACATGGTCAGGTAGGTCAAAGAACTTATATGCGTTATAAATAATTAACTGTAGTGTAGCCGTTTTCGAGAGTGTAAATATTTTATAGCGACCGAATAATTTTGGTTTTATTAAGTTAGTAATTGAAGCCGCTTGTTGAATACATGATAAAAAGAAATAAAGCACGGTCAGCCAGTGATTTTTGTACTTTGACAAGATCAGTGCCGCTAACGTGGAAGATGGGCGTGAACCATTTGGTTAAAAATAGGCATCTATTTTTTCATTGACTAGTCGGTGTTGACTTGAAAACGATTTACATAATATATCGAGAGAGCTTCGATTCTGATTAGCTCGATGATAATGGTAATTAAAATTTATTATACCTGTTGAGCTGACTCATTTGTGCTACATTTATAGTTGTAGCCTGTTTTTACCATGTTAAAAACTAATTTTATTCAGTTCAATGATGATGATAATGAATGAAAATAAATTATTGTCAGTAATAATCTTAAGTATTAAGTTATTTGAATGTCAGAATTGTGTTAGCAGGTATTTACATGAAATATTTGTCTTATTTATTAGTTTTTGGATGATTTTCTATCAGTTTTATGATTTGAATACAAACGGTTCGGTGGCGCAATGGCTTAGTAGTGCGTTGCAGCACTGGAGGCTGAGGGTTCGAATCCCGCACGGAACAAGTATTTGTATGGCCTACAAATAATTGTTCCGGGTCTGGATGTTTGTTCTTGTGCAATTTATGTTTGTAAACTGCCCCCACGACACAGGAGAAAGTCCTAGTGTGGAAAATTTTTGCGATTTTCTTAATCGTTACGAGGATGCATAACTTATAATACTTCTGGTTAAGTTAAAAGATAATTGTTGCCTGGCTTTATCGCAAACTTTCTCAGCGTACGACTTTACCCTTTATTTTCTAATGTACTTGTGAAAACTTTATAATGGTTAATTTCTAGATAAATGTATAAAAATAATTGATGTAAGTTTTTGTAAAATTAATAAAATAAAATGTGTTGTCATTGTGTAGGCACATAGCGAATTCTTTGGCTGGCGGTGCGCGGGTGGCGGGCGCTCGCGACGGCTGCGAGCTGTGCGCGAGCTCCGGCCGCGCGCTGCTCGCCGCCGTACAGAGCGCACGGCGGCGCGCCACGCCCAGAGCTATACAGAAGCACTGCGCGGACCAATAGCGAGCCCACACACACACACACACACACACACACACACTGCCCGCCGCCGTACAGAGCGCACGGCGGCGCGCACGCCAGGCTATACAGAAGCACTGCGCGGACCAATAGCGAACACACACACACACACACACACTGCCCGCCGCCGTACAGAGCGCTCGGCGGCGCGCGCCACGCCAGAGCTATGAAGCACTGCGCGGACCAATAGCGACCACACACACACACACACACACACACACACTGCCGCCGCCGTACAGAGCGCTCGGCGGCGCGCCACGCCAAACTATACAGAAGCACGCGGACCAATAGCGAGCCCACACACACACACACACACACACTGCCCGCCGCCGTACAGGCGCTCGGCGGCGCGCCACGCAAAGCTATACAGAGCACTGCGCGGACCAATAGCGAGCCCACACACACACACACACACGCCGCCGCCGTACAGAGCGCACGGCGGCGCGCCACGCCAAACTATACAGAAGCACTGCGGACCAATAGCGAGCCCACACACACACACACACACACACACACACACACACACTGCCGCCGCCGTACAGAGCGCTCGGCGGCGCGCCACGCCAAACTATACAAACACTGCGCGGACCAATAGCGAGCCCACACACACACACACACACACACACACACACTGCCGCCGTACAGAGCGCACGGCGGCGCGCCACGCCCAGAGCTATACAGAAGCACTGCGCGGACCAATAGCGAGCCCACACACACACACACACACACACACACACTGCCCGCCGCCGTACAGAGCGCACGGCGCGCCACGCCAAAGCTATACAGAAGCACTGCGCGCGGACCAATAGCGAACCACACACACACACACACACACACACACACACGCACACACTGCCCGCCGCCGTACAGAGCGCACGGCGGCGCGCCACGCCCAGAGCTATACAGAAGCACTGCGCGGACCAATAGCGAACACACACACACACACACACACGCACACACTGCCCGCCGCCGTACAGAGCGCACGGCGGCGCGCCACGCCCAGAGCTATACAGCACTGCGCGGACCAATAGCGAGCCACACACACACACTGCCCGCCGCCGTACAGAGCACGGCGCGCCGCCAGAGCTATACAGAAGCACTGCGCGGACCAGCCATGACCACACACACACACACACACACACACACTGCCGCCGTACAGAGCGCACGGCGGCGCGCCACGCCAAAGCTATACAGAAGCACTGCGCGGACCAATGCGAGCCCACACACACACACACACACACACACACTGCCCGCCGCGCCTGGGCGCACGGCGGCGCGCCACGCCCAAAGCTATACAGAAGCACTGCGCGGACCAATAGCGAGCCCACACACACACACACACACACACACACACACACACACTGCCGCCGCCGTGCAGAGCGCTCGGCGCGCCACGCCAAAGCTATACAGAAACTGCGCGGACCAATAGCGAGCCCACACACACACACACACACACACACACACTGCCCGCCGCCGTACAGAGCGCACGGCGGCGCGCCACGCCCAGAGCTATACAGAAGCACTGCGCGGACCAATAGCGAGCCCACACACACACACACACACACACACACACACTGCCCGCCGCCGTACAGAGCGCACGGCGGCGCGCCACGCCCAGAGCTATACAGAAGCACTGCGCGGACCAATAGCGAGCCCACACACACACACACACACACACACACACACACACACACACACACTGCCCGCCGCCGTACAGAGCGCACGGCGGCGCGCCACGCCCAGAGCTATACAGAAGCACTGCGCGGACCAATAGCGAGCCCACACACACACACACACACACACGCACACACTGCCCGCCGCCGTACAGAGCGCACGGCGGCGCCACGCCAGAGCTATACAGAAGCACTGCGGACCAATAGCGACCCACACACACACACACTGCCCGCCGCCGTACAGAGCGCACGGCGGCGCGCCACGCCCAGAGCTATACAGAAGCACTGCGCGGACCAATAGGCCCACACACACACACACACACGCACTGCCGCCGCCGTACAGAGGCGCTCGGCGGCGCGCCACGCCAAACTATACAGAAGCACTGCGCGGACCAATAGCGAGCCACACACACACACACACACGCACACACTGCCCGCCGCCGTACAGAGCGCACGGCGGCGCGCCACGCCCAGAGCTATACAGAAGCACTGCGCGGACCAATAGCGAGCCCACACACACACACACACTGCCCGCCGCCGTACAGAGCGCTCGGCGGCGCCACGCCAGAGCTATGAAGAAGCACTGCGCGGACCAATAGCGAGCACACACACACACACACGCACTGCCGCCGCCGCCGTACAGAGCGCTCGGCGGCGCGCGCCACGCCCAGAGCTACAGAAGCACTGCGCGGACCAATAGACCCACACACACACACACACACACGCACACTGCCCGCCGCCGTACAGAGGCGCTCGGCGGCGCGCCACGCCAGAGCTATACAGAAGCACTGCGCGGACCAATAGCAGCCACACACACACACACACACACTGCCGCCGCCGTACAGAGCGCTCGGCGGCGCGCCACGAAGCTATACAGAAGCACTGCGCGGACCAATAGCGACCCACACACACACACACACCGCCCGCCGCCGTACAGAGGCGCTCGGCGGCGCGCCACGCGAGCTATGAAGAAGCACTGCGCGGACCAATAGCGAGCCCACACACACACACACACACGCACACACTGCCCGCCGCCGTACAGGCGCTCGGCGGCGCCGCCAGAGCTATACAGAAGCACTGCGCGGACCAATAGCGAGCCACACACGCACACACTGCCCGCCGCCGTACAGAGCGCACGGCGGCGCGCCACGCCCAGAGCTATACAGAAGCACTGCGCGGACCAATAGCGAGCCCACACACACACACACACACACACACACACACACACACACGCACGCACACACACACACACACACACACACACACACACACACACACACACACACACACACACACAGTTTTTTGCTTACTGTACTTTGCAAAATGCCATTAGCGTAATATTTATATGCGTGTTTATAACGAGTGGTGAATGGATTGAGAGAAGTTATGGCATCTGTAAATAACTAAGTACTTGTAATATGTTGTCTCAATGAGGGCTATAATCTTCCGCTTACTAGATGTCGCTAGTTTGGACTGAGGTGAAACTTTTTGTTACACAATGTCATTTAATTGCAGAGTAAGTTTTCCATAAAATTTTATCAGTTTCTAGAGTATTATATTAATACACAAAACAATGCCTTAGTGGTTTGCTTTTTAATTTTTCACTTTTAGAAAATATTCGTTGTGAATTTTATTCGTTTGTAAAATCTAATTTATATAAAAAATGACTAATATTATATAGAAACAAATATTTACCATAATATGTAAAAAGTCGTGGAAAGTAGGTATTAACTCCATTGTAACAAATAATACGAGTATATTCATGGTATACGTGATGTCGGACGTATTCGAACTTAGGGTTGCTTATGTCAGCGTTTTCGCAACCATTTCATCGTTGCAATAAATATGTAAAAGGATTTACGTCTCATTTTACTTGTAAATATTTTTTATTCGACAAGTTATGTCGGGGACCATGAGGCTTATGAATTGGTTGCGAAACGATAGAAAAAAATCGCACATGCGATACTATGAACCATAACGAACCACTATTATAGCATTATTTTCTTCTGAGTATTCTAACGTTTTAAGACTAGGATTTTAATATATTTTTATATTATGTAAGTGTGCACAATAATTTGCTAAAGTATAAGATCTTTGGTGTTAGAATGTATCCCATTTCGTCCTTTGGCTGTCGCTTGCTGTTTTTGCTGTCCCTTGAGAGCAAAGACTTCTATGTATACTACTATGCAAACTGTGTCGCAGCTGTAGATTTAGCGAGATCGGGCGGGAAGCTGGCACGGTAGATATGCCACGCAGTTTTATTTTCATTTACGACACATACTGTTTTTAAGGCGGCTCTTCACGTAGGCCATCATAGTGGCGAATGTGTTGGCCAATACCGATGGCCATCGTGTAGAGCCGGTGTTTGTGCTTCACTTGGTATGTATTGGAATGATGGCCCACAAGTTGGCGCGAGATCCGTGTGGTGTCGGTTTTTTTACAAAAGATCAAAGGGTTGTGGCAGAGTATTGGCCGCCGCGTCCACATGTTGGGCGCACGTTTAGTTTGCTACGAGCTCCCAGAGTGATCACACGCACCTGATTTAAATTTTATATTCACGCATCGTAACTAGTGTCTACAAAATGGCAGTAACAATGACCAATGAAGAAACTTTTCGCTTTATAGAACTCTACCAAGCCGAAAATTATTTGTGGAACACAAGAAATAAAATTTCTTTTTTTCCATTTCTTTTTGATCACCCTTATACACATTCACGTAGTAGCGGTATGCTGTGAATAAATAAACCGCAGCAGCCGTTAGCGCCTCAATATCCATTTTAATAAATTCGTCCGCACATTGGCCTGAACCGAAGCAAACTGAACGACCTTCCAACGTGTGGACGCCATCACAAACTTGGCTAATATCTTTACCAACACATTCGCCACTATGTTGGCCAACGTGAAGAGCCGCCTTTAGACAAATACAAAATAAAGTTACATACTTTTCAGAAATAAACTTCAAATCTCAGTGACAAAGTGTGTGCGTACTTTGTCAACAAGATGAAGACGGCGTTTTCGTCACATTAAACTAAATCAGTGTTAGATTTTTCGAAAACAGCGTTAGCGGCTAACAAAACAAAGAACTAGTCTTCTCGCCCGCTCGTTACGGTGAATTGACCGTAACTCAGTGCGCAATGTATTAGTATCGTAGTGCCCGCCTAGTTTACTTAGAAGTCTTTGTTTGAGAAGTGACTAAGGAAGTGCCAGAAATGTGTTATTGCTTCCAATAGATGGCGCTATAACTATCTCATCTACGAGATAGTTATAGCGCCTACAACTTCAAAGGTCACGTGTTGTACTATAGTCAATGCAGTTGAGAGATTCGTGGAAAATCGAATCTTTAAACAGAAGTTTTAAGTTATAACAAAGTTAAAAAGTTACAGCCTATATACGTCCCACTTCTGAGCACAGGCCTCACGTCTACGTCTCACTTCTGAGAAGGTTTTAGTGCAAGGAAATGTCCGCCGCGCTGCCCCAATGCGTGTTGGCGAACTTCACATGTCTTCGAAATATTTTTTTTGTTTCTCAGACATGCAGGTCTCCTCACGATGTTTTCCTTCACCGTCAAGCATGTGGTAAATCAGCACTTAAAATTGCAATTAACAATTTCATTGGTGCCGGCGGGGATCGAACCCGGATTGCTCGCGTACTGTGAAATTTACAGCGAGCGCTTAGCCCGTGAGCTACCACGGCTCTTTATAATAATAAGCGCGAATATAAACAACGATCTTGTGTTATTCCTTTTTTTTTGTTGTTGAGAAAATAATTAAGGAAGTGGGATGACATGGCACAATAATTGATTCTGTCCATTGTTATAAGATACCTAATATGATTGCTGTGCTTTCTTCCGTGTATGTTTTTATTAACCAACTCAACAATGTGTACCAGCAGAGTAGGTACACGTGATAGGTTATTTTTAGTTATGTAATAGGAAAAGTTTTATTTATGACTTTATGAGTCAAGTGCCTCATTCACTTGTTAGTCGTAGTTCTAGTGCAATCTTTTATAATGGTAAATTACCTGACTGCGGCTAAAATACTATTAGAATATGAATTTAGTTTTCGCCAGACCCTAATGACCAAATAATCAAACGCTACTCAATTTTAAGGGACACCACACACTGCAGACTTTTTATCGGGCGAGTTTAGTCAGGTTGGGCTGCTAGTGCGCACACTGGGCCAATTAAACAGTCGGGTTAGTGGTGAGTGCGCACACTAGCCAACAGTCGGCCGATCGTTTGCGAAAAAATTGTAGTTAGTAAGCAGCTCTTGAAGTGGGTAGTTGCGTAATGAAACCTAAAACATTGTCCAGAAGTGTTATTATTATTGCTATTATACAACGAAGGAGACGGATCAAGAAGAGAAACGGAGAATACTGGGTGCATCCTATATACAGTGACAGATTACTTATTCCCCAGCTTTTTATATAAATTTACACCATATTTCAACTTCCTCTATCAACTGTAAAATAGATGATTCGACAAGCAGCGCCATTTTGATGCATGCGCACTTCTATTCCGCCCCAAAATTTTGAGCGAAGTGACGTTATCGACCGAGTCGGTCGACTAAACTATCGGCGTGTATGCGCGCGTCGGAGAGCGCCGTACTGATTTAGCAGTTGGCCGATAGTTGACCAACAATTTAGTTTGATGGGAATCGTATAGCCCATCAAACTGATTTATCGGCCGATAACTAATCGTTATAATATGCGCACTTGCATACGTCTCAATACTGATTAAGAAACGGACTAAACTCTCGCCCGATAGACAGTCTGCAGTGTGCGGTGTCTCTAAGATGTCGTCAAGTCTCGTGGTGTAACAGTCACTTTGACTTAAAGCGATAGAGACAGCACAAGGCTTAATCTGTCAATTCTTTGAAGTACACGAGATAGTCCATGATCACCTTTGTAAAGCTCCAAAAGTATGTTAATATTTAGAAAGGACCCTCAAAACCAAAGAGTATATAATCACTACCTTTAGTCAGAACCATAGTTAAGAGTGCTCAGAACAATACCTTTTAAATGTTATTTATAACAATTATACAACAAAAATTTATTAGAATTAGTTTTGTTACTAATTTACGCTTTTTAAATTAAGAGAATTTACTTCAAATGAGGAGGTTCCACTTTTACCTACGCGTCGCGTTTACTTCACATACTTTAGTCCATTTCCTTCGTCGCGTGAGTGTAAGAGGCAAATATAAATTTAAAAAAAATGAAGTAGGTACAAAAGAAAGTTTGTTGTTAGTGTTTTATATAAAAGGTAAGTATTTTTGATTACACTGTTTTTAAAAGTTATTTGCTTATATTTTGCTTCATAACAATTTTATGCACTTTATAAAATTTCCATTTCAAATACTGTGTCATTCGCGTATCACTTTATATTTAATAGTCAGAATTAAATGAAAATTAAATATAAAGTGTGAGTTATCACTATAAATTATGTAAAAAACACAAATTTTCATGTTCCACAAAGTTCAATATGCGAAAATTACGTTTTATGTTATAATTTCGATATAATATAGTGAACATTATGGCGAAGTTGTTTTCAACTATAATCAAAAATTAAAAATTTTGTGCAACCGACTTCAATATAAATTATTAAGAATAACTCAAAAACTATAAGTCAGACCTTGATCAAATTTATATGGGACCACATGAAAAGCACCAGCTTTCAAATAAAAAAGAATTATCGAAATCGGTTCACCCAGAAAGAAATTATGAGGTAACATACATAAAAACACAGTCTAATTGAATATATCCTCCTGTTTGAAGTCAAAGCGTAATAAAGTATATGCCTATGATTTCACTTATTTTTTATTTTTTAGAGGCTCCTATTGAGTATATCGATATAATTATATTATATATTTCTTTTCTTTATGAAAATCGAGTGTTTCTATGTCCTATATAGATATTGAATTTTAACATATGGGGGGGGGGGCTGGATTCGTCAGATTTTCCTTAGTTGTAGAAGTGAAATAATATTTGAATTTTTTTCTTTTCAATAAACTTTTTTGGTTTTGTTATTTATTACTGTTTTATTCATTGAACTTGTTTACGCAACTTTTGTTTAATAAATTGTTTGATATCGATGTTTGAAGACTTTTTTTACACACAAAAATATATTTCAAAAATAACATTACCCCCTTCCTCTCCTTACAGTTTCCTTCCACTGCTGGCCATGGGCCATGGAAATAAAGGGGAGCACAAAATTTTACTGCCACAAATATCACCCACATTTGCAAAGCTGCCTAAACATCACTTTTGAACATCCGCGTTCCACCGAGATTAAATTTAGTAAAATGTTCGTCTGTTTTCCTCCACATTTTTTCTTATCATTAATAAAAGAAACACCGTTAAAGCCTATAAAACCCCCGCTAAACATAGGCCTCACTATATGCCTCATAGAAGGTATATTTGTCATAGTTGCCACGCTTGGTAAGCGGGTTGCAACCAGTTTTTATTTTTAGTCGTTATTAGGATGACGCTGCTGCCCATCTCCTGATTTATTTCCTCTGTCGCCTCTAAACATGAGGTAATAAATAACATCACGGTGAAAAGTTCCAAAATAACGTTGTTCCTTCGCGCTGCCACCATACTATTTTCTCCATTACTCCTGTCACTGATTTAACCAAACAAAATGAACTACGCCTCTACACGGTAATTGATCATTTTCAAAATATTTTATTTATCGACAAATCGTCTTGCAATCGTCGTTACTCTAGCGCTCGCTTGACCTTTATACAAATAATTCGATATTTTAATTGTTGATATTTTTTTTATTTTCGGATAAGAACATAGTAATGACTCTAAGTTATATTTACCATCATTTAAAAAAATATCTTTGGCCCGACCTACTATACTCTTTGGCTTGACCATAGTTCTGACTAAGTTTGTCAATAAAATGTCAAGGTCTGAGAGTTAATGACATCTTAAAATTGAGCAGCGTTTGAGTGTTTGCGCATTAATCTAGGATTGCCTACGACGCATCGAAGTCAACCTTCATCAAATTATCCCGCATTGGTCTTATTTGAATATTAATTTCGGATCTGTGAAAAACTAGATGTATGTAGGTTTCTTACATGCGTAGTATATTGTTAAAATCCGAGATTTAATGATAAAATAATAGCTATTAGTAATAAAAAAAGAAGTGTGCCTCCGTAAATACTTCTACCTATTGTCTTTTACCGTAGTCGGGAAAATTATTATGTTTTTATAAAGAATACAATTTTAATATGCGAGTTACGTAAAAGCAATGTCGCAGGCTTAGAGGGTTACATTTTAAAATGAAGTTTTAATAAAATGAATAACTTATTATAATATAAAATTTTACTCAACATTGCTTAATTTTAAAACTTACACAGCGAAAAGACTTTATACCTTTAGAAATAATTAAATTAAAATAAGTTATTTTGCAATGAAATTTGTTTTGCCTTGTTTTAAAATAAAAATGGTGTTATTTTAACAAACGTTTCTGAACATTAGAGATACAAAATTGTAAAATTCTCAAAATATAGTTACGGTTGTCTACAAAGATTCTATGAAGGCATTTTTATTGTAAATAAACGTTACTATACAACTGTACTTATATTTATACGGCAAATGTTTTAGTCTTAATATACACTGTTTGAGCCTTATTTTAGTCCATGAGTCCCTCGCATGTTCTACCATGTAATAAATTTATAATTAAACGTTGATTTGATCTCTGACTTTTATTTTTATTGGAAATTTTACAAATAAGCTTCAACTTTCATCATAAACAATATTAACAGTATTTCTGACCGCGATATAGACACAATAGTTAAACAATCGAAATGTTCATACCTGATTCATGGGACAGGGAAAGGGTTGATAATGTTAGGTTTTCTTCTTTTTCTTATAATTAGCTGCAGTCATCGATATATATGTACTACGTACTAGATTTGGCATTCCGAACATTCACTATGTTTAAATGAACTGTACTGCAATCCGTACACCTTTAGTGTCATTTAGTGTGGCTTCAATATTCATAGAGTGTGGAGCTGCGCTAATAATACGAGATTTCAAATTAAAGTTTAAACCTGAACGTAATTAATAATTCAGTAGTCAAATAAGTAAAATTATTTGCTGTTCAAGTGAATAAATAGGTAATAATATTACAATAGAAAAAATAAATTTCTTCATTTATATGCCACGCTATCTACAATCATAGACTAAAATCTACTATCTCCCGCGCATGCGCGAAAACAGAGTAGTGCACATTTTTTGTTTGGAATAGCTTCTCTAGTAACTAGTACATAGAACTCAATGGCTGCAGTATATTACGACAATAGTACCAACGCGTCAGTGCGAGCGGGAAAGAACCTCGTTCGCACAGAATACCAGCGTGAAAAAGCAGCATAAATGCTGCTGTACCGTATGGTGAGTGGAGATAACTGGATACCCCTTAGTAGTTAAGAAATATTCCATCTTAGTCGTCTGGGGTGACAATGTATGTGCTTTTTTGTTATAAATTGAGGATAGATAGATAGGTGTTTTAAGGTCGCAGAATCCACTTACTATCAAATGGGTTGTTTGCTCATTTATCACCCTTCGAAGAGTTTCTCACTACGTTTATCGTTAATCATCATTACAGCTTATCACAGACCACAGGTAAACATAAGCCTCCCATAGATTGCCTCATAGGGGATGTTTGCAATAGTTGCCATGCTTGGCGTTGAGTCGGCAACCACAGTTTTTTATTATTACGTTTTAATTAACTCTCTTTCGTGTGGAATTCAGTAATTGGCGTTAAACTAAATTTCCGATGAGGTAGAGACTTGAAGTTTTGAACATAGCTTGAATCGAATGACAATGAAATGACAGTGGAATATTAAAAATGTTTAATATTAATATAACTAGAAAATAAAACATGTGAAATTTAAAAATATATTTCACATGTTTTATTTTCTAGTTGTAAGGAAGTCGTTGCCATCTCTTGGTTTGTTTCCCTCAGTCGCCACCTACTGAAACCCATAGTACGATATGGAGTAATGGATATCAAAGAGTATGGTAATTGGTCTATATTCTTACCACATAATACATTTTATAAACGGAGAATTATTAAACCTTTATCACCTTTCTATAAATAAAAGAAAACGCAGCCTCCAGTACAATAGTCTATAAAATTTCACTGCTGAACATAGACCTTCCCCATAGATTGCTTTATAGAGGGGACTCCGCCATAGTAATCATGCTTGGCAGGCGGTTTGGCAACCACTATTTTTTATAATTTTGAGTTCTTATCAGGAAGATGCTGCTGCCCATAACCCGTTTCAGTTTCCCTCTGTCGCCTCTTACACACTCACGGGCCGGTATGGGGTAGTGGATTTGACTCTTCCTTTGTTCATAATTAATATTTGACTATTCCTTTGAGCATAAGAAATACTTTACTCGTAGTTTCAAAATGTTTCGGGCATTCGTATTTATATATTTGCACATAGTAATTTTCGTTAACTTTACCTTTTTGTAAATGTTATTTTCAGTACCTACATAATCACTAATCACCAATATAGAAAGATCTACGACAGAGAATCCATCTCGAAGTAGTATTTCGGGAGTCGTAAGCGGCGACAGAGGAAAAGCCAAAAATATCTAATGGCTTCCGATAGATAGCAGTAACCATGTCGCTTACGTCGGCTACATAGACGACGGCAAGCACCGTCAAAGGTGTTTACGTCCGATACTGCTCCTTGGCGTAGTGGCTTAGCTATAAACTGCGGTGCTGAGGGCCGCAGGTTCGAATCCCACACTAAAAAAGTATTTGTATGGCCTAAAATAATTGTTCCGGGTCTGGATGTTTGTCCTTGTGCAACTTATGTACATAAATTGCCTTCACGATACAAGAGAAAATCCTAATGTGGGAGTAACGTTTTTTTAAATGGTAGTAAATCCGCCAACCAAGCGTGTCGTCTAAGGAAAATTACTACATTGGGAGAGCTCAATGACTTGCAGTAGAATTATACATCCCGAAAAGAAGATCGTAATCAAAACGACTTGTTTTTCGATTATTTTAAGAAACTTTAATATTGAAAATATTCTTAATTTAATGGTCAATATTTTCATATTTACACAGTACAGAGTCAAGTTATGTACCACGAATTCGACATTCCAATCTTCGCATCGCAATTATAATTTCTTGAGAGTAACATCTGTACCACTTTCAAATCACTTTCTGAACTTTAATACTTGAATTCAAGTCTGCGACAAATTCTTTCCACTTCATTTCTGTATGACCTGCTTCTCTATCTTCTCTTGCTGTTCTTGCGACTGTAACTGCTGCAGCGTTAGAAGAGACACACCGAGCTGGTCTTCTCTCGTGAAGGGCTGCGCCATCTGACGGAGCCAGCGTTTGCAGATCTGGAAACATTACATTATAATAACTATACAGTATAAGGCGTGGGATTTTATAGGGCAAACGAGCACACAATCAAGTGTGATGCAAAATAAATTCCGTGGCATACCTACATCTCCATTTACAACCAAAATGCTGATGCGTTGTCATCACCGTTGAGGACTAAGATGGAAAATGCCTCATTACCAGTACAAAAGTTATGGTTGTAGCACGAATGGGTCGGCTCGACCGGGGAAGGACCACGCTCTCACAGAAAACCAGCCTATAATAGCAGCTTAACGTTGTTGTTTCGTATAGTGGGTGTAGAGAATCGGAAACACTTTTAACTAGATACGAGGCATTCCATCTTAGTCCTCAGGGGTGACTTCACATCCTCATTTTAATTCAAAATCGAGGATAGATATATATGTCTATGTGCCACAGTATGCACTTACCATCAGGTGTACTGTGTGCTTGTTTGTCACCCTTATTCTATAAAGAATGTCTGAAGAATTAAATATTTCTAGGATATGTGGAGTTTATTGATAGAATCAGACGTTACTTTGCAGAAATCCATTATATTAACGATGTTGAAAAATCAATTAGCTAAGATCAGCGTAATAAAATAAAATGATGTGTCTTACCTAGTCTGAAGAGATTTTTAACATCGTTAATATGTGAAGTTTGTCTACCCCCAGTGAAGCAGCGTTGACTATTTGTTCTATAACCCGCTCAGAAATTAAAGGAGGCCTGTGCAATGTGGTGTAGAACGTAATAGGCCGTAGCTGGACTTAATTCTGTACGAGCATGGTCCTTTCGCGGTCGAGCTAGGCCATTAATGCTACACCCATACTTCAGCGTGGCTTTACCACGTATATAGAGTATAAAAAGGCCTTCTTCCTTCTCCCTTATCCAAAAATAAAACTGCTAACAGCACATCCATTTGAAGATATCGAACCTAAATCCTATAGACTGGTGATGAGAGTAGCACTATCAGTGCGAGGAAAGATCTACACTCACCAACTCACTGCCCAGTGTGTCAGCGTGGACAGTCTTCCAAGCGGGGTTAACCAACTTTCTACAAACATATGCTAAATAATTATTTGACTTAACATTAAGATATGGTATTTCCATTCATTTTTATCCGACACTAAAAAGGAGAAGATTCATAGAGTTCGAGACTGTATGTTTTTTTTATTATAGCCCCGATTCAGAAGCTATTATGTGAAAATTATTTTCTTTTTTGTTATTTGAAGCCGGTTTTAACTTTTTATTAAACGTTTAATTTTTATAGTTTTATATTGTTAGCGTTAGCGATTATAGAAAGTCAAGTTAGCTACCACCACGGAATGCATTTTTGATGACGCATTCATGAAAAGGCTAATGTCTAATTCTTCTATATTACCCCGTAGTGGTCCACTGCTGGGTACGGGCCTCTCCCGTTACGGATATGCTGAGGTTGCAGAGCGAGTCGCAGGTGCTCCTGGATCCAGTACAGACAGTAGTACCTGCACAGCCTCCTCGGTGCTGAGGTTGCAGATGAGTCGCGCAGGTGCTCCTGGATCCAGTACAGACAGTAGGTACCTGCACAGCCTCCTCGGTGCTGAGGTTGCAGAGCGAGTCGCAGGTGCCCTGGATCCAGTACAGACAGGTACCTGCACAGCCTCCTCGGTGCTGAGGTTGCAGGCGAGTCGCGCAGGTGCTCCTGGATCCAGTACAGACAGTAGGTACCTGCACAGCTCCTCGGTGCTGAGGTTGCAGAGCGAGTCGCAGGTGCTCCTGGATCCAGTACAGACAGTAGGTACCTGCACAGCCTCCTCGGTGCTGAGGTTGCAGAGCAGAGTCGCGCAGGTGCTCCTGGATCCAGTACAGACAGTAGGTACCTGCACAGCCTCCTCGGTGCTGAGGTTGCAGAGCGAGTCGCAGGTGCTCCTGGATCCAGTACAGACAGTAGGTACCTGCACAGCCTCCTCGGTGCTGAGGTTGCAGAGCGAGTCGCGCAGGTGCTCCTGGATCCAGTACAGTAGGTACCTGCACAGCCTCCTCGGTGCTGAGGTTGCAGAGCGAGTCGCGCAGGTGCTCCTGGATCCAGTACAGACAGTAGGTACCTGCACAGCCTCCTCGGTGCTGAGGTTGCAGAGCGAGTCGCGCAGGTGCTCCTGGATCCAGTACAGACAGTAGGTACCTGCACAGCCTCCTCGGTGCTGAGGTTGCAGAGCGAGTCGCGCAGGTGCTCCTGGATCCAGTACTTACAGTAGGTACCTGCACAGCCTCCTCGGTGCTGAGGTTGCAGAGCGAGTCGCGCAGGTGCTCCTGGATCCAGTACAGACAGTAGGTACCTGCACAGCCTCCCGGTGCTGAGGTTGCAGAGCGAGTCGCGCAGGTGCTCCTGGATCCAGTACAGACAGTAGGTACCTGCACAGCCTCGGTGCTGAGGTTGCAGAGCAGTCGCGCAGGTGCTCCTGGATCCAGTACAGACAGTAGGTACCTGCACAGCCTCCTCGGTGCTGAGGTTGCAGAGCGAGTCGCGCAGGTGCTCCTGGATCCAGTACAGACAGTAGGTACCTGCACAGCCTCCTCGGTGCTGAGGTTGCAGAGCGAGTCGCGCAGGTGCTCCTGGATCCAGTACAGACAGTAGGTACCTGCACAGCCTCCTCGGTGCTGAGGTTGCAGAGCGAGTCGCGCAGGTGCTCCTGGATCCAGCGCGGCAGGCGCGTGCGCTTGTCGGCGCGGCTGAACCGTTTGTCCGCGAAGATCATGATGCCGTAGTCCGTCTTGCCTCTGCAACACACAAGCACCTTACTGAAGTGGGACAGTCGGTGCGAGTTGTTACATAATAGTCGTATATATTATGTTATAATTTGATATAATAACGGTACATAGGACTTTCTGAGTGCTGAACGGTTTCCCGAGTTGTCGTCAATGGCTGCTCGTCTAATCCTATCGCGACAAACGCCGGAGTCCCTCAGGAGTCCGTTCTCACCGCAACTCTCTTTCTTCTGCATATTAATGCTCTGCTTATATCCGGTATCTATGGGTATAAAGACGATAGCACAGTTGTCCTCTCCATAACTACCAGCTACCATCTAAATGCTCGAGCCAGTCGGGATCAAATCCAGTCCGAAAAAGATGCTATCGTTGAGGGTGGCAATCTCTCACTGCAGGTAGTCTCCGAATGGAGTGTTGCCAATCTTGTGAGATTCAACGCCTCTAAAACATAAACGTGTCTCTTCACCGTTGAAAGTAGCCCGCTCACACTGGCCTTTACTTTCCGGAATGTATCTTTGGAGTACACTGATCCCGCCTTCAGTTGTTATTTTTCCGAACCTCTCGCCAGTCCCTCGTTATTCTATAGGATGCATTTCGGAGTGTGCACAGGAATTACACGCTTTAATTATTTCCTCCCCCTTTCCTCCATTCACCTCTTTGTTATCGATATTCCAAGCATTAGGACCAAACGATTTGCAGCATCTCTCACAGAATACCAGCGTAAAATAGCAGCTTAACGCTTATGTGTATGGTGAGTGTAGAGAACCGGAGACCCCTTTTACTGGAAACAAGGCATTCCATCTTAGTCCTCAGGGGTGAAAACGTATCTGCAGTTTGATTCGTAATCGAGGACAGATGGGCTATGGGCCACAGGTCTATGGGCCACAGCAACCACTTACCATCAGGAGGACTGTGCTCGTTTGTCACCTTATCCTATAAAAAAAATGTGGACAGCAAAAGAGTGGAATAATTTGCCGGCATTTGTCTTTCCGTCCGAATACAATCTAGGCGTCTTCAAGTAAAGAGTGAATATGCTTTTGTTATGCTAAGATAGTACGATTTACAATCTAGGGCTTCATCACCACTTACCATCAGGTGGGATTGTGGTGAAGCACTTGCTTATAATAAATAAATAAAAAATAGTAGCAAAAATAAAAAAATGACTTTCAATAACAGTTACTTGTAAATGTTTATCTACGAGGTGATCCAAAGTAATGATAATCGGTTACTTCAGGTCCGCATAAAATCTAAAAAATATTTTGGCTTGCTTATACACTCACTACGTCAGCCTAAAAAATCATATAAATAGATCACGATTTCCGGGAGATACATTCATTTGAATACGAACTGTCAAAGAGATAACATCAACATGGAGAAAACGAAATTAGAGCTGTCATCAAGTACCTCTGTTTGAAAAAATGTCTTCAAAGACATACACAGTGACTTAGTGGAAACATTGGGGACTCTGCTCCTCCATATTCTACAGTTGCACGCTGGGCCAAGGAGTTTAAACTGGGCAGAACATCCACTGAAGATGAACATCGCGAAGGACGCCCATCCACGTTCCTCACTGAAGACAACGTGAAAAAAGTCGAAGATGTTGTGTTGGCAGATCGAAGAGTGACCATCAGGCATGTAGCTGAGGTCACAGGGATCTCATATGGCAGCGTTCAAAGAATCCTTGCGAACGAGTTGCATATGAAAAAGGTCTCTGCGCGTTGGGTACCCAGAATGTTAACCGACGAGCAAAAGAAAAATCGAGTTGACATTTCGAGGGTCAATCTCGAAAAGTTCCAAGCAGATCAAGAAAATTTTTTGTTCCGTTTTGTGACTATGGACGAGACCTGGATCCACCATTTTGATCCTGAAACGAAACAACAATCGATGACTTGAAGCGAGCCTCCTCACCGACGCCAAAGAAATTCAAAGTTTCAAGTTCGGCGGAAAGGTTATGGCATCTGTTTTTGGGACGCTCAAGGCATAATTATGGTGGAATATTTGGAAAAGGAGCCACTATTACGGGCTCTACTACGCAGACCAAATAAGAAGATTACGGGAGGCCATTAAGGAAAAAGACGCGGCAAACTGCGAGCTGGAGTGCTGTTTCACCAAGACAACGCACCGGCTCACAAAGCCGCAGTTGCGATGGCTGCCATTCAAGAAACGGGATTCGAACTGCTCGAACACCTCCCTATTCGCCAGATCTAGCTCCTAGTGATTTCTACCTCTTTCCTCGGCTCAAGGAACGCCTCCGAGGCAAGAAATTCGAAGACGATAGCGAAGTAATGGCCGCTGTTGAAGCGTTTTGGGAGGTCAAGACAAAGAATTTTTTCAAAGGGAATCCTGGGTTTAGAAAAGATGGACTAAATGTATTGATTTGGTAGGAGACTATGTAGAAAATAAATTATTATTTTAACTTTAATTACCGTGTTTTATTTTCATTATCATTACTTTGGATCACCCTCGTACATTATATCTATGTAAATGTGAATAAATATTCTTCTATTCTATTCTATTACACAGGATGCAGGAGGCTCAGGTAAGTATTTTGTGGCAATGTATAGCGGAGGCCTACGATTAGCAGTGGACTTGTGATGGAATTTAGTATGTGTAGTCTCCCTTATTTTTTTTATTTTAAGAGAAAAATGGCTACATCGTTTTACCTACTAAGTAACAGTGTATTTCGTCTACTAGTTTAAGGGACGATTTCACGCATATTCCAAGGAGTTGAGAAACCTAACAAGGAAAAAAACACCACAAGATTAATTACTAATTATCTTGGAATATACTAGATTGTTTACATACTCTTCGAAACGCAATTTAAATAAACTTGACAGACGGACAATTTTTCTTCGATGGTAAAAACTATTCTTGGAAATAGAGGCATAACCCTTTTTACTTCGTCTGTCTGTAATTATATGTCGTGGTGTGACGACGAATTAAAAATATATCCAGAAGTCGACTCTTACATGCTGATTATGAAGAAGTTTGTAATTAGTCTGTTCCTAGGGGAGAGGAGAGTATTTGGAGGAATACCAAGTTTTGATATATACCAAACAAATTGTATATTCCAAAGTCACATTACAGAAATTATTCCACTTGTATTTTGATAGCTTCCAATTTTTAACAGGTCGCCTATCAGTAACTGATTTCAGGATTCGAACATATTAGCATGGCGTTCCGTAGTATGTAGTATGTGATATGATGTATGTTACCTTTGAGATACGCCATTATTTCGTATGCATTACACGCCCTATATGAAATTGAGCTCGGTCGGTAATTTAATCGAGTGGACTTCATTCATCCATTCACAAAAGTCTATCAAAAGTCCACTGCTGAGAATAGGCCTGTACCATAGATTGTCTCACGGATTTTGCCAGTTATGCTTGGCAAGCGGGTTGTCAACCACAGTTTTTGATTATTTTGAGTTGTTATCAGAAAGATACAGCTGCCCATCTCCTATTCAGTTCGCCTCTATCGCCTCTTACGACACCCACGGGATGATATGGGGTAGTGGATATTCTTACACCGCCACTATACGGTATATCTGATGACAACTCAATATCATCAACTGCGGCTGCCAACCCACCTGCCATCAATCAGGCGATTTATGAGAGAGGCCTATGTTCAGCAGTGGACCATTGATAGGCTCTAATGATGATGATGATGAAATTGTTACAAGTGTAAACTACACCGCCGCGCCGTTACACAGCATCTACGAGTAGACATGGTCACCTTTATTTTAGGTCTGGCTGTATATTTGCAAGTGTTTAATGTTTTTTAATCTTTATTTTACATAATTCATTATATAATAATAATAATTTATTTGTAAGAAATATGGTAGTTACAGAAATAATGATTCGGGATAGTACAATCATATTTCGCCAGTGTTGTGCAAATACATAATTTTATAAATGTAGGTCTAGTTCTATACGAATGTTCTATGAATATCTATGTTTAATTGCAATTGTGTGATAAATCTAAGATTAAAAAGTCATAAGATAAAAAATACACAAATCTGATCCAGTTTTAAATTAAAAAAAATATCTCAAATTAAGTGTACATGTTTACATTTGTTACGTGGTAGAGCCGTAGTACGAATGGGTCGGCTCGACCGGGGAAGGACCACGCTCTCACAGAATACCAGCGTAAAATAGCAGCTTAACGCTGCTGTGTTTCGTATGGTGAGTGTAGAGAACCGGAGACCCTTTTTACTGGAAACGAGGCATTCCATCTTAGTCCTCACGGGTGACAACGCATCTGCATTTAAATTCGTAATCGAGGATAGATGTAGATGTCTATGGGTCACAGCAACCACTTACCATCAGGTGGATTGTGTGCCCGTTTGTCACCCTTATCCTATAAAAAATAATGACAACAGTTATTATTATTTTATATTAATTTACTAAGTCAAGATTAATATATCATAAGTTATAATCTTCTATTTATTTAGTTGTTATTATCTATTCATTTAGTATTTCTGAAACAACTTACCGCAAAACTCTCCCAACACATTGAGCCGCATGTCGCATGGCATCGAACGTCAAGAAATCGTTCTCACGGATCTGGATAATAATTGTATCACATGTTATAATTTGTAAAGTGACAAATTAATTCAAATACTTCATGCACAATTAATAAATTAACATTAAATTAATTATTAAATTTCAACATTGGGGGAGTGGTTTTGGGTGTAGTGGTGTAGGGTTTAGTGGTGGAAGTGATAGTGCACGCAATTGCGGGAGGGACTGAAATGCTCCTCGAAGTACCTAGGTAGGACACGTTATTTTATTTTTCATCTGATTCTATTTATAAATGGGCTCTCTTATTCCCAACTTCGATTAAATTTCTTATTGCTATCTCATCATCATCATCATCATCATCATCATTACAGCCCTTCACAAGTCCACTGCTGAACATAGGCCTCCCCAAGGAATGCCAAGCACGGTCCTGAGCCACCCGCATCCATCGACTTCCTGCATGTCTTACCAGGTCGTCGCTCCATCTAGTGGGGGACGCCCTACACTTCGTCCGCCGGTACGAGCCGCCACTGAGAACCTTTTTTCCCATCGGTTGTCGGTTCTTCGAGCTATATGGCGGCCCATTGCCACTTCAGCTTACTAATCTGTTGGCTATGTCGGTCACTCTGGTTCTACTGCGGATATCCCTTTCTAAGTTTATCACGCAGTGAGACCCCGACATAGCCTCTCCAGCTCGCTGAGCGACCTTGAGCTTCCTCATCCGGCCAGCAGTGAAGGACCACGTCTCAGTTCCGTAGGTCATCACTGGCAACACGCACTGGTTGTACAGCCTCGTTTTCAAGTTTTGAGGTATACCTGACGAGATGTGCCGTAATTTCGAACGCTGCCCAGCCGAGTTGAATCCGTCGATTGACCTCTCGGTCGAAGTTGGACTTACCTAGTCGGACTATTTGTCCCAGGTAAACATATTCGTCAACAACTGAGCAGTGCTCCCAACAACTACCGGCATAGGTGTTATGGACATTAAACATGATCTTTGTTTTGTCCATGTTCATCTTAAGAACCTATCCGTTGGGAGGCACTATTGAGGTCATTGAGCATAGTGTTAGTCCTCCAGCGATTCTGCTATAAGGACTATATCATCGGCAAATCGAAGGTGGTGATGTACTCGCCATTGATGTTAATGCCGTATCCTTTCCAGTCCAGAAGCTTGAAAACGTCTTCAATGCAGCGGTGAAGAGTTTCGGGATATAACGTCACTGTCTTACACCTCTCTGCAGTTGGATAGGTTTTGTACTCTGGTTCTGTACTCGGATAGCCATCGTGGCCCTGTACAAGCACTGCACTTCGATATACCGACAGTCAACTTGGCACCGCTGAAGGGACTGCCACCGCCAAATTTCGACGGAATCAAAGGCTTTCTCTAGTCACATACGCCAGACATAGTGGGGTTAACTCCTCGGACTTCTGTACAATTTGCCGAAGAGTGTGGTCTGTGGTGCTAAAGCCTTTTCGGAACCAACTTGTTCGGGAGGCTGGAAGTCGTCGAGTCTGCATGCGAGACGATTCGTAATGACTCTCGAAAACAGCATGTAGACGCGGCTCAGAAGGAAATCGGTCTGTAGTTCAAAGGCGTTGTCGCCTTTCTTGAAGAACAAGACCACCGCTTCTGTCCCACGCCTCCGGTGTAGTGCCACCATGTGGGACGGAATTAAAGGCTTCTGAAGGACTTCAAGTACCGGTTTTCCACCCGCTTTCAGACTCCGCTGTAATTCCATCCTCGCCTGGGCCTTGCCGTTTTAAGGTGCTGGAGAGCCATTCTAATCTCGCTCAGACTGACGTCCGGGATATCATCGGAATAGTGTCGGATAAGACTCGCTCTTGATCGTTACCACACTTGCGTGGCTCCAACGATGATGTGTACAGCTGCCCATAGAACCTCTCAATCTCACTCAAAATCTCAGGTGTCCCGGAAACGACGCTGCCACACTCGGTCTTCAGCTTCGACAGTTGGCTCTTTCTGGCAGACAGATCTCTGGCAAAGACTTTGGAGCCCTGGTTCCGCTCGATCGCTTCTTCAATACGAGCTGTATTGAAGTTGCGCAAGTCCCGCCGCATGCATTTGGAGATCTGTCTGTTCAGTTGCCTGTATGCTATCAAATCTACTGAAGATTGCAGCTTCATTTCCCGTCTAACAGCCATGAGATTAAGAGTGTGATCGGAGAGTTTTGTGTTCTTCTGCGGCGGGTCTTACAAAACTTAGCTCCGACCGCATGGACAGTTTCACGAGCTTGTCATTCATATCGTCCACTGCATTGCAATCTTCTAGGCACTGAAAACGGTTTTGTAACTCGAGCTGAAAGGTTTCGGGACTTTGGATTAGAGCACGAGGGGGACGGAGCGTTGACTTCATTAGACGACACCTCTCCAACTTAACGTTTAGGTTCAGTGTGCCTCTAACCATTCGGTGATCGCTACCAGTTTTCACCCTCGCGATCACTGAGACATCACTGAACAGTTGGCGTCTAGTCGTCATAATGAAGTCAATCTCATTTTTTGTCGAACCGTCGGGGCTCGACCAGGTCCACTTCCTGTGGGGCCGCTTCTGGAAGAAAGAGTTCATCATAAAGAGTCCTCTTTCTCCATGAAGTCGGCCAGCTGCTGGCTGGGTTCCGTTGCCCTAATCCGAATTTCCTACTTTCAGCTCACCGTTCTCTCTTGTGCCTAGCTTTGCGTTGAAGTCTCCATTAACACCGTATAGTGGGTTTTAGAGGAATGCATGGCTCTAGAGATATCCTCATACATTTCCTCCACCTCCTCATCGGGGTGTGCCGAAGTTGGTGCGTAAACCTGTATGACCTTCAGCGAATACCGTTTGGTGATTCTGAGTATAAGGTACGCAACCCTCGTCGACACACTCCCAATTTTAACGTTGTTAACGAGAGACTTGTGGACGATAAATCCGACACCTCCTTGGGACAGATGGTCGCCCTCGGTGATAGAACAAGTTGCCGGATTCGAGGATTACCGTGTCTCCCCTCTCTTCGGACCTCGGATAATCCTATAATATTCCAGCGCAACTTGTCTATCTCTTCTTCAACTCAGGATCTTCTCGTCAGTCCTCAGAGTGCGTGCGTTATAAGTTGCCAGGTCGAGTCGTCGTAGGTGGCAACCGAACCTCCACCGGAGATTCTTAGCACCCCCTGCCCTTTTGCTTTGTAATTGCTATGTAATCTAGCACTAATTGTTTCATTTCGATGAAACTAGATAATTTACATGTAAACAGTGCACAGATTTATTTTAATGTCTATTTTTCTTGAAATAGAGATTTTGATTTACACACAAATAAATAAATACACTAGCGTTAATATTTAGTTAATACAATATTTATTATTAAGGAATTATCGTAGGTTATGTTGGAAACGTTTTAAATAACGTAATCTTCCTAATTTTTTAAAACTAAAATGTATAAAAATATATTATTAATGAATAAATATTACTACAAGCATTAAATAATGTAGATGGCATGATGATTGGTGGTTAAATATAAGTCGTGCTAATTGTTTGAAAATTTAATTTTGTATTCTCTCATCTTTTTTTTTTTTTTGCTTTTTGTCCATATCTTGTTATATTTATATATTTAAATAAAAAAATTTTTAATTAAAATTATATAAAATGTTTATTTTAATAAAAAAATTCGTCTCATTTTGTAGCTTTTTAACTCTCATTCGTCAACATGTTATCTTATAGATCTTTTAATGTCTAGATAGAGTATTGAAAAAAGCACCGACCAACTGTTGGCTGGTATCCACTGGTCCACTGCACGTTAGTTTAGTGCAAAATTTGACCGCGTCGAGAGTACGCGTAACATTAAAAAATACAAAATGAATACATAATTATGCTATTAAATTACGCCATAATAAATCATGGTAATTGAGAAAATAAGAGCAAAGTTACCTACTTTCGTAAAATATTACAAATTTTAATTTTCTCAAGAAATAATAAGTTAAAGTTTAAGAAAAGAGTGGCCGCCATTTTGAACTCTAGTTTTTGGACCAATACACGTGATCTATAACTATGAATTCGACGTCAGAACTGAAAAAATAAGTTCGCCATTTTGAAAACTTGTTTTTGGACCGATTCCTTTAAAAATCAATATCTGTAAGTCCAAGTAGCAGAACACTGGAACACGAATTTGTCGTGCTTTCTTATTAGCCGCCATTTTGATAAATCTTGTTTGTTGGCCTTTTTCTTTGAAATTAAAATCAATATTTTAAAGTAATCGGTAGCTACTTTTTTGTTTTCACATTGATTTTTAAAGATATCAGTCCAAAAAAACAAGTGTTTTCAAAACGGCGGCCACCCTTTTCAGTTTTCACGACGAATTAATATTCATAGACCATTTGAACTTATTGATTTTTAAAGGAATCGTTCTAGAAACAAGAGTTTTCTAAATTGCGGCCCTTTTATTCAGTTCTGACGACGAATACATGTTCATGTAGACCACGTAGACTCCCCGATGTTTAATTTAAAAGCAAACAACAAGAAAAAGTCAACAACAAAGTCAACGACAAGATTTTTAAATGAGCAGCCATTTTTTTTTCAATTTTCACGATGAATTCATATTCACAAACCACTTGGGCTCCCAGCGGGGCAAGCATGGGCAGGAGACAATTTTATCCCCGGAGAAAGGAGAAAATGTTAATCCCTTCGTTTAGTTTTATCCTATTCGAGCATGGGCACACCGGTGGATATAATATCCACAGTAGATAAAATGGGAGATAGACTTAGACTTAGATAGATTTTTTGTATGAATATAAACTTAAACCCACGTCCAATGAACTAGGATAAAATTGTCCCTTTCAAATGTCAAAAAAGCATAATTTTTTATCTTTCATTTGGCTCCATGCTACGGACGGGGGATATATGTCTATTCGTTATTATGTCAAACGGGGAGAAGTATATCCCCGTTTGACATAACAAGATAATTTTATCTCTTGTCAGTGGATATAATTGGGGGATAAATTTTTTGTCCCTAGCCCATGCTAGCCGTGCAGATATTGATTATTAAAGGAATCGGTCCAAAAGCAAGAGTTTTTATAATGGCGGCCTTTTTCTTCAGTTCTGACGACATCTATACCTATCAAATGTAACATCTTTAATTTGTAATGTGACATGCAATAAACAATTTGAATTTGAATTCAAATACATGTTCATAGACCACATGAACTCCCAGATATTGATTTTAAAAACAATCACTCAATAAACATGATTTTTGGCGGCCTATTATTTAGTTTTCACGACATATTCATATTCATAGACCACTTAGGCTCCCAGATATTGTTTTTTAAAGATATCGGTCCAAAAACATGTTATGTTTTCAAAATTGATAGTCCATTTGGATTCCCAGACATTGATTTTTAAAGGAATCGGTCCAAAAGCAAGCAGTATTCCTACGGCACGCACACATACAGCCAGCGCGAGTGTAAAACAAAGCTGCCACACACACATACCCGTTAATTCCGGCCAATATTTTGAAACAAACGTAATTACAGCGCGTCGCGGTATCTAGACATTATATGATCTAAGGTTACAAATGAAAGTGTTATTTTTTCCATATGCACCAGAGAAGTGCTAGAGAGCCAATACATTTCCAGGCTATAAGACATTCTATTTCAGTATTTAGGTGTGACAATGCACGTGTGGCCTTATTTAAAGCATGGATTGCAAATACTTATTATAAACCAGTGCTTGATTACAATCTCATCTGGTGGTAAATGGTCTTAGCTTAACAATGCTTATTCACTCTGGTCTTGAAGATGCCCAGATTGTAATCGTACGGAAAGGCAGACGCCGGCAGATTCGTTAAAAAAGATTAGAAGCAGGGATATTTCGCACAGTAGGAGGAGATATCTAGGTGGAATGACTCCTTTTCTGGCTAGGAGTCCGTCTGGATAGGTACCACCCTACAGTACCGATATGCTCTACCAGTTGTGGACTCAACCGTTGTTAACGCATTGGACATACTCTTTGTACATTTTATACCTAGACACCACACGCAGCACGTCTATATGTCTATGGAATATAGCTGATAAACAGGATGGTGGGAACGAAAAGCGTTTAAAATTTAGGCGTTTAAACATTTTCTTACAATGTGCGATCGGCCTTAGTCTCGTAGTCATCAGCGATAATTTTTTTATTTATTTAAAATAAGGATGACAAGCGAACTCACAGTTCACCTAATGGTAAGTGGATGTTGTGGTCCATAGAAATCTACATCTATCATCAATTAAAAATCGAAATGCGGATGCGTTGTCACTTCTGAGGACTAAGATGGAATGCCTACACACTACTACATTCACCATATGAAATAATGCAGCAATAAGCTGTTATTTCACCCTAGTATTCAGTGAGAGTGAAGTCCTTCCCAGTTCGAACCGACCTTTTCGTGTCACAACCATAATACAGCTGCAGCATGGCTCTACCACGTAGAAATATCTGACAGTATTTTGTAACACAAGGAACCTTAAATTAAAAAAACCGAAGTTAAAGTAAAAAAAGTACACACCTGGAAGTTATCGCGCAGGTACTCGAGACGCGCTTTGAGGATGCGGCTGTGTGTGAAGACGTAGGGGATGCCGAACATGAGCACGGCGCGGCCGAGATGCTGCTCGAAGTCCACGCCCTCCGACACCTTGCCGCGCGCCACCGCCAGCAGCACGCCGCCGCGCCCGCTCTCGCACGCCTCCACACACACAAGCACACATACACACACACTGCAACATGAGCACGAAGTCCACGCCCTCCGACACCTTGCCGCGCGCCACCGCCAGCAGCACGCCGCCGCGCCCGCTCTCGCACGCCTCCACACACACAAGCACACATACACACATACACACATACACTGCAACATGAGCACGAAGTCCACGCCCTCCGACACCTTGCCGCGCGCCACCGCCAGCAGCGCCGCCGCGCCCGCTCTCACGCCTCCACACACAAGCACATACACACATTACACACATACACTGCAACATGAGCACGAAGTCCACGCCCTCCGACACCTTGCCGCGCGCCACCGCCAGCAGCACGCCGCCGCGCCCGCTCTCGCACGCCTCCACACACACAAGCACACATACACACATACACTGCAACATGAGCACGAAGTCCACGCCCTCCGACACCTTGCCGCGCGCCACCGCCAGCAGCACGCCGCCGCGCCCGCTCTCGCACGCCTCCACACACAAGAACACATACACATACACATACACTGCAACATGAGCACGAAGTCCGCCTCCGACACCTTGCCGCGCGCCACCGCCAGCAGCACGCCGCCGCGCCTGCTCTCGCACGCCTCCACACAAGAACACATACACACATACACACACACACATACACTGCAACATGAGCACAGAAGTCCACGCCCTCCGACACCTTGCCGCGCGCCACCGCCAGCAGCGCCGCCGCGCCGCTCTCGCACGCCTCCACACACAGAACACATACACATACACACATACACACATACACTGCAACATGAGCACGAAGTCCACGCCCTCCGACACCTTGCCGCGCGCCACCGCCAGCAGCACGCCGCCGCGCCCGCTCTCGCACGCCTCCACACACACAAGCACACATACACACATACACACATACACTGCAACATGAGCACGAAGTCCACGCCCTCCGACACCTTGCCGCGCGCCACCGCCAGCAGCACGCCGCCGCGCCCGCTCTCGCACGCCTCCACACACAAGCACACAAGCACACATACACACGTACTCAATCACCACGCTCACACGAAGCGCTGCGTACATCTCAAGTGACGCCATTGTTGATACTCACGCACACATCTATCTTTCTTCATGACCCATAAAAGTTCACACACTCAATATTAATAAACCCATTGAGTTATATGTACTACGTACTATAGAAGCTCTTCAAATAAAAATGTGCGCTACTCTATGTCTTCGCGCATGCGCGGTAGACAGTAAAATATTACGATATTATTACCTATTTATTCACTTGAACAACAAAAAAATTTACTTACTTGACTACTGAATTGTTATTTACGTAAGGTTTAAACTTTAATTTGAAATCTCGTATTATTATCGCCGCTCCACACTGCATGAATATTGAAGCCACACTAAATGACACTAAAGTAAGGTGTACGGATTACAGTACAGTTCAGTTGAGCATAGTGAATGTTCGGGATGCGAAATCTAGTGCGTAGTACATATATATCAATGAATAAACCACACAAAAATAATTTATTACCGTATCGGTGATTTCAACTGATTTTAGATGCATATGTGTGTGAGTGCGTGTTCTTACAATAAGTTCAATATGATTCTTGTTTGGTTTATGCGTCACTTAAAATGTACATAGTGCCCAAAAAAATATTGAAAAAAAAATCAACTTCAAACAATCAAAAGGTATTAAATATTTTCCATATTAACAGCTCCTTAAATCGGTGCCAACACATAAAAATGATTAAACTTCAAAACCCCAACTTCGGACACTATTATATCGATTTTTATTATTTTTAGTTATTTGAAGTCAACTTTGAAAATTGTAACATTTGACCCATTTAACTAGACTAAATAATAATAATGTCCTCCAGACCCAGTTTCGGTTATGGCGGCCAGTCTCAACAGAGACTAGCCACCTGCACAGGACAGAATTATAGTACACGATTGTGTGTGCAAGCATAAGTGCACTCACAATTCCCTCTCTCATAAAGCGATAGGATGAAATCCGTCACGACCGAAGAAAATTCAGGCGCAGTACCGACAACTTTATGTACTTTCTTTAAGAAATTTCTTGACAGAAATACCTAATAACTGATTTCATTTCAACTCGGGACCTCATGATTAGCAGTCACGCAGGCAGTCAAGTATACGTGAGTTAACTTAGCGGTATGTAAAAAATTTATAGTCAATTGACTGCGCACAGCCTAGAACTTTGCCTCTTGAAAATAGGGTATTTTCTTGTTGTTATTAGGAGAAATGCTGCACGTATCCTGCTTTGTTTCCCTCTGTCGCCTCTTATGACACACTCACGGGACGATATGAGGTATTGTATAGTCCTGCACCAACCGCTCGCCCCATATAGGAACTTTAGTCTACGTAAGACCGTGATACAAGTTCGTTATTTTAGTACCGGCCATGAGTTAGACTTTTGCGCACGTAATAATATTGACACTACTTTAACCATTTCTGAGCAAATAAACAAATCAAATCCGTACCGTTTAGTGGCGGTGTAAGAATATCTATTTACCTATGATGTCCATGAATCGCAGTAGTCACTTGCTATCAGGTGGACTGTAAGTAGTTTAGTTTAATTTACGACGGGTTGTTTTCCGCAACTCCACGTCTAAGCGCGTATTTTGCGTGTGGGCAGGAATAATGTAATTATTCGAGCCATGAAATTTCCCCGAAGAAGTTCAACAGTCCTTTGATGTTGCGAGCAACTTCGGGGAGTGATCCCGGAGTGCCGAGATGGTTAGCCCTGTGTAAGTAGTTTATCACTTTAGTATTATTAAAAAAAATGGGGAGTGGTTCCTCTTACACCGACAATACATGGCTATGTAACTTACCTTGATGTAGTTGATGAGCGCGAAGCTCGTCTCCGCGGAGTCTTGCGTCTCTATGAACAGTAGTTTGTGTTTTTGAAGATTCGCGACCACGCCTACAAATAGAAAAGGAACGATAATGTTACATGTGACAGTCGACAGTATTTACATATGTGCTATCTATATCTGTAAAGACAGAAGCAGACTGTTATGCTTTAATGTTCTGTTTTTATTCTTAGTGTGTAGATATAGCATAGCATAGCAGTGATATGCTGATAATAGTTATGTAGAGTTTTTAAAATGGCGGCCCCGTTATACAGTTTTCACGACGAATTTATATTCATAGACCACTTGGACTCTCAAGTATTGATTTTTAAAGAAATCAGTTCAAAAAACAAATTTCAAAATAGCGGCCATTTTTTCAGTTTTTACGATGAATTCATATTTACAGACCACTTGGACTCCCGGAAAGTAATTTTTAAAGAAATCGGTACAAACACATGTTTTCAATATAGCGGCCACTTTTTTCAGTTTTGACGACAAATTTATGTTCTTATACCACATGGAATCTCAAATATTGATTTAAAAAACAATCGGTCCATAAAAATATTTCACAATGGCGATCATTATTTTTAAATTTTGAACACAGTTCCTTTCTACATGATTACAAGGACCTATATTGATTTTAGAAGCAATCGGCCCAAAAATAAACTGGTTCAAAATGGCGGCCATTTTTAAATTTAGAACTACATGCGTTGATCACATGGAGAGTACAAAAATATGATAGTTAACGATTTAAAAAGACAGGAAACGACAATTCCAAAAGTTACACTTTTACGGAATATTTATCGAACCAGTGGCGTAGCTAGGCGTGGGCCTCAGCCCACGGCCTCGCACTTTAAGGGGCCTCGCGAGGCCCCTTAAATGCGATGACCGATGTCGATGACTAATTAATTTGATCACTTTACAAATTTAAAAGCGTGGTTGTTTGGGGCCTCGCAAAAAGCCCCTAAGTGCAACTGCGAGGCCGTTGTAACTACCTTCAAAGACTGTTATATTGACGGAACGAGACGAGACTTGTCAGGAATTAATAGCTATGAGTAGGTATGTCATGTCAAAGCATGTTTGGTTGGATAGATCTATTGTGTAGATCTTGGGAACGAAAGAAAAGGGGCCTCGCTGATGCGACTTCGCCCACGTCTATATTAGACGCTACGCCTCTGTATCGAACTGTTAATAGTACATCTAATTTGAAACGAACATGTTTAAAAATATTTTGTCAATGGCACTTATTATACAGGTTGTCCGGGAAATAATGGATAACCTTGAAATAGCATTTAATAGACCATATGGATGGCCCATATATCTTTAAAAAATACAAAGGGTTTTTCAAGGGAGTTACCGTTAAGTAATAAGTGGTAAATAAGTGTTTTTGATATGCGAAGACTATAGCATAAGTGACATAAACTGTTTATTGTCATTGTGATATAATAAACTTTGCAGTTAAATAAGGATTTAAAGTGAAAATAACCATAAACATCTTTTGTGCAGTGAGATATTAGTGACTGGCCTGTATTGTTTACTATAACGCGTAAGCGACAAGCCTCGCACGGCGCTTAAGCTCTTTTGGACGGGATGTTTTGTTGGCTGAGTTAACGATAGCTGTTGACGTAGTTTACATTGTTTTACGTGCCTACTGTTTTAAATAATCTACCTCTCGTTTAAATAAATACAAAATACAACTATACTATGGATTGCAAAACATGTTTCGTTGTTGTAAAGGAGGAGGACTTAATTAATTGCTCTGTATGTCGTGGCTCATACCATTACGCATGCATAGGATTAAAAGAACTGGATTTTAAGAAAATGTTACCTATGAACAAAATTAAATGGAAGTGTCCACCATGTAAATCCGGGAAAAAAAGGATAATAAAAACAGCCCAAACACACCTCGTCCTGAATGCAGCTCATCGCAATCGCAATCTATGATAAACATCGATGCAAATGCTATTATGGAACATTTTGATAATAGGTTTAGTGCGTTACAGTCTGCTATAGACTCCCTGAAATCCGACGTTAACGACAGGTTAACAGGACTATCAGCCACTGTTAATTCATGGGAGACTAAAATGAATAGTTTTGCATCATTAATTGCTTCGATAAATGAACAGATTTCCGATCTTAGAGAGGAAAATGATAAATTGAAGCAAGATCTCGACCATCTCCGCTCAAAAGTGACGGATATTTCTGACTGCAATGATCGCAATGAACAATGGGTTCGCCGTTCAAACGTACAAATAAACGGGGTCCCTGAGAAAAATGGTGAAAACCTTTTAAGCCTAGTGAAGTCCCTAGCGCAAAAATGTAATTTTACGATTAATGTAGATAGTGATGTTGATTTCGTAACTCGTGTGGCGGTTAAGAATGATGTGGATAATAAAACGCCGAAGCCGATTATTTTGAAAATGCATTCGAGGTATAAAAAGGATGATTTTCTATCATTGTTACGTAAATTGAAGAACTGTAACGCAAGCGATATTGGTATTACTGGGGCACAGAGTGGCTATAAGATATTTTTCAACGACCATCTTTCGGCAAGAAATAAGTATCTTCTCAAACAAGCGAAGCGATTGGCGAAGGAGAAAGGCTACGTCTATTGCTGGGTCCGTAACTGTACGATCATGATGCGCCGCAGTGATCAATCGCCAATTATACACATCACGTCTGAACACTCTTTAAACAAAATTGTATAGGTGCTATGGTTGTTTCACACTTTTCTTACTGCTTATTGTTTTTGGCTATAAATGTAACTGACTTATTTTTTAAAATAAGTATTGTGTCCTCCAGTTGTCAACTTGCTTTTTATAAAACTAACACTGCAGTATTGCTGCAAGCCCAAATATTTTATTTTCACGTTGTAAGATTCTATCAACTTGCTTTGGAGCCGGCAATAGACCTACACTTGAAGTGGTTTCTACTTTATTTGAACGTTCTATACGTAAGAAATTATTTAGTTAAACTTAACATTTACAGTGTTACTTAACATATTCTATCAAAATGCTAGAGGTCTGCGGACAAAAGTTAAACAATTTTATAGAAATATTCTAAACTCAGATTACGATATTATATGTATAAGCGAAACTTGGTTGTTACCAGGAATCTATGATGCAGAGTTATTTGACTCTCGGTATAACGTGTACCGTAACGATCGTGATTACGAGTATGATAATTTAACTGTTAAAAAAGGTGGTGGGACCATGATTGCGATTCGCCGAGGAATAAATGTGAGAATGCAGGGACTACGCAAATTACCTTTTATGTATGATGCTGACGTAACATGTGTTAATATTTTATTGAATCAGTCACCGATGACATCAATGTTGAGGCTATTTTGTTGCTACTTCCCCCAAAATGATTATCAAGCGGCATCGAAATTATCGTTTTATGAATATTTATCTGATCTTAAAATTGACTATCCTAATGATAAGTTTTTATTGGTGGGAGATTTTAATATAAGGGTTGCTAGATGGATATCAAATCCCTAATCTTCAGATAGTAATTTGTATCTTGAGAATCCACATGATAACATATTGACATCGCAATTGTTTGCATTTTTATGCTTTAATGACTGGTCACAATATAATCACGTTAATAATATGAACAACAGACAGTTGGATTTGGTGATTTCTGATTTGAAGTGTATTGTACAAAGAGTCGTACCGTTGTCATTGCCGGAGGATGGCCACCATCCCTCTTTATGTATTGACATAAGTATTGATTATGCTTCAAGTCTGTGTCCAGCCACCCGGATAGTACGACGTTTTCATGCGGCGGATTATGATGAAATTAGCCGAGAAATGTCAAATATTAATTGGGAAGACCATTTAAATCTAAACGATATTGATGTTGCTGTTGATAACTTTTATAAAATTGTGTGTGTGATGTGATAAATAGGTTTGTCCCCTCATAAAGTTGTTAAAAATAATAATAAATACCCAGTCTGGTTTAATAAGCGTCTAATTAAACTCATTAATAGAAAACTTAAATATCATAAAAAATGGAAAATTTATGGTAGACAGTGCGATTATGACAACTTTTCGAATGCACGGCGTGATGTTAAAGAATATGAAGTTTTATGCTATGAACAATTTATTAATCACGCTGAAATATTCGAGTTGACCCCAAGTACTTTTGGTCGTTCATTAAAACAAAGCGAAAAAGCTGTGATATACCTAATACTCTATACTTTGGTGATATACATGCATCGGAGGGTCAGACAATTGCTGATCTATTTAATTCATTCTTCCATTCTGTATTTGAGCCACCCGGCAAAAATGTCATGAACTGCGATACGGAAAATAATAATTGTATAATTAATTGTGTTTACATTGATAATGTTAAAGTCGAAAAATATTTGAAGAATCTCGATATTAATAAAGGTACTGGCCCTGATGGTATTCATCCTATCTTTCTCAGACAATGCAGTAAGCATTTAGCGGCTCCTCTTTCATTACTCTTTAATATTTCTTTGAAGCAAGGTGTGATGCCCTTGCTTTGGAAACAATCCTTTGTTGTTCCCATATTTAAGTGTGGAGACAAACACAATATAGCTAACTACCGTGGTATCTCCATACTATCTGTTATACCTAAGTTATTTGAAAAAATTATATACGACTCTCTATTTCCTGCAATCAAACCGCAAATAGCTTCAAGTCAGCACGGTTTCATATCAGGTAGATCCACAGAAACTAACTTATGCGAGTTTCTGGATGAAACATTGGAGGCCGTGGGAAAAGGCTATCAGGTTGACGCCGTGTATACTGATTTTTCAAAAGCCTTTGATAAAATTTCGCACAATCTACTGATTGCTAAACTTGTAAACGTCGGTATACACGGCGATCTCTTGAGATGGCTAACCTCATATCTATGTGATAGGTCTTAGGCAGTAGCTGTGAAGGGCTATACCTCGAGCTTTGTCCCGATCACTTCTGGTGTGCCTCAGGGTTCTCATCTCGGTCCTCTTCTTTTTAATATATTTATAAACGGTGTCATGCGTAGCATTCAACATTCGAAAGCTTTACTATACGCTGAAGATACTAAAATATTTACATTCGTTAAGAATTTCGAACACGCTTTCCTATTTCAAAACGATTTAAACAATTTTTATGAATATTGCTCGGCTAATAATCTAAAATTAAATATTGATAAATGTTATACTATAACTTATTCCCGAAAAAAACAACCGATTGTTTACAATTATAAATTAAATAATATTTTGATTAAAAGAGTGACCGAAGTGAAGGACCTGGGAGTATATCTCGATGATAAACTAGACTTTGCGTCTCACATTGATAAGGCTACTGCCAAGGCTTATAGAATGTTAGGTTTTGTCTTCCGACAATGCAAGGACTTCAAAAACATAAACACTTATATTATGCTCTATAATTCTTTAGTAAGAAGTCATCTTGAATATGCATCTACGGTGTGGAACCCTATTTATACTATTACGTGGAACAAGTAGAAAGGATTCAAAATAAGTTTCTGAAAAGACTTAGTTATAAATTTAAGGATCATTCTGCGCTACATCATTCATTAGAATTACGGCGTGAACATAGGGATCAGGTGTTCTTGTTTAAACTTTTACATAACTATATAGATTCCCCCTAAGTCCTTCCTTCTAAGTCGTATTTCATTTAGATTCCCTAGGTTAAGTGCTCGCTCCAACGCAGTATTCTCTACTCCTTTTTGCAGAACTAAGTATTCAGAAAATCGGTTTCTGGTCCGTGCTTGCAACACACATAATGAACGATATAACCATATTGATATATTTAACTGCAAACTAAGCGGTTATATTTCATCTATTAAGCAAGTTGATCACGCTTAGGCGCAGTGTGTACTTCTTGTTCTCTCTCTGAATATAAAATTACCTTACTAACATTGCTATTAGGCATGCATTGTATGTTTTCTCTTGACAAACACAAATATGTACTTCATTTAATTATGTCTAAAGTTTTCGCAATGTAATTCTTAACGTTGGAAACTGTTCTGGCTAATGTATTGTTAAAATTCACCTTACATTCAAATGTGATATAAGAGCTGTAAGTTTCTTTGAATAAATAAAAAAATAAAAAATAAAATAGTTACGCTCGAACTTTGACTGCGTATAGCGGCCATCTTGGTAAAGCGATAGCTGTCAAATTTGACAAGAATACTTATTTAGTCTAGACATTTCACCATGTAAGACTACAAGCTTCAACAACGCGTTGAAATTGTTAAAATTTATTATCAAAATCAGTGCTCTGTTCGTCTAACGTACCGTGCGTTGCGTTCAATTTATGGCAATCATGGCCGTCCTGCAGAGTCCACAACGACGCTGTCGTTTAATGAATAAATTTGAGACAACCGGGTCGGCGATGAAGCAGTGCCTGTATGCCAAAGAAACGCAAGATCGTTGGAGAATATTGATGCCGTTCGGGACAGAGTGCGAGAAAACCCTAGACAGTCCATTCTGCGTTGTGCGCAAGAGCTGAGTCTTTCTGCGACATGGCGGATTTTGCGTCGAGATTTGGGTTTTCGTTCATAAAAAGTTCAATTAACTCAAAAGCTAAAACCCAACGACCACAGAGAGCGCTTTGTATTCGCTGATTGGACTTTACAGCATTTGGCGACTGAATTGCCGGATTTGGAGCGACGAAAATTCACGGGAGATTCATCAGGTGTCAGCCCTGAAGGCCAATATAACACGCGTTCTTCATGAAATTGAGCCCCATTTACGAGGGTGGATTGAAAAGTACTCGGCCTAACACAGATCCATTCAATTCTAAAAATCAAATCTACCCACATTATTTAGTTCAGTTCAGACTAGTTCATTGTGTGAAGTTCGAAACGTGTGCGATAATTAGTTGTGATTTTATAAATTTATTAACAAAGTAATCGGACATAATTTCCGCGAATGAAGCAAATCGAGCAGCGTGCCGTCATTAAGTACCTCCATAAGAAGGGCTATCATCAAAGCCATCCATGATGACATGGTCAGTACATTAGGCGATTGTGCTCTGTCATATTCATCCGTCAAAAATGGATAGCAGAATTTAAGCGTGGTAGAGAGTGAAAGATGAACCCCGCTCTGGAAGGCCTTCGACGTCAACTACTGACGAAAATATTAAAAAGTACTTGATTTAATAATGGGAGACCGCAGATTAAAATTAGAGATAGCCGAGATTATAGGCATCTCTTATGAACGAACTCAAAACATCATTGTCAACGAGTTGGGTTTCCACAAGGTGTCTGCGAGGTGGGTTCCATGACTGCTTTCAGTTGAACAAAAGGACGCGATTGACTATTTCACGCGACTGTTTGGAGTTATTTGAAGCCGATGCAGATGATTTTTAGAATCGTTTTGTTACTATGGACGAAACATGGGTTTATTACTGTACACCGGAAACAAAACAACAATCAAAACAGTGGAGAAGACCTGGTTCACCACCCCAAAAGGCTAAGTCGATTTTGTCGGCAAATAAGGTGATGGCTTCAGTATTCTGGGACTCGAAAGGTGTGATTATGATTGATTATCTTGAAAGGGGTCAGACTATAAACTCTGATTACTACTGCACCTTACTACGTCGTTTACGAGAGGAAATAAAAGAAAACGTCGAGGAATGCTCAGAAGAAAAGTCCTGTTTCATCAAGATAACGCCCGTGTTCACGTCAGTACAGTCAATGGCTGAAATTCACAACTGTGGCTTTGAACTGTTACCGCATGCGCCGTATTCACCTGATCTGGCACCATCAGACTTCTTTCTGTTCCCTAACCTAAAAGCACTTGGGAGGTCAAAGATTTTCGACAAACGACGAGGTCAAAGCAGCTGTAGACGCATATTTTGACTCTAAGGAAGAATCATTTTTTCAACGGTCTAAATGCTTGGAAGGGAGGTGGCAAAAGTGTATTGAACTTGATGGTGATTATGTAGAAAAATAAAAATATTACTGATTTAGTATGTGTTTATTTTCTGGTTAGGCCGAGTACTTTTCAATCCACCCTCGTATGCGAAGATGTCGTCCAATATTGGTCCACCAGGATACACCACCTATGGCGGAAATATATTTCATACATAATTTCATCGAAATGCCTTAAAAATAAAATAAAAATTGTGGCAATATCACTTACACAGGTTGTTTTATTTAATTTCAAAGTTCGAGCGCTTTTAATGAAAAACTCCTGTATTTTACCTTATTTTACATTCTTCTTCACCACGACCACAAATGAACGAAATCCATCGGTTGTTTGTTGTTATAATATTGTACGTTGACTATGCCAACTGAGAGGCAGTAAATAGTGTGACTAGCATACGCACATTAAAAAAAACACGACCCATTTATTTAGTGTAATATTTGCGAAAATTTTCTATTTGGATAATGTTAAAAAATTCTGACTGAGTGTAAAAAAAGTATGAAAACCTAAATGACCAATTAGTTTAAAAGAACGCGTGTTTGAAGTAGATTTTAAAATGTTATAATTCACCATTGGTGCTATTATAAGTAGAGAATTAATGCTATCAACGTGCAAAATTAGTTAATTTTACTAAATTACAAAATTTTGTCATTTAGTAAAATTATGTTATAATTAAATTATTTATTTCTCGAGATAGCACAAAAAAATTTAAATATTTAACGATGATAGGCAAGTTTCTTATAATTTCTCAGTCGCCAATCGCCATGCACTATTTCGGTATGATTTTATGTCGCAATACGTCATTACTTTTTTTATAATCACGTGCACTCTCAACGCAGTCACAAATGGCACTAAACGTATTTTTTTTAATACACGCATATTTGCCCGCAAATCTATACCGGGTGTTAGTGAAACGCTCCCGAAAACGAAGACAGACGATAGTACTAACGATACCTTTGATGATGGGTCAGAAAGAAAATCGATCCCGAGGAAAAAAAAAATCATCTTTTAACAACGTTTTATTAGCTTTATTCACGCTCCATCATGTTAGTGTAACGATGATTTCAATAAAAAAAACCATGAAAATACTTAAATATAAAACCAGCAGTGAAACTAAAAAGGAAATCTGCTGACAATAGGGTTAATATACTCGCAGACGCCGAACTCTTATCTAGCTCGGTACGAAACAATGCATTAGGTATTACTACTCACTCTACCCTTCCCTTTCACACACGCGCTGCCGCCGCCCGGCCGACTCGTGTCGCCTCGCGCTGTGGAATTTACACATGTCAGCGTTGCCAACATGTGGGGAATTCCCCAAATTGCGGGGAATTTAAAGTTGGTGGGGAATTTTATGGGGATTGGTATATTATGCGGGGAAAATGCGGGGATTTTGAAAATCGATAGCCAGGCCAAGTCAGAACCTTTTTTCAAGAAATCTAAATACTTATCTTAAGATTTTGTTAGGATACTTATGAATATCGAATGACTCCCTTTTTTTAATTATCTTCATTGCACCAAATTCAATATTCGGATTTATTTCGGCAACTTTTGTGTATCATTTAATGCTTTTCATTTCTTTATTTTTAATTTTAAAGAAAAAATGTTAGTTAAAAATAAATCTTATAAAATTAGTTGAAAATTGTTTCATTTCTTAAATAAAATTGAGGGAATTTGTTTTGTCCTTAAATTGGGGAATTTGACATGAATTTTCGGGGAATTTGACAAATTGGTGTTGGCAACGCTGTCATAAAAGAATTATTTTTTAGATTAATTCTGATAGATTAATTAACTGTCGATCATAATTGCAATTGATTTTAACTATTAAATTATTCAGTACCATTTGATTTCTATTTTCTTGTACAAAATCAAAGACAACGATGAAATAGTGTGTATATTAAATTGAAACTAATTTTACGGATTATATCGCGTTTAATTTTAACTTTTAATTCACGACGTTACGGGTGCTTTACAGAACCCATGGTCACGGGGGACTGAGGTGTTTAACGTCCCGATGTCATAGTTAGCCCGGCTACCTTCAGTTTTTGAATATTAATTTTGGTTCGATCTACGCAGAATGAGCTTACTGTATCTTGAAGTCTAACAGTGATATACTTGGGTTTGGATTTAATTTTATTAACTATAGGATCCCAAGCAGATGGCAGCACTCATCCATCTTCTCTATTGTTTTTAATTTCAACAGCCTCGCGAATCACCCTTGGTAGGAATCGGTGTTCTTTAGCGAGGATTTGTAGTCTATCAAATCTAATGTAATGGCGGGGACGATCTTGAACATGTTCACAAACTGCAGACTTCCCGATACGTCGGTGCTTCAAGTCAGCTATATGTTCTTTTACGCGGGTTTTAAAGATCTTTTCGTTTATCCTATGTAAGAGAGACCACATTCACAATCCAGCTTGTACACTCCTGCATCTTGTAGAGGATATGACAATTGACGGATGGTAAAATTGACTAATCTTCTTCGGCGGCTTCAAGTATGTTTTAATGGAAGCTCGCTTCAAGATGTAGCCAACCTTGTCTGTGACTCCTCTGACATAGGGTCCACACGCTCGACTGTGGGCTGATTCACTCGGTCACTGTGACGTAGGCGCGGAACCCGAAGCTTGTTGTCTTGCAGTACTTGCTCGACGTGCTGAAGCTCGGCGGCCAGGTAGCTAACTGTGATGGATGATGATGCGATTCACCATTTAAATACCGGTTGGTATGAGCCTTTTCCTATACACAGTGTGACCAATAGTGTTATCAGGATTTCGGATGACTAAAACATCTAGGAAAGCTAAAGAATTGTTTGCCTCTAACTCCATTGTGAATTGTATTTTAGAGTTTATGGAATTAAGGTGGTTTAAAATACAGTTACTTTGTCAGATCGTAAAATTGTGAAAGTATCGTCTACGTACCGATTGTAGAATCTTGGATTTACAGGAGCAGTAAGAAAGGCTTTCTCCTCAAAGTCCTCCATAAATATGTCGGCGACTACGGGAGATACAAGTGAGTACATCGCCACACCGTCTACTTGCTTGTAGAACTCTTTCTTCCACAATAGATAGCCAGATGTGAGGCAGTGTTTGAGTAATACTGCATATTCTGTAGGCATGTTGTTATCTTCTAGCTTCCTAGTTACAAGTGAGATGCAGTCTTCAATAGGTAAGCATGTGATAATTGACTGAACATCAAAACTGACCATAGTTTCATTGTCAGCGAGATGTAGGTCTTTTATCTCACTAACAAAATGGTATGAATCCTTTGTGTGTGCTCTGGTATGTCCTCTCAGTGGTGACAGTATTTTGCCAAGTGTGGAGCCAACTTATAAGTTGGTGAATCGATCTGGCTCACTATGGGACGTAGTGGAGCGTTTGGTTTGTGTATTTTCATTGTACATACAACCTCGGTGGTTTGGTCTATAATCTGTCAAAACAAACACTGGACGAACCTACAATACATAACTGAATACATACCTACACGATGGATAAAAAAGCATGACTCTATCCTTGTTAACATTTCATTTAAGTAATTTTTTCATTAGCGGGGAATCGAACCAGGTATTTGGTTTATTTAACCTGTGAATTCGAATTAAAGTGGCTAGGTGGAGACAAGCACAGTGGCAAAATAGTAGGTTAAGTAGATAAGTTAGATATTTAGACAAGTGTTGTAAATTATTAGGTATTGTGGTACGATCGCTAGCTGCGGGTCGTGCAAATTTGGCGTCCGTGCGTATATAGTCAGCTGATTGTAATTCCACTGCTGGTTTTATGTTTAAGTATTTTCATGATTTTTTTTTATGAAATTATCGTTTCATTTAGCTGTACTAACATGATGGAGCGTGAATAAAGCTAATAAAACGTTGTGAAAAGATGATTTTTTTTCCTCGGGATCGATTTTCTTTCTGACCCATCATCAAAGGTATCGTTAGTACTATCGTCTGTCTTCGTTTTCGGGAGCGTTTCACAAACATCCTGTATAGACGTTATGATCTAAGGTTGCATACATACATCATTACTGTTTTGTTTGTATTTATACAAAATTATAGTTATATGTATAACACATTTAGCTTACGGCCAGGTAGCCAATGCCAAAATGTGTGAAAAATAGTAAGAATTATACAATATTAAAAACAAGAATTTCGAAATAAAAATAAAGAAATGTAGATATACAATTTAAGTTTTGTTATAAATCTAAACACTCACCACGCGCAGCACAGCAGCATTATACCGCTATTTTACGGTAGTATTCTGCGAGTGAGGTCTCCACCACAGCAGCTGCAGGGAAACACCTGCAACGTCTACAACGTATAAGTTGGCAGTAACAGAAGATGATGGTACATACCTTGGTCGTACCAAGCGCCGACGACACTCTCCAGGTACAAGTAGGAAGTGAAGAAGCACACCACACCGTCCGGTACACACGCCGATATCTAAACCGGATAGAACATAATATAACAACAAGCAGGACTAGGAAAGAAGACAAATAAGATAAAAACTAAAGTTAGTAAAAGCAAAAACCGCTTTCTAAGATCTAAAAAGAACAAAATAACTTCTAAATCGGGGTTTTTATTAGTCCCGACTTCAAAACTATTAATTTATATGGACATTATTTTATTCTTTTTAGTTTTTTGACCTTTTTTTAAGTTTAATTATTTAATCCTTTTCAGTGGACTAAGCAATATCACAAGATCAATGTAACAACTAAAATATCATTTAAATAGTTACATTAAAAAAATATCCCCTATTTTTCCAACTTAAGGGGGGATTTTTTTTGTTTTTTTTTAGCGAGTATACCCCCAAGGTGTAGCCTATTAGATTTAAATTAAAAAACGGATCATTAAAATTGGTTTACAATTGGGGAAGATATCGCTTAACCTAAATACAAAAAATACAGTCGAATTGATATTTGAAAACCTTCTTTTTTGGAGTCGGTTGAAAGTTTGTTTTATACGTGGAGTCATGCTGGAGCTATATTAATAGTATAGTTGTAGCACGAATGGGTCGGCTCGACCGGAGAAGGACCACGCTGTCACAGAATACCAGCGTAAAATAGCAGCTTAATGTTGCTGTGTTTCGTATGGTGAGTGTAGAGAACTGGAGACCCTATTTACTAGAAAAGAGGCATTCATTATAGTCCTCACGGGTGACAAAGCATGTGCATTTTGATTCGTCATCGAGGATCAAAATGCACATGATGAGATGTCTATGGGCCACAGCAACCACTTACTATCAGGTGGACTGTGTACTCGTTTGTCACCCTTATTCTATAAAAAAAAAAGCAGAATAGACGAAATGTCTGTATAGTTCTGACTAGACAGGGAGTACTATTTAGCAGTAATCAATATCAAAACACGTACCTCGACTAGGAGCTGCCCGTAGTTCCTTATTACAGCGACATCCTCCCTCGTCTCGTATTTGGACGAAATAGCCACTTGATCACTGCCTTTCGACACTATCTAAAAAAAGGATGATACCATCACTGTTAATCGAAATTATATAAAATTTGAAAACTCAAATACTAACCATTGGCAAGAGGCAAGGTCGGGCGAGGGTCATGGTGAAGGAGCTCATGACGACCGGGTTGAAGTCCAGAATCTTAGGGTACATGTCCAAAGGCGATAGTGTTCCTGAAATTAATTTTAAAATGTCTTCAATCAGCTTGTTAGCAGTCCACTACTGGTACGTGGGCCTTTGCAGGGCTCCAGTCATACTTCCTGCTGCGTTGTTAATTTACTTACAAGATCGCTTGTCAAGGTAAGGTAAGTAATTAATATAGACTACATACAAGAATAACCGCTGTGTAGGGGGCGGTGTAAGAGAATCAACTATTTTATAATAGAGTAGGTATCGTAAGAGATAGCATCAGCATATTCCTGATAACAACTCAAAATAATAATAATAAACTACGGTTGCCAACCCGCCTGCCAACCGTGGCAACTATGTATGTAAATTTCTTACCTTTGAGGTAATCTACGGAGGAGGCCTATGTTCATGAGAGAATTATTCATTCATTCATTCATAACAGCTCTTCACAATTCCACTGCTGAACATGGGTCATACCCAAGGTATGCCACAAAGCACTTTTAAATATATTCTGTAGTATTTATTTATTACAGTCTACTTTATTTAATACAGTCTGATAGGCTGTAATAAATGAATGAATAAATGAAAAGGAATAGAAATGGGCCCAGAATTAAGCCTTGAGGAAACCCTATTGATGCAGGCGACTGGACGAATTTTTACCATTGATAATTTAGATACGAAATAATAAGTTTAAGCGCAATGTATTAACACCATAACGTTGTTGTTTTCAGATTAATACACCATGGTGAACACAGATGATAGTACTAAGGATACCTATGATGATGGGTCACAAAGAAATTGATCCCGAGGAAAAAAATCATCTTTTCACAACGTTTTATTAACTTTATTCACGCTCCATCATGTTATTACAGTTATTTGAAACGATATTTCACACAAAAAATCATGAAAATACTGAAAAATAAAACCAGCAGTGAAACTTTAAAAGAAAATCAGCTGACAATAGGGTCAATATCTCGCGGGCGCCGAACTCTTTCCTAGATCGGTACGAAACAATGCATTAGGTTATACTACTTACTTACTCTACCCTTCCCTTTCACACACACGCTGCTTCGTGTCGCCTCGCGCTGTGGAATTTACATGCTTCAAGGACATTACAATAATTTTAGTTTTTAGACAGTGCCATGTTGACTATCACGAGCGATAGTTGAATTGTTTTGTTTATTAAATTATTATCGTTATTACTTGTTATTTATTAATTAATGATGTTGTTCTTGTTGTTACGTTTTGTGTTTTTGTTTGGTTTTAATAATGTCTAACGCGTAGGTACGTTTATAGTGCTCGTGAATACGGCAACATGTTAATGTGCCTTGAAGAATCTCATAAGGTCACGGAGGATCGGTAAGCTGTTTCATACCTAATTTTTTAAATAACTTAGTACTGAACTGATCTGAATAGGTACATAACTGAATACTAACTTATTCTGGACTATAATTTTTTATAGTATAGGGTGACAAACGAGCACACAGTCCACCTGATGGTAAGTGGTTGCTGTGACCCATAGACATCTACATCTATCCTCAATAAAGACTCAAAATGCAGATGCGTTGTCACCCGTGAGGACTAAGATGGAATGCCTCTTTCCAGTAAAAGGGTCTCCGGTTCTTTACACTCACCATACGAAACACAGCAGTGTTAAGCTGCTATTTTACGGTGGTATTCTGTGAGAGCGTGGTCCTTCCCGGTCGAGCCGACCCATTCGTGCTACAACTATACTACTAATATAGCTGCAGCATGGCTTTACCACGTAATCAGAATAATAAAATACCTACACAATGGATAACAAAACATGACTCTAACCTTGTAAACATTTTATTTAAGTATTTTTTTCATTAGCGGGAATCGAACCAGTTATTTGGTTTATTTAACCTGTGAATTCGAATTAAAGTGGCTACGTGGAGACAAGCACAGTGGCAAATTAGTAGGTTAAGTAGATAAGTTAGGTATTTAGACAAGTGTTGTAAATTATTAGGTATTGTGGTAGTACCATCGCTAGCTGCGGGCCGCGCGAATTCGGCGTTCGCGCGTACATTGACCCCTAGTCAGCTGATTGTAATTCAGTAATTCCACTGCTGGTTTTATTTTTCAGTATTTTCATGATTTTTTTGTGAAAGATCGTTTCAAATAACTGTAATAACATGATGGAGCGTGAAAAAGTTAATAAAACGTTGTGAAAAGATGATTTTTTTTCCTCGATCGAATTTTTGTGACCCATCATCATAGGTATCCTTAGTACTATCATCTGTCTTCGTTTTCGGAGCGTTTCAAAATACCCTGTATACGAGGGCGACACTGAAAGTTTTTAGAACTGGCCACTTGTAAACGATATAATAAAAAATAAGTTCAAATTTTGAAAATGGAACTCTTTGCCAATATTATTGTGTAAGTATTTTATTAATATGTCATTTGTTTGATTTGGCGGCAAATTAAAATTGTGTGTGTAACGTCAGCATGAATTTAACGCGAGAAAATTTTCGTACAATGATTTTTTATGACTTTCGATATCATTTAAGTCAACAAGAAAGTTATGATAGACTTCGATTGGCCTTTCACGATGAAGCCCCATCTCGTGCCACTGTTTACAACTGGTTTAATGAGTTTAAACGTGGTCGCACTAATCTCACCGATGATCTGCGTGAGGGACGGCCTTCTACGGCGACGACTGAAGATAACATCAGTGTTGTGCGGCGTATGATAGAGACTGACAAAAGAGTGACTTATCAGCAGATTCGGACAAGCTTAGGCATCGGTATGAGTCAAGTGCACAAAATCCTCCATGAACATTTAGCGGTCAGGAAGCTTTGTGCCCGGTGGATACCTCATAATTTGACAGAAGCCCAAAAACTCCGTCGTGTTGATTGGTGTCGTGAAATGGTTCAAAGATTTAACGGAGGTGACTCAAATGCTGTGTTCGACATACTTACGGGTGACGAAAGCTGGATTTATTGTTATGATCCTGAAACTAAGAGACAATCTGCTGTCTGGGTGTTTCCTTCCGAGGAGTTGCCAACCTAAAGTGAAGACAGGTCGAAGAGTGTCAAAAAAGATGGTGGCCTCGTTCTTCGGAAGGACAGGTAATTACGCAACAATTGTTTTAGACGATCGAAAAACAGTTACTGCAGAGTGGTACACTAACAATTGTTTGCCACTTGCCTTGGAAAAAGTTCGGGAGAAACGACCTCGCAGTAGGATCCTCCTTCGCCACGACAACGCCTCGTCGCACACCGCCAAGCAAACAATCGACAACTTGGCGACGTCTGACGTGGAATTACGAGTCACCCACCCTATAGCCCTGACCTCGCACCTTGTGATTTTTATTTATTTCCGAAAATAAAAGAAAACTTCGAGGAAAACTTTTATGGACGCCGAGGAAGCAGTGGCTGCGTTTCAAAATGCCGTCGAAGAGACCCCGAGGACGAGTGGGCAGTGTTTTTCTCAGTGGTTCCATCGGATGCAGCGATGTATTGATGTAAATGGACACTATTTTAAAAGATATAATAAAACTAATAACTTGGTAGTTTGTTCAGTTTTTGATTTTCTAAGAATTTTCAGTGTCACCCTCGTATAACTTGTATTATGCATTGACAATTTTTAAATTTTGACAACGTAAACATGAGTGTTTTTATCATTTCACCATGCGGTGGCGTTACTAAAACGATATAATGAAGTCACTAGCGTTTGAATTTACATTTTAGAAAAGCTTTTTAAAAATCAATTGTTATTTTTTTAATTTTCCTTAATAATTAATAGTAAACTTACAAAAAAAAATTAAAATATGCAAGTTCTCTATTAGCGGTCTAGAAATATACATACAAGTCTATGATTTGTATAGATTTCGTATTCATCAAATGCCAACTAAGTCCTAATTAAGCAGTAAGTTAGACGTGTGGGTAGAGCTACGTTGCAGCTATATTATGGTTGTAGCACGAATGGGTCGATCATTTTACTGGAAACGAGGCTTTCATCTTAAGCCGCGTATCGATTATGCGCTCCAAGAGATTGAACATTGGCGCGCGCTCCAGCCGCGCGAAATGGATACCACTTTATAACGCGTGCCAAACTGTTCGTTGGAACGCTCAAACGTGGAGCGAGCTGGTCCATCTGGTGTCGGTTTTTTACTGCGCATCAAAGTAGTTAAGATTTGGCTCGCGCGCCTGTTGGGACGGTTATTTTCATTATTCTTGTGTTCGTTGCATTCCGAGCTATGGATAACCAAAGTTGCCGTAAATTGATAAAATTATACCGGGTGTTTGTGAAACGCTCCGAAAACGAAGACAGATGATAGTACTAAGGATACCTATGATGATGGGTCACAAAGAAATTCGATACCGAATAATCATGAAAATACTTAAACATAAAACTAGCAGTGAAACTTAAAAAAGAAAATCAGCTGACAATAGGGTCAATATCCTCGCGGGCGCCGAACTTTTATCTAGATCGGTACGAAACAATGCATTAGGTATACTACTCACTTTACCCTTCCTTTCACACACACGCTGCCTCGTGTCGCCTCACGCTGTGGAATTTACGCATGCTTCAAGGACGTTAGAACGTGCGCATTTGTTTTGGCGGGATTGATTAATAATTTTAGTTTTTGAGACAGTTCTGTGTTGACTATCACGAGCGATAGTTCAATTGTTTTGTTTATTAAATTATTGTCGTTATTACTTGTTACTTATTAATTAATGATATTGTTCTTGTTGTTACGTTTTGTGTTTTTGTTTTTTCAATAATGCCTAACGCGTAGGTACGTTTATAGTGTTCGTGAATACGGCAATATGTTTATGTGCCTTGGAGAATCTCATAAGGCCACGGAGGATCGGTAAGCTGTTTCATACCTAACTTTAAATAACTTAGTACTGAATACATCAGAATAATAAACATACCTACAATGGATAAAAAGCATGACTCTATCCTTGTTAACATTTTATTTAAGTATTTTTTCATTAGCGGGGAATCGAAACAGTTATTTGGTTTATTAAACCTAATTTTTTAAATAACTTAGTACTGAACTGATCTGAATAGGTACATAACTGAATACATCAGAATAATAAACATACCTACACAATGGATAAAAAGCATGACTCTAATCTAAGTATTTTTTCATTAGCGGGGAATCGAAACAGTTATTTGGTTTATTTAACCTGTGAATTGAATTAAAGTGGATACGTGGAGACAAGCGCAGTGGCAAAATAGTAGGTTAAGTAGATAAGTTAGGTATTTAGACAAGTGTTGTAAATTATTAGGTATTGTGGTACCATCGCTGGTTGCCGGCCGCGCGAATTCGGCGTTCGCGCGTACATTGACCCCTAGTCAGCTGATTGTAATTCAGTAATTCCACTGCTGGTTTTATGTTTAAGTATTTCATGATTTTTTACTGAAATTAACGTTTTATTTAACTATACTAACACGATGGAGCGTAAATAAAGCTAATAAAACATTGTGAAAAGATGATTTTTTCATCAGGATCTATTTTATATTTCACCCATCATCAAAGATATAGTTAGTACTGTCGTCTGTCTTCGTTTTCGGGAGCGTTTCAAAAATACCCTGTATGGTTCAAAAGAACACAAGTCGTTTTTATCATAAAAGCGCTCAGAAGATGCATGGAACTATAAAAGCGACAGCTACTCGTACGACCGACATCCATGTTGAACGGTCAAACACTGGAACAGCTGCCGCGCGCGCCAGGCGCGCTTAGTTGATACACTTCGAACATTTGGAGCACATTCCACGCACAGGTCGGCGCGTGCCATGAGCGCGTAATCGATACGCGGCTTTAGTCTTCAGGGTGACAACGCATCTGCATTTTATTTTAATCGAGGATAAATGTAGATGGTCTATGGTTCACTGCATCTACATAATATAAGGTGGACTGTGTACTCGTTTGCCAGCCTTTTCTATATAAAAAACATGTGTGCAGTTTGCACGCGGTAGAAGTGGAACCTTCAGAAAATGAAACTTCGAGAGAATAAGACGAATATTGAATGGGTTATGTAATTAAATATATTTTTATAAGATTAGGGTGACAAGCGAGCACACAGTCCATCTGATGGTAAGTGGTTGCTGTGGTCCATGAACATCTACATCTATCCTCGTTTGCGAATAAAATGCAGATGCGTTGTCAGCCGTGAGGACTAAGATGGAATGCCTCTTTTCAGTAAAAGGGTTCTCCGGTTCTCTACACTCACCAAACCAAACACAGCAGCATTAAGCTGCTATTTTACGCTGGTATTCTGTGAGGCGCGGTTTTCCCCAGTCGAGTCGATCCATTCGTGCTACAACTATACTATTAATATAGCTGTAGCATGGTTCTACCACGTATAAATTTATAATAAACACTGTTTAATGTATTCTATCTCATTCTCGCAGGCTAAATCCCATAGATATATATGTTTGTCTCTTTTTAGTGTCGCTTTACGTTCATAGAGTTTCAAATCACAACTATTTTAAAGAAGTTATCGCTTCAAAAAAAAAAGGTGAAGTAGTTACTGACGAGAAGTGCAGTATGGGGTTGGAGACGGTGGGCGTCTTGTCGTCGAAGGGCTCGACGATGATGACGAAGCCCTTGGTGTAGGTGGCGACGAGCGTGGCGAGGTGCGTGACGAGTGTGAGCGGCGCGAAGCCGGTGGGGTCGGGCACCTGCAGCGTGCGCAGCAGCGCCGCCAGCCGCGACGCGCAGAACCGCAGCGGCTTGCGCTCGATGCACACGCGCGCCGACAGGTCCTTCAGGAACCCTGCCGACAACGTCTACACTACACCACCTCCTTTAGGAACCCTGCCAAGGAACTAACTACAGCAGCTCCTTCAGGAAGCTGCCAAGGATATTAGAGACTACAACAGATCCTTTAGGAACCCTGCCAAGGAACTAACTACAGCAGCTCCTTCAGGAAGCCTGCCAAGGATATTAGAGACTACAACAGATCCTTTAGGAACCCTACCAAGGACCAAACTACAGCATGTCCTTTACGAAACTTGTCAAAGACATTACAAAATACAGCAGGTCCTTTAGGAAGCCTGCCCAAGAAATCATCATTACTAACTACAACCAACCCGCGGTAATCCAAAAACTCTGTAATCCGACATGCCAAATATATCTATATACATTTACGTCCAATTGAATAAGTCTCATTATTTTTTTATTTATTTATTTATTTACCATATTAAAAGCATTACAAAAAACTATCCTAAAAGTCGCATACAGAAAACCACTAAGGTTTGTGATGACGCGACCTGAGTCGACGTTATATTAAAGTATAATTAATTTAGTTTGTAAAAGAAAACATTACAGCCTAATTAGGACCTGAGCAAACGCATATACGCTGTTTTAAGTAGTAACATTTTCTTTTTTATGAATTACCCAAAAGTACATTTTAAGTTTTTTTAATGTTTTTATATTTAAGTTATCATGGAATTCTGGGGTAGGTTGTTTATAAGTCGTGGAACAATGTAACTGGCGTTTGAATTACATTTTAGAAAAACTATTTTAATTGTTTAATTTATGTCTTTTTCTTAATAATTTTTAGTAAACTTACAAAAAAAAATTAAAAATATGAAACTTCTCTATTAGCGGTCTAGAACTACATACAAGTCTTTGATTTGTATAGATTTCGTATTCATCAAATGCCAACTAAGTTCTAATGAAGCAGTAAGTTAGACGTGTGGGACTGTAGGTAGAGCTACGTTGCAGCTATATTATGGTTGTAGCACGAATGGGTCGATCATTTTACTGGAAACGAGGCTTCCATCTTAGTCTTCAGGGGTGACAACGCATCTGCATTTTGATTTTTTATCGAGGATAAATGTAGATGTCTATGGTTCACTGCATCCACATAACATAAGGTGACTCGTTTGCCACCCTTATTCTATATAAAAAAAACCTGTGTGCAGTTCACACGCGGTAGAAGTGAAACCTTCAGAAAACTAAACTTCGAGAGAATGAGACGAATACTGAATGGGTTATGTAATTATTTTTTTTTTTAAGATTAGGGTGACAAGCGAGCACACAGTCCATCTGATGGTAAGTGGTTGCTGTGGCCCATAGACATCTACATCTATCCTCGGTTACGAATTTAAATACAGATGCGTTGTCACCCGTGAGGACTAAGATGGAATGCCTCTCTTTCAGTAAAAAGGGTCTCCGGTTCTCTACACTCACCAACCAAACACAGCAGCATTAAGCTGCTATTTTACGCTGGTATTCTGTGAGAGCGTGGTCCTTCCCGGTCGAGCCGATCCATTCGTGCTACAACTATACTATTAATATAGCTGTAGCATGGCTCTACCACGTATAAATTTATAATAAACACTGTTTAATATATTCTATCTCGTTGTCGCAGGCTAAATCCCATAGATATATATGTTTGTCTCTTTTTAGTGTCGCTTTACGTTCATAGAGTTTCAAATCACAACTATTTTAAAGAAGTTATCGCTTCAAAAAAAAAAGGTGAAGTAGTTACTGACGAGAAGTGCAGTATGGGGTTGGAGACGGTGGGCGTCTTGTCGTCGAAGGGCTCGACGATGATGACGAAGCCCTTGGTGTAGGTGGCGACGAGCGTGGCGAGGTGCGTGACGAGTGTGAGCGGCGCGAAGCCGGTGGGGTCGGGCACCTGCAGCGTGCGCAGCAGCGCCGCCAGCCGCGACGCGCAGAACCGCAGCGGCTTGCGCTCGATGCACACGCGCGCCGACAGGTCCTTCAGGAACCCTGCCGGCAACGTTCCACACTACACCACCTCCTTTACGAATCCTGCCAAGGAACAAACTACCGCAGGTCCTTCAGGAACCCTGCCAAGGATATTAGACACTACAACAATTCCTTTAGGAACCCTACCTAGGGCCAAACTACAGCAGGTCCTTCAGGAAGCCTGCAAGGATATTAGAGACTACAACAGATCCTTTAGGAACCCTACCAAGGACCAAACTACAGCATGTCCTTTACGAAACTTGTCAAAGACATTACAAAATACAGCAGGTCCTTTAGGAAGCCTGCCCAAGAAATCATCATTACTAACTACAACCAACCCGCGGTAATCCAAAAACTCTGTAATCCGACATGCCAAATATATCTATATACATTTACGTCCAATTGAAATAAGTCTCATAGCTACATCTGTATTGACTTATATTTACATACTACACTTACCGTTACGAACTATCAAAGCTACACTGCTGAACATAGGCCTCCTCATAGATTGCCTCGTAGGAAAGACATATTTGCCATCATTGCCACGCTTGCCAAGTGGGTGGGTAACTGCAGTTTTTTTATATGATATTAGAAAGACGCCGCTGCCCATCTCCTGGTATGTTTCTCTCTGTCGCCTCTTACGACACGAAACGATATGGGGTAGTTGATATTCTTACACTATTACTACACAGTCGATTGTACTACATTTATTTTTTACTCTTTTATAACTGCTATGGCCATCGCATTAGCGACGTTAATTCTTTAATAAAACCTGTATTACGACTGTATTGTTATGTTTTCTACCGACTTCAAAAAGGAGGAGGTACTCAATTCGATTGTATGTTTTTTTATGTGTGTTACCTCATAACTTTTTCTGGGTGAACCGATTTCGATGATTCTTTTTTTATTTGAAAGCTGGTGCTTCTCATGTGGTCCCATATAAATTTTGAGCAAGGTCTGGTCAATAGTTTTCGAGTTATTCTTAATAATTTATATTGAAGTCAGTTGTACAAAATATTTAATTTTCAATTATATTCACGAAGTCTCATATTATCGTATCAATAGTACTATGATTTTATCTCACCATTTTTATAATTTGCCGATTTACAAGGTATTCCTTTTCAAAAAATTCCGAACTATACGAGGTTTGAGGCAGTACTAATATAGTATACTATAGCCCAACAAATGGAATGATCCGACACCGCCTTGCAAAACATTTATCGGATTACCGCTGGTCGACTATACATGATTATTGTTGCGATGTTGTCAACGCTTCCTTATAATAGCTCGTACTACCAAAGCATAAAGCGAATATTACACTGGCTACTATTATTACACCGACTGACTATTTTTAACGGGAGGAAAAATTAGGTGTAATCAATGATTTCAAAGGAAGGATACCCCCATCTAAACATTTTACTTATACCTTCTTCATACAAGCAAAAGTAGCACCATCTGTCATAACACATAAGAACTACATGAGTGGCGCGTTGCATTGGTCGAAGACGTAACCAGGATGGATTTCAAGTATAATAATTATTCATAGGGTGTAGTATGTAGTATCGTAATAAATAAAATAAATAATAAATAAAAATAAAAATACATTTATTTCTCAATAATACTTTTTCATTAATTAGTGGTGAAACAACCCCAGATAGTAATTTAGTTCCTCATGTTGTTTCACTCTTGCCTTGGTGCTTAACCTTTATACTGTAATATGCCACTATACCACGCGAAAATACCATAATTTTATCTTCAGGTCGACCGATTTGTATTATTGGTGGTCCTTTTACTTTTTAATATTTATCCTACAATATCGAGAAATTCCGTATGTTCGGCAACACTAAATCAGGCAACGACGGGGTAGGCGGGAATTCTTCATGTGATGTTTTACTATCCCGGTCGTTCTGACAGAGACGATATCATGTTCATAGCAATATTTTTGAATTTGATATGAACATGATATCGTAATGCAATTTTATTTCTATTCAAAACAAAAACGCCGAAATATGAAACTTACAGATACGCTAGACGCGTGACGCAAAAACCCCGGCGCATGGGAAAAAAACATGAAACGTCAAACGTGGTATAATTTTGGAAAAATAGTAAGTATAATTTTGTTTTCGATGTACAATATTTTTGAGGGTCTGAATCCAACCCTGGTGTAAATTAAAGTCGCGTTGGATTTATTTAGTTGCGCGGTTGGTCCAGTCCTTACGCTAGTAATATATAAGTCAATGGGTGTAGTAGGTTACGTAGAAGCTATATAGCGCTGTTACTTTTCACTTTTTTTAAAGTAAAAATAATTTTGAAAAAAAAAATCACAAGCGATTAAAAATAACGAAATTCAAATCATGTGCACCCTACTTTTACGCGTGGCAAGTATCAATAAATATGCAACGACCTTAACCTTGAACCGGCTGGTACATGAGGTTTGAGGTAATTTATTTCTCATAAGGATTACATCGACTTATTCACAATTTTGTAGTATTATACCGGGTGTTTGTGAAACGCTCCCGAAAACGAAGACAGATGATAGTACTAAGGATACCTATGATGATGGGTCACAAAGAAATTCGATCCCGAATAATCATGAAAATACTTAAACATAAAACCAGCAGTGAAACTTAAAGAAAATCAGCTGACAATAGGGTCAATAACCTCGCGGGCGCCGAACTCTTATCTAGATCGGTACGAAACAATGCAATAGGTATACTACTCACTCTACCCTTCCCTTTCACACACACGCTGCCTCGTGTCGCCTCGCGCTGTGGAATTTACATGCTTCAAGGACGTTACCTCCGTGCGCATTTGTTTTGGCGGATTGATTAATAATTTTAGTTTTGAGACAGTTCCATGTTGACTATCATGAGCGACAGTTCAATTGTTTTGTTTATTAAATTATTGTCGTTATTACTTGTTATTTATTACTTAATGATATTGTTCTTGTTGTTACGTTTTGTGTTTTTGTTTTGTTTTAATAATGCCTTCGCGTACATTGTCCCTAGTCAGCTGATTGTAATTCAGTAATTCAACTGCTGGTTTTATGTTTAAGTATTTTCATGATTTTTAATGAAATTAACGTTTTATTTAACTATACTAACACGATTGAGCGTGAATAAAGCTAATAAAACGTTGTAAAAGATGAATTTTTTTCATCAGGATCGATTTTATATTTCACCCATCATCAAAGATATAGTTAGTACTGTCGTCTGTCTTCGTTTTCAGGAAAATCAAAAATACCCTGTATATTGATAGATCGATTTGATAAAATAACAATGAAGAAAACAATAAATTAATAAAATCTATGTAAAAGGCTTCCATTTCGTTCACCTATTACACCTTTTTTTTTTAATAGGAGAGGGGCTAACAACGCCTTTTAAAAGGAGTAGGCTCTTTTCTTGAAGGTCCCTAAGTCGTATCGGTCCGGAAAATCGCTGGTGGTAAACTAGTTGGTAAACTAGTAACTGGAAGTTGTGCGAGGAAGAAAACATCTTCTAAATCGCACAGTGGTGGACCGCCAATCATCCGGATGGTGTGGACGGTATCGGGAGTTCTGCCACGATGTGCGTTGGTAAAATTTGGCGGCTGGAATTAATCCGAACAATTCCTTGGAGCACTTCCCTTGGTAAATGCGAAAGAAAATGCAAAGAGATGCAACATCTCTTCGCAGCGCCAATGAATCCTGCCGATCGGAAAGGACTCGGTCGTCGACGATTCGAGCCGCTCTGCGCTGGATGCGGTCAAGTGGAAGGAGCTGGCACTGGGGAGCCCCAGCCCAGAGATGGGAACAGTATTCCATGTGACGCCGAACATGCGCCTTGTAAAGTTGCAGGCGTTGTGCCGGCATGAAACACTGTCCTGCTCTACTGAGCACGCCAAGCTTTTAGAGACCAATTTGGCCTTCTCTTCCAAGTGACCACGAAACTGCACGTCACTCGATATGTCAACGCCGAGGATTCCGATACTGGCTGAGGCAACAAGGAGTGCTTGAAACAGAAACAGAAACAGAAACTTTTTATTCAATATAGATTATAGATAATACTTATTGAAAGTCACTCTTTTATTTAATTACCACTGGTTCGAAAAATTAACCTCTTTCCTGGGAAGAACCAGCAAGAAACCCAGCGGGACTTTTTTTAAAAAATAACAGCTTACAATCATGTATGTTACACAATTAACCACACAAAACAAATTAGAAATAGCTTGGCAGCGAACACGTCATTCCAGGGTTATTATCATCCATAAATTCCTTAATATTATAATAACCCTTTTATACAAACTATGTTTAATGAAGTTTTTGAATTTTGAGCAGGTCGAATTTTGTATATTTTCTGGGATGGATGGGATTTTGTTGTAAAAGCGTATACATCGCCCCAAGACTGAATTACTGACTCGGTGGAGTCGAGTAACTGGTACTACTAGCTTGTGTTTGTTCCTAGTATTTACAGAATGAATATCACTTATTTTGTATAACTACTTTTATTTTTGTGTACGTACATTACATTTTCATAAATGTATTGAGAGGCCAAAGTTAATATATTAATTTCCTTAAATTTTGTCTGAGCGACTCTTTAGGTTTTAAATCATAGATTGCTCTTATGGCCCTCTTCTGTAAAACATATATAATTTCAGTGTCAGTTGCGTGACCCCATAGCAAAATACCATACGACATTATGCTATGGAAATAGCTAAAGTAAACAAGTCTAGCTGTTTCCACACTGGTAAGATTTCTAATCTTTTTACAGCATATGCTGCAGAACTAAGTCTGCTTGCTAACTTTGATATATGGGGCTCCATTAAAGCTTCGCGTCTAGTGTTATTCCAAGAAAATGGTGGTATCGACAAGACTCAAACTGAGGAGATACGACAAAGGGGTTCTTTAGCGGTAAACGCGCAAACTTGTGTCTTCTGAGGATTAAACTGGACTTGATTTAGTTGCCCCAATCCGAGACTTTGTTCAGCAAAGACTCGACTTCAGACACAAGTTTGTTCCGGTACTCGGCGACGTTTTCCCGGTAGCATTCATTGCTGTCATCCGCATAGCAATGAATGCTACCGGTTTGCAACATATCATTGATATGCAGAAGAAACAGCGTTGGTGATAGCACGCAGCCTTGTGGAACACCAGCGTTAATAGGCTTGTAGTCGGAGCATGCACCGTCTACAACGACCTTGATGCTCCGATCTGCAAGAAAGCTGGTGATCCAATTGCACAATTTCTCGGGAAGCCCATAGGAAGGAAGCTTCGAAAGAAGCGCTTTGTGCAAGACCCGATCGAAAGCCATCGCAATGTCAAACTAACGGCCAATGCCTCCCTTGACTCTACTGCCTCCGCCCATGAGTCAGGTAGACCAGAAGATCACCAGCTGATCGACCCCGACGAAAACCGTATTGGCGGTCACTAATCAGCTGGTGATCCTCAAGGTACCGCATGAGCTGGCAGTTTATAACAGACTCCATTATTTTGGAGAACAAGGGGGTGATGGCGATAGGCCTGTAGTTGGACGGGTCTGAGCGGTCGCCTTTTTTAGGGATCGGTTGGACAAAAGCTGTCTTCCATGATTTCGGGACTACGCCTAGGGAGTAGGAGTACCGGAAAAGACGCGTTAGAACCGGTGCCAACTCCGGAGCACACGTCCTCAGCACAATTGGGGGGATTCCGTCAGGCCCACTCGACTTGTGGATGTCCAGGGAGAGGAGTGCTTTGCGAACCGAGCGCTGTGAGAACCGCACATCCGACATGGAGCACTCACACCGCGGGATGGTCGGCGGTGTGTTCCCTCCGTCATCAAGAGTCGAGTTGGACGCAAAAAGGGAGCCTAAAGGTCGGCTTTCTTTGCGGCGTGGGCCAGTGAGTCGTCCTCCCTGTGCAGAGATGGTAGTGATGGCTTACAGAAATTCCCTTGGACAGCCTTGGCGAGAGACCAGAATGCACGGGTTCCCGAAAGAAGGCGAACTAGTTTCTCGCCAATTCTGCCTATGTGCTCTGACTTTGCCTTGGCAATAACTCTTTTGAAGGACCTGGAGGCGAAGTTATACTTTTTTTAAGCATGCTGGTGTTTACATCCCGAGCCGCCGAAGCCTCAGCCCAGGCCTGATAGCACTCCTGCTTACTGCGTAATGCAGTCTTACAGGAGCGACCAAACCAAGGCTGAGATCTGCCTCCGATGGGTACCACAGATGATGGAATAAATAGTTCCATTCCCTGTAGCACCACATCAGTGACAGAGTCAGCAACAGCGCTGGGATCATCCGGCGAGAAGCAAACCCGCCCCATGGGTAGGATGCAAAGAAAGACCCTTCCAATCCGCCGACCTGCAACACGACCCAAACACGGCGGCAACCTGCAGAACGCAACCGCGAGGGGAGCGTGAGTGGCACCACACCGGATCAGACAATGGTCCGAAGAGCCGAGAGGGGCATCGACGGAAACCTGATATCCGTCCGGATGAGAGGTCAGCAGAAGGTCCAACAGGGAAGGTGTATGATCCTTCACATCTGGAATCTGCGTAGGCGAAGTAACCAGTTGTGTCAGACCATATGCCAAAGTAAAGTCATAAACAGATCTCCCCGCATGATCGGTTAAACGTGAACCGAGCCATTCGACGTGGTGGGCGTTAAAATCGCCAAGGATCACGATCTCTGCGGATGGGACCTGTTGTAGCAAGGAATCTGTAGCCATTTGGACGTGGTCGATGAGTCGGTCTGTTTCGGCATTACCGCTATGGGACCTATAGAGGCACCCGTAGACGCGCGGATGGTCGTCGCTGTCTACGCGTAGCCAAAGGATGGACAGGTCCGAACCTTCAAGACTGCCGAGGCGTCGAGAACAGATGTCCTCTCTGACGTATACGCAAACTCTAGCCCGAGGCACAAAGGAGTGTTCCAATTTGTACCCCGGGTAGGAGAGATACGAAGTATCAGCCGGAGAGGACACCTGCGTCTCGTTCAGAAAGAGCAAGGCCGGCTTCGCCGTCTCGAGATGGTAATGGACGACGTTTAGGTTCGAGTGAAGTCCCTATATATATATATATATATATATATATATATATATATATATATAGCGTGGCAGAGGTCGCCTTGGTCTTCTTGCTCAGTTTGCCCCGAGCAGTTATTGTTTTGAGCGGAATTTTGCCCTCCCAGAATACGCGATAAAAATCAGCCGATATAGCCCTGATACCCTCAAATTTTAGAATTTTAGACGAGTACAAAGTAAATATAATATAGCTAGCGCAGTACCTCAACTAGCCCCCTTTTTAATTAATTACCTATGTTCCAGTGGAGTTTTGGCTTTGTGACTTTTTATATCGTAAAATAAATAGTTTTCCTATATTCATAAAATCATTGATTCAAATAATTAATTGATATTAACTAGTTTAAAAAGAAAATTAGATTAAATGAAAATACTTGTATAATATTCAGTCATAAAAAAATTGTTATAGGGTCTTTCTGTCAATAAATTCTCAGTAGCAGCACGGAGTAAAGAAGTTAGCGGTGCTTTCACACCGACACGGCACGGGGCCGTGTGTCTCTCCAGTCGTGTCGGATTGCCGTACACCGGCCATATATAGGACGATAATTGTTTTTATACTAAGAAAAAAGAACAATTGAGGAGCCATTGGAAAAAACTTCGTTTTATATTTACACACACACTCACACTACAGCCCTTCACAAGTCCACTGCTGAACATAGGCCTCCCCAAGGAATGCCACAAAGCACGGTCCTGACCCACCTCCATCCATCGACTTCTTGCATGTCTTACCAGGTCGTCACTCCATCTAGTGGGCGACGCCCTATACTTCGCCCGCCGGTACGAGGCTGCCACTCGAGAACCTTTTTTCCCCATCGGTTGTCGGTTTACCGAGCTATATGGCCGGCTCATTGCCACTTCAGCTTACTAACTCGTTGGGCTATGTCGGTCACTCTGGTTCTATTGCGGATATCCTCATTTCTAAGGTTTTCACGCAGAGAAATCACGAGCATAGCCCTCTCCATAGCTCGCTGAGCGACCTTGAGCTTCCTCATACGGCCAGCAGTGAAGGACCACGTCTCAGATCCATAAATCATCACTAGCAACACGCGCTGGTTGTATAATCTCGTTTTCAGGTTTTGAGTATACCTGACGAGAAGATGTGTCGTAATTTCCCGAACGCTGCCCAGCCGAGTTGAATCCGTCAATTGACCTCTCGGTCGAAGTTTGTAAGTCGGACTATTTGTCCTAGGTACAGTCCGCGCGCGAGCTCCGAGGAATCTTAAGGAATGTTGACGTAATAAGCTAGAGTTGTGATTTAGTCGATATTACTTTATCGATAATGACACAATATCTTTAACATCCGCGCGCGTGCATTGAATTTATAATTATGAAATAATAATTGTTTGAGGATATTACCTATGTGCAATAAAATGCATGGAAAAAAAAATCAAATCGTATAATAAAATTTAATTATAATGAACTGTACTACATTCAGAACGTTAAATCGAATTATTCATTGTCGCAATCAGTCACTACTTGAAGAATTTGATGTACTATCATCGTCTCTCCTCACGTACTTCGATAATAAATGAGTCGACAGCGTTTTCCATTAAGCCATCCTTTTTCCAGTAAAGTTCCTCTAATGCTGTGACGTGTTTATCATAACCACATCAATCTTCTTCCGTTGATTGCGTGATAGCTTGTTCGGTAATCTCCTTCAGTCTCGTCAGAGAAAAATCAAAACTAATGTTATGTTCCCTCACAAGCCGTTTAACTTTTGCCCATGCCAGTTCTATTGGATTCAAGTCGCACATATAAGGTGGCAAACGCAGTACATCGTGACCATGGGCTTTTATGAGTTCGTCCATTTTAAATATTCTTTCAAGAGTTTTATTTTGTTGAATTAAATCATATAAATCAGCTTTCCTCATGCTGAGACTGGCCTGTATATTATTTTTGGTGAGCCAATCTAACATAGCTTGTTTTGTTCTGGTTTTGAGGGGCACCTGATTTTCTTGCACGCTGTGATAGGGCGCATTGTCCATCACTACAACGCTGTTGTAATAACATTTCGTTGGCCCATGATAGTCGCCAGTGACTGTGCCAGCTTTAAAAAGCAGTTTGGCTCCGTCTATAAAGCCGTTACTCGATCCTGCATGGATTAAAATCAATCTATTCGAAGAGCTCGTATCCGTCAATATTGCATTTATTTTGTCTTCGCGCCAGCATTTTTTATACGTTAAATTATTATAGATTTATGTTTCGTCTAGGAAAAATATTTGACGATCATTTAGTCTGAATTAACGTATTTTTCTTAAATAAATAGATCGAACAAAAATAATATTTGGCCTCTCAATCAAAATTCTCCTCTTGCGTGGCATTTCTGACACTTATACCCCATTTGTTTCAACAACTTTCTCAGGCTCTTTACACCCCAAGGAAAATCAATTTTCTTCCGTAAAGCTAACAAAAGTTTTTTGCAAGTTGAGACGATTTTTTTTGGTCAAATAAAACTCTTCAATGCAGCGATGAATTACTTGATGATCAAAATCATCAACATTTAAATCTTTCTTTCTCGAATAATTTTTCCCTTTTTTAGATGACGATTTCAGATGTCCTTGCAGGTCTGCAGTCTCTTTATTGATTTTACTTAACACACTTTTAGACAGACCTGTGTAATATACTGCTCGATCGAGTGCCTGGTTAACAGTAAACGTGAATTTGTTAGATCTTTTTTCATCTTCACACATCGAAAGAACGCGTTTTGCCATTTCGCGGGCTTGTCTTCTAATTATAAAGCATTTTTCTCTGCCTGTTGTCATTGCTTGTACTCGCCATTTCTGTTTCGTCGAAATTAAACAGCTATTTGCAAACACATAAAACTTTTTAGTTTAGTCCTATTTAAAGTACAAAATAACACTGCTATCGCAAACTTAAAAACAGAACTCGATAAGCGTACTCTCGCGTCGAGGTCGACACTAGTACTGGGAGCGTGCGGGGTGTGAAGCGACGGTACCTCAACCCACGATTCTTCGGAGCTCGCGCGCGGACAGTAAACACACTCGTCAACAACTTCAAGCTTAGTGCTCCCAACAACTACCGGCATATGTGTGACATGGACGTTACACATTATCTTTGTTTTGTCCATGTTCATCTTAAGACCTATCCGTTGGGAGACACTATTGAGGTCATTGAGCATAGTGCTTAGGTCCTCCAGCGATTCTGCCATAAGGACTATATCGTCGGCAAATCGAAGGTGTGTGATTTATTCGCCATTGATGTTAATACCGTATCCTTTCCAGTCCAGTAGCTTGAAAAGGTCTTCCAATGCAGCGGTGAAGATTTTCGGGGATATAACGTCACCCTGTCTTACACCTCTCTGCAGTTGGATAGGTTTCGTACTCTGGTTCTGTACTCGGATAGCCATCGTAGCCCTAGTGTATAAACACTTCAGCGTTTCGATATACCGACAGTCCACTTGGCACCGCTGAAAGGACAGCAGCACCGCCAAAATTTCGACGGAATCAAAGGCTTTCTCATAGTCCACATACGCAAGACAATTTGGCAGATTGTACTCTTCGGTCTTCTGTACAATTTGATGAAGGGTGTGTATGTGGTCTATGGTACTAAAGCCTTTTCGGAAACCGGCTTGTTCGGGAGGCTGGAAATCGTAGAGACTGCGTGCGAGACGATTCGTAATGACTCTCGAAAACAGCACGTAGACGCGTTTCAGAAGGGAAATCATGTTCTTGAAGAACAAGTCCACCGCACTTCTGCTCCACGCTTCCGGAGTAGTGCCACCATGTAGGACGAAATTAAAGAGCTTCTGAAGGACTTCAAGTACCGGTTTTCCACCCGCTTTCAGAAGCTCCGCTGTAATTCCATCCTCGCCCAGGGACTTGCCGTTTTTAAGGTGCTGGAAAGCCATTCTAATCTCGCTCAGACTGACGTCCGGAATATCATCGGAATAGTGTAGTTTTTTGTTTTTATATTTAATTTAATTTAAAAGATATGGTACGTAACTGCACACGCAAGTGAAATAAATTAAACTTTTATAATTTTATTAGTAATAAAAACTACATAAGATGAAATTTTTGAAGTTAATGTTAATATAATAGTCATAACAGAATAGAAAAAATTCAGAGTTATTTTCTCATAGTTAAAAATTTTGTCGTATCTTGCAAACGCACGCAAGTTACGTTCTAGTGACCTGTTATCCTCACCATGCTACAACGCAGACTATAACTACTTTTTCTGGTCATCGCGCTACTCAAGAACGGACACAGATTTCTGTTTTTCTTTTTTCGTTTTTTTGTCATTCATTCATACATTTTGCAGGTAGGTAGTTAGTAACATGTATATCTGTGTGGTAAAAATTAAAATTACCAACACTTTGAAACTAAAGGCAAAAATACCTGCTGGGGACTCCTGTACGACGTGCTGCACCCTCAGCCTGGTCTTGAGGTACTCTAAAAACCGCTTAAGGAAGCCGAGGAAGTGCTCTGCGTTTCTGATGTTGCCAGGTACCACCTCTGAAACAAAAATTAGTATAAACCAATTTTTTTTTAAATTGAACTAACCTAAAGCTAAAGCTCTCGAAACTGATAAGTTGTTTTATTTTTGCGTGCATTCAATCCGAAAGGAAAGATTTCCTTTAATAACTTTTCAGACCTAATTCACTGAATTATGGAAAGAAGAACATCCTGATTGATAATAACTCCTAGGAATGAGGTGATCGCTACCATGATGTTTCGAAATGTTTTCATATTTAATTGTACAACATATTATATTGTAAATTATTCATTAAAATAATAGTCCCGCTGCGCTGGTTCTTCCCAGGACAGAAGTTTCTGTACCAGTGGTAAAAGCGTAATGTATTCTTGTAATCTATATTGTATCAAATTTATAATGTAATCTATATTGCCGGATATAAAATAATAATAAACTTTATTTATAAAAAAAGAAAGAAGTCTTTCCAGTCTCATTGGACTGTGAGAGTGGGGGAATAAAGAGTGCACCTGTGCTTGCGTACTTGACGGAAATTCGGTCTGGAGAACATTATTATTATTATTGTTCTATATTGTATTCTGTTATTGTACTGACGAGCATGTATACGTAGGTATATTGATGTAAAAAAGGCGAGAGAGATGTGTCAGGATCGTGCTATAGTCTCTGCCTACCCTTGTGACAGGCGTGAGTGTTTTTGTACATATGTATATTGTATTCTGTGGAATTACCGTCTATTATGTTTAATTCAATAGCTACTGAAGCCGTAAACGATGATTTAAAATTAACTACACCCCTTTTTCAAACATTCTTGACGTATTCTAAAAGGGTGTGCCCTGACGGTGTCCTAAAAGACTAATAATGATGTGTTATGTGCACTTAAGAGATTTTAAGACTTCAATACATAATTAACCTATAGGGATTTCGATAACACTCACCGTTGAGAACTTCATCGGGCAATATGGGGTTCCCCAGTATGGTGTCTGTTTCCCTTGCAGCGGCCGCCTCGCGAAGGCCTTCCACCATTTGCTCGTATTCGGCGGTCAGCCGGGCCGCATCCTCCTCTCGAATCCTTTTACATATACATTATTATGTAGATACTAGCTAAGACATTCGGAGTTTACTTATTTAATACTAGCAACCTACCCCGGCTTGCCTGGATAAGATCTATTAACGTAGCGTTATTTAGATTTAAGATAACCAAAAACTTTTTATTTTATCAATGTTTCATTTTTTTTTGATAACATCCAAAATTTTGGATAAAATATACCTCGCTTTGCTCTTTTTCTGTTCGTGAAGTATCGTAACAATGGGGTCAGCCATTCTGACGATTAGGTTAGACAGACAAAAATACTGACAGACAAAAAATTAAAAATAGTTATTCATGACTTAGTTGCATGCAAATAACCCCCGCAGCTCAAGATAAGGCAGCCATTTCGATATTTTAGACAGACACTTCAATTTTATTGAACCATGTATGGTCATATCAGTACAGGATCAAAATTAGACTTTCAATAAATAAGTAAAAAAAGACTTCAAACAACTAAAAAGAATGAAATGCTTTCCACATAATAGCTTACCTGTTTCTGCTGCCAAACAAGCTGAGAGGCATGCCATCTTAGTCCTCAGGGTGACAACGCATATGTAGTCTTATTTGCTTAAAGTTGATTGCAACTGTATATCGGTTACAATAACTACGTACCATTAAGTGGACTAGAAGTTCATTTGTCACTTCTACTTACGTTGTAGAGGCGGACTAAGAATATCCACTACTCCATATCGTCCCGAGTGTCGTAATAGGCGACAAAGGGAAACAAACCAGGAGATGGGCAGCAGCGGGTCCTAATAACAACGAAACAAAACTGCAGTTACCAACCGCCTGCCAACCGTGGCAACTATGGCAAATATTCCTTATGAGGCATTCTATGGGAGGCCTATATTCAGTAGTGGACTGAATGGATTAATGAATAAATTAATAAATAAATGAACAAGTTCACCGGAGATCCTTTTAATGGAAACCAGGAATTCTATTTTAGTACTAAGGGTGACAATACACTTTGTTTTGATTCTTATTCGAGGATAGATGTAGATGTATATGCCACTTACCATCAGGCGGACTGTTTGCTCGTTTGTCACCTTTATTGACAGACACTGTTTTTATAGACTAAGGGCGACAAATGACCATAAAGTCCACCTAATGGTAGGAGGATGCTGTGGCCCATAGACATCTATATCTATCGTCAATTAAGAATCACAATATAGATGCGTTGTCACCCCTGAGGACTAAGATGGAATACCTCGTTTCAGTAAAAAGTTGTCACAGGTAAACTTGTTCATTTATTCATGCAATCAGACCACTACTGAACATAGGCCTTTCCCATAGATTGCCTCATAGGGAGGATTTAGTTGCCATGCTTGGCAGGCGGGTTGGCAACCTGTTTCTTATTTCGAGTTGTTATCAGGAAAATGCTGCTCCCCACCTCCCAGTTTGCTTCCTATGTGCCCATTAAGCTGTTATTTTACGCTGATATTACACTTCAAGTTTATTTATATGTAAAGACTTCGCACAGCTGACTTCTGGATCTTCACAACAGTGTCACCTACCGGGTCCAATTGTGAATCTAAACCTTTCTCGAATTAACTTAACCGCATAGCTTAGCAGTGAGTTGCAGCGCTAAGGGCCGTGGGTTCGAATCCCACGGAACAAGTATTTGTATAGCGTACAAATAATTGTTCCGGGATTTTGTTTGTCCTTGTGAAATTTACGTATTTAAACTGCCCCACGATACAGGAGAAAATCCTAGTGTGGAGGTTACGTTGTTTAAAAAAAAAGAGAGAAAAAAGTCTCCACCAGTCAAATACACATGGACAGAAGAATTATATGTTATATATAAAGATGTTATGATAAATAAAGGTAAAAAAAAATCAAAGTATATTTGTTTCGCAACACAGTGGTTTATAATTGTAAGCAGAGGTTGGGACCAACAAATTAAGTAATAATAATACTTGTGTTGTGCCAGGTGGCCCCGCTCTTTCTTACCGTACTCTACATATTATCTTTACTAGGTAATTTGGCAAAATATAATAATAATATCTAAAGTAATGTAAATATATAAATATTAACATAGTTTAGAGTGAAAAACAAGGCAAAGCAACAATTAATTTTTAAATAAAATGTACATATTATCTTAAATGGATTAATTCTGATTTTAAACAGAAGACGCGCGCGCGCGCGTGTGTGTGTGTGTGTGTACGCTCGCGCGTGTGTGTGAGTTTGTATAAAATGTCACAGTTCTCGTTCACCAATACCGGTTTCAACATATCAGCATAAGAAATATAAAATAAAATTAATTAATATATTGCAATAACCATTCTATGTCGTTATATGTTTTAGTTTAGTATATAAAAATTTTGTAACTATTTGTTCAACTGATATATGTCAAAATCCTTGTTCAGTTTATTGTAGAGATGAGCAGATTGCGATAAGAACTGACGCTGAGCAAATTTGGTTTTTACGTATCTACATAGTTACTGGTACCCTATTGCATGCCGTAAGCGCTAAGCGCGCCGGTATGTTCTACTAGGGCCTAAAAATTAAGATTGCAACGTTTTGTCGCATGAAATCGTATCTAGCAATCATATTGTACATATAAGTGATACAAAAAGCACATTGTCAGAAAGATAAATGATTGTTGAACTTATTAATATTTTTTTAAATCGATTAATTACTATTTTTACATAAAAAGGGTTTTAGTGGCTTATGGTGTGGATTTATCAATTCCGCATGGCTTCGTAAACACGATAACTTTTGAAAATATCAATTGTTCAACTCAATATATTTTTAAAACTCTTCATCTATAATGTGGGAAGCCATTCAATGTAAATGGCAGTTTAATTTTGTTTTGTTTAGTTATAATTAATTTCACCACCTCTATACAAACCTACCACGATAAAATAATAAAGGCTATCTGCCAAAGCTTTCAGAGTGCCTATTCAGAAAATAAAAACGACAACAAAAGTCCAAGAATACTATCAGAGCGCACCTTAACACTCATGAAAAGAAGACAAGAGCTACAATGAACTAAAAATAAAACTTGACCACTAAAAACTGAACTTTCAGCACTGTATAAGCTAATAAGCAAACTTATAAAACAAGACAATACAACATATAGATATAACACCATCGAAAAACACCTGGTACAGGCAGGCAGCCCAAAAAAAGCATTTAATGAGTTACAAACATGCAAAACATGGATCAACGGACTAAATTGGGCAAATAAAACACTTGATAGTCAAAATAACGTTATAAACGTTGCAACGGAATTTTATAAAACTCACTAGACAGAGTAACACGAACATCTCGGACCCTTATAGCAAAGATGCTAGAGTACAGTTCGACGTAAGAAGCAGCAGAAGCAATTAAACGTCTGAAATCAGATAAAAGCCCAGGCTCAGACAACGTAACTAACGAAGCTATAAAAACAGCCTGCACTCAACTAGCTCTACCTCTGACTCTGCTGTTCAACCGCATACTAGAAACTACCGATACACCTACTCAATGGTCAGAGTTAAATATAATATTAATTTATAAATAACACCGGCCAAGTGCGAGTCGAACTCGCGCATGGATGGTTCCGCACCATCGTACAAGATTAAAAAAGCCAAAAAACACGTTTCTAGTAGGGGAGCCCCTTTAATTTTTCATTTATTTTTATTATTTGTTGTTATAGCGGCAACAGAAATAAACATTCTGTGAAAATTTCAACTGTCTACCTATTACGGATGATTAGATACAGCCCGCTGACAGAGGGACGTACAGCGGAGGCTTAGTAATAGGGTCCCGTTGGTTACCCTTCGGTACGGAACCCTGAAAAGGAGACCCACGCGATATAGGCAACTACAGGCCAATAAGCTTATTACCATGCTTGTACAAACTCTTCTCTTCGTTAATAAATCAAAGAATAAGCACTGCATTAGATGCGGAACAACCCATTGAGCAAGCGGGATTCAGAAAGGGCTTCTCAAATATAGACCACATTCACACCTTGGAAAAAATCGCCGGTGGTAAACAATTCCACAGAGAAGTTGTACGAGGAAGAAAACTCCTAGTAAAACGCACAGTGGTGGACCGCCAAGCATCCAGATGGTAAGGATGGTTTCGTGAATTTTGATGCGATGTGCGTTCGTGAAATTTGGCGGCTGGAATTAATCCGAACAATTCCTCATAGCACTCCCGTAGTAGATGAGATAGAAAATGCAAAGGCATGCAATATCCCTACGCAGCGCCAGTGAATCGAGCCGATCAGAAAGAACTCGGTCGTCGACGATTCGAACCGCTCTGCGCTGAATGCGGTCGTGGAAGGAGCTGGCACTGGGGTGCCCCGGCCCAGAGATGAGAACAGTATTCCATGTGAAGCTGAACTTGCGCTTTGTAAAGTTGCAAGCGATGTGCCGGCATGAAATACTGTCCCGCTCTTCTGAGAACACCAAGCTTTTAGAAGCCACTTTGGCCTTCCTTCAAGTGACCACGAAACTGCACACTATTCAATATGTCGACGCCGAAGATTCCGATGCTAGCTGAGGCAGCAAGGGATGCCTTGAAACTGAGGAGATACGACAAAGGGTTTTTAGCGGTAAACGCGCAAACTTGTGTCTTCTGGGATTGAACTGGACTAGATTTATTTCTGACTCATGATCCATTCACTGAACGAAGCCAGCAAATAAATCGGTTTGGAAATGTACCTTTCCAAAACAATGCTAATGACGAACAGTACAGAATCAAGAATATTAGTCGACAACGAGATACTTACCTACACAGAAAACTACATCTGCCTGAAACAAATATCTTTTGACAGGAAAAACAATGAGATAGAATTAGCATGAAGAATACATGAATCCTGGCATAAATACTGGAGCTTAAAGGAAATATTTAAAGGCGATATGTCAGTAAAGATAAAAACTAGTGTGATGAACAATTGTCTCCTACTATGCTTAACCTATGCCTGTCAGACCTGGAGATACTCTAGCAAAGTAAAGAACAAAATCATCAGCTGTATGGAACGCAGTATGCCAAATATCCAAAAAAGACAAAAAAATAAGACACACAAAAATAAGAAATATTTCAAAAGCTACAGACGCTCTAATTCATGCTCAAAGACTAAAGTGGAAATGGGCGGGGCATGTAGCGCGATTACAAGATGGACCAAAAGAATTACTTCGTGGAACGGCCCAATAGGGAAACGCTACAGAGGAAGACCACATGCGAGATGACAAGACGACATCACAAAGATAGCGGGCCCAAATTGGTTACAAATAGCCAAAGACAGAGATCATTGGGATTCTTTGGAGGAGGCCTTCACCCGTGGAGGGGTTCTTGCAAACCAAATTATCTGGACAAAAATTAGTTACAACAATCATAGATAGATAAACACACAAAGTAGATATAATCATAAGTTATATAATAAACATTAGGTTATAGTAGTAGTAATAAGTCAATTCACTGTTACTTACTTTTTTATTTGTTTGTAAGAAATAAAAGGCTTTTTTATTTATTTTATAATGCATTTATATAAATAAGGAACAATGTAGGACCTAGTACACTTCCCTGAGGAACATCAAAGGTTAAGGTGTGTCACGAAATAATATAATATAGATGTAACATTAAGTGAGGGTGCGGTACTGACTGTGCGACTTGCTTCTCGAGCTGCTGCAGCGCGGTGGCGCTCTTGTCGAGCGTCCTGCGCGTGAGCCGGACGCTGAGCGAGTCGACGCAGACGGTGTCGATGTTGTGCGCCTCGTCGAACACGACGGCCGCCTCACGCTGCAGCTCGCGCGACACCAGCTCCGCCACCTTCGGGTCCAGCAGGTAGTGATACGAGTACACCACGATCTCCGCGTGCACCACCTACACACACCGCCAACATTATCATCACCATCTTTAGGCCTACCACAAGGAATGCCACAAGGCACACTCCTGAGCCACCTGCATCCATGGACTTCCTGCATACCGTGCACCCAACAACATAACCAAATGTATACCCTGTACACGGTTATACGTGGTAGAGTCATGCTGCAGCTCTAATACTAATGTCCTCAAGACCGAATTTCGGTAACGGCAGCCAGTCTTAACGGCGACTAGCCATCTGCACAGGACACGATTATAGTGCCCCAGTATATGCACAAGCATAAGTGGACTCTCTACTCCCTCTCTCTAATATTCCGACACGACCAGAGAGATAAGGCGCAGGACCAATGGCATTACGTGCTTTCACGCCGGTAAAACACTGCCTTCTTTATGACTCCGGGCTGCAACTGTGAATTTCTTGCCAGACACGATAATTTATTTTGACCCGACCCAGGACCTCAAGATCAGTCGCTTTTATGACCACTAGACCAAAGAGGCAGTCATATTATAGTTGTATTGACTGCAGCTATATTATAATTGTAGCATGAATGGGTCGGCTAAACCAGGGAAGGACTGCGCTCTCACAGAATACCAGCATGAAATAGCAGCATAATGCTATTAAGAAACACTTATGATGAATAAAGAGAATCGGAGACAGTTTTTACTGTAAACAAATCATTCCATCATAGTCCTCAGGGGTGAAAACGCATCAGCATTTTGATTCTTAATTGAGAAAAAAAAAATTAAAAACTAGTCCTGAAAACACAACTTGCAAAATAGGACAATGTAATCATAAGAAAAAAGCAATCAAGTGCATGTTAAGTATGCATAATTGGCATATTATGCAATGCAAATATTTTTCATTTATTAAAAATTAGGGCCTTAAGCCCAAGTAATGGCAGCCCATATCGTCTTGTGAGTGTCGTAAGATGTGACAGGGGTAACGAACTAGGAGATGATTAGCCTTCCTCGCCTTCCAAGCGTGGCAACTATGGCAAATATGATACAATATATGGGAAAGCCTATGTTCAGCAGTGGACTTTAAAGACTGTAATGAATGAGGGCCTTAAGTCAATTTTTTAACGTCACATCTGAATTATGGTAACTGCATTTTATAATTTTTAAACATATACAATAAAAAGATCTCAGTGGCAGGGACAAGGATGATTCCATAAAAATCCGTTTTGCAAACTTTTTGTTTGACTGAACTTTTGCTGAATGAAAATAAATTTAATTAAAAAGACTCACAGCAAACCTGGACAAAAAGTATGGGCACCAATTCCTATCGGCTCCATACTGCTTTAGGTCGTCGATTGTGTACACGCCATATGGCAGCATTGATTCTTTGCCTTCGCGGTTGAAACCTTCGTAAAACTGACCTAAAAATATTTCTTGAATTAAAAATAAAATAAAATAATCAATTAAATAAAAACAACAAGATTGTTTTTTATACAATTTAATCTGGTTATAAAGAAGATAATATTAAATAAGTAAAGTTTAATCAACATGTAGTGGGGACAAAGTAAATCCACTACCCCATATCACCTCATGTGTGTCTTAAGAGGTTACAGAGGGAATTTCAAAGAGGAGATGGGCAGCAGCATCTTCCTGACAACAAATTAAAATAATAAAAACTACAATTGTCAATTCGCCTGCCAAATGTAGCAACTGTGGAAAAAATTCCTCCCTATGAAGCTATATCCCTATGGACCATTGCAAAAATTTACACTTTTTATAAAAAAAAATAGCAAAACCAAAAGTTTAAATGAGAACCTCTTTTCAAAAATCAGTGTAGAAAAATAAAAATACAAAAAGCAAATGCTTACAAATATTCACAGAATTGTCTCTCTCATGTCTCTCTCGTATGTAGCTGGCTGTGAGGGAATGACATTTACCATCTACTAGCTTCCCCTCTCTTTCTCTTGACACCTGAAAATTATGCTTGTAGTAACTTTTATAAAAATGAAGTACACTTGACAATTTTTAAATAAACTCCATTTTCGTGTATTAATGACAGCAGGGGTTATGATAGCATTTATTAAATAATTAAAATTTAAAATTTTGTACATCCGACTTCAAATAATATTAAGAATAACTATATAAATTATTAAGAATAACTCAAAAATTATAGGTCAGACCTTGATCAAATTTATATGGGAGCACATGAGAAGCACCAGCTGTCAAATAAAAAAAGAATCATCGAAATCGGTTCAGGCAGAAAAAAGTTATGAGGTAACACACATAAAAACTCCTTTTTGAAGTCGGTAGAAAAAGGTGGCTGTAACTTAGGTAGCATTTGTTTCAAAGTTTCAATTGCTATTATGCAATGGCGAGTATAGTAAGTTTAACTAAGACCTTGTGGGACCTCGAGTTACCATAGAGCGTTGAATTTCTAAGCATTGTATTTTTTAACCAATTTATTTAAAAGTTGCTTTACTTTGCATTTTGAGGACAGTATTCATGTACTTACCTCAGGATGTATACATAAATTCTTCCTAGAACTCAGTACAACTCCAGTGAGATTGGGTTTCTCCTTGACATTTCTCATAATACTTAATAAGATTTTTTAACTCTTCTACAACCTTCTCAATTTCTGGCACTGTACGAGAACAGTAGATTAACTTCCTGAAAATGTAACAAGCTAAAATGATGACGGTGATGTCTCACTGGCATTAAGAACAGTGCATTTTCTTTTGTGTTCCTGTTTGAAGGGTATGTAGAGCCAGTAAAGTTACAGACTGTCAGGCTGAGTACATTTTATCTTAGTGCCCAGAAGAGATCATTCTTTGAAGTTGGTTACAGATATAAATAAAAGTGGTGTAAGAAAACTTTGTGGAGAAACCTACATTTTTTTTTGTAGAATAAATGTTACAAATGAGCACACAGTCCACCTGATGGTAAGTGGATGCTGTGGCCCATAGACATCTACATTTTTCCTCAATTAAGAATCAAAATGCAGATGCATTATCACCCCCGAAGACTGAGATGGAATGCTTCATTCAGTAAAAAGAGTCTCCAGTTCTCTACACTCACCATATGCCGCAGCAGCATTAGACTGCTATTTTACACTGGTATTCTGTGAGAGCGTGGTCCTACCCCAGCCGAGCTGACCCATTCGTGCTACAAACATAATATAGCTGCAGCATGGCTTTACCACATAAACACATATTTGAGATACAAAATATTTGGAAGACACATGAAGTCTGCTATCAGTAATGAGAGGAGGACTGTTCCCAGCAGTGGGATATAAATGGTCTGTATCTTAACTTTACTTTTGCTATGTAAGTATATTCTCTTCTGATAAAATAACACTCAGCAAAATCTGTTGACTAACATCTGAATCACAGTGTTACATACTTTATAGAATTAAATGAAAGATAAATTATGTTTTTTTATGAAATTGAAGTGAAAAATGAACTTACTGTCCACCTAATGGAAACTGGCTACAGCAGTCAAAAGACACCTGCAGCCAACTTCAAGCAAAGAAAGCTTCAGATGCATTGTCACCTCTGAGGACTGAGATACAATGCTCGCTATAACCTTCAGACCAGAACATAGCAGTCCTAGGCGAAAAGAAGTCCTAACACATAGTAATTGTGATTGACCAATCCAGGTCTATTTTTATAGAATATGGGTGACATACATACAGTCCACCTGATGGTAAGTGGATGCTGTGGTATATAGACATCTATATCTAACCTCAGTTAAAATCAAAGTTAAGATGTGTTGCCACCCTGAGTACTAAGATGGAATGCGTCATTTCCAGTAAAAATGGTCTGCTGTAGCGATGGGTCGTCGACGTATTTGTCGTTAACGAAACTAGACCGTCCATTTTCGTTCATCGACTAGTCGATCAACTAGTTAAATTTGTCAACTTGTTTAACTTGGTTTTGCATACGTTTTAATTTAAACTCCGCGACATCGTCTTTGGTTCGACATAGTCAACATACGTAGACCGTAGACTAGTGTAACGGCATGATGTATTAAGTCGTTTATTTATACTCTTACACTGTCTTCATTTAGAGTTCTAATTTGTTTGCACAATTATGTCATTTCAACGAACATTATGGAGTTTCAATTTAGCTGTCTATGGATTCGACTAGTCCATTGATTGTTCATAAACAGTCTACTCATGCACAGTCTAATTAACTAGTTCATTCATTCAACGCCCATCGCTAGTCTGCTGCTCACAAACAGCTTTATATAGAATGTTTATACTGATGATACCTTAATCTTTTCTGTCTCGTATGCACAGCTCTGACACTGCTTAGTCTAGCATAAAATATCCTTTAAAATATATTTTTAAGGTTGGAAAAATATACAGACGTTGTAACATTTACTATCTGACTATTATTTTGCTCACCTGACATGATGTGGGTTTTGTATCATATATGCAACAATTAATGACAATAGCGAAATTGTTTTTCCTGTTCCTGAGGGCATTTCAAGTAGTCCATGTCCCTGAAAATAAAGTTTTTAATGTCTTTATTAAATCTTTTGCAACTAAAAATTAAAAATAGGTATAAAATTCTTTACCCCCCTATAACATCCCTTAGGTAGAGTAGGTAGAGGTGGTAACAACACAAAATAATTAAAAACTGCAATTACCTGCAAGCCAAGTATGGCAGCTATGGTAAATATCACCCATATGAGGCAATCCATGGAGGAGGCTTATGTTCAGCAGTAGACTTTTGATAGGGTGTAATGCATAATAGATGGAAGTAAAATAAAAAAAAATTACACTTGAAATAAATTCTATTCGGTTATTAGAATAGATATTTGACAAATACAATTAAGAAAACAAACCATTTACACACTTTTGTACAGTTTTTTTAATTGTGGCAAAATAAGAAGGAATACCATATTCTTTGAGCTGCTGCTCATTTCATTTAGTAAAGTAAATGTACAAATACACAATTTATTACAGTTTCTGTACTTTTTTCTTTATTAAAGGAACTTAAATATCTTCATAAATATTTCTGTAGTCATGGAGCATTCCTATATTACACTGAAGTTACAGCCCATACACATCCTCCTGGGGCACAAGCTTCTTCTCATTTCTAAGAGGATTGGAACAATTAGTCCACACTCCAATGTGATGACAGACTTCCATTTCCTTACAATATTTTAATCCACAGGTTTCCTTACAATATTTCCTACACCACCAAGCATGAGGTAAATCAGCACTTAAAAGTGATTATGATTACTCTCCTAGGTTTTATCCCAGCCAGCACCAATACATACTACTACAATGGATGTGTGTACTTTGACAAATAAAATAATGTGATATGAGTGTGACAAATAATAGTGTGAAAATGTGTATATAATATACAACTTGGCCAAAACAATTAGGGACATGACAAGAATGCGGATTCGCGCCGCACCCAATCTCTATCCCCGTGCTTCCAAAGTGACCAATCACTGTTCCGGTGTTCCTCCTCGTCTTAATGACATCTTAGCTGTCATGCACCTAATAGTTTTGGTCACATAGGTCACATATATATTTTTATTTTGAGATAAAAGACTGCAAAAGTTTTAATTAAATAGAATTTAGTCTCCACAAAATTTAGTTTCACGTACCTAATTTTGCACACCTATAAGCAAAAGATGTTATAATATTTCGGTAGTTATTGGAAGAGTTTCGTACCAACAAGATAAAAATATAAAACTGAAGTTTAGAATAAACTGAATAAAATATTAATATACATTTTTCTAGATAAAATTTTTGATTGATGAATCTATATTGATTCTTATTAACTTATACGAATTTCAAGTATATGATGTATATAAGAAATAGTTACTTACCGTTACATCTAAAGTTTAATCATGTACACTTTTATTGAAAACCATAATATTATAATAACCTATAATACTTTCAAGAATATGATGTACTAAGAAATAGTTACTTACTTTTGCATCAAGAGCTCGCTTTAATTCCAGCATGTAAGCATATTGTTCAGGATATATGTAATCATAGGAAAATACACCAAAAGACCATCTACTGTTAGCCTAAAATAATAAAACATAACATGGGTACTAAGTTTGTGTTATAAGTAGAAAATAACTGTTGTTATAATATGTTTATATTACTCACTTCATGTTAAAAATATTCAATCAGATTAGTTATACAATATCACTATTCACTCAATTTTGTGAATGTGAAATTTAAATTTCGCAATGTTTGGTTTTTGACAGATTGCAAGTAGATTTTAATTAAGATATTTGGCTTGAAGCTTGTCTTTTAAGTCATGTCTTTATTAAATAAAGACATGGCTTAAAGGATTCTCAATATCAAGTGATAATAATCCTTTATATTACACTGCTTCACAATATTATATTGATGCCTCACGTTGCGTAGTTTTTGAGAGATTTTGACGGTAACTTAAGCCAGCAGACAGTTGGCGATAGTATCTGAAGGCGCCTAAGCAGACAGAGCAGACAGACACCTTATCTTGAGATTCATATTACCATCGGAGCACTTGTTTCATCGTTTCCGATGAATGTATCAATAACGATAATATCTCGAGGCCTATAAACGCATAAAAAACACCTGAGATTTATAATCGTATTTCCATCGTTACTACTAATAGTTCATATGCACACACAACTCGCACGTCGCACCACTTTTACGGATTAAAATTCAAAATCATATTTTCTATTGATACAGTTATTTATTTAAGAAGTACTATATATACAAAGCCGTTATAGTCCCAATATATAAAGGAAAAGGGTCACAGCAGGACTGTAAAACTAATACAGATCAGCTTGCTTAGCATTGTGGGTAAACTGTATGCTAAGGTGTTAATTGAAAGAGTTATGGAAGAAACTGATGGAAAAATTTGGGATGTACAAGCTGGATTTCGAAAGGAATGGGTGTACGGATCAAGTATTTTCCATGCGCATGATTAGGAGAAGTTTTGGCCAAAACCAGAAAGTTTTTGTGCTTTCATGGACTTGGAAAGGCTTATGACAGAGTGGACAGGAATGTGTTATGGCAAACACTTAACTCATTTGGTTTGAGCGCTGGCTTGATACAGGCATTGAAGTCTCTTTATAGGGACTCTAGTGCTTGTGTCAGGATCAACGGGGTCTACTCTCGACTGGTTTGGCATCCAAAAGGTGTCAGACAGGGCTGTGTAGCTTCCCTGGCTGTTTAACCTATTTATGGACAGTTGTTTGCAAACTTTGAAAGTTGAAGAATGTGGGTTGAGAATGGGTGAGTTAACCGTCAAATGCCTTTGTACGCCGATGATCAAGTCATATTTGCATCGTCGGCGGCCGAGTTGCAATGATGGTTACTTTAATGAACCGATCATTAAAAGAAAGAGGTATGAAAGTGAACGCAAGTAAGACGAAAGTGATGGTTTTGAAAGAGAAGAAAGTAAAACGTTATGTGAAATAAGAATAGAAGGGAGTTGATTGAGCAAGTGGATGAGTTTGTATATTTGGGATGTTTATTTAGTAGGGATGGTAGATATGATAAGGATATAGAAACGATTGAGTGAACGAGGAAATAGAGTGAATGGGGCTCTACACGCTATTGTGAAGAGTCAGAATGTGTCAAAAAGGCACGCTTAAATTCACAATGCTGTGTTAGTCCCTACTTTAATGTATGGTAGTGAAAGTTGGGTCTGGCAGAAGAAGCATGAGAGTAGAATAAATGCTGTAGAAATGCGGTCATTAAGGAGTATGTTAGGGCTGAATCTGAATGACAGGGTGAGAAATAGTGTGATAAGAGAAAAGTGTGGTTTGCAAGATGACGTTGTGACCAGGATTAAGAAAGGAATGCTTGGTTTGGTCATGTAGAAAGAATGAACGAAGAAAGAGTGACAAAGCAAATTTATGCTGCAGAAGTGAACGGCAGAGTCGGAAAGGGACGCCCTAGGACGGTGGTTTATCGACCAAATTGGCGATATATTGAAAATGGGCCAGATTAGGAGTACCTTAACCACGAGCGGTATGGAGATATATGGATGTAAAGGAGGCGAGAGAGGTGTGCCAGGATCGTACCAAGTGGAAGTCCGTAGTCTCTGCCTACCCCTCTGGGTGACAGGCGTGAGTGTTTATGTTATGTATGTTATGTTGTTATGCATAATAGATGGAAGTAAAATAAAAAAAAAAACACACTTGAAATAAATTCTATTCGGTTATTAGAATAGATATTTGACAAATACAATTAAGAAAACAAACCATTTACACACTTTTGTACAGTTTTTTTTTAATTGTGGCAAAATAAGAAGGAATACCATATTCTTTGAGCTGCTGCTCATTTCCTTTAGTAAAGTAAATGTACAAATACACAATTAATTACAGTTTCTGTACTTTTTTCTTTATTAAAGGAGCTTAAATATCTTCATAAATATTTCTGTAGTCATGGGGCATTCCTATATTACACTGAAGCTGCAGCCCATACACATCCTCCTGCCCGGCTAGCATGGGCGGGGGACAAAAATTTTATCCCCCGATTATATCCACTGATAAGAGATAAAATTATTTTGTTATGTCAAACGGGGAGAATTATATCCCCGTTTGACATAACAAGTAGACATATATCCCCCGTCCATAGCATGGAGCCAAATGAATAGATAAAAAATTATGCTTTTTTGACATTTGAAAGGGACAATTTTATCCTAGTTCATTGGTTGAAGTTTATATTCATACAAAAAAATCTATCTAAGTCTAAGTCTATCTCCCATTTTATCTACTGTGTATATCCACCGGTGTGCCCATGCTCTAAGGGTGGATAAAACTAAGCGAGGGGATAAACATTTTCTCCTTTCCCCGGGGATAAAATTGTCTCCTGCCTATGCTAGCCCTGCTGGGGGCACAAGCTTCTTCTCATTTCTAAGAGGATTGTGGAACAATTAATCCACCACACTCCACTGTGATGACAGACTTCCTACGTCCTTAAAATATTTTAATCCACAGGTTTCCTTACAATATTTCTTACACCACCAAGCATGAGGTAAATCAGCACTTAAAAGTGATTATGATTACTCTCCCTAGGTTTTATCCCAGCCAGCACCAATACATACTAATACAATGGATGTGTGTACTTTGACAAATAATACGTAATAATGTGATATGAGTGTGACAAATAATAGTGTGAAAATGTGTATATAATATACAACTTGGCCAAAACAATTAGGGACATGACAAGAATGCGGTTTCGGCGCTCACACCCAATCTCTATCCCCGTGCTTCCAAAGTGACCAATCACTGTTCCGGTGTTCCCTCCCTAGTCTTAATGACATCTTAGTTGTCATGCGCCTAATAGTTTTGGTCACATAGTACTAATATATTTTTATTTTGAGATAAAAGACTGCAAAAAGTTTTAATTAAATAGAATTTAGTCATGTACCTAATTCTGCACACCTATTAGCAAAAGATGTCATAATATTTCGGTAGTTACTGGAAGAGTTTCGTACCAACAAGATAAAAATATAAAACTGAAGTTTAGAATAAACTGAATAAAATATTAATATACATTTTTCTAGATAAAATTTTTGATTGATGAATCTATATTGATTCCTATTAACGTATATGAATTTCTAGTATATGATGTATATAAGAAATAGTTACTTACCGTTACATTTAAAGTTTAATCATGCACACTTTTATTGAAAAACCATAATATTATAATAACCTATAATACTTTCAAGAATATGATGTACTAAGAAATAGTTACTTACTTTTGCATCAAGAGCTCGTTTTAATTCCAGCATGTAAGCATATTGTTCAGGATATATGTAATCATAGGGAAAATATACCAAAAGACCATCCACTGTTAGCCTAAAATAATAAAATATAAAATGGGTACTACGTTTGTGTTATAAGTAGAAATTAACTGTTGTTACAATATGTTTATATTACTCACTTCATGTTAAAAATATTCAATCAGATTAGTTATAAGAATTATGCATAGTACAATATCACTATTCACTCAATTTTTGTGAATGCGCCGATTTAAATTTCGCAATGTTTGGTTTTTTGACAGATTGCAAGTAGTTTTAATTAAGATTTTTGGCTTGGAGGCTTGTCTTTTAAGCCATGTCTTTATTAAATAAAGACATGGCTTAAAGGATTCTCAATATCAAGTGATAATAATCCTTTATATTACACTGCTTCACAATATTATATTGATGCCTCACGTTGCGTAGTTTTTGAGAGATTTTGACGGTAACTTAAGCCAGCAGACAGTTGGCGATAGTATCTGAAGGCGCCTAAGCAGACAGAGACCTTATCTTGAGATTCATATTACCATCGGAGCACTTGTTTCACCGTTTTCGATGAATGTATCAATAACGATAATATCTCGAGGCCTATAAACGCATTAAAAACACCTGAGATTTATAATCGTATTTCCATCGTTACCACTAATAGTTCACATGCACACACAACTCTCACGTCAACGTCGCACCACTTTTACGGATCAAAGTTCAAAATCATATTTTCTATTGATACAGCTATTTATTTAAGTAGTACTATATATACATATATTTAATCAGCTTACAATATAAAAAAATCAATAATGTGATAAAATTTTTCGTCGGGTATTTTGTTGTGTATAAAGAATAAATAAACAGCTTTATATTTGACTACGGAACTTCGCTTAGAATTAATCTTTTCCTGTATCTTTTAATATCAGAGGACTTGATAAAAAATCTGTATGCCGATTTACAAAGTTGCAGCTATATTAGTAGTATAGTTATAGCACGAATGGTTCGGCTCGACTGGGGAAGGACCACGCTCTCACAGAATACCAGCGTAAAATAGCAGCTTAACACTGCTGTGTTTCTTTTGGTGAGTGTAGAGAACCGGAGACCCTTTTTACTGGAAAAGAGGCATTCCATCTTAGTCCTCACGGGTGACAACGCATCTGCATTTTGATTCTTTATTGAAGATAGATGTAGATGTCTATGGGTCACAGTAACCACTTACCATCAGGTGGACTGTGTACTCGTTTGTCACCCTATCCTATAAAAAAAATATTAGATTTTCTCAAAAATGTATAACGATGGCAGAGTTGGTAAACCAAACTTTTTTTTTAGTATTGGCTTACAGGATTATTTTGTTAGAATTTTTATGGGATGTTACAGTTACGAAGATTTCGTCCACAAAAATATGCATTTATGATTTGTCGCCAGAGATAGGGCATTTATGTATAACAGAAATAATAATAATAATGTTCTCAAGATCGGATTTCGGTCATGGCGGCCAGTCACACAGTAAAAAGATGTGAAAGTACTAGCAGTAAGATCTGCGCACGTTTCATCAAACCAATAACAGGAGGCTTGATGCCAGGTCCAGGTCATAAATTGTAAAATTATGACAAGTAAGTTTTGTCTTAAAGTAAAGGGCACTAGCAGTTAGATAAGGACATACTTTTACGGACTCTAAATCCATAGACAGCAAAATGAATTCACCAGATGTAGCTTTCTTTTTATCGGTTTCCTTCTCTTGCCTCGCTCTATTTTTTCGTCTAATATGTTGTTCATAATCGGTTGTATTAATTTTGGTTTGATCTACGCAGAATGAGCTTACAGTATCTTGCAGTTTAGCAGTGGTATACTTGGGCTTGGATTTAATTTTATTAATTATAGGATCCCAAGCAGATGGCAGCAGCCATCCATCTTCTCTATTGAAATTAGGATGTTTTTAATTTCAATAGCCTCGCGAATCATCCTAGGTAGGAATCGGTGTTCGGGATCGGGATTTGTGGTCTATCAAATCTAATGTAATGGCGGGGACGATCTTGAACATGTTCACAAACTGCAGACTTCCTGATACGTCGGTGCTTCAAGTCAGCTATATGTTCTTTACGCGGGTTTTATAGATCTTTTGTAGGACAAACATCCTAATTTCAATAGAGAAGATGGATGGTGCTGCCATCTGCTTGGGATCCTATAATTAATAAAATTAAATCCAAACTCAGGTATACCATTGCTAGACTTCAAGATACTGTAAGCTCATTCTGCGTAGATCGAACCAAAAATTAATATTAAAAACTGAAGGTAGCCGGGCTAACTATGACATTGAGACGTCAAACACCTCAGTCCCCTGTGACCATAGGTTCTGTAAAGCACCCGAAACGTCGGGAATTAAAAGTAAAATTAAACGCGATATAATCCGTAAAAATTAGTTTCATTTAATATTGGGACCTCATGATCAGCAGTCGCGTTTACCACCACTAGACCAACGAGGCAGTCATAACCTAAGACGCTACCTTTCAACAATTCCATAATTCTTTACGAGAAGGATAATATTCCACCATTTATCAATAGTAACACATTGACGTCAATTTATAAATAAGGTGAAATCCTCTTCAGTGCTATCCCTCTAATTTAGAAAGATTCCAATTTATATAAAAGGGAACTATGTGTGACAAAGTCAAACGCTTTAGATGAATCAATGAATAGTCCTGTTGTTAGTAGATTATTAACAGTACTAGAAATTATTGTTTTTAAAAGATTAGAAGTTGCTAGATATTAGTGTTGTAGACTTCTATATCTAGAAGCCATATTGCTCTTTTTTGTTAAATCACTCACAAAACTATGAATCTCCTAAAAAAACATTTCTCAAAAACTTTGATATTATAGGTCGATAGTTATTGATATCGTCTTTTTTACCTACACTAGTACCTATTATGTGTCTAAGTTACTTGAAAAATCATCGAATTCTTGAACTTAAGCTTGCAAACGTGAAAACCTACTTGGCTTGCAATGCACATCTGTGTGGAAAAATCGAAAGACGAATTACATATATTTTTTTTATAGTAGAGGGGGCAAACGAGCATGCGGCTCACCTGATGGTAAGTGACTACTGCCGCTCATGAACAAATGCAACACCAGGGGAACCAGGGGAATTGCAGATGCGTTGCTGGCCTTTTAAAAAGGAGTAGGCTCTTTTCTTGAAGGTCCCTAAGTCGTATCGGTCCGGAAAAATCGCTGGTGGTAATCGATTTCACAAGGAAGTTGTGCGATGAAGAAAACATCTTCTAAATCGCACAGTGGTGGACCGCCAATCATCCAGATGGTGTGGATGGTATCGGAATTCTGCCGCGATGTGCGTTCGTGAAATTTGGCGGCTGGGATTAATCCGAAGAATTCCTTAGGGCACTCCCCGTGGTAGATACGAAAGAAAATGCAAAGGGATGCAACATCTCTTCGCAGCGCCAGTGAATCGAGCCGATCGGAGAGGACTCGCTCGTCGACGATTCGAGCCGCTCTGCGCTGGATGCGGTCAAGTGGAAGGAGCTGGCACTGGGGAGCCCCAGCCCAGAGATGGGAACAGTATTCCATGTGAGACCGAACCTGCGCCTTGTAAAGTTGCAGGCGGTGTGCCGGCATGAAATACTGTCCCGCTCTGCTGAGCACGCCAAGCTTTTTAGAGGCTAATTTGGCCTTCTCTTCCAAGTGACCACGAAACTGCACGTCACTCGATATGTCGACGCCGAGGATTCCGATACTGGCTGAGGCAACAAGGGGAGTGCCTTGAAACTGAGGAGATACGACAAAGGGTTCTTTTAGCGGTAAACGCACAAACTTGTGTCTTCTGAGTATTAAACTGGACTAGATTTAGTCGCCCCCAATCCGAGACTTTGTTCAGCAATGACTCGACTTCAGACACAAGTTTGTTCCGGTACTCGGCGACGTTTTATATATCTACATATATCTAGCTTGAGCCAGAACTGGATATTGGATATGTACCAATTCGAAACCGTCACTCACGTCAAACTTTCTCTCCGTAAGCATTGTTGTGTGAACACTTAATAAAAAATTGAACACAAGAAAAATGTTAGCTGATAAAATCAGACTTGCCCATTAAAAAAAATAACAACTGTACTTTTGCTTTAATTGATAGTGTGTCACTTATAAAGTTCAGTCTCGCATTATTGTCAAATTAATTTGTTGTGTGTTTACATAATAATACAAAAGTTGCATTTACCGTGTAGTGGCGGTGTAAGAATATCCACTACTCCATATCGTCCCGCGGGTCGTAAAAGGCGACAGGAAACGAACCAGGAGATGAACAACAGCGTCAGCCTGATAACGACTAAACAAAACTGCGGTTGCCAACTCGCCTCCCAAGCGGGGCAGCTTTGGCAAATATTCCCCCTATGAGGTAGTTTATGGGGAGATATAGATCCTGTCAAAGATCCTGTCAAAGTCCACTGCAGGGCCTATGCCCTGGCTGGAATGGTAACGGTAACTTGTAACATGGATGAAAATAGGTAGCCTATTTATAAAATAAACTTCTGTGCGAGGAAGCAGATTTTTATCGTATAATATTTTTTTAGAAAGATTGACCATTAAACGTTCTGCTGCTGCGCATAGGCTACCTCTCGTTTCTGCAAGGGTAATGGAGCCTGGACTTCACATGTCTCGAAATATTTTATTCCGTATACCTGCAGGTTTCCTCACGTCGTTTTTCTCTACGGTCGATCACGTGTAAATCGGCATTTATTAGGTAGCCCCATCAACAGTAGTTATATAGTAAACGTAAAAAGGTAAAAGTAAGTTTACCTATACAAAAAATGTAAGCAATACTAATGAACAAATAGTTTATACATACGATATACTATTTTTACTCATTAGTGATGCTTCTAATTAGTATTAAAATTAGTATTACTTATAAGACAGTTATCGTAAATTGCTGTTACTATCTAAAAGATAATAGGGACAAGTTAACATTTAGGTAAATATTTATTGTTTATATGCCCTCTGAACTTATGATAAGAAAATCTTTAATAATCATAAGCACGCGTTTCAATTTCAATTCAAACTTGTTATACGAAAGAAGTAAGAAATGATTAAAATCGCAGTTTTAGGTGCTGGGGTAAACGGCCTAACTTGCGCTTTGAAAATTAAGGAAAAGTACCCAAATTTCGATGTAAGCGTGTAAATATGCATCAAAGTTCTGACAAAATAAGTATAAATAAAAAAAAATGGATTATAGTGCTACGTTTATCAACTATATTGTGTTCATCAATTTTCAGGTAACACTATTCTCAGATAAATTTACACCAGACACGACAGGTGATGGTTGGGGGCTGTGGTATCCATATCTTTGCGGAAATACATCTCAAGAGCAGCTCACGTAAGTAGAAGCCCACGTTGTCTTATGAATTTCGCAGCGGTAGTTGATAGTGGTTCCTGGGATTGTAATACTGGTGTATTTTTGTGTGTTTCGTAACTATATCCAAACATTTTAGCCAATATCAATGTCTTTTTTTTCAGTAATTAATGCTTAAGTATTGTGCACATTACATATTTTATATTCATATACAAACAATCTTTTTGCTATTACTTTGTAATCTAGAGCTTTAATTTGTCGTATTTAGTAGTTATCAGAATACCTAAATAATCCGTGGCGTTGCTTGTCCAAGGTTTGAATCCTAACGGCAGCTAACATTTGTGCAAAACACATAATATTGCGGTTTTCCAACAGCCCATGACAAGTCCACTGTTGAACATAGGCCTCCCCAAGAAAATCCACAAAGCACGAACCTGTCCAAACTGCATCCATCGACATCTTGTTTCTCTTACAAGGTTATCACTCCATGGGGTCACTCCTTGTCGCTCCTAGTGGGGAGCCACCCTACACTTCGGTTACCGGTACGCGGCTGTCACTCGAAACGTTTCTTTCTTCGAGATATATGGTCGACTCATTGCCACTGAAGCTTACTGATCCGTTGCTCTGTGTCCGTTATTTTGGTACTACGGAAATCCTAATTTCTAAGTTTATCACATATCATATGTAGATATCTAAATATTCAATATAACACACAAGCGACGGGCGTTAACGTCAAAGTGATGGTCAATGGTGGCAGATTAGCACTTCCACTGAAATACTTACAGCCTATATACGATCTGCTGATGGGCGTAGGCCTTTCCCTAATTTCTGAGAGAACTACGGAGAACTAATGCAAATCTTCCCTAAATGGACTTTTAATAACTAAAAAAGAAAAAAGTATTGGCCAGTATAAAGACTGGTGGTGTTGTGGCGGTGCTGTCATCGCGCCACAAGCGAAACACACCGAAGCCTAAATCGCGTTATTAAAGTTCCGAAGTTACCGCGCTATATATAGAACAGCTCCGCAATAACAGTGGAGAGTTGGCTGCTCCACAGGCAGAGCACCTTGCCCGGCGAGAGATCTCCCCTTTTCCTTCCATGGCCAGTGTATACAACTCCTCAGCGTGCTGAGTTCTATTTACCATCATGTATTGTGTTCTACAATTAACAGTATAAATCATATTAGAAATAGATTAGTATCGATCAAATCATGTATTTTTACGTTGGTATTCTGTAATTACGTGAACTTTTCCCGGTCGAGTCCACCCATTCGTGTTGCAGCATGACTCTATTACGTAATAAAATACAGGCTGGTTTTGAATGTTTGTATTTCACAAACTACTGAAATAAAAACCGGCCAAGTGCGTGTAGTGCCTCATTCTATCAGAGCTCCATATATATCATTATAAACGCTCAATGGGTCAGTCTTCCAAGTTATGTATACCCGTAGGCGCATTCTTAAAAAGGGCTATTTCCAGCTGTGGATTATGAAAGACAGCACATACGAGATGATAGGACTTCCGTCCGTGGGTTGTCTTGGGTATGACCACTCTTTTAACTATTCTGGCGCCCAGTTCGTGCACTACCGTGTTTCGGATGAAGGGTATAGAGAGCCAATATAACTACAGGCTGTGAGCCATTCTAACGTAATTCTCAGAGGTGACAACGCATCTGTACCCTATTTTGCTTAAAGTAGGTTGCAGGTGTCCATAGGCATGGTAGTAGCCACTTACCATCGCGTGAATTGTAAGTTCGCTTGTCAATTCAGTTGTCTTTTCGTTTTAAAAAAAAACATGCACGTATACCTTTACCGCTGAACACGTGGTAATTAAGCACTTACAATTAACAATTATTATGTAATTTAAGTGAGCGATTAGCGCTTGAGCTGCAACGACTTTTATTTTTTAACCGACTTCCAAAACAGGAGGAGGTACTCAATTCGACTGTATTTTTTTTATGTGTGTTACCTCAGAACATTTTTCTAGGTGAACCAATTTTGATGATTCTTTTTTTATTTGAATGCTGATGAATCTTCCATATAAATTTGATCAAAGTCTGACCAGTAGTTTTTGAGTTATCCTTAATAATACGTATTTAATTGACTTCGACTACATTGATGATGTTCTCATTTTATTTATATTGAAGTCGGCTGTACAAAATTTTTAATTTTACGTCTTGTTATTTTTCTTTTTGTACAGGAAATGGGGTGGAGAGACGTATGTTTTCTTGCACGATTTGTGGTACCAGGGAGGCAATCATATTTCTGTGATGCCAATGTACGAACTGTACAGGAAGAAGAGGGAGACACAACGGCCGTTGTGGGCGGACTTAGTATTCGGCTTCAGGGAGCTCGACATGAGACAGCTCGATTATTTGAGTCGAATGCATTCGATTAATTATGCGTATGTAAAATTTATTATACAACTTTTTTAAATGCGGTTAGATGCTCTTTATGGCCAGTTTAAATCATTAATATAATCATTCGTGACTTTGGTCAAAAGTGTATGAAAAATAATGAAAAATGTAAAGTAAATTAAACATTTCATTGCCCTAAAACCCTCTCATTTCTGAGAGGGTTTTAGGGCAATGAAATGTCCGCCGCGCTGCCCCAATGCGTGTTGGCGAACTTCACATGTCTTCGAAATATTTTTTTATTTTGATTTCTCAGACATGCAGGTTTCCTCACGATGTTTTCCTTCACCGCCGAGCACGTGGTAAATCAGCACTTAAAATTGCAATTAACAATTTCATTGGTGCCGGCGGGGATCGAACCCGGGTTGCTCGCGTACTGTGAAACTTACAGCGAGCGCTAACCATCTGAGCTACCACGGCTAATGAAAAATTTATATAAATATAACTATAATAAGTATGTCAAACGATGTGCATTACTTAGTTTTGACTGCCGCGTTAGTCTAGTGGTTGCAAACGCGACTGCCGCTGCTGCTGCTGTCCCTTCTCGAATCTCGGGTCAAGAAATCCTCAGTAGCAGCCCAGAGTTCAAAAATTGGCGGTGTTTCAACCCGTGCGTCCAAAGGCACGTAAAGCCGTTGGTCCGGCGCCTGATCTCCCTCCGGTCGTGTCGGTTTGCCATCCCATCGAACTATGAGAGTGGCACTATAATCCACTATAATCCTGTCCTGCGCAGATGGCTAGTCTCCGTTGAGACTGGCCGCCGTGACCAAAATTCGGACATGATTATATTTATTACCTAGTTTCGGAATTGTGGTCCTATTACACAACTTCGCCATATTTTAATGTAAAGCTGATTTTTCTTTCTTTTTTAAAATGCCACATCCTGAAATCAGTCGCCCGGGCGGCTTTATGCCGCCTCTAGTCGCCCCACCCTAAGCTACGCCACTGTCCACTGACCGTTTTGTGTTTTTATTTTTATTTTTATGTTGTCTGTCTGTTTGGGGCGAATTTAATGATTGATTTTATATTCCAAATGAGCTATTTGGGAATATAAAATGAATCATCAACAAGATTGAGAATAGAAAAACAAAATTAAAATAAACTATAAACAAAGTAAACTCTACTTCGGTTAACAGGCTTTAAGAGCTGAAAGCCCGCCCCGCCTGCTCGAGGCCGAGGTCCGACAAGGCAAGCATGGCCCATTTTTACGCTATCAAAAACTTTTAAAACCAATTTATTATTCCTAATTAAATTGAAACATATAAAATATAACATATATATATATAATCCCCTTTTAATTTCCCTTATTTTGATACCCTACTCGATAGGTTTTTTTTCTTAACGTACCTATTACCATTTTACGCCAAAAATCCGCCATTTTTTTTTCAAACAGCTATCTAAGAACACTTAAGTTCTTAAGACGAATAAAACGAAATCCATCCAGCCATTTGGAAGATGCGAGGTAATAAAGAAATTTATAAACGTACATATAAGATACGCGCGAAAAACATAATCCTTCCTTTGCGGTCAGGTAAAAAAGAGACTTGAAATTTTGAACATAGCTCGAAATCGAATGATAATGTAGGAATAAGTATGTATGTGTATGTAATATGTGTACATTTTTAATACATAACAAAAAAAACCACTATTTTGCCAATATCTCACTAGCTTGCTACACGTATGTTCTAGTATATTTATAGTAGTCACAAAGCAAAGTTTGGCAAATATTTGTATGGCCCTTAAATAATTATTACCCATCTGGATGTTTTACCCTTTCGCAATTTAAACGATGTAGAAGATATTTCAAATATAAAGGTAACTTTTTCTTTTAAGAAAAAAAAACTAAAGAAAAGTATGACTATTAGGTACTCAGCGAGTTCAAATCCAGCTAGTGCAAACATTTGTGTAAAACAGAAATTGTTTATTGGTTTCGAGTCCGATTTTGTTGTGTTTATCTCCATATTTCCGTGACACTATGTCCTAGCCAACTTCCAATCATATCGCAAGCGGGTACTAACTTAAGCATTTATTTTCATAGAGCCGGTCGAACTTTCACAACATTTGTCATTCAAGCACCTAAGCTTATGGAATATTTATACATGAGGTATAATCGTTTAAAGGGTAAAGTGGTAAACGCCAAGTTGGCGTCCTTGTCGGATCCCATTCTGGATAACTTTCAAGTGGTAATCAATTGCACTGGACTCAGCGCGAGAGACATCGTGCCGGACAGTAGAGTGTTTCCTATACGAGGACAAATCGCAAGGGTAATTTTTATTTTTTAGAAATTTATAAATCATTGTATATTTGACCGTGTAGTAACAGTGTAAGAATATCCACTACCTCAAATCGTCCGTTGGTGTCGTAAGAGGCAATAGAGTGAAACAAACCAGAAGATGGGCAGCAGCGTCTTCCTAATAACGACTAAAAAATACTTAAAAAACATGCGTGAGTGTCGTGGAACACTCGAACGAAGTTCCTTTCGTAGTATATTATTATTGATAAACGTATTATATTATTGATTAACAAATACAAAAAAATGAATTACTAGCGTCTATTAAAATGAAGGGTCATTTAAAATAATATTTCTTTCATAGCAAGATAAGAAAAAGTGCGAGGGTGATGTATATTATTCCATCTCGCTCCCACTATAGAAAGGTGGTCGTGACGGAAAAAATCTTACACTTTTTCTCGCCTAACCCCCATCCGTCAACTTCGCAACGTGCTACGTAGTACTATTATTTATTCTGTGACCGTGCGATAAGGAACTTCGTTCCAAAAACTGTAGTTGTTAAACCGCCTGACAAGCAACTAGGGCAATAACTCTCCTCTGTTATAGTCAATGGGAGAGTCCTATGTCCTGGAATGGCTTTTGATAGGCTGTAACTGTAACGGTATTAATCATTAGTTATAATCATCGATTTTTAATAATAACAAACATGCGTAATCTGTAGGCACTTATGCGCTGTCAAGTTTAAGGACTAAGATGTAATTATTCGTGGCAGGAGGCGCCTCGTCTATGGTATTTAGGGAAAGAAAATTCAGCCCACCCGCCTTAACTTTTTAAATAACGCCAAAATCTCAAACAATAAACAAATAATAAGAACACTGTAGAATTGACAGTTTTGAAAATACAGGTAGATAGAGATGACCTGTACACACATAAGTATTTGCCAAAGTAAGGCAGAGATAAGTATAAAAAATTGGTTGTGTTGGTTTATATGTAGGCTATAGACAACTTTTACCGATTTTATATTTTTTTTTATTTATTGTTTTAAAAACGTCACCTCCACACTAGGATATTCTCCTGTTTCGTGGGGGCAGTTTACACACATAAGTTTAACAAGGAAAAACATCCAGACCCGGAACATTTATTTGTAGCTCATACCAATACTTACTCCGTGCGGGATTCGAACCCGCGGCTCTTAGAGCTTCAACTCATTGCTAAGCCACTGCGCCACGGAGCCTTCATTTTAAGGACATTTACAAAAATGTGTGGAGAGTGGTACTTTCGGCTTTAGCGGCTTCGGGCGGCAACAAGCAGCAACCCAACATGCTATGCCACTACGTGTTAGAAACGCTTATGCCACTTATGCCACGCCGCAGCTATAATACAGCCTATCAAATAACTGCAACGCGAATGGATCGGTTCAACTGGGGAAAACCCACACTATTGCAAAATACCAGCGTAAAATAGCAGTATAATGCTTTTGTGTTTTTATGGTAACCGAAGATCTTTTTTTTACTGAAAAGAAGGCATTTCATCTTCGATTTAAGTCCTCTGGGAAGACAATGCATCTATCTGCATTTTGATTCTTAATCGTAATAGGTGTAAGTGTGACTGTGACCATTTACATTTTTATATACTTAATACAAATGTATTATATAAAAGAAACTTCGTTCTAAAATCTCAGTTAACCCGATTGAATGCAATCTTTGATAACTACTTTAGGATAATTTTTGTTATTCGACTCATGAACTCTTAATAACTGAATTATTAACAAAAAACATATTTATTCTAGGTCAAAGCTCCTTGGCTGAACTACACCATTATTGACGAAGACAGCGGGCATTATATCATTCCGAAGTAAGTACCTTGTAATTCATTACGAAAATGCTTAGAAATACTATAGTTTTGTATTTTGCATTCATTGAGACCGTTAAAATATAAAAGAAAACCATACCCGATCCGAAAGGGGCACATAGTACCATAATGACATTACCAAAAACAAATTAAATCATCTTATTATTATTGAAAAAAAAACGTTTTTGCTATTGTTTTTTTACTATAATTTGCTTAAAATTTACTAAATTTTTGAAATCTTGCAGTGCCACCATTTGAGACGGCACGATACCTATCTTTATCTTTGAACGTGTTGCATTAATGATAGATTGCCATGTTGTATCATGTAAGTTTCCCCATTTAATTGCATTTTATTTTATTTTTGTGGGGTATATCATTATTTATTCTCTAAAAAAGTTTACATGAACAAAATCACAGATTTGCTATGCCATAACTGCAGGCAGGCATATTAGCATAGTTATTAACAGGAAGATATTGCTAGCCATTGCCGGTTACATTTCCCTCTGTGCCTCTTATGACACCCACATGTTGATATGAGGAAGTCTTAGAGTATTCAACTAACAAAAACTTGTAAATAACATTTTAAAATGAATAAATATCGTTTTAAATTTTATCCTTCATAATGTAAAATAAACTTGTAGCAAAATAATAAACTTATTTCCAATAATTTCAAAGTCGGTACAGCAGTTTCATTAAGTTTCCTTTTATTATTTGATTGGATTACGAAAACCGATTGGTCAAAATGCTCGGAACACATAGTGTTTGTTCGTTTAGGTACCCAGGTTATATGATTGCCAAATGCTTTTATCCAAACTTGGCGCCTGTAAGGATCTTTTGGAAAACTGTAAAACCGAAGATCATTTTTAAACATTGTATAAAAACGAATTTTAAATAACACCTTGGTATTATTTATCAAGGTATTACTTATAGTCAAATAAAAACATCGACACTAAAGATTACTGTGAACATCACTATTATTGTCTTGATGATACCATTTTATTTACTCGAAATTCCCCTTCTTTTCTTTTTACAACGTAACATAACGAAATGAAAATACCGATTTAAATTGTTTTATATACAATAAAACAATTTAAATTGATGTTTTCATTTCGTTTAAAATAATTAAAGATGATTAATGTTGTTTGAAATAATATAGTTTTGCAAATAGATCACAATAATATTGATGAATTTAAGACTATTCAATAACACGAATTTGTCTTGTGTAATTTGAATAAAGAGAAACGATATTTGTCTACAATTATGCAAAATTTAATTATGTCCTAGTGGTGCAAAAGTCCTTACTATTGTATTAATACTTTAAGTTGGCCACACTACCTACTTAGCATTTTTTTAAATTTAATGCTTATATTAATTATCGAAATCAAAATAAATACTTACAGATGAAAGGTAACGCCGTCCTTTTGTAAATCTGAGGTCTGCGATCTTTTTTTACAAGAAAACACACTGCAACTCGGCATTTTCTGGAGGTTTACTCACGCTTACGACAACTTAGTGCATAGATAAATAGATATGTAGCAAGCTAACTTAGTGACTGATGCCGCCGTACGCGGCGCAACTAGTTTTATTTATAACGGAATGATCCGCGCTCTCGTACTTTTGACAGCGGGGAACGCTCCCCAATGTCGTCTCCTGTTAGTTGAATACTCTAAGGAGGAAGTGGATTCTCTTCGCCACTACAAGGCGAGAACTACCGCTGAACAGAGTATATCATACTACAGTACAGTATATCATATTATACAGAATAGATTCCCATAGATTTTACTCGGCTCAAATTAGTTGCTTCAAAATGTCGTAGACTCTAACATTGTTGTTTCCCCAAGTACTGGTGATCTAAAGTTTGGAGGGGTAAGAGACTGTAGTTTTACTGTGTCATTCTTTCATCTTAAATAATAAGATTTTTTTTTGATACCACAAAACAATGTGTCCGAAATTTTTTTTGAAGATACCCTGTAATTCAACAACATGACAATACATGAAAATGTAGTACCATTTTAAGGGTTTCGTAGTACTTATAAAGTCCAAACGGGACCTTTTGACGAGTTTGGTCTGTTCATGTACACATTATGTGCCACGGCCATATTTCTAAGTGATAGATAGTTACTGCGTAGTGGCGGTGTAAGAAAATCCACTACCCCATATCATTCCGTGGGTGTCGTAAAAGGCGACAGATAGAAACAAATCAGGAGATGGGCAGCAGCGTCTATAATGACTAAAAGAAACTGCGGTTGCCAACCCGCTTGCCAAGCGTCAACAATGGGAAATATCCAGCAGTGGACTTTAATAGGCTGTAACGGTAACGGATAGATGGTCGAAGACTAACTAAAGTATTGACTTAAATTTAGAATAATGGTTGAATAATTTTGCCGGTTTTTAGGTTTTTTGTTTTCAGAATTCCGGATATTTTAATAAAATTAAAAAATGGTCATCATTTTAAATGGATTGCATTAAAGATTATTTTTTTATAGTTTGGTTACATTACTTTATGACCTAAAATGTCAAAAGAATTAGGTATATTCATTCTTCTTCTTCATCATCAGCCCGTATAAGTCTAAGTAGGAGGATGTGTATTATATATACGAGGTGGATTGAAAAGTACTCGGCCTAACCAAGAAAATAAACACATACTAAATCAGTAATATTTTTATTTTTCTACATAATCACCATCAAGTTCAATACACTTTTGCCACCTCCCCTTCCAAGCATTTAGACCGTTGAAAAAAAATGATTCTTCCTTAGAGTCAAAATATGCGTCTACAGCTGCTTTGACCTCGTCGTTTGTCGAAAATCTTTGACCTCCCAAGTGCTTTTTAGGTTAGGAACAGAAAGAAGTCTGATGGTGCCAGATCAGGTGAATACGGCGGATGCGGTAACAGTTCAAAGCCACAGTTGTGAATTTCAGCCATTGACTGTACTGACGTGTGAACACGGGCGTTATCTTGATGAAACAGGACTTTTCTTCTGAGCATTCCTCGACGTTTTCTTTTATTTCCTCGTAAACGACGTAGTAAGGTGCAGTAGTAATCAGGTTTATAGTCTGACCCCTTTCAAGATAATCAATCATAATCACACCTTTCGAGTCCCAGAATACTGAAGCCATCACCTTATTTGCCGACAAAATCGACTTAGCCTTTTAGGGGTGGTGAACCAGGTCTTCTCCACTGTTTTGATTGTTGTTTTGTTTCCGGTGTACAGTAATGAACCCATGTTTCGTCCATAGTAACAAAACGATTCAAAAATCATCTGCATCGGCTTCAAATAACTCCAAACAGTCGCGTGAAATAGTCAATCGCGTCCTTTTTTGTTCAACTGAAAGCAGTCGCGGAACCCACCTCGCAGACACCTTGTGGAAACCCAACTCGTTGACAATGATGTTTTGAGTTCGTTCATAAGAGATGCCTATAATCTCGGCTATCTCTCTAATTTTTAATCTGCGGTCTCCCATTATTAAATCAAGTACTTTTTTAATATTTTCGTCAGTAGTTGACGTCGAAGGCCTTCAGAGCGGGGTTCATCTTTCACACTCTCTCTACCACGCTTAAATTCTGCTATCCATTTTTGACGGATGAATATGACAGAGCACAATCGCCTAATGTACTGACCATGTCATCATGGATGGCTTTGATGATAGCCTTCTTATGGAGTACTTAATGACGGCACGCTGCTCGATTTGCTCCATTCGCGGAAATTATGTCCGATTACTTTGTTAATAAATTTATAAAATCACAACTAATTATCACACGTTTCGAACTTCACACAATGAACTAGTCTGAACTGAACTAAATAATGTGGGCAGATTTGATTTTTAGAATTGAATGGATCTGTGTTAGGCCGAGTACTTTTCAATCCACCCTCGTATGTAGGAGGATTTGAATTCCTAGAAAAGACTCATACCTTGTTTTATTTTGATATTTATAATTACAAGGGTGATCCAAAAGCAATGATCATGAATATTAAACACGGTGATTATAGTTAAAAAAATTTATTTTTCTACATAGTCTTCTAACAAGTCAATGCATATACCTAATCCATTTTTTCTAAACCCTGAATTCCTTAGAAAAAAAAATTATTTATCCTGACCCTCCAAAAAAGCCTCAACAGCGTCCATCACTTCGCTATCGTCTGCAAATTTCTTGCTTCGAAGGTGTTCCTTGAGCCGAGGAAATAGATAGAAGTCACTGAGAGCTAGATCTCGCGAATAGGGCGGGTGTTCGAGCAGTTATTATTCCTTCAGCGTTCCAAAATACGGATGCCATAACCTTTCCCGCCGACCTTGACACTGTTATCTCTTAGATGATTAACATTCAAATGAATGTACTTTTTTATGCTGATCTAGTGGGTACATAACATAGAAAAGAAACGAAGGAGGACATAAGCAACCAAATGCACTAGAAATAACCGATTATCATTACTTTTGGATCACCTTGGTAGCACATCATGCACAAAGTAAATAAAAACGTTTACAATTTGCAGTGACGCAATTTGCGTGCTAGGTGGGACTCATCAAGAGAACGATTACAGAACAGAAATCGATGACAGCAACACTGAATTCATAATGGATGGGTGCCGTCAAATGATACCGGGACTGAAGGTGATTGAAAACACGTAACAATATTATTTTTACCAAAAACTACGTAAAATTCTTAAGCTATGTAATAACATAGATATCCCTCCCCCCTTCGTAACGTAAGTATTTTTTTAAATTCCTACAATTAATATAAATATGAGAGAACAAGGTTTTATGACATTTATGCCATATCTTGCCGTATGGTGGCGGCGTTAGTGAACCCATAAACTTTTTTTAATCCCACAGTTGTCGTAAGAGGCGACTATGGAATATGTGAAAAAGATGTTATGGCTTCCGACAGATGGCGGTATAAATATCTCGTTTACGTCAGGCGTAGTAGTAGCGACGGGAAGGAGCGTCAAAGGTGTGAATAGTATATATATATTTAAATCGCTTTGGTGTGAAACGTCTTGTACTGTGATCGTTCTCCGCTTGCCAGGCGTGACGATTAAGGCAAATCCTTCTTAGTATCGGTAAAGCCCATCAACAATTAACTTTTATGACTGTTAATGATGAAGAAAACAGGTTTACATCACCCCGCCCACGTAGATATTACTGCTCACCCATTCCGTTCACCAAACAGAGCTTAGTGGTTTATGGACGACCTCTAACTTGAGCAGGACTTATTATGGTACTACACATGTACCCGCAAACACGAGAATATAATATCGATATGAGCGTAGAACGTCACTATCGCGCCTTAAACGGAAAGGAAAGGCATTCGCGCCAGGTATAAACAAAATATAATTGAGTTCATACATATCTTACTAAGAGATCGGCTATGTCAGTCACTTGTGGATAGACCAGGCGGAAAAGTAGTAAGGCCTCGACGTAGATAAAAAAAAGAAATAGCGGTCACTACACTACATACTACAGCTGAAATCTGCTATAGGATCATCATCAATGTGGATGAATTTTAGTCTAGAACCAGCGACTCGGTTATGAAGTGCTTTGATGTCCAATGCTATTACTAATCAAGTTTTTCATTATTTGAATTTACGATGAATGAATAAATTACAGTTCACCTTACATCGTGGTGGTAATGGCGGTGTAAGAGAACTCAACATTGCCTATCTCATTCCGAAGGTATTTTATACAATAAGCGTGACAAGCAAGCACACAGTTCACTTAATGGCAAGTAGATGCTGTGGCCCATAGATATCTACATGTATCCTCGATTAAGAAACAAAATGCGGATGCGTTGTCGCCCTTTATCCTTAGATGGAATGGCTCGGTTATCAGTAAAAAGGATCTCCATACGGAACACAGAATTATTCTGCTGTTTCACGCTGATATTCTGTGAGAGCGTGGTTCTACCTCGGTCAAGACTCATTCGTGCCGCAGCCATAATATATAACTGCAGTGTGGCTCTACCACGTAAATCTATCACGTGAGGTTCAACTTAGAAAAATGTCCGGAAGATCTGATAGGTTCTGATTGATGGTAGTATAATCATCTCATATTTATACTATATGAAAGATACTCAAATCGGTGACGGGAGTTTTTTTATGTAAGAGGGGGAAAACGAGCATGCGGCTCGCCTGATGGTGATTAACTACCGCCGCCCATGGACAACTGCAACACCAGGGGAATTGCAGACGCGTTGCCGGCGTTAAGGATGTAAAAAGTTCGTACGATCAGCTGGCCAAGCCGATGGCGATGATGATATATTTTCTCTTTCACTCTTTTAGCATGCCGAACTGATGAAGCACTGGGCAGGTTTGCGGCCTGGCAGAGACGCAGTCAGACTAGAAGCGGAGGAACGAGACGGAAAGCTGTACATCCACAATTACGGCCATGGTACTGTAACGGTCTCTTTACTTATTTAATTTTTTATTTTATCTAGGAACATAATCATACAGCTTTTTGTCATATTTATAATATAGTTTAAAATTTATTAATATTATAATTTAATGACATTCTAAATAAATTATTCTTCTTTCCACGGCCTCATTTCCATATTTACGTTACATTCAATTTCAATTTCAAAAATTCGAATTCTTTTAATCATGACTATTAAAAGAAACTATGATGGCATTATTTAGGCTTCCTTAATCATGCTATAATTTTCCTCTCCTCCTCTGTTCCTTTGACGATCAAACGATTCTACTTACATTGTGCTTATGAAGTTAAAATTATAAAATAGTAGCTTATTTGTCAAGGCCAGATCGGACACCCACACGCACACTTACGCACGGACACGTGCGCACACGGGACAGTCTCATGACGGATTCCAACCTACGATTTTTTGGATTCGGATTCCATTTAAATTTTTGGATTCACAGTCCTAATCTGATGTCGTTTTCCATTGCAAATATAATATTATTAATAATAAAAATATTTTTTCGCAGGTGGCAGTGGCCTGACTCTGTTCTGGGGTTGTGGTAATAATGTCCTGCAACTACTGGAAGAACACTTGAGCTCAATCAAACCAACAACAACAAATTCGAAACTTTAATAAGTAAAAACATTATAGAAATATACAAATATAAAGTTTATGATATTAAAATATACATTGTTGACAAACAAAAATTAACCGTGCAACCAAGTTTGCATAACTGGCTGATAAAATACATTTAGTTTTATTTTGAATATGTAAATTAAGAATTAAACTATGTAAGAGGAATTCAACCGAGTTGGTATTATTTCATAGGACAATACACCTCTTTTATTGTTATGAAATAACTTGGTAATTAAAATATAGAACACCCATTTCCATACCGGTAGCCAAGCAACATATCAAATTAGAGCTTTAAACACCATCAATATTATTAAACTATAATAGTTTATCTGGTCCACAGTGAGTAAATCCTCACAAGGAGCTGTGACTTCATTTTCGAGTCTATACCTGCCCCGAACACTGTTCCAAACCTATTTTTAGTGAATGTAAACAACAATGTTAAAGTACCATTCTTAAAAAAAATTAATAAATTTATAATAATATTTCATTGCATCTTCCAATAATATTAATATTTATCTTTAAACAAACCATATTTTTACATACGTGGCATATTGGATAACCCTTACCTTTTGGTTAAATATTATAAATAAAAGTATTGCACAATAACTAACTAAGCTAACTCAACATTTAATATTACTGGTCTTTCGAGCCGGATCAAATTATGTTCTCTTAATCTACAATTTATTCATTTTCCTTTCTACATCTTATAACAAATATATATTTGTGATATTTTTGGGTAAAATCACATATAACTGTATATGTATATAAAAAAGTATACATGCCGCCTTGTGTAGTTCCACAGTTAAAGTTATGACTTCTGTATGGTATCATAAATGTCGGTCCTTCTCTGAACTCTGACAGGTATTTGACTTCTTACCTCATCCACTGTTGAAAGGTCTGGAATTTTCAAAGTTAGCATTGTATTAAAAATAATATTGTAATATATTAATAACATATTATGTTTATATTTTAAAGTATGAATATGGTTGTATAAATGTAAGTGGATAATGATCACGCTGGTCTTTAATTTCTTGAGATATTGAAGTACAAAACTCCGCGATGAAGTGTAGTAAATTTTATGAGTTATTTAATTACAATATTTACATTTAAAACTAGTCGGATGCGGAGTTTAAAGTGTAATGGCGCGATCGGCCAGACTACACTCTTGGACGCGTTCGAGTCAGGCGCGGTCCAAAGGGGAGGGTCACAAGAGACATGACCCCCCCAAAATCGTACACGTCAAATTGAAAAATCTTCTCAAAATTACTGACAGACTCTTCGGAATAATTATTAAGGAAATGACGAGGAATATTTTCGGAGGACTGTTTTTATTCCAATGATAGATATCATAATGACTGACCTACAAGGCCGACTTCCTGCGGATACGATGAACCTGTTCGCAATTCGGATTTGGCATTTTTATGCCAAAATCTGAATATACAGAAGAAGATCTTCTTAATGTGAAGAAAGTATCAGAATGTTATTTCCATTTCTTGAGTGTTCCTGCTGCCACTCTCGTTACAGAGTATCAGCTATGGATTTCAAAGTGGAAACGGGAGCTCAAAGAAAATACTGATACAAAATTTCCTAAGTGTGTGGTTTCTACAATCGGAGTTTGCGACGATGATCTCTTCCCAAATATAAAGCCTTTGCTGAAAATTCTGGCAACTCTTCCTATAAGCGGTGCGATATCAGAGATCATTTTCTACACTAAGGCGTGTAAAAACTTGGTTGAGAGCCTCCAAAATTTCAGGCTGCGACCGCGCCTGGTTCGAGTATGGATATTAAACAGATAATATAAGCGGATGGTGTGGCCCAAAGATATCTACATCTATCCTCAATTAAGAATGAAAATATAGATGCGTTGTCACTCCTGAGGATATCTTAGTCCTCGTTATCACTAAAAAGGATCTTCGGTTCTCTACATTCATCATATGAAACAGCAGTAGTATTAAGCTGATATTTTACGCTGGTATTAAGTGCGAGTGTGGGCTTTTCCCGATCCGGGTCGAACCGACACATTCGTGTTGCAACCATAATACACTGCAGCTGGCTAGATTACTCTACCAAGGATTCAAGTATTTATTTGTAAGAGTATACAATAAGGTTCTAATATAAATACATGATTGTAAGCTGTTATTTAAAAAAAAGTCCCGCTGGGTTTCTTGCTGGTTCTTCTCAGGACAGAGGTTTTTTCTCGAACCAATGGTAATTAAATAAAACAGTGACTTTCAATAAGTTTTAGTTATAATCTATATTGAATAAAAAGGTTTATGCTTCTGTTAAATAACAAATGTTAGGATATAACCGTGTAGTGATGGTATAACAATGTCTACTACCCCACATCATCCCGTGGGTGTCACAAGAGGCGACAGAGAGAAACTGAATTACGAGATGGGCAGTCTGACTGATAACAACTGAAAACTATAAAAAACTGCAGTTGACAACCCGCCTGCCAAGCGTGGTAACTATGATATAATCCCCCTAGGGGGAATGACTACGTTCAGCAGTGGACTTTTATAACCTGTAATGAATAGATAAATTACAAAATTGTGCTTGTTATTTAGCAATCTTTTACAGGTTATATTTTCAATTAACCAATTAACAAAAATATTACTGTACATATAATTAATAATAAAAACGTAATATCGATATTTGCATCGATATATCGATAAATCGTTATGAGCCTATCGGTGAGGCTCCGAAATGCTGTAACTTTAGAGTTCCGCCGCAAACAGATTTATGTCGGCGAGGAGAGTGTCGGGCTGGTCAGCAAGCTGCGCGCGCACGGCCCCCCAGGGGTCTATGAGCGCAGTGGCCCCAGGACACGTAGTGCATACAGACCTATGTCGGCGAGAGAGTGTCGGGCTGGTCAGCGAGCTGCGCGCACGACCCCCAGGGGTCTATGAGCGCAGGTGGCCCCAGGACACGTAGTGCACACAGACCTATGTCGGCGAGGAGTGTCGGGCTGGTCAGCAAGCTGCGCGCGCACGGCCCCCCAGGGGTCTATGAGCGCGCAGTGGCCCCAGGACACGTAGTGCATACAGACCTATGTCGGCGAGGAGAGTGTCGGGCTGGTCAGAAAGCTGCGCGCGCACTGCCCCCCGGGGGTCTATGAGCGCGGAGTGGCCCCAGGACACGTAGTGCACACAGACCTATGTCGGCGAGGAGAGTGTCGGGCTGGTCAGCGAGCTGCGCGCGCACGGCCCCCCAGGGGTCTATGAGCGCGGAGTGGCCCCAGGACACGTAGTGCACACAGACCTATGTCGGCGAGGAGAGTGTCGGGCTGGTCAGCGAGCTGCGCGCGCACGGCCCCCCAGGGGTCTATGAGCGCGGAGTGGCCCCAGGACACGTAGTGCACACAGACCTATGTCGGCGAGGAGTGTCGGGCTGGTCAGCGAGCTGCGCGCACGGCCCCAGGGTCTATGAGCGCGGGTGGCCCCAGGACACGTAGTGCATACAGACCTATGTCGGCGAGGAGAGTGTCGGGCTGGTCAGCGAGCTGCGCGCGCACGGCCCCCCAGGGGTCTATGAGCGCGGAGTGGCCCCAGGACACATAGTGCGCGGAGGGGTCTCGTGCAGGCGCGGCCAGCGCCACCCACAGCTGCATGTCGACGGCGCGCGCGCGCCCCAGCAGCTCCCAGTGCTGCGGGCCCGTCGTCATGTTGAACGCGCCCGGGTACACCAGCAGCGCACACCCTGAGTTTTATAAAACGGGCCCCTGAGCATAACCTTTCTGTCGTATCGCCAACATCCGCGCTCTTCATAATTCTATACAATTTTATTTGACAATCATACGAAAATGGTAATTTTTTAAGATAATAGGGGACAAACAAGCATGCGGCTCACCTGATGGTAAGTGACTACCGCCGCTCATGAAAAACTGCATCACCAGGGAATTGAAGGTGCGTAGCAGCCACACTAGGATTTTCTCCTGTATCGTGGGGGCAGTTTACATACATAAATATCACAAGGACAAAGTGGTAGTTTATTAATGCCCTTCTTGAAGATTTTTATTATTTTTATTATATTATTCATAGATTGGCATGTAGTCTCATATCATACCGTGGATGTCGTAAGAGACGACAGAAGGAAATTAAAGAGGAGATTGGCAGAAACATCTTAGATTATAACTCAAAAAATAAAAAAAACTGCGGTATTCAGCCCGCCCGCAAATCAGCTGGACGGGATGCAACAAATTTTTCAAAGGAATTTTGTACTGCCTCTCGGGTATTTAATTTTTTTCCCGCCAAAAAGTTATCCAAATTCTGGAAAAAGTGGAAGTCTGTAGGCGCAAGGTCTGGTGAGTACGGCGAATGACGGAAAGCTTTAAATCCCAGCTCTTATAACTTGGATACCGTCTGTTGTGCAGTATGAGGTCGCGCGTTGTCGTGCAGGAGCAGCGGGGACGGGCGATTGACCAAAGCTGGTTGGAGACGTGCGAGCGACACCATCATTATGTTCAGCTTTTTATAGTATACATTTGCAATAATGCTCATCCCGTTTGGTAAGAAGCTGTGATGAATCACACTGGCGCTAGACCACCAAACAATGACCACCACTTTTCTAGGGGTAAGTTTACGTTTAGGGCATTTAGGTGCTGAACCAGGATCCAACCAACTAGATGAGCGCTTGCGATTGCCAAACAGAATCCATTTTTCGTCGCAGGTAACAATGCCGTTAAAAATTCCTTCGTTTGTGTGCCTGTTGAGCAGTGCAAGGCACGTCTCGAACCGTACTTCCCGCTGGCGATCATTGAGTTCGTGGGGCACCCATTTGTCAAGCTTTTTTACCTTGCCAATTTGACGTAAATGGACCAATATTATTTTGATGCTAACGTTAAAAGCTGCTGCTAATTCACCCGTAGATTGAGTATCATCAGCTTCCACAATCGCCTTTAATTCGTCATTGTCGACCAAAGTTTTCAGACGATCACGGGGTTCATTTTTCAGGCCGAAATTTCCAGAACGGAAGCGGGCAAACCAATAACAGGTGGTGCGTTCGTTTGTAATATTCGCTCCGTAAACGTAGTTGATGTTGCGTGCCGCTTGTGCCGCGTTGCTGCCACGACGGTACTCATATTCCATAATACTCGAATTTTTAACGTATCCTAATCAATAACGTATGCTAATCAATAAACAAATGACTAAATTTGAAAAAAGAATTCCATGTTTTTAAAATAATTTGAAATTGGAATTCTTAGCCAAACAAAAATTGTTATTTTGATTTGAAATTGCCAGTACTGCAGAAATTTGGATACTCTTTGAAAAATAACTCTGTATAGGTAATAAAAGTGGCATATATATATATAGAAATATATGATTATAAACAAACTGTAACATAACAATGAATGGTAGTGGTTTGAAACATATCATTGATATGCAGAAGGAAGAGGGTAGGCGATAGGCGGTACGCAGCCTTGTGAAAAACCACCACTGAAGGCTTTAAGTGTAAGCATGCACCGTCGAGCACGTCCTTAATGCTTAATTAATTATAATTGCATAATTTCTCGGGAAGCCCATAAGAGGGAGGCTTCGAAAGAAGCGCTTTGTGCCAAACCCGATCAAAGGTTTTCGTTATGACCAAACTAACCGCCAAAGGCTCCGCCTTGGACTCGACTGCCTGCGCCCACCTATGTTTATTTAAACAAGAAGATCAAAAGCTTAGCGACCCCAACGGAAACCGAACTGGCGGTCACTGATCAGTTAGTGTTCCTCAAGGCTCCGCATGAGCTGTCAGTTAATAATCGATTCCAATATTTTAGAGTACAAGGAGGTGATGGCAATAGGTAATAAGTTGGACGGATCAGAACGATTACTTTTTAAGGATCTCCGATGTGTACCATAGATGAAGGAATAAATAGTTCCATTCCCTGAAACACTACATCAGTGACAGAATCAGCAACAGTGCTGGAGCACATCCCATTCCAAACGGCCGATACCTGTGCCCTACAAGACGGCAACCAACAGAACGAAACCGCAATGGAAGCGTGAGTGGCACCGTACTCCGGATCAGACAATGGTTCGAAGAGCCATGAGGGGCAACGACAGAGACCTGATATCCGTCCGGATGAGAGGACAAAAAAAAGTCCAACAAGGAAGGTACATGATCTTTCACATCTGGAATTGTGTTGTGTCAAATGATACCTTCACCCATGCGGATATAAACCATGTGTCAAGGTAAAGTCATATACAGACATCTCCACGTGATCGGTTAATGAGAAGCGAGTCATTCGGTGTGGTAGGTGTTAAAATCGTCAAGGATCACGATCTTTACGGATGGGGTCTGTTGTAGCACAGCGTCTGTAGCCATTTGGACGTGGTCTATGAGTCGGTTTGTCAGCATAACCGCTGTGGGACCTATAGAGGCACCCGTAGACGCGGGGATGGTCGTCGCCTTCAAGACTGCCGAAGCGTCGAGAACAGATATCCTCTCTGACGTATACGCAGACTCAAGCCCGAGGCACAAAGGAGTGTTCCGATTTGTATTCCGGTAGGAAAGATACCAAGTATCAACCGGAGAGGACACCTTCGTCTTGGTCTCAAAGAGTAAGGTCTGCTTCGCCGTCTACAGAACATAGTGGAAGGCGTTAAGGTACAAGTGAAGTCCCCTGATGTTGCAGAACTTCTCGACTAGCGTGGCAGGGGTCGCTTTGGTCTTGTTGCTTTGTTTGCCCCGAGCAATGTTAGTGAAATGTTGAACGAAATTTCGCCCACCCACCCTATAATACGCGGGACAGTCTGAGTACCCACGCTCTACTGTGGCCCATAGACACTTACATTTATTCAGGAAGTGTAGGGTAGCTTGGACGTGGATACTCAGTGAGGGATTCTACATAACCAGGGATGCTGGTTCAGATACCCTACTTCATGCTGGTTTCAGATACGTTGTTACCTCAGAGAATTAAGATGGAATGCCTCACAGCCTGTAACTATACTCTCTTTCTTCAGACCGGAACACTTGCTTTGCTTGCTATGCTTTGTATTAATGAGCAACAAACGAAAATAATATAATACTGGAATTCCAAAATTGTATCTAATGATTATTATAACAAGATAAAAATTAGGATCCACTCATAATTGGCACTTGAAATAATTTTATAACTACAATACAGACCTTGATCGGCCATCAGCCGCGCCATCTCAGGGAAGCGCAGATCGTAACAAATGCCTAGACCTATCTTGATTCCCTGGTACTCGAAAGTGGTTATCTGATCTCCGGCACTCAACACGTCCGATTCCTTGAACGTAATCTTGTTTGGAATGTCTATATCAAACAGATGCATCTAGAACATAAATTGACGGCTTAAATTTAATAGTTGAAAACAAAATTTGATGATGATGATTATGAAGAAGAGTGAAGAGCACCTTTCTATGTCGCGCTAGTAATTTTCCCGTGTTATCCCAAACCGTACAGGTGTTGTACAGTTTGTCACCGCAGCGCTCGGGCAAGGTCCCGCCTATGACGCACACACCTGCTTCCGCCGCCGCCTTGGACAAGGCGTGGCAAGTCGAACCAGATGGTACTTCTTCTGCATACTCCTTAAAGAACTCTGTGAGTGGAAACGTTTCATAGTTAAAGCCTTTGAGTCCACCAGGCCGCATTTATACCAGAGCGTCCGAAGATTTTTGCCACAGGCGTATCAGTATCACACCTACATGCTTAATAGGAGACTCCGGCAACTATCTAGTTCTGTTAGTGTAGGAATATTGATTAACCACCTGCTCGGCGGTGAAGGGAAATAGTGAATAAACTAATCTGCATGTTCTCAACAGTGCGGCAAACGCTTTTTCTACTTCATAATCCTCTAAAAAATTAAAGGAGACTTATGCCACAAAAATGTATAACTACAATCAGACTTGTTAAACACGGTATTTGTCACGTCTTGTACATGCCAAGCATGATGTAGGTAGATTAAAATTAGTAAAAGATCTTTGTGTGAGTTAACTTTCGATCCTAAATTACTCTGCAAGACTAACATTTACAATATTATTAATGAATAGGTATTTGCAGTTATTTCGAGTATGCTTCGCAAGTTACTCAAAATAATAATATGTCACAAACAAGCACACCGTCCACTTGATGGAGGTAAATTCTGGCCCACAGACACCTACATTTATTCCAATTTATTCTTGATTTAGAATCAAAATGCAGATGCGTTGTCACCTCCTGAAAACTTAAATTAAAATGGAATGCCTCGTTACCAGTAATAACACCTGCAATAGACAGGGGCACTTTCGTTCATTTAATTTTACTATCACCGTAACTGTCGTTTTGGTTACACAAAAGTTGCAGTCAAAAATCATCGTAACTTTGAAGTCGTTCTAACCTTATAATGTGACTATAATATATTATACACGATATAATTTATTAGGTTTTATTTCAGTAGTCGTATTTTATTAATAACCTAACTACGTGCCTGTATTGTAAGTTCCATTGTAGTTTTAATTTTTTTTAAATATACGAATTTCACTGACCCTTGCCGATCAGCCATGTACCATTTCGCTACCTATCCTTCCATTTGTTAGATTTAATCAATAACAGTAGTATCTGAGAAAAACTTCGGTAGTGGCACGAAGGAATAACATTATTATGGAATTCGCTACCTACACGTCGTTCCTTCACTTTGATGTGACAGTAGTAACTGAGAAAAATTACAGTGGAGGAGCGAAGGAACAACTTTATTATGGAATTATCATTATTTTCTTATATCACTGTGACTTTTTTAGGCAGCTAATCATTGTGACTTTGAACATTATTTATCACTCATGTTTAGCCTGAACAGATGCATACTTATCAGTATGTTACTTCCTTTATGGAAGTGGAAGGAGCTAGCACTGGGGTGCCCTGGCCCAGATGAAAACAAAATTCCTTGTGAGGCTGAACCTACGCCTTGTAAAGTTGCAAGCAGTGTGCCAGCATGAAATACTGTCACTCTCTACTGAGCACACCAAGCTTTTCAGAGGCCAATTTAGCCTTCCCTTCCAAGTGACCATGAAATTGCATGTCATTTGATATATTGACATTGAGGATACCGATGCTGGCTGAGGCAGCAAGGGGAGTGCGCTGGAAAAGCTGTCTTTACTTACATACAGATGTCATTTCAAGTTTTACCCTCATTCATCAATCCAAACCACTAAGTTGTTTGATAATAGTATTCATACTTACGAGTGCCATAAGGTGAGTTGAAACATTCAGGTAGCGCTACCAACTGGGCACCTTTTTCTTTAGCCAAGTGAATTTCCTTCACAGCTTGCGCCACATTTTTTGATTTATCTGGCCCCACTGCCAGCTGGACCAATGCTATTTTAAGACCTGCAATTTATTAATATTAGTAACAGATCGGCCTGTAATACTCCACAGCAGGATTTACCCTGATATTCAAAGACAGTTGTTAGATCCAATAAAACCCTGTAATTTAGGTAAATATGTGTATTGTGCTAGGTAATAAAACTAATGACAAACTGGTTGACATAACTAACAATATTTATTAATAATGTTATGCAAGTACTCACATTCATAACTATTTATATCAATCTATGATATAACAACAATACAGAGTTTAAACTCTACATACAGTCAAAATTTATGTAACAAAATTTATGTTGGTTTGTATTACATATTCATAATATTTAATTAACAATGAACTTTTCAAGTGTCTGGCAATTCAATGTTACAATTTATTTTATTATTATTTTGCAATCAAAGTTCATCAGGGTTTATCAGTAAGATATAAATATCTTTAAAATGCACATATTTCATCTTGCACTGTATTTATTTGAATTATGCTTGATTAAATGAAATAAAATGAATTTTAATTTTGATTTGATAAATTGATGGATGGAAAAACTTGCTAGTCTATAATTAAGTTACTGCCTGTCCCAAGCTACACATCTTTATCTTTATATATATACACATATATATATATAATTATTTTGCACTCATATTTGTCACTGAACTCTCTGAACTGAACCTCTTAAGCGGCTGGACTGATTTTGATGACATTTTTTGTGTGTATATTTATATTGATATATAATGATATAAATAAGTACCACATGATAATATTAATGTCTTACTATTATTGAGTAAAAATATTTATAAAAACCATTTTAAACAATATTTGCAAAGAATTATCTGGTTAGGCATTGATAGTGCATGATAATTGAAATAAAACCAAAATAAAAATGATACTTACTGAGGTTACGACACTTTAAGGTCAAACAAGATTTTACAACACATTTATTTAGAGATATGGAAATATATTATAACAATTTTGGCTTTTTGAGTTCCTTGGTTAGATAGAGAGCCTGAGTTTAATATAATATTAACTCATAAATATAATACTATACCACTAAGAGGATATGCAGGTTTCTTTGTAAACCGCGGATGCACCGCATCTGTTGTTGTTTCAAACATGTCAATACCATTTATTTCCTTTTACAACTACCTGTACACTATGTTCTCTATCCCACAATTTATTTACCTCTTTTTAACATTTTCAGGACACCGATATACTATGTATGTATCCCTAACACTGCTTTCTTTGAACACTACTCTAGCTTAGTTAACCACACTTGATTCTTTTTATTTACTATCAGTGTCAGCCGTAGACAGATAACAGTTGTCAGTCAGATAACAGTTGTCAGTTGTCACAAACAGTTGTGTTGTCAGGTGTAATTTTTTTTATAACTGGCTTTACGGATCTGGGTTCTAGCCCTTCTGAGCCTGAAGTTACAATGTTTAATTATCCTTCTTAGTACACTGCTTCACAATATGTTGATGCGTCACATTGTGCAGCCCTTGGGAGATTTTGACGGCAACTTGAGCCAGCAGACAGCTAACAGTTGGCGATGGTATCTCAAGGCGCCCAAGCAGACAGACACCTTATCTTGAGAATCACATCACTATCAGAGCACTTGTTTCACCGTTTCCACTAATAGTTCACATGCGCAGACACTTAATACACAAAATCGCACCACTTTTACATATCAAAATCCACTTCAAACCATTATTTAAAGAATAATACAGGAGCAGCAAACCGCCACCGGTCAAGTTCCCGCCAAAACTCTTGTCGGGTGTTACTGTCAGCCTCAGCCTTCGAGCATAGAAAATAGTATGCTCGAAGCAGAGTATCGTTTTATATGGCTGAGGCTCAACCATATAAAAAGATACTCTGTGGCCTCAGCTGTTAACATAGATAAGCTATATAATCCATAAATAAATAAATTAATATGTAGCAAGCTACAAGTCGCGGCACGTAAGTCTAGCGCTGAACGAAACTTACGTTGCGACTGGAGAGCCAATCAGCGCGTGCGAACGATACGCACGAGCCAATCAGCGCGACTTATGCGCAATAACGGTCACCGCAAGACTTTCGTGCCGCTACTTATAATATACCTACATAATCAAGACGCTGTTACATTTATCAAATCGCAAACTTATTAATGAAACGTAGTGGTTATACACTCTTTGCTATTAAGAAGAACCCTCAGAAGTTGTAAGGGTTTTCTTCTCAGTTCTGAACATCGACTAATGCATAGAACTTGGTTCTTAGTATCATTGCAGGGCTTTGTGCCGGTCCAGCTATAGAAAATAGTGATTCCGGACTAGCATAAACAGTACTTGAAAAAAAAAGAGAAAATACAAAAAAGAATGATTCTATTAAAAAAAAAGAAAAAAGTTTTGAAGGGCATATTGCCGGACCAAAACTGATTAGTGTTGCAGGGTTCAAAGGAACCGGTCCAATACTAATTGCCTGAAGGGTCGATATAGACCGGACCAGAGCTGATTGTTAATGTCTGCAGGGTCATTATAGACCAGACCAGAATATTTTGCTTAATGTGTAAAATTTATGGTTTTTGTCAGGATAATCGAACGATGTTTTTCTGTCTACTGATATCACTCCATCCATCACAGATAACTAAGATTGTGATAGAGCGCGTGCGAGGACGCACGCATGTCAGCATGGCCGTGACGGTGCCTGCGCCATTGCAAGTGCGACAACGCCGGTGTTGCGAGACAGAATTCTTGTAAACAACACGTGCACCGCACACCTGCGGTGGCGCCCGTGACTAGCTACTTGTTTTGCTTGTATAAAACGGACGTAGCGGCCGCCGTGAAGGCAGTCTTGGCTCTGGCGTGGAACGGTGTGCTTGTCGTATTCCGTTACTAGCTTATCCTAGACTCGTTGGATAATTAATTCGTGCAAACGAATTAATTATTATTCTTAACTACAAAATTAGTCTCGGTACAATTTATAGTTTGTATTAAGTAATCTATTGTAAATAAACCTTATTTAAAAGAAAAGTCCCGCTGGGTTTCTTGCTGGTTCTTCCCAGGACAGAGGTTTTATCCGAACCGGTGGTAGTAGTACTATATTGAATAAAAGTGATTCTATTCTATTCTAAAAGCCTTTTCATGTGACTTAATAATAATAATATACGTCATAATAACATCCTTCATAACAAGTGGTAATAAAGCTTTCCATTTAAGTTCTCTATATTTTAATGACTTTTCTACATATTCGATACAAAAGTAAAGTAAGTCGCTATGCTAGGCACAGGCCTCCTCTTACTTCTGAGAGGGTTTTAGGGCAAGGAAATGTCCGCCGTGCTGCCCCAATGCGTGTTGGTGAACTTCACATGTCTTCGAATATTTTTTTCTTATTCCTCAGACATATGCAGGTTTTCTCACGATGTTTTTCTTCACCGCCGAGTACGTGCTAAATCAGCACTTAAAATTGCAGTTAAAAATTTCATTGGTGCTGCCGCGGATCAAACCCGGGCGAAATTTACAGCGAGCGCCTAGACCCAGAACTACTGATACGACACAAATAAGTACGATTCAACGAATATAATAAAAACTCTTACGTACTTAAACACTTGATAGCTCGTGATGCCTACCGGACGAAGCTACAGCACCACATCGTAATTGAAGATGCTTAACCGCGACTTAACTCTCAGTGACGCGCAAGCATAATAGGCAGTATATCACTTATATACTTGTCACCTCTGCAGTAGAGCGCGGTCAGTAGAGCTGGTGCGCAGTAGAGTCCAGTATCGTGCAGTAGAGCGCGGTCAGTAGAGCTGGTGCGCAGTAGAGTCCAGTAGCGTGCAGTAGAGCGCGGTCAGTAAAGCTGGTGCGCAGTAGAGTCCAATAGCGTGCAGTAGAGCGCGGCCAGTACAGTTGGTTCGCATTAGAGTCCAGTAGCGTACAGTAGAGCGCGGTCAGTACAGGTGGTGCGCAGTAGAGTCCAGTAGCGTGAGTAGAGCGCGGTCAGTACATCTAGTGCGCAGTAGAGTCCAGTAGCGTGCAGCAGAGCGCGGTCAGTAGAGCTGGAGCGCAGTAGAGTCCAGTAGCGTGCAGTAGAGCGCGGTCAGTAGAGCTGGTGCGCAGTAGAGTCCAGTAGCGTGCAGTAGAGCGCGGTCAGTAGAGCTGGTGCGCAGTAGAGTCCAGTAGCGTGCAGTAGAGCGCGGTCAGTACAGCTGGTGCGCAGTAGAATCCAGTAGCGTGCAGTAGAGCGCGGTCAGTACAGCTGGTGCGCAGTAGAGTCCAGTAGCGTGCAGTTGAGCGCGGTCAGTACATCTAGTGCGCAGTAGAGTCCAGTAGCGTGCAATAGAGCGCGGTCAGTAGAGCTGGTGCGCAGTAGAGTCCAGTAGCGTGCAGTAGAGCGCGGTCAGTAGAGCTGGTGCGCAGTAGAGTCCAGTAGCGTGCAGTAGAGCGCGGTCAGTAGAGCTGGTGCATAGTATAGTCCAGTAGCGCAGTAGAGCGCGGTCAGTAGAGCTGGTGCACAGTAGAGTTCAGTAGCGTGCAGTAGGCGCGGTCAGTACAGCTGGTGCGCAGTAGAGTCCAGTAGCGTGCAGTAGAGCTGGTGCATAGTATAGTCCAGTAGCGTGCAGTAGAGCGCGGTCAGTACAGCTGGTGCGCAGTAGAGTCCAGTAGCGTGCTGTAGAGCGCGGTCAGTACAGCTGGTGCGCAGTAGAGTCCAGTAGCGTGCAGTAGAGCGCGGTCAGTAGAGCTGGTGCGCAGTAGAGTCCAGTAGCGTGCAGTAGAGCGCGGTCAGTAGAGCTGGTGCGCGAGGCGGTTGCGGCGCTCGAGGCGGCTGCGGCTGATGTACGGCGAGGGCTGCTTGTGGTGCACGGTGCGCACGTGCAACTTGCGACTGTTGGACTGCGCGAACGCCTTGCCACATACTTCGCACTCATACGGTTTCACTCCCGTGTGGCTCTACAAATAAAAATCAATCGATTAGTGAATTTGTGAAAAGTACTGGTCCCTAAACCAGACAGATAGTATATATGTATACAGGGTATTTTTGAAACGCTCGAAACGAAGACAGACGACAGTACTAACTATATCTTAGATGATGGGTGAAATATAAAATCGATCCTGATGAAAAAAATCATCTTTTCACAACGTTTTATTAGCTTCATTCACGCTCCATCGTGTTGATATAGTTAAATAAAACATTAATTTCATTAAAAGAATCATGAAAATACTTAAATATTAAACCAGCAGTGGAATTTAAAATAAATAAATCATAAAATCAGCTGACTAGGGTCAATATCCGCGTCGAAGCCAAACTCTTTTATCTAGCTCGTACAGGTCCCGTCACGACGCTGAGCGACAGTGGAGGGTGTGTTTGCGCATGGGTACAGTCGCGTTCTAAAGTATATTATAATAGTAATTAATGGTTTTATTGTAGAATCATAATAGTTACTTTACTAGCTTCTTAGAACTTTGGAAGAGGTTGAAATTAAAATGGATAATGTATACTTGAGCATTATTTTTATTTCAATCGTAAAATAAAGTAGTTTGTAACAAGAAAACTTAAGCTAAGGGTGACACGCCGTCCATTATACCGTTAGAACATGGAACATGGAAGCCGGATGTCGATGGTGTGTTGGTGTTACTGGATGCTACTTCATCAGAATCATCATCATCAATGCGAATGATAAATGTTTCCGTCATCAGGTTGACCACATGGTAATTTTTTCGGTATTCTTCCTCAATAAATTTAACTTTACTGCACAATTTCCCCATTCACCTTCTATTTACCTTTTCGTTCACTAGTTCAGTCATAAAACAATAGATATAAATAATATTTTTCCTTCCTTTTAAAAACATCGTCGCGCGTCGTGCATAAAGCTGTGTGTGCGACTGTATATTGGGAAACATCGCTTTTCAAAGCGCGGCAAGAATGAGGAACCAATAGCGTGCGCGCACAACAATACTGGCGAGCATTCCCCGTCGCGCCCTTCATACCACGCGCTGCCGCCGCCCGGCCGACTGTGTGTCACCTCGCGTCAGCGCCAACATATGAAATTCCCCAAATTTACCTACTAAGATTTGTTTGCAAGCGACATAAAATTAAGGCGGCAATTACAATAAAACTTGCAAGTAATTTGTAATAGTTTGACGTACCTGTTTTCAAATCAAAGTATTGGAAGGATTAAAAACGGAAAGTCAATAAAAGTAAAGTAAAATAATTATTTTTAGATTAATTAACTGTCGATCATAATTGCAATTGATTTTAACTATTAAATTATTCAATACCATTTTATTTCTATTTTCTTGTACAAAATCAAAGATAACCAAACCAAGTAAGTACGTTTATTAATTTCAATATCATTTTGTAGTAACGAACTGCTTGTTTCGTCAGGGTACAATTGATTGTCTAATTGTATTAAAAATTACAACTATAACTTCTAAATTCCATATGAAAGACTAGTCGTAGGGATCATATGGAAACTAAACTTATAAAATAAAAGTTGGCAATGTCATAACATTTGACGGTCTGTGGAATGTTCAAAGTGTTTACCGCAAGGACGTTAGTTAGGACGCAGTAGGCTTCAGTTTTGGCAGGATTCACTATTAATTTTAGTTTTGAGACAGTTCCGCGCTGACTTTGGTTACGCATGCGCGGCGACAGTTCATTGGTTTTGTTTATTAAATTCTTATTGTTATTACTTGGTATTACGTACTTGTTATTACGTGTTATTCTTGTTGTTACGTTTTGTGTTTCTTTTTGTTTTAATAATGCCTAACGCGTACGTTTATAGTGCTCGTGAATACGGTAACATATTAATGTGCCTTGGAGAATCTCATAAGGCCACGGAGGATCGGTAAGCCGTTTCATACCTAATTTTTAAATTACTTAGTACTGAACTGATCTGAAAAGGTACATAACTGAATACATCAGAATAATAAACATACCTACATAATGGATAAAAAGCATGACTCTAACCTTTTAACATTTTATTTAAGTATTTTTTTCATTAGCGGGGAATCGAACCAGTTATTTGGTTTATTTAACCTATTTTTTTAAATAACTTAGTACTGAACTGATCTGAATAGTGCATAACTGAATACATCAGAATAAAAATATACCTACACAATGGATAAAAAAGCATGACTCTAACCTTGTTAACATTTTATTTAAGTATTTTTTTCATTAGCGGGGAATCGAACCAGTTATTTGGTTTATTTAACCTAATTTTTTTTAAATAACTTAGTACTGAACTGATCTGAATAGGTACATAACTGAATACATCAGAATAATAAACATACCTACATAATGGATAAAAAAGCATGACTCTAACCTTGTTAACATTTTATTTAAGTATTTTTTTCATTAGCGGGGAATCGAACCAGTTATTTGGTTTATTTAACCTGTGAATTCGAATTAAAGTGGCTACGTGGAGACAAGCACAGTGGCAAAATAGTAGGTTAAGTAGATAAGTTAGGTATTTAGACAAGTGTTGTAAATTATTAGGTATTGTGGTACCATCGCTAGTTACGGGCCGCGCGAATTCGGCGTTCGCGCGTACATTGACCCCTAGTCAGCTGATTGTAATTCAGTAATTCCACTGCTGCTTTTATGTTTAAGTATTTTCATGTTTTATTTTAATGAAATTAACGTTTTATTCGCACGATGATTTATACTAACACGATGGAGCGTGAATAAAGCTAATAAAACGTTGTGAAAAGATGATTTTTTTCATCAGGATCGATTTTATATTTCACCCATCATCTAAGATATAGTTAGTACTGTCGTCTGTCTTCGTTTTCGGGAGCGTTTCAAAATACCCTGTATAGCACGAGTGCAATCAGTGGAAGAGCAGTATGAGTGCAGTAGTGGAAGTGCAGTATTAGTACAGTGGGAGAGCAGTGTGAGTGCAGTCAGTGGAAGTGCAGTATTAGTACAGTGGGAGAGCAGTATGAGTGCAGTCAGTGGAGTGCAGTATTAGTATAAAACGAGTTCTGTGCAGTGTGAGTGCAGGAGTGTTGTGTGAATATAGACATAAGTGGAGTACAGGGCGAGTGCAGTGTGCAGTGCACTTTTAGTACAGTACTGCAGTATTAGTGCAGTGTTTTTGCATCGTTAGTACATAGTGAGTGCAGGAGTTGTGAGGTACTGGTGTGTAAATACAGGGCGAGTGCACTTTGAGTACAGTAGTACAAGTGCTAGTGCAGAGTGAGTGCACTTTGAGTACAGTAGTGCAGTGCTAGTGCAGAGTGAGTGTAAAGTACTGACTCTCGAGTGCCGCTCGAGCGCGCCTTTGCACTTGAAGGCCTTGCAGCAGACCGGGCAGGGGTGCGGCCGCACATCGGAGTGCGTGCGTTCGTGCATCTGCAGGTTGGTGCGGTTGAAGAACGCTTTCGGACACTGGGCGCACTTGTATGCACGCTCCTCAGAGTGTGTTCGTTTGTGATACACTAAAAATGCATTGCCCTGCAATAAAAAGACAACTTATTAACAAATAAATGAAATTTTTGTTATTTGAAACAAGCGCTAGTTTATAATGGATAAAAAATTACAAAATTAAACAAATTAAATATGTATAATGATAGTAGCAAGATGTTACCCGAAAACTCTTGCCGCAAATATCACAGATATAATTCTTCTGAATAGGATAGTTTTTATCAGGATGTACGCGTCGAAAGTGAGTCCAATAGTCTCGTGCATTCGCTATCTTCTCCGAACACTGCAAATTGAATTAAGGTTGAGAACAAGGTTGATAAGTATTTGGTATAGAAGCTTATTTATTTAAAGGTATGCCGGACGACTTTATACGTGGTACGGCCATGCTGCAGCTATATTAATTGTATAGTTGTAGCACGAATGCTGCAGCTATATTAATTGTATAGTTGTAGCACGGGGGAGCGTGGTCGAGCCGACCGGGGAAGGACCACGCTCTCACAGAATACCAGCGTAAAATAGCGGCGTAATGCTGCTGTGTTTCGTATGGTGAGTGTAGAGAACCGGAGACCCTTTTTACTGGAAGAGAGGCATTCCACCTTAGTCCTCACGACTGACAACGCATCTGCATTTTGATTCGCAAACGAGGATAGATGTAGATGTCTATGGGCCACAGCAACCACTCACCATCAGGTGGACTGTGTGCTCGCTTGTCACCCTGATGCTATAAAAAAACGAATTACATTTAAAAAGTTTAGAAAAACATTAAAATGATATAGAAAAATGTGCCTAAATGGCGCTACAAGAATAGCCACACTATAGACTGAAAAATGTTTAGTTCTCTTTCCACTTACGTATACTGCTTCAAAAACAATTCCAATTTACCAAGACTATTGTAATAGCGGCGAAAGAGCTATTTATTCCATATTGCTAGAGAAAAATAATGGCCTCCGATATATGCAGGTATCCGATATAGCCATTACAAATATTCCAGACGTAAAATAGCACCGCTAAAGGTGCGAGGCGACTGCGATCACCATCCGCCTGCCAACCGCGTCAATCTAGAATGTGGAAGGCTCTTGTCCAGGCTAATGTCGTAATAATTACTGGACAAGGTTGATGGCGAAGTATTTTGGGTTAAAAATGGGGCATGGTCCTCCGAGCCGGAACAACAACAAGATTGAAAACATCAAGTACATTTATTTTAATTAAATATTAGAATATTCATATAAAATTAACATATAAAATTACAAAATGTCTATTTGTAATTTAAATGCTAATAAATTATTGCAAAGCACGATACTATGGCGTGAACAAATTAAATAAAACTGTTAAATTATTAATGGCATGTCTAAAACATTGATTATACTGACTGTAGTACGGGTATGACAATGTATAAGTTTTATATAAGTCATGTATATGTTTAAACTTTAAACTTAGATAACTATAAAGTTTACTAAAAAGAGTGGAGTCTACGGCTGAGATCTATAGACCGTACTTTGAATTTGCTCAGACTTTACTTTCGAGCTAAGATAATGTCGGTATTTATAGAGCTAACTTCGAAGTCGTGCTGAGTGCGCGCTTAGCAAAGCCTAAGTCAACGAAATCGACGACTTACGTAAAACTCAGGATATTATTCGAAACCACCGTATTAATTTTAAATTGTAGTTTTTATGTTACTCTAATTATTTATAACAATAAATAGGTGGGATTAGGCCGTCTTATAGTTTTAAATAGCATTAATCCATTTTCTATTAACGTAATTTTAAACTTATTTCGAATTTCTTAAGACCTTCTTTTTATTTTATTTTCTGATTTTGCACTCTTCTTATCCGTTCCGCTTTCTATTTCATATAATAATAATAACTTATTTATGAAATACAATTTGGACTGTTTTGAACAGTCCAAACAGTCCAAATTGTACAGACTGAATGATTTTTAAATATTAAATTTTATGCAATAAAATCAAGAACATAATGCGTGGAATAAAGCATCCATTAATATTTGGACTGTCTGGGCCTTAGCATAAGCTTAGCTTAATCTTAGCCCTATACAACTATAAATTCAGAACCAAAGATTATGCTAAGCATAAACTCGGCTAAGTTTTTTGTAAGTAAAGTCTGAGCAAAGTCAAAGTACGGTCTATAGATCTCAGCCTAAATCATTAAATCAATGTTAAGTTTTTCTTTCCGTTAAATGTAAGCTAAATGTGAGTTAAATTGTTATATGTATATAAAAGTAAAGTTAAGTTACAGCTTTTATACGTCCCACGGCAGGCCTCTGTCACTGTCGCTCTGTCACTCTGTCTTGCTAACTGCGTGAAATAATTACCTACAATTGCGAGGCGCCCCGGGCTACATACGCAGTCGGGGCTAGCGCGGTCTAGGCGATTGAATGTTAAAGTTTTTTAACGCTGTTTACGTAAATAGTTTTTTGTAAATACTTGTTCAAGTGTTTAGTATATTTAATTGTAGGCTAAAATAGTAGAAAAAGTTATAATGTAATTAAAAAAAAATATGTATATGTATTACCTATTTGATAAATTATAATGGCAAAACGTCGTTCCTACTATAATTGCAAACAAACGGATTCAGATATATCATTTTTTAAGTTACCGAAGGATATTGAAAGGTGAATTTATTTCATTTTTTTATAGATAAGTACTTATAGCGAAAAAAGAATTAAGTAATAATTTAACTACAGAAGTAATATACCTAAGTACTTTATTACAAACCTTAGTTAAAATTTACTTCACTATCAAAGTACCTACTTACATACCTATACTTGTCTTTTGTAATTAAAATATTTTAAGTTATAATAACACAAAATACTGAAATTAAAACTTTGTTAAGAAAGATTTTTGACTAAGTAGAATACGATCACATTTCTGTTAGGAATCGTATTTCGGGTTTATTTGTTGTTTACATTATCTAGCTATTTCTTCCGAGCCAAGCATCGCGATTCCGGACGAATGGCCTTGCAATAGGGTATTACGCCCATTTTCAAAAAGTGTTTTAAATGAATCCTAGAGTGATAATGAACCACTATAATTTTTATATAAATTTTTTAAAACCGAATAGTGCCATATAAATTACTTTTAATCTATCGTTTTAAATTTTCGTGTGAAAACGATAGCCGCTATGTTGTTCAACTCGTGACGTCACTGCCCTAGAATTTTTCCGATTTGGAAAAGAATAAGATACTTTTGGATGTTTAATAATGAGTTATCATCTATATCATTGTTGTGTTGTGCCTGAATGCAAAAATACGAGCATATGAACGCCGAGGAAGTTATGGATTCAAGGGCCAACTGATTTAAGTATAAGAAATACTGGTTAAAACTGGCAAGAAGAGACCCGAAGGCATTGTCGACAAAATCTAAACTATACTTCTGTGAAGATCACTTTGATGTAAGTATGACTTATATTTAACTATCGTTTATACAAAACAAAACATCATGACATGATAGGTGCATGACCTATTGCAAGTCAAATTTTGTAATAGATTAGGTTAGTCGCTCGTCTGTCCCGCCTTTTGTGGGCCATTTTGACAGCCCATGCAAGTGCAGTGCAGTGTTTTACTTAATTCGTGTTTTCTTCTATTATATGGGAATAATAACATGGTTTGTACAAAACAATATAACAAAAAGTTTTTCTCACCTAAGCTTATATTATAATATCTATAACATTAGTGCTAAAAGCGAAGTAATAAACTCGCTTTGATTTCAAATGTCATAAAGATTATTGCATGTTTTAGCTGGAAAATGACATGGAAAATTACACACAATATAAGATTATGGGTTCTGTTAAACGAATTCGAATTAATAGAATAAAGATTAGTACTTTCTGCTTTTACGAATCCGTCTTCCATGATGCTTTTTCGATAAAATTCGGAATAAAACTCAACAATCGTAATGATAACTTGAAAAGTTCTCTTAACCAGTGACGTCACGACGGTATCTAATATGGCGGACAGCGTTTTGCAGATTTGAGGCACAGATAAAAAAATATTCTTAAAATTGAAATATAAAATTTATAATGCATTTTTATAAATAGAAATCAATATTTCTTGTTTACTTTTTACAAAATCTATCATAAATATATATTTTTGATTTTTTTTACATGGTGTAAAATACCCTATTCACAAAAAAATTGTGATACCCAACGCATGCAAGTTGCATGCGTTTGGCATCACAGAACTCGCATAGTACAAGTCGCTGCACGTAAGTCTAGCGCTGATCGAAACGTGGAGGGGACGCGCACGAATGGAATTGCACGAATGCGACTGGAGAGCCAATCAGCGCGTGCGAACGATACGCACGAGCCAATCAGCGCGACTTATGCGCAATAAGCCAATCAGAGCGACTTATGCGCAATAACGGTCACCGCTAGACTTTCGTGCCGCTACTTATAGCGAAAATATAGTCAGTCGATCATAGTCAGAATAGGTACTTTACTTAAGTAACTTACTTACCATTTCGCAATGTATTTTTTATTCTTTATTGACAGCCCTTAGTAACCGTGACGTCACGACGTTAGTCCGCCGTGAAGTAGGAAGGGGAAAAGATGCAAAGTAATACGGACACTCGCACGCAGCGATAAAGTTTTATTTAGCTTGCGTGCGCGATTTATCTAATTAATAATAATTATGTAGGCTATTAAAACGTCGGCAAGCAGTCAACATCAAAGGAGTGCAACTTCTGTACGTAACACTATTATTGATTGTGTGCCCACGGCTAGACATAGGCCTCCTTTCATTTCTAAGAAGGTTATGAAGCAATTAGTCCGCCAGACAGCCCATTGCGTGTTGGCGGACTTCACATTTTCTTGAAATATTTTATTCCCTAGACGTGCACGTTTCCTTACGATGTTTTCCTTCACCGCCAGAATGTTATAATACAGTACATGTATATTTTTTTTTCTTTTATCTTAATTCTTTTTCTAAAAAACGTAACCTTTAAACTAGGATTTTCTCCTGTATCGTGGTTTTTTAGTTTACATACATGAATTTCACAAGGACAAACATCCAGACCCGGAAAAATTATTTGTAGGCCATACAAATACTTGTTCCATGCGGGATTCGAACCCGCGGCCCTAAGAGTTGCAACTCATTGCTTACCCACTGCGCCACAGAGCCGTCAAATAATGATTGAAATATTCCAAATTCCGCTATTATTATAAGTCATATAAATAGGTTTGTGTGAACAATGTACTTACATGTTCGCATTCTGTGGGCCAGGCGAGATTGGACGGCTTCTTGCCGTAGTTCTTGGGCCTCTTGCGCGCGTGTTCCGTTCTATGGTGCAGACGTAACTCTTCTGCGTTACTGAATGTCTCCCCGCAGACCCGGCATCCCGTACTGAGAACGGATTCAGTCTTAATTTATTTAAAAAAAATGTTACTTGGGTCGATCAACTATTCGACCCACACTTTGGAGAGATCAGGCAAAATATTTTGTGAAAAATAAATTTTAGGCATGCCATTAATAATTTAACAGTTTTATTTAATTTGTTCACGCCATAGTATCGTGCTTTGCAATAATTTATTAGCATTTAAATTACAAATAGAGATTTTTGTAATTTTATATGTTAATTTTATAAGAGTATTCTAATATTTAATTAAAATAAATATACTTCATGTTTTCAATGTTGTTGTTGTTCCGGCTCGGAGGACCATGCCCCATTTTTAATCCAAAATACTTCGCCATCAACCTTGTCCAGTAATTATTACGACAGTAGCCTGGACACGAGCCTTTCACATTCTAGAATTGGCGCGGTTGGCAGGCGAATGGTGATCGCAGTCGCCTTGCACCTTTAGCGGTGCTATTTTACGTCTGGAATATTTGTAATGGCTATATCGGATACCTGCATATATCGGAGGCCATTATTTTTCTCTAGCAAAATGGAATAAATAACTCTTTCGCCGCTCTTACAATAGTCTTGGTAAATTGGAATTGTTTTCGAATAAGTGGAAAGAGAACTAAACATGTGTAACATCAAGAGAGGACTGTCAAAACTACTTGTTGCATTTTTTTAATCAAAAATCCCAAGATAGAAAAGCAACAGGATTATGTCACCACCTACAAGATAGCGACAAGTTATCAAACAAAATGGCACATATATTTTATAATTAAATGTAATTAAACTTTGAAAAAAAAAAATGTCTTGAATTGGTATATAAAATAGGAAGAAATTTTCCCCCGACCTTATAATATGATTGCCACTTACTTCAAAGTCATTATGATTAAAAGTAAATATATTTTTTTAAGTTTCTTGATTTTATGTCTTAGGCGTTACCAAGTTTGTCTCTGAAGTCTTGAAACTTTTGGTCCCTAATTTTAAATTTTTGTTTTTAAACGTGATGATCTTCCTGCTTAGATCAGAATTTTTGCATCTTTTTAAACCGTAGATAAAAGAGCATCTGTAGGACACGTTTTTTTGCGTTTATCTTATTACATAATCAGTTTTAATGAAAAGTTGTCTGGTTTTTATTTTGGATGTTGGTAACGCAATAAAGTAAAAATACAGTAAAAATACAATTTATTGATTACTTTTAATATAAAAACTAAACAATTGTTAAGACTATATTACAGCAATTAATTTTGCGTAAAAAAAGAGAAATAAAAACTACGAATTATTATGTACTTGTTTTATTCAGAATTTATTGATCACTAAATATAGGTTACGCAGTAGACAATTTTTAGGATGTGCAAATACATTTTCACAAATTGCGGCAAAAATAATAAATGAACATTGTAATCCTTTGAAATTTGCAAAGTAGTTAATATTTCTAATATACTTTACTTGTCGGTATTTTCTATTTCTATTTCTAAAAATGATGCCCTTCCAATCCCACCATACACACAGCATCACCTTATTGCATGTTAATCCGGGTTTCGCTATAGTCTGTGGAGCTTGACTACCCTTTGACCATGACCTTTTTCGCACGTTCTTGTCGTAGGTGATCCACATTTCATCACCAGTGATCAATCTTTTCAAAAATGGTTCGGTTTCACTACGTTTCAATAGAGAATCGCAAATGAATGAGAAAATCGCAAAAAATTTTCAAATGGATCAAAACTGTTTTGTGGTCAATCCTCAATACTAATATGCCGATCTTGCTCCACTTTTTCAAAAATGGCATCGACTTTATTCGTATGAGGGCGACCAGAGCGAGCTGCATCTTCGACATCAAAATTCCTGGACTGAAAACACTTGAATAAACTTTGTGCTACTCTTACTGACACTGCATTAGGGCCATAAACGTCACAAATTTTTTTCGCGGATTGGGTCGCATTTTTCCCTTTTTTTGTAATAAAACTTCAGAATGTATCGAATTTCTTTGGATCTCTTTAGATTCACTCATTTTGGCGGAGAGAAAAACAATTAAAATATGGCGGGAAAGCGTTTCTTACTTTTTATTTTTATTTTTCTTAATATTCTATATGTATTGATATTAAAACCAGCCAGATACAAACAGTACAACCAAAGAGATTTTTCTTCAATTTTATACAAACAAAGTTCGAAGCAACTTTTTCCCCGACCTATTAATAATGCAATAAATTTAAAACTTAATTTACAAATAAGGAACAAAATAATACCACATTTAGGAAAAATATTCTACTATTAATAATTAACCTCGTATCAGTCACATTTATAATCTTGAGATTAAATTTCGACAATAATTATTTTTCAAATATATCAATTGAATTAGCAAATTTGTACATATCTTCTTCCAGAAGACTTGGCACCGACAAGATGCTATTGACATCGTTAAAATTCACGTAGCTGATATCCGTAAAAACATAACTTTAATTTCACCGTCTTCTTCCATATAGGACAAAATCTTGCAAATGTAAGAATAAATATTTTTTTGTTACTGCCATAAACACATACATGTGAAAAATCACCAGTTGATACCTGTCGAGGAATTTTGTCGTAACTAGTGGAAGCCACTTGGTTCTCCTCTACATGAGCATTTTGAAAACGAAAGTCATCTACAGCCATCGATTTACGATTTTCCTTATCAATTTGTGACTCTTCGTCATCACTATCGGATGAAGATCCATGATCTTACTATCCGTAAGTGATGACGAATATAGATAGCTGAGTAAATACTTCGTTGTGATGGTATATTTTGGATTTGTTTGAGCACGGCAAGAGGAACGTCTTAATCAAACGAATCTTGAACATCGTGCCTTTTTGGTTCGAGGATTTGCAGGGGGATTTGCATATCAAGATCAACATTCAATTGATGCAAGCATTACAATTCACTTGGTAAGTTTTGGGGTTCAGACAGTTACAAAATCCTCTCTTTGTAAATTTACAAAAGCAGGAAAGCTCTCTATATTTTAAGGTACTTCGTTTATCTGTAAATACTTGATGAAACTGCAATGTTCCAATCAGACGCGGGATAGTTTTCGGCAGATCGTTTTGCAAATTTTAGATGACCTCCTCTTTTATCAAAAACATCTTGATTTTACTGGTGCTTTCAAGTTCGGTTCGGACTCCTTATTGTCTTGTACCGTTCTTTTATTGACTTGGTCTATAAAATAACTTTTCACACAATCTTTTAATTTTTTTATTTTCCTCCTCCAATTTATTGTTTGTTCTATAACTTTGGACTAATTTTTTTTTCACTTTTTTTCTTCCTCGCTCCCTAGACGCATTTGAAGCCGGTGATACAGGTGGTGGTTGGTGGACTGCTTGAATATCTTGTACTATAGGCAATGGAGAACTAGGCGGTGTCACATCTATGATAATTCTTTCTTCTCTTCCTGTATTCCCTTTGCCTTAGTTGCCAAATCAAATTTGCTTGTTTTCTTTCTTTTGATGACAAATCATTTGCTAATCTTTTCACTTTGTGGTAGTGCTCTCGATGTTTTCTTTTACTTTCTTCATATTTTTCAGGGTTTTGTAACGTGCCATTGCGTATCTAAGGAAGATAGAAATACAGTTTTTAAATTCCAGTTCATATGAAATTATTCAATGTAAGACAAAAATAAGATATGTAAATTAGAAAGAACTAGCTTCCGCTTCCGACATTTTACTGAAATAAAAGTATCTTATATTCTCACAGTATACTTGTGTGTAGAATTTCATCCAAATCTATCAGTAGCTTTTGTGTTAATAGGTTGTTACCTACAAACACTCACTTTCGCACTTATACTTAATATTTAAGTGGGCATAATTATTATTGAAAACAATGTGCTAATGAAATAGAAGAAGTACATGTTGAAAACTAAATAATAAAGTAGAACCTCTGTAAATCGAACCTCGTTAAGTGGAAAATATCGTCAACTCGAAAAAATGTTTTGTTCCCTTCCCTTCAAGCCTTAAAACTTCCATTAATCGAAATCTTAACCCTCTTTACAACAACAAGCCATTTCAATACATATTTTCTCTCCATATCTAGAAAAAATAAATTGGACTTCTATATCTCGAACATAGCAATGTTTGATTATTTTACAACCTTTGCAACTCGATAATTTGAAACTAATTACCTCTAAAGCCCGAAGAAAAATAAGAAAAGAATTTGCCGACAATGTACGTCACTGTTTCTCAGAAAATAATGTAAGAGTATAAAATAAATAGGATTACTAATTCTATGAAATGATAAAGAAATTTGTGGCCTCAAAATTAGTTAGAATGAATCTAACCCTCTACAAGTCGAATATTTCCTTATAAAATCCGCCTAAGTCGAAACCCTCCATAAGTCGAAAACTCTAATTAATTTGAATTTTTTGGCGTCGCCCTTGAAGTTCGACTTACAGAGTTCTACTGTAATATAGGAATCAATTATAAAAATGGGTATGGATTATAGTTTGACGCCACAATGTGTTCGGTAGCACGCCAATGTCTCTGAAGTTACCAGCGATGTAGTCTATGGAGTTACCTTCAAAGTAACTCAGTATACCGATAACTGAGGAGACAATTCAAGTACTTTGATCAAAAATATAAATATAACTAGTACTATATAATGTTATTATTAAAAAGTTACTACTTACATTTTACGAGAAAACCCATAACTCAGTTGACGGCGCAAAAAGGTAAGCGCAATCCCTGCGAGCGTTGGAGGCATAAAATTGATTGGCTTGTCGGCACTCACCAAACTGTCGCCCGCCGTTGTTACCCGATATGACTTAAATGAAGTTAACAACGGCAAGACTTATCATCTAGGCGTTCTTTAACGCAAATTTTGGAGGTAACTCCGCATACACGAGCAAAAGAAATTAATTGAGGGACAGTCCTAAATAATTTTTTTCTTAAAAAAATATTATGTTTATTTAATATCAGTGGTTAATCATAAAAAAGTTTATTGTTTTGTCTGTTTGTAAAATGAATTTCAAGACAGGGTTTTATAGAAAAAATACTCTAAACTGGAATTAACATGAGACACTATGGTCTCAGGCCAAGGACTTTTTGTATGGGAGCAATTTTTGATATACTGAGTTACCCTGAAAATCAGAACAAATTGTTGATTTTCGGTACCTTTAGCGGTTTTCTTATGTTGCCTTATTATTTGTTATATATTTAGAATACCATTTACCTATAACAAACTTTTAAGTAACTCATTAGCCGCCTTTACACCACACGTTCTTTCACTCTTGATCGGAGTGTGCGCGATTGAACGTGGGAAAGCATGCACACGCAATCGTGAGCTATTGTTTTTATCCATTTTTATGTGTGTTGACTCTTTCGCGCGCTATTACTTCTGTATTTTTATTTAGAGAGGAAAGAGCGTCCGTAAAGGCTAATCGTGTGTGATTCAGCACGGGAAACTTCCGCGACCAGGAGTGTATAAAAAACACGTTTGTTAATCGCGCTTTCTAAATACTAGTGTTCTAAAGAAATGGACAAAAGGGTTAGAAGGAATATTACACAAGCAGTTATGTTTGCTGGTCTAAGCGTATAATAGGTTATATAGGCTGTTTGGAAGATGGGTGCAAAGCCTGAAGGGGATGATGCCTTAAACCATTTAGAAAATATTAATGTAAATTTATAAGTTTTCCAAGCATCTGTATATTTATTAATTTATTTTTATATATTATTTTTAATATATTAATATTTATATTAATAAAGTAATAAGATCCTTGCTCCATAATCTAATGTCCGCCATTTTACGATGACAATCGTTTTCACAAAACCGTGCGTGTAAGTTTGAAGTGCTCAGACTTAAACACACGACTGAGGTATGATAAGAAGGGATACGCGAGCGGGCGGCGCGTGCGTACATTCTCGTTCTCCATTTCTATCTTTACATGCACTCTTTCCCGCGCGAAAGGCGATTCACGCGTTAAAGCACATATGTAAAGGCGGCTATTAAGTAAAAAACTGCTAGGACACCTAAGTGTGGGTAAAAAAGTTGATCCGCCCACTTATGAAAGTATATGTAAGTGTGAGTGATAATTTGTGATTTGTGTACTACGGCCAGAGACAAAAAGTGTGTGTTGGGACCCGCGTATATAGGGTTCCGATATAAATAAAATTGAAGTGGCGGTCTGTAATATTAAATAAACTGGCTCAGGGGGTTATTTCCATGCTATTTTGACATAAATAACCATTTTTATATTGTTGTGACTGTCTGTGCGGGCTAATCTTCGGAATGGCTGAACCGATTGTAATGAAACTTCACAAGTTTATAAGCCACTTTTTTCGTTACAATTTTAATCGAAAGTAACAAGTAAGAGCTATTTTTGAGATTTTCAATTCTGGTATGGGTACACATACTCTAATGTAAAACTTGACATTTTTATTTTGATATTTAGAAACGAGGCTTTGGTTTGACAAGGGTATAAACAAACTAAACTAAACTAAATTTGTTTTTTCTATAATCACCACTTACTTAAAATCAGTGCTCTGTGTATGCTTCACCGAAGTCACCATGTGTCTTTTCCACGCTTCTTCTGATAAGAATTTCACGTCACACTGCTCGCAGTACGGACCTTCTTCACTTTCTTCTGCTTCTAACTTTTCCTTAAAATAAATAAGTAGCTGTATTTATACATGTTTATACTGTATAAATTCTTAATTTAAATATTATGTATTTGTGTAGTTAAAATTAAAGTTAGTGGAATGAGAGCATTCTATCTTAGGCCACAGGGGTGACAATGCATATCCATTTTGATTCTTAATTGATGATATATGTAAATGCCTATGGGCCATAACATTTATTTACCATCAGGTGGACTGTGCTCGTGTATTTACGTGCACATAAATTATTAAAAAATCTAAAATATATTTAATTGCTTATTTTAACTTTGTACTATTCAAACAAATATGCTGCGGCGGCGGCGAACGAGAATCAACTCATTATTCGTCCAGACAATAATTAGAGTCAAGACCAGTGATGGAGCAAGGATTTAAATGCAAGGCGTTAGCTGAGATCACTAATTAGTTTGCCCTGTGTAGTAACTATGTAGTCATATCAAATAGAAGGGGAGCCAAGTCCAACAGAGGATTATAAGAATGGAATAGACTGGAATATAATAGATTAGAATATAATGATTTTTATTCAATACTATCGATCCACCCCGCTTCGCACGTGTGATTTCTGGATCTCGACAACAGCGCCACGTACCAGGTCCAAATATGAATCTAAACCATCTAGGGACCCATTCAAATACACACATTAATAAATTAATACTTATTTTAAGTTTTTTTTAATTACCACTGGTTCGTAAAATACCTTTGTCCTGGAAAGAACCAGCAAGAAACCTAGCAATATTTAAATACTGATTAAGGAGTATTATGGTGACAATCGAGCCAATAGTCCACAGCTGGACGATTCGCTCCCTTGACGCTGCTCTCAATTAACAATCTGAGTACTAAACACTACCGCCGTCTATATGAGGGTACAAAGACTTTATAGTGTTTCCCGTAGTCGACATTTACGACAATCTTGGCGAGGTGAACCGTTTGATTTTCTCGTAACTATTAACATAACAAAGTCATAGTTATAACATAACATAGTTGCTGAATCATCTCGTAGATGTCGTAAGAGACGACAAAGGGAAACTGAAACAGAGGAACGACAGCAGCATTTTCCTGATAACAACTCAAAAATATTAAAAACTGCGGAAACCCGCCTGCCAATATGATAAAGCAAACTATGAGGCTATCTATGGGTAAAGCTTATGAATGCTGTAATCCCAAAGCAAAACGGTCTAAATAATTCAGATTTCACAAGTTTTGAGATCCTTCGCCTTTTGTCGGATGCCACTAGATTTGTCTAGGTTCAGCACTTTCGACGAGGGTTTTTTTATACTGCTTATTTTGTAAACTGAAGTAACAAACGAACTCAAAGTCCCCTTGATGGATGTGTTGTCACATCTGAGGACTAAGATGGAATGCCTCATGGTCTGTTATTATACTGGCTCTATAACCTTCAGACCGAAACACAGCAGTGCACGTATTGCTATTTTGACTGCTGAAATAGGTAAGTTTGGCAGCCACCCTAGGCAGAAAAAGAAGAACTAGCACATAAAACTATACAATGTGCAGTGTGTATAGTGTATAGTATACACTATACACTGTATAGTGTATACTGTATGGTGTATAGTGTAGGGTCTATACTGACGGGGTCCTTGTATATCATGGTGCGGTGCATGGCGAGGCCGAGGCGGCTCACGAAGGAGTATGTGCGTTGTGTATAGAGTGTATGGTGTATAGTGTAGGGTGTATACTAACGGGGTCCTTGTGCATCATGGTGCGGTGCATGGCGAGGTAGAGGCGGCTCACGAAGGAGTATGTGCGTTGTGTAAGAGTGTATGGTGTATAGTGTAAGGTGTATACTAACGAGGTCCTTGTGCATCATCGTGCAGTGCATGGCGAGGCCGAGGCGGCTCACGAAGGAGTATGTGCAGTGTGTATAGTGTATAGTGTATAGTATAGGCTGTGTAGGGTGTATACTGCGAGGTGTGTATACTGACGATGTCCTTGTGCATCATTGTGCGGTGCATAGCGAGGCCGAGGCGGCTCTCGAAGGAATATGTGCAGTGTGTATAGTGTATGGTGAATAGTGTAGGCTGTGTAGGGTGTATACTGACGAGGACCCTATGCATCATGGTGCGGTGCATGGCGAGGCCGAGGCGGCTCACGAAGGAGTATGTGCGGTGTGTATAGTGTATGGTGTGTAGGGTGTATACTGACGAGGTACATCATGGTGCGGTGCATGGCGAGGCCGAGCCAGCTCACGAAGGAGTATATGTGGTGTGTGTAGTGTATGGTGTAGGGTGTATACTGACGAGGTCCTTGTGCATCATGGTGCAGTGCATGGCGAAACCGAGGCGGCTCACGAAGGAGTATGTGCAGTGTGTATAGTTTATAGTGTATAGTGTAGTGTATACTGACGAGATCCTTGTGCATCATGGTGCTGTGCATGTCGAGGCCGAGGCAGCTCACGAAGGAGTATGTACGGTGTCTATAGTGTATGGTGTGTAGGATGTATACTGACGAGGTCCTTGTGCATTATGGCTCGGTGCATGGCGAGGCCGAAGCGGCTCACGAAGGAGTATCTGCGGTGTGTATAGTGTATGGTGTATAGTGTAGAGTGTATACTGACGATGTCCTTGTGCATCATTGTGCGGTGCATAGCGAGGCCGAGGCGGCTCACGAAGGAGTATGTGCGTTGTGTAAGAGTGTATAGTGTATAGTGTAAGGTGTATACTAACGAGGTTCTTGTGCATCATGGTGCGGTGCATGGCGAGGCCTAGGCGGCTCACGAAGGAGTATGTGCGGTGTGTGTAGTGTATGGTGTATAGTGTAGGGTGTATACTGACGAGGTCCTTATGCATCATGGTGCGGTGCATGGCGAGGCCTAGGCGGCTCACGAAGGAGTATGTGCGGTGTGTGTAGTGTATGGTGTATAGTGTAGGTGTATACTGACGAGGTCCTTATGCATCATGGTGCGGTGCATGGCGAGGCCTAAGGGTCACGAAGAAGTATGTGCGGTGTGTAGTGGCGGTGTATAGTGTAGGGTGTATACTGACGAGGTCCTTATGCATCATGGTGCGGTGCATGGCGAGGCCTAAGCGGGTCACGAAGAAGTATGTGCGGTGTGTAGTGTATGGTGTATAGTGTAGGGTGTATACTGACGAGGTCCTTATGCATCATGGTGCGATGCATGGCGAGGCCTAGGCGGCTCACGAAGGAGTATGTGCGGTGTGTGTAGTGTATGGTGTATAGTGTAGGGTGTATACTGACGAGGTCCTTATGCATCATGGTGCGGTGCATGGCGAGGCCTAGGCGGCTCACGAAGGAGTATGTGCGGTGTGTGTAGTGTATGGTGTATAGTGTAGGGTGTATACTGACGAGGTCCTTATGCATCATGGTGCGATGCATGGCGAGGCCTAGGCGGCTCACGAAGGAGTATGTGCGGTGTGTGTAGTGTATGGTGTATAGTGTAGGGTGTATACTGACGAGGTCCTTATGCATCATGGTGCGGTGCATGGCGAGGCCTAGGCGGCTCACGAAGGAGTATGTGCGGTGTGTAGTGTATGGTGGCAGTGTAGGGTGTATACTGACGAGGTCCTGGCGCATCATGGTGCGATGCATGGCGAGGCCTAGGCGGCTCACGAAGGAGTATGCGGTGTGTGTAGTGTATGGTGTATAATGTAGGATGTATACTGACGAGGTCCTTATGCATCATGGTGGTGCATGGCGAGGCCCAGGCGGCTCACGAAGGAGTATGCGATGTGTGTAGTGTATGGTGGCAGTGTAGGATGTATACTGACGAGGTCCTGCATCATGGTGCAGTGCATGGCGAGGCCCAGGCGGCTCACGAAGGATATGTGCGGTGTGTGTGGTGTATGGTGTATAGTATAGGGTGTATACTGACGAGGTCCTTATGCATCATGGTGGTGCATGGCGAGCCTAGGCGGCTCACGAAGGAGTATGTGCGGTGTGTGTAGTGTATGGTATAGTGTAGGTGTATACTGACGAGGTCCTGCATCATGGTGCAGTGCATGGCGAGGCCTAAGGGTCACGAAGAAGTATGTGCGGTGTGTGTAGTGTATGGTGTATAATGTAGGATGTATACTGACGAGGTCCTTATGCATCATGGTGGTGCATGGCGAGGCCTAAGCGGCTCACGAAGGAGTATGCGGTGTGTGTAGTGGCGGTGTAGGGTGTATACTGACGAGGTCCTTATGCATCATGGTGCGATGCATTGCGAGGCCCAGGCGGCTCACGAAGGAGTATGCGGTGTGTGTAGTGTATGGTGGCAGTGTAGGGTGTATACTGACGAGGTCCTTATGCATCATGGTGCGGTGCATGGCGAGGCCTAGGCGGCTCACGAAGGAGTATGTGCGGTATGTGTAGTGTATGGTGTATAGTGTAGGGTGTATACTGACGAGGTCCTTATGCATCATGGTGCGATGCATGGCGAGGCCTAGGCGGCTCACGAAGGAGTATGTGCGGTGTGTGTAGTGTATGGTGTATAGTGTAGGGTGTATACTGACGAGGTCCTTATGCATCATGGTGCGATGCATGGCGAGGCCTAGGCGGCTCACGAAGGAGTATGTGCGGTGTGTGTAGTGTATGGTGTATAGTGTAGGGTGTATACTGACGAGGTCCTTATGCATCATGGTGCGATGCATGGCGAGGCCTAGGCGGCTCACGAAGGAGGCGTGCGGTGTGTAGTGTATGGTATAGTGTAGGGTGTATACTGACGAGGTCCTTATGCATCATGGTGCGGTGCATGGCGAGGCCTAGGCGGCTCACGAAGGAGTATGTGCGGTGTGTGTAGTGTATGGTGTATAGTGTAGTGTATACTGACGAGGTCCTTATGCATCATGGTGCGGTGCATGGCGAGGCCTAGGCGGCTCACGAAGGAGTATCCGCACGCGCCGCAGATGTGCTGCGACGGGTGCTTCATGCGCACGTGGCTCAGGTACGATGTCCACTTGCTGCCCACATGGAACCGGAACGGAACGGGACGAAACGTTTTATTATTTATGGCGGCGTTGGCTACCGTATAGGGCGAGAACATCAAGAACCCTATATCGCCCCATGGGTGTCGGAAAAGGTGACAGAGGTAAACAAACTAGGAGACGGAAAGCAGCCTCTTCCTAACAACAACTAAAAAATTTGAAAAAAAAAAACTGTGGTTGCCGGCCTGTCAGGCATGGCAACTATGAAACATATCCCCCTTACATGGCTTAATCTATAGGAAGGCCTATGTTCAGCAGTGGACTTTAATAAGCCGTGATAAATGAATTAATGATGAATGGCAAGAAGGCCTTCCAATAAAAAAATCAAAATCATCAAACGCTGTAATACATTATTTAAAATATAAATAAAATTACAAATTTATTCACATAAGGATATTTTGGGGAGATTTTAATGGCCGCTAGTATCTCAAGTTCCCAAAGCGCCTAAGCGAACTAATCGACTTGAGTTTTATATCACTATTGTAACGCTTATTTTCTTGCTTCCACTAATAGTTCACATGCATAAATATGTAATTTACAGAAACCACTTCTAACCATTACTTGAACGATAATACAGGGGCAGCAATCCACCTGCGGTCAAGTTCCCGCCAATATCACAATCCCGCCCGATAAAGAAAATCAAAGTATATCTTGTTCATATTGATTGACCGAAGCTTCGGCTTCGGCCACCTTTGGCCAAAATAAACACCTTAAGCGCGATTGCTAATCATGTGGTCGTGGGTTCGAATCTCGGGTAAGACCAAAGTCAGTTATTGAGTTTCCTGTCAAGAAATGCTCAGTAGCAGCCCGGAATTAGGGAGTTGGCAGTGTTTCACACCCGTGCTTCGGAAAGCACGTAAAGCCGCTGGTCCTGTGCCTGATCTCTCTTCGGTCGTGTCGGATTGCTGTCCCATCGGACTATGAGACTAAGGGAATAGAGAGTGCACATGTGCTTGCGTTTGCCCTTGGGCACTATAATCCTGTCCTGTGCAAATACAATACAATACAATACATATGGCTAGTCTCCGTTGAGATTGGTAGCTGTCAATGAAATTCCGTCTGGAGGACATCATTATTACGGTAAGGACTTACGTCGATATTTCATCGCAGTACTGGCATTTGTAAGTGACGCCTTTATGCCACCTCTGGTGCTGTTTTGCTTGTGTCCTGTCAAATGATAAAAACTTTACGAACTTTAAAATTAGTCTTACAACCTATGCTCTATTTATCTGGATCATTATCATTATTAGTAAAATCACAAGTCCACGGCTGGACCCAGGCCTCCTACAAGGTTTTGGGTAACTTGTTCCAACAACCGCTATAGGTACATTCATTTATTTATCACAGCCAATAGTCTACTGCTGAACATGGGCCTCCTCCATAGACTGAGATGATATGGGGCCTCTTCACGCTATACATAACAACAGCTGAAGCAAAGGCTTCAAGCAAAGAAAACTAAAAGTGCATTACATCTTTGAGCACCAAGATGGAATGCTTCACAGTCTGTAATGGGGTAATAGATACTCATGTCAACTCAAGTACTTATATAACTTTATAAGCTATCACAATTAAACATCCTATAGCATTATTGTATGGGAATATTTTTTTTTACATGCTTGTCATTGTAAAATGGTAGAGCCACGCTGCAGCTATATTATGGCTACAGCAAAATGGATCTGACTGACCAAGTAAGGACCATGTTCTCACTGAACACCAGCTGGAAATGCTGCTGTGTTCTGTATGGTGAGTGTAGAGAATAGGAGACCCTTTTTACTGGTAAGGAGACATTCGTAGACCTAAGGGGTGACAACGCATCTGCATTTTGATTCTTAACTGAGGATACATGTAAGAGTCTATGGGCTACAGCATACACTTACGATCAAGTGGACAGTGCTCGCTTGTCACCCTAATTTTTCATAAAATTCAATTCTATTATAGTTTCTCATGTTCATCATCATGATCATCATTAAAACCCTTCACAAGTTTACTGGTAAACATAAGCCTCCCCCAAGGAATGTCCTGAACCACCTGCATCCATCGACTTCCTGCATGTCTTACCAGGTCGTCACTCCATCTAGTCGGGAGCCGCCCCACACTACGCCTACCGGTATCAGGCTGCCACTCAAGAAACCTTCTTCCGCATCGGTTGTCGGTTCTTCGAACTATATGGCCGGCTCATTGTAATTTCAGCTTACTAATTCGTTGGGCTACGTCGGTTGTTCTGGTTCTACAGCGGATATTCTCATTTCTAAGTTTATCACGCAGAGAAACCCCGAGCATAGCCCTCTCCATAGCTCGCTAAGCGACCTTGAGCTTCCTCATACGGCCAGTAGTGAAGGACCACGTCTCAGATCCATAAGTCATCACTGGCAGCACCCACTGGTTGTACAATTTTGTTTTCAAGGTTTGAGGTATACCTGACGAGAAGATGTGTCGTAATCTCCCGAACACTGCCCAGCCGAGTTGAAACCGTCGATTGACCTCTCGGTAGAAGTTGGACTTACCTAGTCGGACTATTTGTCCCAGGTAAACACTCGTACACAACTTCGAGCCTAGTGCACCCAACAACTACCGGCATAGGTGTGACATGGACGTTAAACATGATCTTTGTGTTCATCTTAAGACCTATCCGTTGGGAGGCACTATTGAGGTCATTGAGCATAGTACTTAGGTTCTCCAGCGATTCTGCCATAAGAACTATATTTTCGGCAAATCGAAGGGGAGTGATGTACTCGCCATTGATGTTAATACCGTATCCTTTCCAGTCCAGTAGCTTGAAAATGTCTTCCAATGCAGCGATGAAGAGTTTCGGGGATGTAACGTCACCCTGTCTTACACCTCTCTGCAGTTGGACAGGTTTCGTACTCTGGTTCTGTATTCGGATAACCATCGTAGCCCTACTGTACAAACACTTCAGTACTTCGATATACCGATAGTCAACTAGGCACCTCTGAAGGGACTGCAGCACCACCCAAATTTTCTCATAGTCCACATACGCAAGACATAATGGCAGATTGTACTCTTCGGTCTTCTGTACAATTTGCCGAAGGGTATGTATGTGCTAATAAAGCCTTTTCGGAAACCGGCTTGTTCGGGAGGCTGTAAGTCCTCGAGTCTGCGTGCGAGACGATTCGTAATTACTCTCGAAAACAGCACTTACACTTACAATTACTGAACACTGAAGGGAAATTGGTATGTAGTTTTTCCAGAGAGCGTTGTCGCTTTTCTTGAAAAACAAGACAACCGCACTTCTGTTCCACGCCTCCGGAGTAGTGCCATCATGGAGGACGGAATTAAAGAGCTTCTGAAGGACTTCAAGTACTGGTTTTCCTCCGCTTTCAGAAGCTCCGCAGTAATACCATCCTCACTCGGAGCCTTGCCGTTTTTAAAGTGCTGGAGAGCCATTCTAATCTCGCTCCGACTGACGTCCGAGATATCATCGGAATAGTGTCGGATAAGGCTTGCTTTTGGATCGTTACTCACACTTGCGTGTGGGCTGCAATGATGACATGTACATAGAACCAGAGAACCTCTCAATCTCACTCAACATCACAGGTGTCCCGGAAACGATGCTGCCACATTCGGTCTTCAGCTTCGATAGTTGGCTCTTTCTGGCAGACAGATCACTGGCAAAGACTTTGGAGCCCTGGTTCCGCTCGATCATTTCAATACGAGCTGTGTTGAAGTTGCGTAAGTCTCGCCGCATGCATTTGGAGATCTGTCTGTTCAGTTGCCTGTATGCTGACATATCTGCTAAGACTGCAGCTTCATGTCCCATCTAACAGCTATAAGATTAAAGAGTGTGATCGGTGAGTTTTCGTGTTCTTCTGCCACGGGTCCTGCAGAACTTCGCTCCCACCTTATGGACAGTTTCCACGAGCTTGTCATTCATATCGTCCACTGCATTGCAGTCTTCTAGGCACTGAAAACAGTTTTGTAACTCGAGCTGAACGTTTTCAAGAGTTCTCTAAGTGCTCTAAGAACGTTTTTTAGAGCACGAGGGGGACGGAGGTTCAGTGTTCCCTCTCACCATTCGGTTATCGCTGCCAGTTTTCACGCTCGCGATCACTGAGACATCACTGAATAGTTGCCGTCTGTTCGTCATATGAAGTCAATCTCATTTTTGTCGAACCGTCGGGGCTCGACCAGGTCCACTTTCTGTGGTAAAGAGTCCATCTTTCTCCATGAAGTCGGCCGGCTGATGGCCCCTTGGGTTCCGTTGCCCTATTCCGAATTTCCCTACCTTCAGCTCACCGTTTTCTCATGTGTCTAGTTTTGCGTTGAAGGGAGACTTCATTAACACTGTATAGTGGGTTTTGGAGGAAGTCATGGCTCTAGAGATATTCTCATACATTTCCTCCACATCTTTTCTTTTATTCCAGCTCCAGTATCTTCTCGTCAGTCCTCAAGGTGCGTTATATGTTGCCAGGTCGAGTCGTCTTAAGTGGCAATCGAACCTCCACCGGAGATTCTTAACACCCCCTGCCCCGCCGTTACCATTATCGCCACCGTAGCCAGGAATAACGGGGCCGCCGCGGACTGGGAGCCGTCTCTTTGTAACTCTCGCCATGGGGGGTATATTGCCATAGTTGCCACGCTTGGCGAACGCGTTGGCGACCGCAGTTCTTTTGTTATTTTGCTGTTATCAGAAAGATGCTGCTGCCCATCTCCTGCCTCAGTTTCCCTCTGTCGCCTTTACTACACCCATGGGAAGATATGGAGTAGTGGGTATTCTTACCCGACATTACACGGGGTATTATCACTATACGGGGTAACATGTTATTTTTATATTACTAAATAATGAAAAAATACTAAACAAACCATGACCGTCAAAACTTGGTTTGAGACATGACAAAAGTAAGAAATTCAAATTATTTCATGCAAAAATTAACCTATCCAGACTCCATTATGTAATATCTATATGTCGGCAAGACTATAAAATACGGGCCAGATCGAGAGTAAACGTTTTACTCTAGCGAAGCGTCGTATCTGTGGTAACGTGGCAACCGTTGTTATTTATAGGATTTTTGAAAAAAAAGTCATCGGGAAGCGTACGATATATTTGCAACTAATTGCTAACGATCTGTTTATTATATTTTCTTGTATTTTATGTTGTAACGCACGCATATTTGCGCCATCCATCATGAGTTCATCTGAGGACGATCCTCTTTCGCCTACATCAGAAGTGGGATAAAGTTCCTGTTATCTATAATCTTCAAACAATATATAATCTTCAAACAATGTGATGCAGGCGTAGTGCTGTGCCGCTCGCTCTTGAATGGAAGTATGCTGTAGGCGTGGGACGCCGCGGGCGGATTATTTACCGCTGCCACCGACCGATATTTGATGCGTGAGGAAAGTAAATAACAATGGCGAAATAATATGTCAAATATTTTGAAGCGTCTTGAGTTATAATTTTTAAAGAACGTAATAAAAAAAAATTGCATTTTATCAAATAAAAATCAAAACTAGTAAAAGCCAGAATAAAAATCACTACCTTTTTGGAAACATAATTGATTGTAATCAAATGGATATCGCTTCCATCACTTAGTGTGACCAGTTTATCATTATTTCAGTTTCGTAGTTAAAAATTACTTTCACTTCATCATGTTGCATCTGGTTTAAGATAAAATAATATAATTATTATTGCGTTTTATATCATTTAAACAAAAGTTGCATAAGAATATTAAAAAAATATGAAGTATTTTCTTATATATTTTTGGAATTCAGATTGTTGAGTAAGAAGCAATATAAATGCTATAGCAACACTATTATGACAATGTCTTAAGGCGACACCGCGAAAAAATGCACCTCCTTTCATCGAATAGTATAGGACTATGACACGACTAACGAAACTGGAATTTTGATATAGGTAAATTAATGTCTTTATCTTGAATTTGCTTGTTCAAAAACACAATTGTATAATTTTGACTCGATCATAATTATTTGCGAAAACACCTCTAAAAAATCACTATAGTTGAAATTACAACGAAATTATTTAATCTATATGCTTGGGAATCACTCAAATACATTCATAACATCAATATTCGTAATTTGCTTGCTCATTATTTTGATTACTTAAATCAATTTTTTTTTTAAATATTTTAAGATTCTAAGCGATCTTAATCGTCGTGGGCGCTACGCAATTTTAGACCTTATGACGGCGTTTTTTTAAGTTTTTATAGAAATTATGTATTCACTCGGGTTAGTCCGGCGATAGCCCGCTTCAACGGTTTTCGATATATCGTCTTAATGACGTTTTCGTTACGTCTCACACACACTATGCTCTCGCGCCGTTTGTGCTGCCTGTGTTTTGTGTTCTTGGTTTAGCCTTTTGATTTCCTTATTTTTATACGACCTGAACTGCCCCTGGACTTATCCGATATTGATTTTCTATTGTGTGAATATTATATTGCGTGCCCAAGGATTCCGATTCTGCTACACCCGACGACTTGTGCTATTCTCATCTGGACTCCGATTTGTACCCTACGATTTGGGTCTAGTTGTCACAAGATTACTTAATTCAGACACGATGAGCGATCGTGGCAGAGTTACTCGCATTATGTGCATCAACTGCAACATATGCGTTAATACACTGCGTCGATACCGTGCTTTGGAACTTGACATAAGAGTTACCACATTACTCTGTAGCTGGATGTATCCACAAATCGTAAGTGTTTATTTATTCTAAGGAACCATATCTATTCATATTTATCAGAATAATAAATCTATTACAAGTATATCCAGCTGAGTCTTTAATGATCAATGTTAATTGTTGTAGAAATAAACTTCGCACCCATTATACATAATATAATCTGAATTGGATGACATCTTAACTCAACATTTAACCTCTCGTCTGTTGCCATTACCAAACACAATAGATTACAATTGCTTTTTCGCATAGATGTACGGATGACACCATCCTAATAATAAGTACTTTTATTTTTCAGATTACCGAACATGACTACGTCTGTGAAGCATGCAGAGATCTTGAAATGATAAGTGTAAATCATAGCTTACTAGAAATATGGCATTGATGACCAACAACCTGGACCAAGTCACCGAGGCCACGCTAGTGTATGCCTTTTATGTGGGTGTTCCATTTAGTATTCTAGTAGTCTAGTAGTTCTAGTAGCACTTTTAATGAAGATGAGGACAGGGGATTCAGATGAAAGAATTGCCACTTTAGTACAAGTGCCACGCAGAACACTAGAGAATTCAGTAGACAAAATAAGAGAGATTTTGCCCCAAGATTTTGTGCCCCGAAACTTGTTAACAATACCACATTGTGAAATGAAAACAACACTAATGCCATTGTAATTTGTGATGGAACATATATATACATAAATAAAAGTTCGAACTACATGTTCCAAAAGCAGAGTTACTCCCTTCACAAATATAAAAACTTATTAAAACCATCCATGATTGTCACATGTGATGTGTTTTGGCCCATACAAAGCAACTACAGCAGATGCAGAAATAATGACCAATTTGTTCAGTGAGGGTTCCGCCTTAAGATCATATTTTAGAGAGAATGATATAATATTTATTTTGGATAGGGGATTCAGAGACAGTATAAGTTTGTTAGATGGATGTGGGTGACAAACCACATATGCCGGAATCTTTAATAGAAGGTGAACACCAACTCACTACTGCTCAAGCCAATCGGAGTCGCTGTGTCACAATTTGCAGATGGGTGGTAGAGGCCGTGAATGGACATTTTAAAAGAGATTTTAAATTATTTCGACAAGAATATTTCCATAGGTCTCTATCACACATGATGCAAAACTTCCAAATAGCAGCGGCTCTGTTAAACAGGTTTGGTGTTCGCTTTGTAGATAATAAAATAATTAGGCAGCAAATGAATTTAGAAACTGGCTAATATGGTTGAAGCTCGAAATATGAACAGACGCACATCCTACTTTCAAAGTATTACTGCGGATAAGGATAACATTTTGCCGAACAGGAATCACAGAGTACTGCTGTAGTTGTTTAGTAGGTTGGCGCACAGTAGACTGTTCCGCACTTGTCATGGACCTTAGTTTGGTATTTAGGATGGGCCAGACATCAGCAACATATTTCAGCACCGGCAGAGTTTTTAGATGGTGTAATTATTAGGGAAGATGATGAAGAATAAATGTTGTTTAATTAATTTCTTGTTTTATTTACCTTTGGTCGAATAATATTAATAAATAGTTTCAATCCAATTGTCTAGCTCCAAAGTGGAACTTGTACTATGACTAAACATATTATTTTGAATTCTCATTAGGCAGTGAATTCTTTAATAAGCGAGTAAATTCCTTAATAGAGAGCTTAATCTGCTCCACCAGTTGATTATTGAAAAATAACCTTGAAACGGTAATATACCTAATAGTGAATAATTATTAATTGAACATTAATATAAGATTAAATGATTGAAATCCTTTAGGTCGAAAACTCATTAATTGTTAATAAATATTGAACCATTTAAGTGACATAACTTCACATCTTCAAAGCCTTGTAACAATTATTCCTGAATTCGTCGATAAAAAAATATTAGACAAACAATCTCAGGGAAAGATGGTGAATCGCTTTTGATATTTTTGATTTAAAGACGCTTCCAGATTACCTGACATAAACATTTGTATGGGCGTTCGCCATTGTTGTTTGTCTTAAATATTAAAGTTAAATTTATAGCCTATATACGTCCCACTGCTGAGCACAGGCCTCCCCTCATTTCTGAGAGGGTTTTAGGGCAAGGAATTGTCCGCCGCGCTGCCCCAATGCGTGTTGGCGAACTTCACATGTCTTCGAAATATATTTTTTTTAATTTCTCAGAAATGCAGGTTTCCTCACAATGTTTTCCTTCACCGCCGAGCACGTGGTAAATCAGCACTTAAAATTGCAATTAACAATTTCATAAGTGCCGGCGGCGATCGAACCTGGTATGCTGTACGTGAAATTTACAGCGAGCGCTAACCATCTGAGCTACCACGGCTCTTAAATATTGCTTTGAAAAAAAATTTTGTAATAACAAGTGGTTAACTTTTTAATTGGTTGAGAGAAATGCCTGAAAGCCAAGCTTATTTCATTGACTAACCTGATTAAAGTTGTAAATATTTACTTTGCAAACATCCGCTTAATAAAATAAAATGATGTGTCTTACCTAGTTTGAAGAGCACCTCCCGCCCTCCCTCAATTGCGTGCACTATCCCCGTCACCACTAATCCCAGCACCACTACTCCCAACACCACTACACTAGGAAAGACACACCACCGATGACAATACGACGTGTTTCGCCTCTACACGAGGCATCCTCAGGCGATGTAGACTTGCGGTGGCTGACCGCTAAGTGAGCGGCGAGCCAAAAACAACTGCCATTTATACAGCCCGCTGACGCAACGGCTCCCTACCTAAGTAGCGAGCGACTGCGTCATGCGATAATACTGTCCTGTTATTAGAGAGCAGGCTTAAAGATATTTAAGAGAGGTGAGTTAGAAACGTTTGTTTGTTCATTCAGCAGTGCAATGTTACTATTATTATTTTTTAATATCTCTAACTGTTCCAGCACACACAGTCGCAGCCCTTTATTACATGTATGTAAGACTTTAAAGGAGTGGTCGTTGGCTAGGTTGTGTCCAGTGTCCAAAAGATGTTTAGCAAAATGGGATTTATCGGGGATTGCAATTCCTGTACGCGGCTAAATGCTCTTTTATAACGTGTCTCGAAGTTGCGACCAGTCTGACCCACGTAAACGGCGTGGCATTCGTCACAAACAAGTTTGTAAACACCCGACTTTTGACGAATGTCTAACTTATCTTTATTATTACAGATATTCCTAAGAGAATTGTTTGTTTTGAACGCCACATAAACGCCGCTTTGTCGAAGAGTATTAGCTACTTTTTCAGATATGGGGCCTAAGTAGGTCAAACTTTTTTTCGATAAATTTGGAAAACCGTCCGGTCCAGTCAGGTTGGTCGAACAGAGTACAGATAACAGTATCGTCCGGGCCAGACCCGAGCGGTTGGTCATATGGACACTAGTTTGCAGCTGTATGTGATGACTTGAGAGAAAGGTGCCGTCCGGCCCATGCGTGGTCGAAGGGACGCACGCTTTCGATTATTGTATGATTGAGGATGTTAGTATATCTAAAGAGAGTATGTGTTGTTAAAGCGTATATCTTCTATCGATGCTAATAGTGCCTTGCAAGCTGTATAAAGAGCTGTGTGTCTGTGTGTGCTTAGTGGAAAGAGCCAGTTCTCCGGTCCATGTTGTCATATGAGATGACGACTGGTCGAAGTCGAAGGGACGCTGTCGCTCACTGAGTTAGGTGTCGTCTTATAAAATTAATCTTATTTGTAGAAAAAAAGCTAGTATTTTTATTATCGGGGAATAATAAATGTTTTCTTGCTCTCCTGTAATTTTTTGAAAAATTAATGTTCGCCCCTTTACAGCGTCAACGACGAATTATCCGGTCCACGTTATCATTTGAGATGATGGCTGGCTCAAAAAGGACGCCTTAGCTAGTGTCAGTTTGCATGAGATCAAACGTAATCACCTTGCGTATGTGTGTGTAAATGGAACAGTGTACCTATCATGTCAGGATAGACGAGCGAAAGAAGTGGTGATTAATAGTGTTTCTTACAGGAATTCATGAAGATACACGGCCGAGAACGGTCGTATGTAAGGATTGGCCGTGTCGGCACGACTACAAAATATTGGCCAGATCGAGAGCAAAGGGTTTACCTAGCGAAGCGTCGCATCTATGGTAACATGGCAACCGTTGTTGTTTATAGGATTTTTGAGAAAAACATCATCGGGAAGCGTACGATATATTTGCAACTAATTGCTAACGATCTGTTTATTATATTTTCTTGTATTTTATGTTGTAACGCACGCACATTTGCGCCATCCATCATGAGTGCATCTAAGGATGATCCTCTTTCGCCTACATATATATTACACAATATGGAGTAATAATATGTCTTTCTTCTATACTAGCATTACTAATATATCTTTCTTCTTTTTTTATCAGCCCGTAAAAGTCTGTGGATGATTTGTTATTATAGCAATGCTTGGCAGGCGAATTAAAGATCACAGTGCCAGATGTCCACATGCACTTTACCAGTCCCCATCCCGGTACGAACATTTTACTGCCATCTGTTGGAATTATTAAGATCTCTGGCAGTTCCCACAGTCAACTTTTCAGACACCCTCGGGACGTAACAGGGTGATAGATTCTTTTGCGGTAAATATAATATTTTTTTAAGGTTTATATAACATAAAATTTAATGTCTGTAGGTATGTTGGCGGCTCAGACCAACAAGGAAAGAAAGACGGAGCGGTGCGTACATTTCAAAGGACGTAAAAACGAAGTCTAAACAATGCTCAAAATATTATGTAATATCAACTTATTATATAATTAATAGAATCAGGTATTTCTTAGTGGAAATCCATTATATTATATATAAGGATACTTTGATCACTACTCCCAACACCACTTCATTAGTAAATATACACTACTCGATAATACGACACGTGTTTCACGCACTAACGTATAAAATGGTTTTAGGTGCATATGTGTGCGTCTAGCGGTGAAAATTTTCGGGGTAATAAAGAAAGGAGAATGATGTGTGCGTGAATGCGTGTTAAGTTGAGCATGGTTTTTAGGTTACTTGAAATGTACTCAGTTCGTCATTTTTTAAGGCTGAGACTGGCGTTTCACTTACGTTGTCTTTGAGACATAAGGGCAAGCTTTGCAGGCGTACTTCTTCTCGTGGTTGGTGACATGCTTCTGCAGCGTCCGCTTAGTTTTGAAGCGGAACTTGCAGATCGAGCACTCCAGATCGCCTGCGCTCTGCCCGCAAAAGATACACATTACAATTTGGGTGCGTTCCGATATACACTGCGAGCACTACTCAGTGCTCTCACTGGTGAAAAATTCATTCCGTCCATAAGACTGCCAGTATACTGCCGCAATACCCTACTGCGGAAATATGTGACGTCATAAATCGCCGCCATTTTTGTACTGTGAGCACTGGCGCTTTTGAGGTAAGGTGCTCTCAGTACTTTGATTACGTGATCAAAAAACATAACAGCGCTTAGAGATTTAACAGCTTCCACGAATGATTGTTATTATTATTAATTAACATTGTTATTCAAATAAACTCGGACATTAAGTTATAAAAGCAACAAAATTCAAATAATAATTTTTCTTGTTGAACAGAAAACGTGTACATGATAAATATTTTCATTTGAAAACCGTGTCAAAAAATGGGAATGACGGTATACTGGACTGCATTCCGTTTTAAACAGTAACCAGTATAGCAAACTAAAAAGGGACGGCTTCACGATACACTGAATTGACGTCACACCTTACAGTGGTGACAGTGTATATCGGAACAAACCCTTTGTAAACGTGACACAAAATAGTTCGGTTGCGCTAAGAAATAGGGAGTCATCGTTGTGCGTCGATCTAGCCACGCCTCCCGACCAATCAGGTCGTAAAAATTAGAAAGTCATGTTTGCAGTGACCAGTTGAAGGCAGACCTTCGTACGAAACTGTTGTGTTTGTGTCCTTCGCGCATTACCTACATTAAATTTTAAAAATAAATACCTCACCTATTCGTAAGAATAAAAGTGGATCGATAATTCATAGCGGAGAAACACGAATAATTTACAATGTTTTTAAGTATACTTTTAACTGTGTGATTTATTTGTTTTTTATAATTATGTTTGTGGCGTGTTGCAATAAATGTTTCTTTCTTTCTTTCAAATATGTCGAGGGAAATATCATTGTATATTTATGTATATAACTCAACAACATTTAAGCTATAAGAATAATGAATGAATAAACAATGAACGAATAAGGTTAAAACTCAACTGGATCGTGTTTTCCCACGTGATGTTTCCACGCGTGCGTGTCTATGAAGCCTTTATAGCACAAATTGCACTGGAAGGACGCGTTCAGATAGTTGGAGGAAGTCTTTCGCTTAGTTATCTCTTCAATCTGTTCCTCCACCTGGGAAAAAATTGAAAATAATTTTGTATAAAACTTATTTCAAATTTATTATACCATATTTTTGTTACATATGAGCTTACAATGTATTAAAACTGATTTTAAGTGAACATGTTGACGTCTTGACTTAGTTCAGACAAAAACATTTGTGGGGGAAAAAACCGTAGGCAACATAAGAGAATTCAATGGTAAACGTAAATAATTACAATAGGAATATCTTGTAATCTATGTTGAATAAAATTTATTCTATTCTATTCCACTCTCATATCATTCTGTGGGGTTGTAAAAGGTTTTAAAAAATTATATCATAAACTCACGCCCGTCACCCAGAGGGGTAGGCAGAGATTACCGTTAACATTACAGCGTATCAAAAGTCCACAGCTGAACATAGGCTTCCCACATTTAGTTTTATAAGAGGAATATTTGCCATATTTGCCACGCTTGGCATGTGGGTTGGTAACATAAGTTTTTATTTTTAGTCATTATTAGGGAGACGCTGTTGCCCATATCCTGGTTTGTTTCCCTCTGTCGCCTCTTACGACACCAAGGGGACGTCATAGGGTAGTGGATATTCTAATACTGCCACTACACGGTACGAAGGCATACATACATAATGGACTTCACCCTTAAGTAACGAGCATGTATGAGTATATGTGGATGACCTGCCAAATGGGTCATAATTTTACCCTATCATTGATCATACAATAAACAAGTATGTAACATTTACCGTTAATTTTATGATTGTGACATATTCCTCTAGGTCTGTCTCATCATCAGGCAGTCCTCCCGTGTTCCTCGTTCTTCTTGGCTTCTGTTCTTTTTTCTCCATTGATTCCTCTACAATTTTTCGCGGACGACCTCTTTTGGGTTTGCTTTTAACAATTTCACTAATATCTGGAGGCAACATTTGACTGTCATCTGCACTCTGAAATATTATAATTAAAGTTTTTTTAAGCGATTAAAAATATAATATTAATAATATCCATCAAACTGAATTTCAGTCATGGCGGCCAATCTCAACGGAGACTAACCATCTGCGAGGCACAGGATTGTAGTGCCCGTCTGTATTTCAGTATCTGTCTGTAAGCACAGGTGCACTCTCATAGTCCGATGGGACGGTAACCCGACACAACTGGAGAGAGATCAGACAGGACAAATGGCTTTACGTTTTTTCCGAGGCACGGGGTGAAACACCGCTAAATTTCTGACCTAGAAATGCTACTGAGTTTTTCTTGACAGAAATACCACTACCAATAACAGATTTTGGGCTGACACAGGATTTGAACCCGGGACCTCATGATCAGCAATCGCATTTACGATCACTAGACGATTGAGGCAGTAGAATATTACTGTATATTATCAAATTTTTTTATGCCAACATATTAAAGATATAATACTATGTGGACCGGTACTGTTAAAGATATATGAAAATATGTTTCCAACCTCAGTGAAATTTAAATTTTCTTCAGGCTTATTTTCTAAATCAGGCCCTTCATGTTCCTCCTTCTTTATTGACCTCCTTCGCTTCTTTTTCACCAATGTCTTTTTAAGCTGCTTCTCTTTATTAGTTTTATGAAGAGATAGTGGTTCATTATCATCACTTGATAGTGTTGCAGGAATTTCATCAAAACAATCTTCTTCTTTTATATTTCCCGCTTCCACATCACACTCTTGAATACTCTCTTCTAGTTCAAAGGGTTTTTCTAGTCCATCATCAAAATCCTGAATACTTTCCTCGGGATCAAATAGCTCTTCTTTGATAATATCATCTTTAGTTTCATTTTGATAAGGAATATAAACGTCTTTACCCTCTCCTATATTTACTACAGAGAGGTTTGATGTCAAATATAAATATTGTCTGTCTATCTGTTTTATATCTTCTGATGTTATCTGTTAAAAAGATTAACTAAATTTAAATAAATAACTATTTACTAAATAATATCTACTAAAGAATGTGAGGCAGCGAATAAGAGACACTGAATAGCATAAAAGTGGGTTTTATATAGTAGAGAATCAGATACATTTTTACTGGAAATGAGACATTCTTCCATCTTTGTCCTCGGGGGACAACGCATCTGCATTTTGATTCCACAGGATCCGCTTACCATTAGGTAGACCATATGCTTGTTTGTAGATTATATACATAAATTGCAGCATAACCATCTCAGTTACTTCAGACATAGAATATCCGTAGTATCAAATGTTTCCTATATTGATGTTTATCTAAATCAAATCCATCACCGGTCTAAAAGTCTATGAGATAGGGGACATCTGCCGCCAGGCAACGTATTTTTCCAGGAAGAGGTCAATGCTACTTTTATTAGTGCGGAATTTGTATATTTGTAAGAGAATTCATTCCATCTTATTCCATGTAAGAGGCGAATAAGGGAAATGTCCGAATAGATGGAATGATATACACAATAAAGCAAAATTGTTAATTTACTGATTAGTCCCTATGCATTATTGAGACACAGCGGCAGCAATGCCATATATACTAGATGGTCTTATCCCATCTATCCGGACTACAAGATCCTCCGGACATTTAACTTAGTCACCTCTTAAATGGAATAAGATTGAATGAATTCTGTTACGCCGCCACACTAGTTTAAAAATAAACAATGAAATTTAATTGTTTTAAATTACCTTTCCCGATGAATGCAGTATACCACATAGAGCAGATTGTCCCCTCAGACATTTCTCACGGAAAAAAAAGAATTTCTTGACTAATGCGGCACACTCATAACAGGCAAATTGTGGCAGATCTGCCAACTTTAGTGGCTGCAAATATTATAAGCAATTTTTTTCATTTTGTAGGTCTTTACAAATATATATGTGCATGCTGGCTAAGCAGATATTGTTCTGTCCATTCTAGTAAGTAGTGCAATATTTCACTCCAAATTCACTTTGGGCTTGTTACAGTTCAAATATAAAACATATTAATAACTCAACCTAATTAATAATATCACCTATCTCCTATCAGGTCCAGATTTTGTAATTATCTCCAATATTAGTTTCCTAATTAAAACAAATTATACAGTAATATAAAAGTGTAAAAATGTAAAAAGTTTTGATATATATCCAATTTTTGATATTCGGATAATATAATATATCAAAAAATAATTTTCTGTTTAATTTTTAATTAAAAAATCCATATTCTTCGAAAGCTGACTTAAAATAAACCTTTAATTACTTTATTCTTAAAATTTATATTATGAATTATAATAATTTTCTCCTCAGTGTATCAAAAGTGTTGGAAGCTTCTCTGTGATTTCATCTTGAAACCTAACGTTGTGAACACTAATATCAGTGATTTCTTAGTTTTTCTTTATAAGTTACTATCACTACTTTATTTTCTTTTGAAGTAAGCAAAAAAAATTGCCTAAGTTCATTCAGGGTGGACTGTAGCAATGGCATAATAAAAACAATTTATTTTTATCTCAAAAAAAACTTAATCTATGGAGGAGGCATATGTCCAGCAGTGGACTTGGATGGGCTGTAGTGATATAATACTTATGTACACAAATTTTACATTATAAATGAGTATTCGAGTTACTCAGCAAACAATGGATGTACTCAAAGTTTCTCTGGTGGATAAAATTCGTAATGAGGTAATTCAGGAGAACCAAAATTACTAATAGCTTTCAACGTTTTTAAGCTAAAATGACAGTGTGCTGATCAAGTCTATTGAAAATTGGCAATCGTTGTAGTAGACGTTGTGTGTCATGGACTCAGACCGTGCCTAAGCCAATTCCCCCTGACTAGATGGAGCATAGACCCACAATGTAGCTGTCAACAAATGTATGCTTGAGGCAGAGTGCTTAAAGAAGGCCTATATCCAGAAATGGACTGCCCTAGGCTGATAACAGTACACACTTTCCATTGATTGTAATGGTCAATATATATTTCAGTAGAATTAGTAGTTATATTTATTTCCTTTGGGCATTAAATACACTCTTTATACAAAAAAAATCTTACAATATAACTACTGACAACAGTTAGATTTTTGTTATTTTTCTTTTTTATTATAACAATTTCTTTACTTCATACAAAACTATAGCGTTAATTCTTTTTGAATGTAACTTACGTTTACTCCTATAATTAGTTCATAGTAAGTTCCTAGAGGATAAGATTGCAGGTCGAACATTTTAACATCCATAACGAGGCATATTCTACACACTTTAATGTCTTCCATTTTAATTTGAAGATTTTAATTCAAAATTTTAAATTCACCTACTGGCGGCATTCGATAGAGTTAGAAAATGTTAGAATTTCTTCTACTCAGTATATTGGTTGTATACACTGTTTACTTCACTTAAAGGCAGTTATTTGTCCATGTAACAGTGATAAACGAAACTGTTTAATTGATATTTTTCATTATTTTTGCCAATTCAATGAATTTTGAATGAAATAATTAAATTAAAAATACTAAGTATGTCTATTATTACGAAAGACGCTAAATGTAAATGGACACCATATTTGTTATTGAAAGTTGACAGATGACCACAGAACACTACAGATGACAGTTGACATTTGCTCTTTGACACCATTTTTTAGAACTGGCTTTACAGCTCTGGGTTCTAGCCCTTCTGAGCCTGAAGTTACAATGTATAATTATCCTTCATAGTACTCTACTTCACAATATGTTGATGCGTCACATTGTGCAGACCTTGGGAGATTTTGACGGCAACTTGAGCCAGCAGACAGCTGACAGTTGGCGATGGTATCTCAAGGCGTCTAAGCAGACAGACACTTTATCTTGAGAATTACATCACCAACAGAGCACTTGTTTCACTGTTTCCACTAACAGTTCACATGCGCAGACATTTAATATACAAAATCGCACCACTTTTACATATCAAAATCCACTTCAAACCATTATTTAAACAATAATACAGGAGCAGCAAGCCGCCGCCGGTCAAGTTCCCGCCAAAACCGCTTTGACCAGTGAGTTTCTTTGGTATAGTGCGCGCAAGATAACTTTGCGCGCGACTTATGGCGTACTTAATGTTGCCAGCTTAACAAATTTTTTTTTCCTTCAATTAATCTTATTACTAGAATTATATAATTATATCAAATTACATATACGACCGAATTATATTATTATATTATAATAAATATATTTCTTGATTCTAACTTTCGTAACTTTAACACTTCACTACACAAGTTTCTATGGTAAGACCATAGACTTAGAATATACTAGCGTATAGACCACCTGACAGCCCGAAAACGCGTGACCAATTTTGATTTGTCATTGTGTGCGTTTGCTAGTGATGTATATTTTACTTAAAAGGACTATCGAAAATGATTGTTAAGGAAGCGGTAAAAAGATTATAAAAAATTGTTTAGTGCATGAAGTTGAATAACTTCAAAAATTAACTGAATTTTACCATGATAGTTCTAAAATAATTAAAAAACATTCATATAACATGTTCCTAGGAATAAGCTGAACCTTTAAAAAAACTTTAAAAAAAACTCCCCAATAATCAGATCAGAATGTTGTATTTTCGAGCTATGATCTTTGGAGAAAAATATTTACTGCCGTGGCAGTTTCCCCGGAATTTATTTTTAACATATTGTTAATATAAATAGGTAGATACTTAACTAAGTATATACCTATTTATATTTTATATATTTTATAAAATGTTTTGATGGGGAAACAAAAACGGGGACACGGAGTACATAATGGCTGCTTTATTTTTCATATAAGTATTACTTGAGATAATTATAAACATTTAATAATTAATAATTAAATAGATTATAGAAGTTTATTTTAACATTCGACTTAAGTATGAATGAAAACTTAATAATTTAAGGAAGGAAACTTGTAGGAATCAGTTAAATAAGATTGCTCTGTTTAAAGGCCAATATGTTTATGAGGCTTCATCATGCTTCATGTTTATATTCTTTCATCTGTCCCTGAAAAGTATAAAGTAATAATAAACTTATTATCATTTTAGCTGCATTAATTTTAAAAACATAATGATCTTAACACAGTAAAGTGCACTAAGTGTCTGAGGATACAGATGCACTCTCCATTCTCTCAATCTCGGTATGTTAAGAAAATGGTCACTCATTCATGGACTGACCGCGGCAAGTGCAACTTAATTTCGCAGATCTATTGATCTGCGCAGCTATTAATTAACCACGAGTTCCTCTTCTCTACGACTAACGCTGTAGGGGATGAACCACGCTATTTAAGCTCTCGCAACAATGTCGTCGGCCATCAAGCATGAATCGGGCATTGACCGTTGTGAGTATCAACTACTATGTAATATATACTATCACGTCTCATGCGCGGTCGTCTAGTAGCGCTTGAGGAGCATTACTAAATATCTATACCTAACTACGCTAAAAGTTTTATCGTTATGGTTTGGGAATATAATCCGAAGTTCCGAAGCTCCGCTCAACCCCTTGGGGAAAATAGCATGATGCTATGAATATTGTACTAGTGTGACCGTGAGGCTGTACGGTTGGTTAAGCAAGGTTATACATTTATTTTGGTTGATAAATAGATACTTAGTTGGGTTCATAATGGCTTAAAGAGGATAATCTCAAGATTTTTTATCTTTAATGTACTACAGTTTTATAATGTATGAAAAACTGTCTCTATATTTATCTAAAGTTTTGAAAGTTATATTTTTGAAGTCTTATTATAACAATATTTTACTTACTGTTACAAATAATGTAGAAATGACTCCTTTTAATAAAATTGTTTTTATTCTACTTTTTCTTTTATACTTCTCAAGAAAATGTTTGCTGCAAATTGTTAAGTTCTTCTTTGCATTCCAACCAACCCGTCCAATGAACCTTAACCACTTTTTCTAATTTTAGAATCCGGAGGGAATCTGTTTGAAAAACGGCAAAATAAAATTACATTTTAGAACGCAAACCGAGGATTTATTTTCTTGTTATGTTGGCAAGTCTATCGATTCATTATAAACATTCAAGATAAATATCGACATTAATTTTGATATAGTTGAGTCAATCCCTAGCGTACATGTAAAATATTTTGTATAAAAATATATTTATTGAATTCATGCAAATTATCAACAACGTGACTTTTTTCTTTGCAAAATATCAAAATTAACAAAATAATTGAATATATTCTATATTTTAAACAGTATGTAACATAAATTTTAACCAAAAATAAACGCGTCATAACATTGACGACGTCTTGAGAATTTACCTGTGATATGTGAAATTATCAGGATTATTTCTATTATTAACAGCACAGTCACTCACGGAACAATTAAACATTTTGGAAAAAAGTTACTTACTAAAAATAACCACTACTATACTTTAAAAATTACAAAATATCTCGGAGCTATTTCTTGCGTGCCGAATTGTGCCGACCAGTCATTCAAAATCGGTTACAGAGTCATGAGATTTGGTATCCCTTTCTATCTTGCATTTTTGCCATAAGGAATTTTCTTCTCCCTTGCACATTATGTTGGTCTATACGCTAGTATATTCTAAGTCTATGGGTAAGACTTACGTTAATATAAATTATTGTTTAAAAACCATTTGAAAACGTTTAATTTATGCGAGCGAGTTTTTTTTGATACCCTTTTATTTGATACCCACCCCTCCTACCCCAGCCTACGAATTTTGAGTATATATATAAAAAAGATATAACTTGAAACAGTTTGAACTGTTTCAAGTTATGATTATATTCATATTATCATTTCAAGTTGATCAGTTCGCATTACATTTCACTTAGCACATGTTGAGACATATCAGCGGAACTGTAACGGAGGAAACCAGTTGACGAAGTGTGAGCGAGACAGAAATCCTTGTGGCGGCGCTGTCGTCGCGCCACAAGCTAAATACATCGAAGCCTAAATCGCGCTATCAAAGTTCCGAATTAAAAACAGTATATATACAATAGCTCCGAACTACCACTCGGCGATTCCGCTTGCGCCGTCGCTCCCGAGCGGTCGTGCGCTTGCGGGGTCCGCCGCTGACCGAGCACCCGTCCCCGTACGGGTCTTCTCCCTCGGTCGGCACAGTTTCTTAGAATAGAACGTCAGTCCCGTCCCGTCCCCCTCAGCTGGCGCCGCCGCCCCCGTGCGGTTGCGTTGGCTGACCGCTCTTCCGTCCCTGTACGGTTGGGTGCCCTCCCACACTCCCGTCCTTGCACGGTCGAGTTTTGCCCTCCCGCTCGGCTAGCACAGCCGCGCCCGTGCGGTTGTGCTTAGCTGTCTCGCCGTCGCCGTGTTTCCGTGCCCATGAATATGGGTTCGGGCGACGGTGGAAGCCTCCCCGTCTCCGCCAGCCGCCCCCGTGCGGTTGTGTTGTGCGTCCCGCACTTGCCGTTGAACGGTGAGTGCCTTCCCTCCCTGTCCCCACCCGCTAGAGCCGCCGCCCTAAAGGTCAATCAGTTGAAACATATATGTAAATCTACCCCATCAAGTTCAAGTAAGTCCACGAAAAAGAAAAAGAAGAAAGTAAAGAAAATAGACTTTAATATATCCCTAAAGGAATCAGAAAACCAAAATCCTCCTCACATAGGTCTTGCATCGAGTAGTTTCCCCTTGACGCAACTATGGCAGCACGGTAACAGATAGCCATAACATTAACACTTGCGTCACTGCTGGGACCTCTCAAGAAGTTGCAACACCAAAAAAACAAGAAGTCGTCAACTTAAATCGCAAAAAGAATCGCATTTTCATTCTTGGTGATGACCAACTACATGGATTGTCTTCAGCTCTAACAATGTCAAGATGTGGAAATTGGAATGACACCTATAAAATCTATGGTCATATTATGACTGGAGCTACCAGTGCAGAAATATTACTAAACTGTGATCATTATTTGTTAAATGAACACACGGAAAACGATTTTGTAATAGTTGGTTTCGGTAGTAATGATAAAAATTTACATAGGCTACAAATTATGTAAGGCAACTGTAAACAACAAATTATTCAACAAATTATGTAAGGCGACTGTACTTTTATTACCTGTTTTGTATAATCCATATTTGAATGAAAAAACTTTAAATTATAATTTAAGATTATGGACAAAGCATTTTAAAAATGTTAGATATTATATTGACATTTTTAAGAATTTTAATTATTTTAATTATTACAAAAATAGTTATTTGACAAATATAAGTGACAAAATTAATTTATTAATTGATTATAATGACTATAAAAAGCGGTTCTTACGTTATGAAAACATTAGATTGTATATAAAACGTTCTGTTCTAGTCTCTAACAAAACAGTTCAACAGCTCCCAAAAAAAAGGCACTATACCATTCTATTTTCAAAAAATAGAGAAAAAAATTAACAACTTTGAAAATCAAGTAGAACAAACTTTGAATGATAGTGCAATATATACATATAATAAATCTGTAGAAAAGTCGTGTCTGTAATTCTAATATATTCTCGAAAAAACAAGTCCAGGGGACTAATTAAAGGGTTCTGAAGCCAAATTAGTGGTTTTTAGAATTTTTGTCTGTCTGTCTGTCTGTCTTTCTGTCTGTCTGTCTGTCTGTGTATTCCGGATTCACGCAAAAACTACTGGACCGATTTAAATGAAATTTTGTATGTAGGTAGTTAATAACCCGGGGCAATTTATAGGCTACCTTTTATCCGATTACGGGACTTCTAAAAAAGAAGGTTAAGTATTTTCCTTACATTAGATGTTAATTTTGTATTATATCTTAATTATAGGCGGAATGACTGGTGTTTTTCAAATAAATACCATATTTATAAATAAATATTAAAATATAGTTATAGCCTTGGTAAAATAATTTGAAACTACACTGATTTATTATCAAAACAGCGCCATCTGTCATCAAATGGAAAAAGTAGTATATTTTGCCTTCAGTTACATATTATAAAGTAAATAATATAAATAACTTACAAAAATTTAAATAATTAGATTTTTAAAATTATTTAAAATTCTAACGTTTAGTTTTTTAGTATTTTTGTTATTTTATTTTAAAAGTGTAATAATTTCAATATATAAAAATGACGTATATCAAAAATATGAAAATTGATGAGGTTTTTCTTAGAGTATTTATAAGAGCTTGCTTATTCAACACTCTAAGAGATTTTTATATTGTTCGCTTCTATCGCTGATATTAGATAGTATAGATTTGGCTTTCATTATTTCATGTAACAATAGCGCCATCTACTTACTTCTTAATAAACTAAAATGGTTAGTCATGATAAAATTAAATAATAGAATGCTACTGAATATACGATGTAAATAATTGAAAATTCGTTCGTGGTATCGTTGGATGTGTAATTACTAGGTAGGTAGATGTGGTCAACAATCATGCAAAGCTTAGTTTCAGTTTTAATGAATTGTATTTAAACAAATACGAGGGTTGTGTAGTTCGCCATGAGATTTCATCATGGCACGGGAGCAAAACGTACGATTCCCTCGAGGATGAATCTGTTGATTAATGTAACATGTATGTAAGCTGCTACTTTTTACTTTTCATGGGGCAATATATGCAGTTTATATTTCATTCATATTTTCGGCTACGTTCTTTTTGTTTTTACCTACCGTAAATATTATACAAAAGATGAGAAATCATTATCGTCAGCCATCAAAGTCCACTAAAATTAACATAGGCCTCCCCATAAATTGTCAAGTGGCCGGATATTTGCTATAGTTGCCACGCTTGTAGGCGGTTGGCCACCGCAGCTATTATTATTTTGATCTGTTGTCAGGAAGATATTACTGCCCATCTCCTGTTTATTTTCCTATGTCGCCTCTTACGATGGGACGGTATGAGGTGGCAGATTCTCTTTCACCGCCACAACAAGGCGAACATTTTTCTACTCCCGTTCATGAGTTTAGTGCTTCCCACGTTCACTGTGAATAAAATTTATAAGGAATAAAACAAATTTTAAGGATTTTTTTTGCGTTTAATTTTAACTTTTTTAATTTCCGATGTTTTGGGCACTTTACAGCACCCATGGCAACGGGAGGACTGAGGTGTTTGACCATCTGATGTCATAGTAAGAATATAATAGAATAGAATAAAATAGAATAGATGCAGTAGTATTAAAGTTGGTAAAAATTACTGCAGTAGTATGCTTGGGTTTGAATTTAATTTTATTAATTATGGGGTCCTTAGCAGATGGTAGCACTCAGCCATCTTCCCTATTTAAATTAGGATGTTTTTGAATTTCAATAGCCTCGCGAATCTTCATTGGTAGGAATCGGTGTTCTAATGCAAAGATTTGTTGTCTATCAGATCCGATATAATGGTTGGGACGATACTAAACATAACACTGACATATGACATGACATACTTTAGACTTCCCGGAGCGTCGGTGCTTCACATTAACAAAAAGACATTTAATTAGTAGACCTATATATTTAAATATCTTTGCACATTAACGATATGTTCCTTTACGCGGGTTTTTATGGAACTTTCATCCAAAGATGCGTAAAAACCCCCTCGTAAAAAAAGTTAAAATTAAACGTGATAAAATCCGTGACATTAGTTTTATTCCATGTGTAGTATGTACATTATTATTGAACTGCATTTATGAAATTTTGAAGTCTACTCGAACGTAAAAAAAATATCTACATCTATTTTATGGTACTAATCGATATTAAATAGGACCAATGATATGAATAAAATATTTTAAATAAACATTATACCGTAAATTGATAGAAGACCATGAAATTCATCATTATTTTGTTAAAATATAATTGACTTTAATTATGAATGAATGTAAAGAGTAAAATGTAAATAATAATAATACATTTTGATTCCAAGATAATTTACCTTTCTTATGGATACATCGGAAGACACGCCCGATATAAAAAAATAATAGGTGTTTCTAGAAATAGACATATATGCACGTGTTCCTGTAGCTATTATATCTGGGCCAAATACAAATCATCTACGTCTAATAGTCTTTTAGAATTCAAAAAAAATCTTTGACAGACATAGAGACACAGACACCGAGGTGACTCTAAAAGTAATCGAATTTTGCTAAATTTGGCACGGTATAGCATTTAATGATGTTTCTAAATTCAAGTTCACGCGAGCGAAGCCACGGGTAAAATGCTAGTAATTAATAAATCCACTGATAAGTTATTTCGTGACAAAAAATAATGATTCTAATCTTAGAATATTGCACCAAAACATACAGAGTTTTTCGAGAAGAAAGGAGATTCTTGAAATTGCATTGACTGAGCTGCATAGCAAAAATATACATAGGTCTTGATATATTATGCCTGAGTGAAACTTTTGTCGAAGCAGGTAGCGAGAAAAATCTTCGATTGCATGCTTTTGATCTTGCTGCCTCTTATTGTAGACAAAACAAAAAAAAGGGGTGATGTGTGTATATTGGTCAAAAAGGGTTTATGCATTAAGGTACTTGAGGAAGTTAATAGTATGGGTCAGGATCATTATCTTGAATGTTGTGGTATTCTGATTGTTAAATACAATATTAAAGTTATTTGTATATATAGAGTTCCAAGAAGGAACATCATGATCTAGACTTGTTCTTTAAAAATCTAGAATATCTCTTTTTCAAAACCTTAAATAAAAGTACTAAGACTAAGTTCGTATTTGTTGGTGATTTTAATATTAATATCATGGAAAATAATGAAATCACTGAAAAGTTGCATAATCTCTTATTTTTTTTTAATCTAACGTCATATATCAATCAACCAACTAGGTTGAACTCCTGTCTTAATCTGATCTTTAGTAATGTGAATGATGCTACTGCAGAGTTATTACCACTTGCTCTATCGGATCATGACATGGCTCAAATGTTACACGTTCCTGTATTTAACAAAGAAATACCACACCTAAAGTACTATATTATAAAACGAAACTATTGCAAAGATAATGTTAATAAATTTAAATACTGTATATCGAGATTAACGTTTTCTGATGTTTTCTATGAATCAAATTTGGATAAAGCTTTCCAAAAATTCTTTAAAACTTTTATGTTATTTTATCAGTTATGCTTTCCTTAAATTAGGATATGTATTAATAATAGAGTTCGTCGACCTAAGTGGATATCAAAAGGTCTGAGAAAAGCTGTACAACGAAGAGGAAGCTAAGGTTTAACTACTATAAAGTAAAATCGAACCAGAATAAAATAAGGTCAAATCAAGCGCAAAAACTTAATAATGATAAATATATTGAGCAATCAAAAAATAGGTGTCGTGCTTCATGGAATGTAATAAAAAATCAGACTTGTTGCATAAATAATAATTTAAATGAAAAAGTTTGTATAAGTGATAATTTATTGACAGACCCTCAACAAATTGCTGAAGCTTTCAACAACCACTTTATTAAATCAATAAATATCAATAATAACAGTAATTAGTGCCAAAACACTAATAGTCTAAGAATATGTAATAGCATGTATTTAGAAATTTATACTGTTGATGAAGTATTGAAATTAATAGAAACATTAAATAATACGAAGTCTAAAGGTTTTGATGGCATTTCAACGGATGTTATTAAAATTTGTTGTACGGTTTTAGGTAGAGTATTAACTTACCTAATAAATCTGTCATTTAAAAAAGCTACTTTTCCTAGTATCTTTAAAAAGTCAGTTGCTAAGCCGATACATAAAAAGGGCGACTCTAAAAATTTAAATAATTATAGACCTATTAGTATAGTCTCAGTTTTATCTAAAATCTTTGAAAAGGCAATGGCTAAACGCATTGTAGACTTTACGACGAAATATAATTTAATTAAAAGTGAGCAATATGGCTTTCAAAATAATAAATCGACAAGCTTTGCTGGATATGATTTTGTTGACGCAATTTTTAAAGCTATCAATAATAAGCTAAGAGTTACAGCAATCTTTTTGATATGTCGAAGGCCTTTGAATTTGTATCCCACAATATACTTTTAGAAAAACTCGATAATTTAGGGTTTCGAAGCCCTGTCCTAGATTGGATTGCTAGCTATCTAAGAAATAGAATAAAATTTGTAGAAGTAACAAATATTGACAATTCACAGACATTAACTTCTTACAAATCCAGTGATAGATTAAATTCATTTGGAGTTCCACAAGGTTCTGTATTAGGGCTAATTCTTTTCATTTTATACATAAATGACTTACCTGACTCAACTTTATATAAATGTATTTTATTTGCTGATGATATTTCAGTTATTGTGACATCTAAAAAAGACATTGACATAGACATTTATGAATCTAATATTAATAATACTATTGACAATATTTCAAAGTGGACGACATATAATAATTTATGCATTAACGTAGAAAAGACATGTTATATTCAATTTAGTAATTATGGAACATTGAATAATAATCTTAATATATATTGCAATGGACAATCTGTTAATGAAATGACTTAAACAAAATTTCTGGGAATATTATTGGACAAACATGAGAACTGGAAAGCCCAAGTTGAAAAGGTCTATTCTAAAATAAATAGTTACATTTTTCTACTTAGCAGACTCAGAAGAATTACATCTCATGAAACTTTAATAACGGCATTATTCTGCACTTGATTATGGTCTTTTACTTTGGGGTAACAGGACAGATGCTGTTAAGGCCTTTATAGCCCAAAAGAAATGTATTCGAGCTATTTATATTTTGACGCTGCCATGTATGTACATCTTAAATTTGGTATGTTTTGTTAAAATAATATACTTTTGTTCACAAAGTTAAGAGATACTGTACAGAGGAACTTGAGGCATACTGAAAGACTGACTCATAGTGTAATGCCAAGCACTAGCCTCTATAGGAAAAATTATTCAGCTATGTGTATAAAAATTTTCAATGCACTGCCTACATAGTTTCAATCACTCCCAAAAGTACGTTTTCGCAGGATTGTTAAACAATGGCTTGAGGAGCAATGCTTCTACTCTGTTGAAGAATATTTAAATTTTATGATTAGGATTAGGCATCGATATTAAAATGAACTGAGTAATTACAATTATATTATTTTAATTAAATTAAATGTAATAAAATGATTATGATGAATTTGAAAATACAGTAGAGCGTCGATTATCCGAAGTAATTGGGGGACGTGGGTGTTCCTAAAACCGGTTTATTCGGATAAACGAACTGTATATTTTTATGTACCAATATACCAATAAAACATCTCTTGACGTCTTGACTAAAACCGTTTCAAGCAGCCCGTGCTTGCTTGATGGAAAGAACAACACGTTTAAGTTTAGGCATTTTAAATTGTAAGCTAATAGGGCAAAACTAATACACAAAAGTGATACAGAGGTACAGCGCTATCGGTACTGAACGTAGGCCAACACTGGGCACTGGTGGTGGTGGGTGGGTTTTTTCTAAAGTGGTGGGGGGGGGGGGGGTTAGTCGCATCTCAGCGTAGTAGTTCGGTTAAGCGATTGTTCGGTTAATCGACGTTCGGATAATCGACGCTCTACTGTATGTTATTTATTATATTAGTTGTGAAAATGTAATTTATGTATTAGATAAATATTTGTATGTCAACATTATGATAAAACATGCTGTCTTAAATAATTTACCAACCTGTAATGTACCATGTTTTCTGCAAATAAATTATGATTATGATTTTCTCGATTTTTTATAAATGCCTGTAATTTTAAAATACTTACATAGCAAAAAAAAATTTATATTTTTCTGTTAACTATTACAACTTGACCTACCACCCGATTCCGACTTGTCGTCGACTTCTGGAACAACCTGCATAGCTATTAAAAAGTTTACTACAAAGGCACTCTGCAGATCGTCTGTAACAATAATGATGTGGAGTCAATGGTCAGGAAACTTACCAACACAAATGGTCTGTTTCTCATCCTCTCCTAAAATACAATTTACAACAGCAGCCTTTCCGTCCGAATACAATGTAAATGTCATCAAGAGAAGAGTCAATGCGTTTTATAACTTAAGTCTGCATCATTACTTACCATCAGGTCAAGTTGTCAAGTATTAATTAGTAAGTAAAAAAAACTAGATACGAATTTAGGCCACGAACACGTTGTAAGTTTATGTTGCCATTTTTTTAAACTGGTTACTGCATACAAGGGTACAAAGTAATAGTTTCGTTTCAAAGAAGGGTAGGGTACAAAGGAATGAAGGCTATTTATAACAAGCCTAGCGGTTGTATTAAGAACGTTATTTCTACTAGAACGCGTACGCTATCAAACAATGAACCATTTTTATTTACTTCTGTCTTTTTGTTATATTGTGGTACAATATAAAAATATCTTCAAGAGGTCATTACAGATTTAGTTCAGCTTTTCTAACATGGTAGAGCCACACTGTGCGTATGGTGAGTGTAGAGACCCGGATACGGTTTTTACTGGTAACGAGGCATTCTATTTTGGTCCTCAGCGGTAACAACGCGTCTATAGTTTGATTTTTAATCCAAGATAGATGTAGATATCTACGAGTCACAGCATCCTCTTACCTTCAAATGAACTATGTGCTCGGTTGCGAGTGATAACGTTCAAAGTACTAGGTGGTAAGATTTCTTTTCTGCCTGGTATTCCGTCTGGTACATAGTATATCTTTATTCATGATCATCTTTTTGATATGTGTATACTATGTAAGTATTTTGAGTAACAGGTGCCACTTACTTATTAGTTACTTTGTACGAGTATTTACAACAACAACAACAATAACAAAAGCATCATCAACAGTTTTGTATCGAAGACAACAAATAAATTGACCAGCTCGTCATGGTATATATCTTTATCCATGATCATTTATGTGATAAATGCTATGTAAGTATTTTGAGTAACAGGTGCCACTTACTTAATAGTTACTTCGTTCGAGTATTTACAACAACAACAACAACACCAACAACAGCTTTGCATCGAAGGCAACCAAATAAATTGACCAGCTCGTCATGGTATACCTATCTTTATCCATGATCATTTATGTGATAAATGCTATGTAAGTATTTTGAGTAACAGGTGCCACTTACTTAATAGTTACTTCGTTCGAGTATTTACAACAACAACAACAACACCAACAACAGCTTTGCATCGAAGGCAACCAAATAAATTGACCAGCTCGTCATGGTATACCTATCTTTATCCATGATCATTTGTGTGATAAATGCTATGTAAGTATTTTGATTAACAGATGCCACTTACTTAATAGTTACTTCGTTCGAGTATTTACAACAACAACAACAACACCAACAACAGCTTTGCATCGAAGGCAACCAAATAAATTGACCAGCTCGTCATGGTATACCTATCTTTATCCATGATCATTTATGTGATAAATGCTATGTAAGTATTTTGATTAACAGATGCCACTTACTTAATAGTTACTTCGTTCGAGTATTTACAACAACAACACCAACAACAGCTTTGCATCGTAGGCAACCAAATAAATTGACCAGCAAAGTGGCAGTGACTGCACTGTTGTGTTCCGGTCTGAAGGGTATAGAGAGCCGGTATAATTACAGGCTGTGAGTCATTCCATTTTAGTCCCCAGCGGTGACAACGCATCTACAGCCTTCTTTGTTTGAAGTTGCCTGCTGGTGTCCATTGACAAGCCACTTACCATCAGCAGTATTGTAGACATTGTTCGTTTGTCACTTCAGTTTTATAAAAAAAGTGCGTAGTTTTTCACAACTTTTCATGTGGAGTAGTTTCCAATTTATACCTTATGTCACTTCCATGACTAAGACGAATCAAACGACACCATATGTTAAAATCCATCAAGCCGTTTAGGCTACAAAGCGTGCCAAAGAAATAGACATACATATATACTCTCAAAAAACATTACCCTCGTTCTAGAGCAGTCGGGTAAGAAAAAATACGACTAAAGAACAAATTAAGCGGTTTCTTAAATATGATATCACATAATCAATACTCGTTGAAGTAAAGATTATAAAATTTAAGTAGATATGTTGGATTCTCACATCACAGTCCCATCCTTTGTTATTCTCGAAGCAAAAGAGCTGAAGTGGATGAAGTGACCTACCTGATACTGCACCATCTAGGGCACAGGTAAACTCTGTAGGCACAACAAGTCATTACTTTCCGAGTCTATGTGGTTTCAGTAGGCTACCAGGTTGAATCCAACTTACTCATAATGAAGTGAGAAGACCTATCACTCATTAAAACAGATACCGCTTAATTAATTCAGCTGTGCATCGGTATAATAACAAATCAGGTCAGTCTGCGCCATCGACCGCAGTCTAATTGTTGACGAATGTGCAAGTGCTAGTGATTGCCTTGTAGTTTACGGTGAGTTGAGAAGAAGGCAAGTAATCTGCGAGAGTGCCGTGAAGCAGAGGCGAGCAGTAAGGCTCAGAGCCGTGCTGAACACTGTAGTGCAGAGAGTAGCTTGAAGAAACAGGAAGCGTTATTCCAGTGTTGTGATGAACCTTGTAAACTAGATGGCTTGCAGGACATGAAGACTGCAGGCGATATCTGCTCGGGAGCGAATGGATGGAGTACATAGGACGATGACAAAAGCTTGAAGTTGCGGTTTCCGAAGGTTGCAATGTTACGAGTTCAAATCACGTCGGGGTCACCAATTTGGCCATGAAATTAAAAGGGGAGATCACCCTCACCTGCAAGGTGTCCCGACCGGGGAGCGGCCAACGCTCCGTGGGGTAGTATAATAGTACAGAGCTGTTCTATATATAGCGCAGTACTTCGGAACTTTGATAGCGTCATTTAGGCTTCGGTTCGTTTCGCTGGTGGCGCGACGTCAGCGCCGCCACAATGTATAAATATGGGTTATGTTATATATATTTTATAATTTAAAATTAAAAAATTGTACAACCGACTTCAATATAAATTATTAAGAATAACTTAAAAACTATTGATTAGACCTTGATTAAATTTATATGGGTCCACATGAGAAGCACCAGCTTTCAAATAAAAAAAGAATCATCGAAATCAGTTCACCCAGAAAAAAGTTATGTGGTAACACACATTAAAAAAAACATACAGTCGAATTGAGTACCGTCTCCTTTTTGAAGTCGCGTTAGAAAAGGAAGCGTATTGACTTTACGAGTATTAAATCTTAATTTAGTTTTTTAAAAATCGATATTGACTTCCTACTAAATGACTCGGTTGGCAACCATTCCTATAAAGGAACTGTAACCAAACCATCCTAGGGCGTCAGTCTACGTTGTACGTTGGACAAGGAAGAAATAATGAACTGAATAAATTGGTGTTGCTGTTGGTTTGCATGTTTGATATATTTTGGTGTATTTTTATAACGTCATAGTCAGTACTGAGAAATATTTCGATACTATCGAAATAGACTATATTTCAAGAACAATGGAGTGGAATAATTTGCCAGTATGTATTTTCATCCGATTACAATTTGGCTGTCTTCAAAGGAAGATTGAATAGGCTTTTGTTAAGCTAAATCAGTGAGTGTGCTTTGCCATCTTCGGCTGTATCACCACTTGCCATCAGATTGGATAGCGGTTACTGGCTGATAACAGTTAAAAAAAACGAGTAAATTAAATTGTCTGAAAAACTGGTCGAAACGGTTTGCGTCATTCAAATGTGGCCCCTATAACAGCACAACAGATAACAACTTTCGGTTTCATTGAAATGTCCATCAACAGTTCGGCCCTTTTGTGCTGCTCTTTAAAATTTTAATATGCATGACATAGACTAATTGAAAATTTCAAGGAATTCTATTATTTTTTTACAATATTTAATAGTTAGAAAAAATTGTAAAGAAGATGTTTGAATGGGATATAACACCTTTGTGTTTCGTAAGCCAATAAATATCTTCTTTTGTGATTTAGGGCAACATTGGTAGGTTTTTAGAATCTCATTTTTATAATAATAATATTGTTTCTTGTTGTTGTTGTCCTTTTGTTTTATATTGCCACTAATATATTTAGTTCAGGGCTAAGCGCTTGTTCTAATCTCTACATAGTATTTAGATTAGTATTTATTACACATATTATGATTGTATAAAACAAAGTCGCTTCCCGCCGTCTGTACGCTTAGGTCTTTTAAACTACGCAACGGATTTCGATGCGGTTTTCATCAATAGACAGAATGATTCAGGAGGAGGATTTATATGTATAATACATGCATATTATGTTATAATTATTTTGTCTGTGTATGTGACTGAACTCCTCCTAAACTGCTGAACCGATTTTGATGATATTTTTAGTCTAGTCAACAAGTTCAAAAACGTGTTAATTCTTGTTCCCGCCATTTATTTTTTTCCTGAAAGCAAAAACAATTTCAAAAACAGCCATACATAACAAAGAACTGAACATTTTTTTTATAAAAAATTTGTTATAAAAAATTAAAGAATTTTTTTTTCAGTACTATGTTATATTTATGTCTGTTGACAAATTGTTAACTTGATAAACAATGAAATTATTTATATAAAAAAAATTGTCAACCTATAGAGAAATGCCAATTATGAGTTTTAAAGAAAAAAAATCTTACTTAATTATTTAAACAATAGAAAGTAAAGATATAATAAAAGAAAATATTTTATGTGATATACTGTCTGCAGCGGCGATGCGCTCTAGTCGTAACGATCGCGAGAAGTCCTATTTTCGGCGTTAAATAAAAATTATAAATAATGGAGATAGAATGCCGGGAGTCGAGACTTTGTATTGGAAATTTCCTCCTCTTTAAGGATCTTTTTTCAAAAATTCTTAAATATTAATCGTTTTTGAGTTATTAAAGAAAAACTAAATATCTTTTTTCTTTCATCTTATTTTGTTAATAACAATTGCAATTTTTTATGTGCTAATAATTTTTATTTTACTTTTACATTTTATTTTTATATTTTTCTAGACGTCATTCCGAATCGAATGAGCTATCGCACATATTTTTAAGAGCGGGAACCAGAATTAACACGTTTCTAAACTTGTTGACTAAACTCTTGGGTGCCCGTAGTATACGAATAACCCTAGATTGTGCCAGCACCGATGAAATTGTTAATTGCAGTGCAGTGCTGGGCGCTAATGAAGAAATACATGGTGAAGAAACCTGCATGTTTTTTTTAAGTAGAATAAGGGTGACAAACGAGCTCACAGTCCACCTGATGGTAAGTGGATGCAGTGGCTCGTAGACATCTACATTTATCTTCGATTAAGAATCAAAATGCAAATGCATTGTCACCCCTGAGGACTACGATGGAATGCGTCGTTTCCAGTAAAAAGGGTCTCCGGTTCTCTATACTCACCATACGAAACACAGCAGCGTTGAGCTGCTATTTTACGCTGGTATTCTGTGAGAGCGTGGTCATTCCCCGGTCGAGCCGACCCATTCGTGCTACAACCATAATATAACTGCAGCGTGGCTCTACCACGTATAATAAAGACACCTGACACCATACTATACACTTATAGTTTTTTTTATAACATTATAATGTCAAACGAGCTAATAGTCCACGCGAGGGAAAGTAGCTGATGCAGCTCATAGACACCTGGAACTACCAGCAAACCATCCTGGCAGTCAACCTTGTTGGATGCGTCACTCCAGACCCCTGAGGACTAATAGGAAATGACTCACGCCATGAGTAAGACGGATAAGTTTGGTCGCTCCCCGAGCTGAACACCTTGTCCGGCGGGAGATCTTCCCTCCAATCCGTCAATCAAATCTTTCCTTCTACGGAAAAATTGGTGACCCCGACATAATTTAAACTTCGAAACGAACCATCGATTCATTTACGTAGCGATGATAACGTAACCACAGAAGTAATAAACAAAAAAGTAAAATAAATAATAAAAATCAAAAATTACTCAGTATATATTGTTATCAACCGTGTAGTGGTGGTGTAAGAATATCCACTACGTCATATCGTCCCGTGGGTATCATAAGAGTATTCTTGATAACAACTCAAATTATAAAAAGCTGCGGTTGCCAACCCGCCTGCCAAGTGTGGCAACTATGGCTAAATCCCCCTATAAAGCAATCTATGGGGAAGGCCTATGTTCAGCAGTGCACTTTTATAGGCTGCAATGGATGGATGGATGAAGTCACTATGGTTCATAAATGAAGAGTTTGTTAATAACTTGACTACGCTCGCGTGCCAAAGGTGGAGTAATAACTCCAGCACCACTTACTCAAAGAGAAGGTGACTGTGTGCCGTCGAGGTGTGTGCGAAAAAGAGTGAAGAGATGAACACCGTAAGGCTTTAGCTGGATTTCCCACGTACAAAAAAGGTAGTAAAAATATTTATTTATAAAAGAAATAAAAGAGGGCATCCACGACTTTTTCTGCCACCAGGACGGCGCCACTGGAAAGTGAGGTATAATATTTGACCGATTTCATAGCGGGGAAGTTAATTTGTTCGGAAAATGTAAGGGTTATTGTTTCTTTCTGTACTATTATCTATATTTTATATTAATAAGATTAAAAATAAATAAATCAAACCACAGATATTCATAAAAGTAGAAAAATAAAAAATAAAGTTAAAAATGTGCAAAAAATTAAAGAGCAAACCACTGACGCATTGTTTTATATATTAATATAATACTCTGGAAACAGATAAACTTTTATTAAAAACTAACTTCTCAATTAAATTACATTGTGTAACAAAAAACTTTACCTCAGTGTCAACTAGCGACATCTCGTGAGCAGAAAATTATTAGCCCTCATTACACATTTTAACGCAATCAAGTTTCTTTTTACTTATTTAAAAGTTTATTCGGGTGTCCTCGGACATAAAACGTGTCCCTTTTTTTGAACGCTCCCTGGACGACTCCCGGGCGCCCTCATAAAAGGAAGAAATCGGGACAGATAGCAATGCCTGATCCGATAGAACTGTGTAATCCAAATATGCTGAAAAAATAGCTGTGCAATTTTCTTCAAACTTCATTGAATCATACTGCTGCAGCATGAATAGGTCGGCTCGTCAAAAAAAGAATCACTCTCGCACAGTATACATACTAGCGTAAAATAATAGCGTAGAACTGCTGTATGTGGAGAACCGGAATCCCTTTTTACTCGTAACGAGGCATTCCATCTTAGTCCTCAGGGGTAACACATCTGCATTTTGGTTCTTAGTTGAGGATAGATGTAGGTCCATGGACCATAGTATCCACTTCAAAATCACACTAATCAAAATGCAGATGCGTTATCACTCGTGGGGACTAAGATGGAATGCCTCGTTTCCAGTAAAAAGGGTATCCGGTTCTCTACACTCACCATACGAAACACAGTAGCGTAAAGCTGCTATTTTACGCTGGCATTCAGTGAGAGCGTGGTCAAACCCCGGTCGAGCCGACCCATTCGTGCTACAACTATACTACTAATATAGCTGCAGCCTGGCTCTACAACGTATAAAAAGGAAAGGCTAAATTGACATCTAAAAAGCTTGGTGTGCTTTGCAGAGCGGGACAGTGTTTCATGCCGGCAAACCGCTTGCAACTTAACAAGTCGCAGGTTCGTTCATACATGGAATACTGTTTATGGGCCGAGGCACCCCAGTGTTAGCTCCTTTCTCTTGACCGCATCCAGTACAGAGCGGGTCGAACCGTCAAAGACCGAGTCCTTTCTGATCGGCTTGATTCACTGGCGCTGCTTTTCTATCGCATTTACCACGGGAAGTGCTCAGAGGAATTGTTTGGATTAATTCCAGCCGCCAAATTCCACTAACGCACATCGCGACAAAACTCACGGTACCAACAACACCATCTGGATGCTTGGCAGTCCACCACTGTGCGATTTACTAAGAGTTTCCTCACACGACTTCTTTGTGGAATCGCTTACCACCGACGATTTTTCCGTATCGCCACGACCTCTAGGTCTAGGTCATTTCTTGAATGTCTCTACCTTCAAGAAATGAGCTTAGACCTTTTTCAAAGGTTGCAACTTGCACCTGCAATTCCCCTGGTTTTGTAGTTGTTCATGGGTAAGGGGTGTCGGTCTTCAGCTTCGACAGTTGGCAACAGAAAGAGCCAACTGTCGAAGCTGAAGACCGAGTGTGGCAGCTTTGTTTCCGGGACACCTGAGACTTTGAGCGACATTGAGAGGTTCTATGGGCAGCTGTACACATCATCGTTAGAGCCACACGCAAGTGTGAGTAACGATCCAAGAGCAAGTCTTATTCGACACTATTCCGATGATATCCCGGACGTCAGCCCGAGCGAGATTAGAATGGATCTCCAGCACCTTAAAAACGGCAATGCCCCAGGCGAGGATGGAATTACAGCGGAGCTTCTAAAAGCGGGTTGAAAACCGGTACTTGAAGTCCTTCAGAAGCTAGTATCGGTCATAAAAAATTATTGCTTTTTATACGTAGCTTTGTGAATACAACTTTAGACAATGCATTTAAGGTTGAATTTACATTAATGTATATTTATTTCAACTAGAATTACGTCAAAACAATTGGCGACAGTTTTTAGAGAACTTTTGCATGGGATTGTGTATCTAGTTTTTTTATAAGTGATCGATGGCTTTAGCACCATAGACCACATACATACCAAATTGTACAGAAGTCCGAGAAGTACAATTTGCCACTATGTCTGGCGTATGTGGACTATGAGAAACCCTTTCATTCCGTCGAAATTTGGGCAGTGCTGCAGTCTCTTCAGCGTTGCCAAGTTGACTGTCGGTATATCGAAGTACTGAAGTGTTTGTACAGTTGGGTTAAGATGGCTATCCGAATACAGAACTAGAGTACAAACCTATCCAACTGCAGAGAGGTGTAAGACAGGGTGACGTTATATCCCCGAAACTCTTCACCGCTGCATTGGAAGAAGTTTTCAAGCTACTAGACTGGAAAGGATACGGTATTAACATCAATGGCGAGTACAACACTCACCTTCGATTTGCTGACGATATTGTCAGAATCGCTGGAGGACTTAAGCACTATCCTCAGTAACCTCAATAGTGCCTCCCAACGGATAGGTCTTAAGATGAACATGGATAAAACAAAGATCATGTATAACGTCCATGTCACACCTATGTTGTTGGGAGCACTACGCTCGAAGTTGTTGACGATTATGTTTACTTGGGACAAATAGTCCGACTAGGTAAGTCCAACTTCGACCGAGTGGTCAATCGATGGACTCAACTCGGCTGGGCAGCGTTCGGGAAATTACGGCACATCTTCGTCAGCTATACCCCAAAACTTGAAAATGAGACTGTACAACCAGTGCGTGTGACCAGTGATGACCTATGGAACTGAGACGTGGTCCTTCACTGCTGGCCGTATGAGAAAGCTCTAGGTCGCTCAGCGAGCTATGGAGAGGGCTAGACAGATCTCTGGCAAAGACTTTGGAGCCTTGGTTCCGCTCGACCGCTTCTTCAATACAAGCTGTATTGAAGTTGCGTAAGTCCTGACGCATGTTTGCACAGTTTCCACGAGCTTGTCATTCATATCGTCCACTGCATTGCAGTCTTCTAGGCACTGAAAACGGTTTTGTAACTCGAGCTGAAAGGTTTCGGGACTTTGGATGGAGACGGAGCGTTGACTTCATTAGACGAGACCTCTCCAACTTAACGTTTAGGTTCAGTGTACCTCTAACCATTCGTTGATCGCTACCAGTTTTCACCCTTGCGATCACTGAGACATCAATGAACAGTTGTCGTCTGGTCGTCATAATGAAGTCAATCTCATTTTTTGTCGAACCGTCGGGGCTCGACCAGGTCCACTTCCTATGAGGTCGCTTCTGGAAGAAAGAGTTCATCATAAAGAGTCCCTCTTTGTCCATGAAGTCGGCCAGCTGTTGGCCCCTTGGGTTCCGTTGCCCTATTCCAAATTCCCCTACTTTCAGCTCACCGTTCTCTCTTGTGCCTAGTTTTGCGTTGAAGTCTCCCATTAACACCGTATAGTGGGTTTTGGAGGAATGCATAGCTTTAGAGATATCCTCATACATTTTCTCCACCTCCTCATCGGGATGTGCCGAGGCTGGTGCGTAAACCTGTATGACCTTCAACGAATACCGTTTGGTGATTCTGAGTATAAGATACGCAACCCTCGTTGACATACTCCCAATCTTTACAACGTTGTTAACGAGAGACTTGTGGACGATAAATCCGACACCTCCTTGGGGCAGATGGTCGCCCTCCCGGTGATAGAACAAGTTGCCGGATTCGAGGATTACCGTGTCCTCCCCCTCTCTTCACATCTCGGATAATCCTATAATATGCCAGCTTAACTTGTCTATCTCTTCTTCCAGCTCCAGGATCTTCTCGCCAGTCCTCAGAGTGCGTTGTATGTTGTATGTTGCCAGGTCGAGTCGTCTTAGGTGGCAACCGAACCTCCACCGGGGATTCTTAGCACCCCATGCCCCGCCGTTACCATGGTCGCCACCGTAACCAGGAATAGCGGGGCCGCCAAGGACTGGTGGCCGTCTCTTCGTAACTTTCATTTCATGGGAGGATATTTGCCATAGTTACCACCCTTGGTGAGCGGGTTGGCAACCGCAGTTTTTTATTGTAATCTTGCTGTTATCAGGAAGATGCTGCTGCCCATCTCCTGCCTGTTTCCCACTGTCCTTCTTACGACACCCATGGGAAGATATGGGGTAGTGGATATTCTTTACCGCCACTAGACGGCACCAAGTTTTCAAGCTACTACATCACTCACCTTCGATTTGCTGACGATATTGTCCTTATAGCAGAATCGCTGGAGGACCTAAGCACTATGCTCAATGACCTCAATAGTGCCTCCCACCGGATAGGTCTTAAGATGAACATGGACAAAACAAAGATCATGTACAACGTCCATGTCACACCTAGGCCGGTATTTGTTGGGAGCATTAAGCTCGAAGTTGTTGACGAGTATGTTTACCTGGGACAAATAGTGCGACTAGGTAAGTCCGACTTCGACTGAGAGGTCAATTGACGGATTCAACTCGGCTGGGCAGCGTTCGGGAAATTAGGACACATCTTCTGGTCAGGTATACCTCAAAACCTGAAAACGACATTGTACAACCAGTGCTTGTTGCCAGTGATGACTTATGGATCTGAGACGTCGTCCTTCACTGCTGGCCGTATTAGGACGCTCAAGGTCGCTCAGCGAGCTATGGAGAGGGTTATGCTCGGGGTTTCTCTGCGTGATGAACTTAGAAATGAGGATATCCGCAGTAGAACTAGAGTGACCGACATAGCTCAACGGATTGGTAAGCTGAAGTGGCAATGGGCCGGCCATATAGCTCGAAGAAATGACAACCGGTGGGGAAAAAGGTTCTCGAGTGGCAGCCTCGTACCGGTAGGCGAAGTGTAGGGCGTCCCTCCACTAGATGGAGTGACCTGGTAAGACATGCAGGAAGTCGATGGATGCAGGTGGCTCGGGACCGTGCTTTGTGGCATTCCTTGGGAGAGGCCTATGTTCAGCAGTGGACTTGTGAAGGGCTGTAATGATGATGATGATGAAGACATACATAAATAAACATTTTTAAAATTTTGGTCTGTCTGTCTATCTGTCCGAGAAAAATCTTCAGAATCGCTAAATTGATTGTAATGAAACATATTTTACCCGAAAAACTTTTTTCCGAAAAAGATTTTTTTGGAGAAATTAAATGGTCTTTGATGATCCTAAATCTAAATAACGCCACATTAATAGATCCTACTCAGGCGAAGCCGGGGCGGATCGCTAGTATTTTAATATAATTGTTATTATACTTTAAAAATGGCCACTATTCTATTCTACCCAAGCAGACACGATACAGTTGTCACGTAGTGACAAGCCTCGTGGGCCTTGGGTTCTATAACTAGTTTAACATAATACGTATTGCGCTTGACCCCATGTACTCGTATCTATCTGACACTCCACCTCACCGTGAGATCGGTCAAGGGGGAAAGTTAGTATATATTAGTCGCATGTTTTAATCTAGAACAACAAAAGCGTAAAATGTACGTCAATAATGCCTGCGTAGTCGTACTCGTAGCCCAAGCAGCACACAAGCGTTATGAACATCAATATACCAGCCCACATAGAACTTAGAATTATTTTAAAAGCGAATAAGAGTGTTGAAAAGAAGTTGTATCCTTATAAGAGTGGTTTATGAGTTATTATACAGCTCAAGCTGTATAAAGTCTGTATTATGGGATCTAAGTAAAATTAGGGTTCTTAATCAGAATATAAAAACTCTAGTATACAACTTTAAGTATTTTGTAACACTTCAATCTGATTTTATCATCAAAGTTGTATAGAAGCTGTTTTTTTGCTTGCTGTCCCTTGCTTATACAACTCTAAAGTGTTATTATAGTATCACTAAAATCTTATTTCTGGACAATGGTGTATGCAAACTCTCGTCTATAACTTATTCTTATGGTGTCATTGTACACTTTTGTAAATACAGTTGTTTTATGACTTCTGTCTATGAGAGTGATATAAAACTAAAAAAATTAATAACAGCCATAGTACAACTTAAATCTGTATAAGTGACAGAATATCGCCAATTTGCATGCGTTGCGTGTTTATATTGTGCTAGTGAACAAAATTAATTTGTTATCAACATGTGGAAAAAAAGAAAAAGATTTGGTGCAGTTAAACGATCATGTTAAATCTAAATTAAATTTATATTTATCTGCTAATATTAAGGAGCCACCACGTAAACTTTTTTCTCTATTGAAGGAACTGACCACCTGGTGATTTCTGAAATTAAACATGAAATTTTAATCTTTTAGCCAATGTTCAGTAATATAAAGGATATGTATGTTGTTACTATTTAAAAACAATTCAACTTCCAATTCTTTGCCCATCATGCATAAGGCATGTAAACTTTATGTATAGGCATGTATTTTGATGCACCAGGTGTAAACAATTTTTATTACTTATTTGTGGGCTGCGTTCTAAATTAATTAAACTCTTATTATTGCTAGAGATTGCCTCTATTGTCGCATTAAAAAATTTAAATTAATACATTAATACATAATCGTTTGACATTTAAACTGATTCCAAATTAAATGTCTTGGTAGCCAAAAACTTGGCTGAGTTAAAAAGTAAATAATAAGATAGCACATTTGCTACCAGTCTTAAATTATATTTGGATAGGTAATACCTATCTTCTGTCCAAAACTTTTTTTTATTAAATTATTTATGTCAATTAAATGAAATTTGTCATTATTATCATTACAATTATATGTCAAATTTAAATTATTATTACATATTAAATTTGTAAATTTAAATTATGTCTTACTAACGCATAAATCTGCATAATTTGTGCCAATGTTTTACTTATAAGTATTTAGTTTGTAGCAGTTCTGAGAACCTCAGCCCTCATCGGCTGACGGTGGGTCGACGGATCGTAAAAAATAAATTAAAAAAAAAGGTTCTGGCACGAATCTGCGGTCCGTTTTTGCGCAGGATGCGCGGTTCCGGAGATGTGCAGATCAATTAACTAATATCTAATTGATATCCGGTGGGCCTGCACCCTCATTAGCGTTCCATTGTTCACCCTTTCCTCTTATCTATTATTCCTTGAACACCGTCATTACCGCTCTTATCTATTACTCGTTGTAGATCCTGCTTATTAGTGCTATTGTATTATACTTCTTTGCTCATTACTACCACGCTATTCTGAATCGTCAATAAAACACATTCCTTAACTTTCGTTACAATTTTTATTTCCAAAATGTTATTGCTTATTATCTATAAAACAGGAGCGAAACATCTCATCCACTAAAATAGCGTTGTACAGTGTGTTCCCTGTAAATATGCTCGTAAAACTATGCATTGAACATCCCTGAAACTTATATAGCAAACACATTAAGCAATATTCACCACGAACTGAAATCAACTCATTCTGAATCCTATCAACATTCCAGTCCCATCTTTTACAATTCCTTTTTAAAAACTCTAGATGATATCGTACAGGTTATCCGTCCATATGAATCAAAATATTGACCGATGCCATTCGTATCGATGTATAAAGCTATCCAATGTGAGCCTGGTTTATCATCTATATCCAAATTGCATATTATATACGTTGGTACGTGGGTATACATGGGCAGTCTATTAGCGACATAATCATTATTTTCTAGACTGGGATGAATCTTTTTCAGATGTTGTTGTACATCTAGTGTACCCATGATATTACTGCTGTTAGTAGATTATTACAGTACCAATCTATTCAATGGTTAACATAGGAATGATCAATTATAGTGATTTGTAAATATTAAATCGCATTCTTTTGTGATGATTTCATCATTTTTGTCATCGGTGTAGCGCAAGTCCCAACACGAAAGAATGCGAGATCAGCTTGTTGACTCATAAAGTTCACTCCGGGATCAGTTTCACTCCGGGAATGCTTTAGATTAGAATTATAGTGATTTGTAAATATTAAATCGCATTCTTTTGTTATGATGTGTGGGAGTCGTCGGTGTAGCAATAAGCTTATCTCGCATTCTTTCAGGTGAAAAAATGCGAGATAAGCTTGTTGACTCATAAATTTACTATTAGTTTCACTGCGGAAATGCTTTAGATTAGATATAACTTACGGGTGCTATATAAGACCGAGCAGCTGCAGTCATGGAGTCAGTGTATGGTCGTTTGACCGCAGTAGATCTACCAATACTATGTTTGTATTACTTCAACGCATCAATGGTCATGGACGTAAGTGTTTATTCGATTGACAAACTTACTTTTCTTTCTGTTGTTTTCTTACGTGTGTGTGTGTGTGTGTGTGTGTGTGTGTGTGTGTGTGATTAAGTGTAAACAAATTGATATTAACATGATAACTGTGTTGTTGCAGAAATCATTCAGCTTCGATGAAAATACCTATAAACAGTATTACTACTCGCCACTCTCCCCTCAAGAAGAGAGCGATAACATCGTCATTAATAATAACACATGCGATGGTGGAAAAAGAAAATCGCAATCGATTGATCATTTTTTAAGCTAAATAAAAAAAAAAAAAAGAGGAAGCTATTATCGTCAACCGTAGCACGAGCCGCTAGAGATGGTGTATCATATATTTCTACTAATTCTGACGACGGAGACCAAGCGACGCATCTCATAAAAATTGAAATGTACGATATGAAGAAGCTATCCAAGATTCCAACTACTGATCATTCTAATTCTATTTTTGTATATTTTAGCATTGCATCCCAACTTAAACCGGGAGCTGTGTAATCATGGGCAGGATCTAAATCTATATTAGTATTAGCTATATAGTACTAATATATATATATATATATATATATATATATATATATATATATAGTAGATTGTTATCATCATTTGAAATATGGGAATCTGTGAGCGAGCTATAAAAAATTTTTTGTTCAGGGAGCGAAGTTAGGTTTAAACTATCATAATTAGTCATAAATTCATATGGGTAAACCCCTTTCCGTTTTAAACGAATGAAATCTTGATCATTAGGGTAATTTCGACGTAATTCTTGAAATTGATCATTACTGAGATTGTTGGCTAATTCTTCTAATTTACATGATAAAAACTTAAATGAATCTACGAATTTATGAAAATGAATAATATATTATTATTCATTTTTAATTTTTTGGAAAAGGATATATATTTTTCTTTATTTTGAGGGATAACTTCGACTTCACCATCACAAAAGTTTATTGCATGAACTATAAAATGAGCATCATAGTGGCTAAGGTTGTATAAAAATATTGGTATATGACGTGGTGTTCTGAACTTCGAGCCACATGATTCATGAGCAACACCTATAAAACTACCAGTGTACCAATCAAAATCATAAAAAAGTTCTGCTAACTCTAATAATAAATATGACAAATAGTTGCATTTAAAATTTGGTTTTTGTTGTCATTTGTTAGCGGAACTGGATATTTTTGAAGTCTATTTATTTCTTTTAAATTGTTAGATAAACTTTCCATAAACACTTGTGCACATTTGGGTCCGCAATATGTTACATATTTTGATAATTTATAACCAAAGCTATGCACTTCATGTTTCTGAATATTATTTGTGAAAGGTTTGGATGGATCGTTAGAATATGATTCTATTGGTTTTAAAAATGCTTCAAAATCAACATAAACTACGAATGGTATCTTTAACTTTTTTCCATAACTATCAAATTTAATTTTATCATTTGAAATAGGTTGACCAAACCAATTCTTTTTTAAAGTTTCACTGTTTGGTAATTCTGTACAAATGTGGGCACAATCGTATTGTTCATGATTATTAAACCTTTCCTGAGATGGAAAATGAAGTAGACATGCTTCGCAAATGTACATGACGTGACCGTCTTTTGAAATTTGTTTACTAACTAACCGTGATTAATTTTTTATGTAACAATAATGATTTTTCGTATCCTTGGAAAAAAATTGATATGTCTATCTTTACGACACTTTGTTAAAAATAATGGACCTACTATAGAATTACATCGTTTTTCTTTATTATATTCTAACTCAAAAACATTAATACTTATAGCATTTAATTTCTCTACTTTTGCTATGTCAGAAATTTTAACTGGAAAGGAAATACCATCAAATTTCAGTTTATTTGCATGTTTAGCGTACGATGATACCCGATTCGCGTTTTTGTTTACGAGATATAACGCTGAGAGTAACGCCCGTTTAGATCAAAAATAATCTTCTTTTTTACATTTATAACAGCCTTTTTTAATTTTATGTCACGGGGAAGATCTATGTATGAAGTACCGCGTAGGGGGTTAAATTTATTAACATTCATTTCTATAGATTTTATGTTTTTTATACTCCATCCACTATCTTTTTTTTCAAATGCACTAATTTTACAGGTAATTGTATCATTTAAAGATGAAAGAAAAATATTTAAATCATCTCCTTGACAAATAATATAGTTAAATGTTTGAAAATCGAACGTATCATGAATATCTTTAGTATGTTGAACAAAATCAGCATGCAATATGAAATTTACTTTAAAAATTATGTGTTGATGAATACACTCTTGTATTAAAAATAAAATATCATCTTTAATAGAATTTAAAAATAGTTCAGGAGTTTCAAAATTTACCCGTGTCGAACGATCTACTCTACTCTTGATTTTTTAAGTTAAAATCTTATTTCCTAAGCAGATTCAATAACAATAACGTTTAATAAAGAATTATGTGAATTTAAAAGAGTATTTTTGTGAACATTACTTTTAAAATGATTAGCTAAATACTTTTTCTTGATAAATATATGACACGTTAGACATTCCACTTGATCATCGTTACCGACACTGTTCCCTGCAGAGGTAGACGCTTCTTCTTCCGTTCTTGGTTTTTTTGATGATCTTGGGTTCTTCGCTGTTCGTTCGCTTCATTCCTCTTCCAAGTTGTAGTGGTTGACTGTTAAAATGTTTAAATTTATTAAAAAACTATATAAGACAATGTGTAAATTATGATCGAAATTTATGTTTATTTTACTTAATTAAACTGTGTTTCAACCATCGCATAGTGATTATACAACTCATCATCATATAATGAATCGAACAGTTCACGCTTGTCCATTTCATTACAAACTTTAGATCGCTTTGTTTTCAAAACACCATTTCTTAATACATAAAACATTTTTAACGCACAGATATTCTTATGAGTAAAACAGTTATACAGCAAAGTATCTTTACAATAAAGTTCACAAAGAGTATTTAAATTGGGAGCTCCTAAGCAATTTATATCTATGATAGTATTATTTTCATCACAAAGATCTTGCACCCATTTTATTTTAACATCCTTTAAAAATCTTTTTATCTTTCAAATATGTCTTGATAATTCTGTGAAACTCTATAATCAACAAATCCCTCACTCCATCGATACCCTTTGTGCTTTCAATCCAGCAAATTCGTTTTTCTCTTCAAGAGATAGTGAAGTGAACGGGTAAGGAGGTTTAATTAGGAATATTTTGGTGTATTCTAGAGTGGCTATAGCAACTTCTTTTACTATAAATTCATTTTGCTATTTTTGAAATCTTGAAGATCTACGATTATTGTATTGCTATTCATAATATTTTCTTAACGATATTACTCAGAATAATGACGATGTCATCACTCTCTTCTTGAGGGGAGAGTGGCGAGTAGTAATACTGTTTATAGATATTTTCATCGAATCTGAATGATTTCTGCAACAACACAGTTATCATGTTAATATCAATTTCGATCATACACTGTATGATCGAAATTGATATTAACATGATCTAATCCATGACTGCAGCTGCTCGGTCTTATATAGCACCAGTAAGTTATATCTAATCTAAAGCATTTCCGCAGTGAAACTGATAGTAAATTTATGAGTCAACAAGCTTATCTCGCATTTTTTCACATGAAAGAATGCGAGATAAGCTTATTGCTACACCGATGACTCCCACACATCATAACAAAAGAATGCGATTTAATATTTACAAATCACTATAATTCTAACCTAAAGCATTCCCGGAGTGAAACTGATAGTAACTTTATGAGTCAACAAGCTGATCTCGCATTCTTTCGTGTTGGGACTTGCGCTACACCGATGACAAAAATGATGAAATCATCACATAAGAATGCGATTTAATATTTACAAATCACTATAATTGATCATTCCTATGTTAACCATTGAATAGATTGGTACTGTAATAATCTACTAATAGCAGTAATATCATGTACAACAACATCTGAAAAGATTCATCCCAGTCTAGAAAATAATGTTTATGCCGTTAATAGAGTGCCCATGTATACCCACGTACCAACGTATATAATATGCAATTTGGATATAGATGATAAACCAGGCTCACATTGGATAGCTTTATACATCGATACGAATGGCATCGGTCAATATTTTAATTCATATGGACGATCACCTGTACGATATCATCTAGAGTTTTTAAAAAGGAATTGAAAAAGATGGGACTGGAATGTTGATAGGATTCAGAATGAGTGGACTTCAGTTTGTGGTGAAGTTTCAGGGATGTTCAATGCATAGTTTTACGAGCATATTTACAGGAACACACTGCACAACGAAATTTTAGTGGATGAGATGTTTCGCTCCTATTTTATAGATAATAAGCAATAACATTTTGGAAATAAAAAATTTAATGAAAGTTAAGGAATGTGTTTTATTGATGATTCAGAATAGCGTGGTAGAAATGAACAATGAAGTATAATGCAATAGCACTAATAAGCAGGATCTACAACGAGTAATAGATAAGAGCGGCAATGACGGTGTTCAAGGAAAAATAGATAAGAGGAAAGGCTGAACAATGGAACGCTAATGAGGGTGCAGGGCCACCGGATATCAATTAGATATTAGTTAATTGATCTGCACATCTCCGGAACCGCGAAATGCCAAAACCTTCTTTTTTTTATGATCCGTCGACACACCGTCAGCCGATGAGGGCTGAGGTTCTGGCTCAGTGAGCCAGAACTGGTACAAACTAACTACTCTTACTCATACGAGGGTGACACTGAAAGTTCTTAGAAAATCAAAAACTGAACAAACTAGCAAGTTATTAGTTTTATTATATCTTTTCAAAATAGTGTCCATTTACATCAATACATCGATGCATCCGATGGAACCACTGAGAAAAGCACTTTGCCCACTCGTCCATAGGGGTCTCTTCGACGGCATTTTGAAACGCAGCCACTGCTTCCTCGGCGTCCATAAACGTTTTCCTCGAAGTTTTTCTTTTATTTTCGGAAATAAATAAAAATCGCAAGGTGCGAGGTCGGGGCTATAGGGCGGGTGACGCAGTAATTCCACGTCTGACGTCGCCAAGTAGTCGATTGTTTGCTTGGCGATGTGCGACGAGGCATCGTCGCGGTGAAGGAGGATCCTACTGCGAGGTCGTTTCTCCCGAAATTTTTCCAAGACAAGTGGCAAACAATTGTTAGTGTATCACTCTGCAGTAACTGTTTTTCGATCCTCTAAAACAATTGTTGGGTAATGACCTGTCCTTCCGAAGAAAGAGGCCACCATCTTTTTTCCCACGCTTCGACCTCTCTTCATTTTAGTTGGCAACTCCTAGGAAGGAAACACCCAGACAGCAGACTGTCTCTTAGTTTCAGGATCATAACAATAAATCCAGCTTTCGTCACCCGCAAGTATGTCGAACACAGCATTTGAGTCACCTCCGTTAAATCTTTGAACCATTTCACGACACCAATCAACACGACGGAGTTTTTGGGCCTCTGTCAAATTATGAGGTATACACCGGGCACAAAGCTTCCTCACCGCTAAATGTTCATGGAGGATTTTGGCACTTGACTCATACCGATGCCTAAGCTTGTCCGAATCTGCTGATAAGTCACTCTTTTGTCAGTCTCTATCATACGCCGCACAACTCTGACGTTATCTTTAGTCGTCGCCGTAGAAGGCCGACCCTCACGCAGATCATCGGTGGGATTAGTGCGACCACGTTTAAACTCATTAAACCAGTTGTAAACAGTTGCACGAGATGGGGCTTCATCGTGAAAGGCCAATCGAAGTCTATCATAACTTTCTTGTTGACTTAAATGACATCGAAAGTCATAAAAAATCATTGTACGAAAATTTTCTCGCGTTAAATTCATGCTGACGTGACACAGACAATTTTCAACTTGCCGCCAAATCGTAATGAAATGACAAATTAATAAAATACATACACAATAATATTAGCAAAGAGTTCCATTTTCAAAATTTGAACTTATTTTTTTATTATATTGTTTACAAGTGGCCAGTTCTAAAAACTTTCAATGTCGCCCTCGTAAGAACTGTATAAGCGCTTATACAGCTTTTATGCAGCCAGAAAATACAGCCTCCAGTATAAAAACGAACTTCAATACAGCTCGTATACAGCGTGCATGCTATTTGAATGTTTGAACTTGATAAAAGTTTTTAGGTAACACACATAAAAAAATACAGTTGAATTGAGAACCTCCTCCTTTTTTGAAGTCGGTTGTTAACCAACTTCATCATAACGTCTAGCCTCCCTTTTATATCATTTATTTACATAACATGGATATGTATTGTATTAAAACATCAATGTGAGTGTCAGCGTTCAACACCAGCTTCTTCAGAGTCGGTGTGTGCTGATAATATTATACCACCACCCAAACTCTATGACAGTGCCATAGCAGAGGAGATTAAAATAAAAAAAAACTCAAATATTAACAAAAATAATATAATTGTGTATAGCGATGACATGGGAAAAGGCTTAACTTTAAGGCATAGGCATAACTTTAAATAACTCTTTAAAGGGACAAAAAATTACGCATTGCTGCATGCCTGGAGCATCTTTTAGTGACATCCTAAATAAAATTATAGTTACTAAATTTTGCCCTACCTAATAATAATTTAAATTTGATATATAATTGTAATGATAATAATGACAAATTTCATTTAATTGACATAAATAATTTAATAAAAACAGTTTTGGACAGAAGATAGGTATTACCATAGACTTAGATACTGGCGTATGGACGACCTGACACCCCGAAAACGCGTGACTAATTTTGATTTGTCATTGTGTGCGTTAGCTTTTTTTTTTATAGGATAGGGTGACAAACGAGCACACAGTCCACCTGATAGTAAGTGGTTGCTGTGACCCATAGACATCTACATCTATCTTCAAAAAAGAATCAAAATGCAGATGCGTTGTCACCCGTGAGGACTAAGATGGAATGCCTCTTTTCCAGTAAAAAGGGTCTCCGGTTCTCTACACTCACCATACGAAACACAGCAGTGTTAAGCTGCTATTTTACGCTGGTATTCTGTGAGAGCGTGGTCCTTCCCGGCCGAGCCGACCCATTCGTACTACAACTATACTACTAATATAGCTACAGCATGGCTCTACCACGTAAAAAAGGACTACAAGGACTACTTACAAGGACTATCGAAAAATGATTGTTAAGGAAGCGGTAAAAAGATTTTAAAAAAAATAGGTTAGTGCACGAAATTGAATAACTTCAAAAGTTAACTGAACTTTTACCATGATAGTTCTAAAATAATTAAAAAATATTCATATAACATGTTCCTGGGAATAAGCTGAACCTACCTGCCTTTTGTTGGATTTTAATTCAAATGTTAAAAATCCCAAGTGACTCTACCGATAATCTTAAAAAAACTCCCCAAGAATCAGATCCGAAAGTTGTATTTTCGAGTTATGATCTTTGGAGAAAAATATTTACTGCCATGGACAGTTTCCACGGAATTTCTTTTTTAACATAAAAAAGTAAAAAAGTAAAGTTACAGCCTATATACGTCTCACTGCTGGGCACAGGCCTCCTCTCATTTCAGAGAGGGTTTTAGGGCAAGGAAACGCCGCGCTGCCCCAATGCGTGTTGGCGAACTTCACATGTCTTCGAAATATTTTTTTTTGATTTCTCAAGACATGCAGGTTTCCTCAGGATGTTTTCCTTCACCGCCGAGCACGTGGTAAATCAGCACTTAAAATTGCAATTAACAATTTCATTGGTGCCGGCGGGGATCGAACCCGGGTTGCTCGCGTACTGTGAAACTTACAGCGAGCGCTAACCATCTGAGCTACCACGGCTCTTTTTAACATATTGTTGATATAAATAGGTAGATACTTAATTAAACATATACCTATTTATATTTTATATAATGTTTTCATGGGGAAATAAAAAACGGGGACACGGAGTACATAATGGCTGCTTTATTTTTCATATAAGTATTACTTTTGATAATTATAAACATTTAATAATTAATAATTAAATACATTATAGAAGTTTATTTTAACATTCGACTTAAATATGAATGTAAACTTAATAATTTAAGTAAGGAAACTTCATTCATTCATCAGTTAAATAAGATTGCTCTCTTTAAAGGCCGATATGTTTATGAGCCTTCATCATGCTTCATGTTTATATTCTTTCATCTGTCCCTGAAGAGTATAAAGTAATAATAAACTTATTATCATTTTAGCTGCATGAATTTTAAAAACATTATGATCTTAACAGAGTAAAGTGCACCAAGTGTCTGAGGATACAGATGCACTCTCTATTCTCTCAATCTCGGTATGTTAAGAAATTGGTCACTCATTCATGGACTGACCGCGGCAAGTGCAACTTAATCTCGCAGATCTATTGATCCACGCAGCTATTACTTAACCACGAGTTTCTATTCTCTACGACTAACGCTGTAGGCGATGAACCAATGTCGTCGGCCATCAAGCATGAATGGGGCATCGAGCGTTGTGAGTATCAAATATTATGGAATTTATACTATCCTGGCACATTGAACCGCGCGTCTCATGCGAGGGCGTCTAGGGGCGCTTCAAGAGCATTACTAAATATATTATATCTAACTACGCTAAAAGTTTTATCATTGTGACTTGGGAATATAATCCGAAGCTCCGCGCAACCCCTTGGGGAAAATAGCGTGATGCTATGAATATTGCACTAGTGTGACCGTGAGGTGCAGGTGATGAAGTAAGGTTATACATTTTTTGGTTGATAAATAGATACTTAGTTGGGTTCATAATGACTTAAATAGGATAATCTGAAGATTTTTTATCTTTAATGTACTACAGTTTTATAATGTATAAAAATCTGTCTCTATTTCTATCTAAAGTTTTGAAAGAAAATTTTTGAAGTCTTATTATAACAATATTATACTTATTGGTACAAATAATGTAGAAATAGCTCCTTTTAATAAAATTGTTTTTATTCTACTTTTCTTTTATACTTCTCAAGTAAATGTTTGCTGCAAATTGTTGAATTTGTCTTTGGATTCCAAACAACCAGTCCAATTAACCTTAACCATGTTTTCTAATTATAGAATCCGGAGGGAATTTATTTGACAAACGGCAAAATAAAATTACATATATAGAACGCAAACGGAGATCAACGGGATTCAATATAAACATTCAAGATAAATATCGACATTAATTTTGATATAGTTGACTCAATCCCTAGCGTACATGTAAAATATTTTGTATAAAAATGAATTTACAAAATTCATGCAAATTATCAACAACGTGACTTTTTTCTTTGCAAAATATCAAAATTAACAAAATAATTGAAAACATTCTATATTTTTAACAGTATATAACATACATTTTAACCAAAAATAAACGCGTCATAACATTGACGACGCCTTGACAATTTACCTGTGAAATGTGCAATTATTAGGTTTATTTCTATTATTAACAATACAGTCACTCACAGAACAAGTAACCATTTTGGAAAAAAGTTACTTACTAAAAATAACCACTATTACACTCTAAAAAATTACAAAATATCTAGGAGCTTATTTCTTGCATGCCGACTTGTGCCGATTCAAAATCGATTACAGAGTCATGAGATTTGGTATCCTTTTCTATTTTGCATTTTTGCCATAAGGAATTTTCTTCTCCCTTGCACACTATGTCGGTCTATACGCCAGTATATTCTACGTCTTTGGGATTACCTATCCAAATATAATTTAAGACTGGTAGCAAATGTGCTATCTTATTATTTACTTTTTAACTCGGCCAAGTTTTTGGCTACCAAGACTGCTTTTATTGAGCATCATAATCATTTGACATTTAATTTGGAAACAGTTCCAACTAATTTAAATTAGTGAATGCGAGCGACAATAGAGGCAAACTCTAGCAATAATAAGAGTTTAATTAATTTAGAATGCAGCCCACAAATAAGTAATAAAAATTGTTTCACCTGGTGCATCAAAATATACAAGGCATGATGGGCAAAGAATTGGAAGTTGAATTGTTTTTAAATAGTAACAACATACATATCCTTTGTATTACTGAACATTGGCTAAAAGATTAAAATTTCATGTTTAATTTCAGAAATCACCAGGTGGTCAGTTCCTTCAATAGAGAAAAAAGTTTACGTGATGGCTCCTTAATATTAGCAGATAAATCATTATTATATAAAGAACGTAAGGATATTGTGAGCCTATTTGCTGAGCGAACTCTAGAAATGGCTTGTGTCGAGCTCGAGGACCTCATTGTTGTAAGTGTTTACAGACCCCCATGTATGACTATTTTGAAAAGATTGTGGAAGAACTTTTGCTCAAACTTAGTGAACAGAAGAAGTCTGTTGTAATATGTGGAGACTTTAACATCAACCTCCTTGAAACATCTTCCATTAGTATTAAGTTTAGCTCATTGTTCAAATCATATAATCTTGTTAATTTATTCTTAGAACCAACACGTATTGCTGGGCCCAGTGCGACCTGTATAGATAACATTTTTACAGATGTTAAGCCCTTGCCTAAATAAATTATGTATTCAAAATTTAAGTTCGGATCACTGTGGACAGTTGGTCTCATTGCCCTTACATACACAAAAAAACAGAAAAATAAGAAAGTTGTGTTTGTTCCAATAAATGAACATCGCTTGGAGAGGTTTAGAAGCAATATAATAGAAAGACTTCCATCACTTTCATTTAAAAATAGTGCTGATTATTTGTATGGTGCGTTATTTAAAATTATAAGTTGTGAATTTATTAGAATATTTACTTATAAAACTTTCTCTTTTAACAGTCACAAATCAGCAGTAGGAATTTATAAAAGTAGGCGAAGGTTATACGAGCTTTATAATGAAAGATCATATAATACTAGTGTTATATTTAGAGATTATGTAAAAACAAATTATTTTAAAATATTTAAAAAAAAGTGTGCTCCGCAGCTAAGGCTTTACATTTTAGCAACAAAATTAAACTGCATCCAACAAAATTAAAATGACCTGGAGAATAATAAATAGTGAAACGGGCAAGGTCAAACCGCGCAACTCAGCTTTTCAATTGAATATTAACATTTAACTGGTCCTTGCTGCTGGTGATAAGAGGCCTGGTTCTTTTCTCACTCAAAGGCTAAGTATAGCAATTCAGCGGGGAAATGCAGCCAGCGTTCGAGTAGGACTGTATAGAATAGAATAGAATATAATCATTTTTATTCAATATAGATTACAATACATAATACTTATTGAAAGTCATTTTTTACTTTTATCTTATCTAGCCACTATATTTAATACAAACGTCGAATCTGGTGTGTTTCCTGATTAAATGAAACATAGTAAAGTCATACCTTTATTTAAATCTGGTAATACATTAGACCCCGCCAATTTTAGACCAATTTCTGTACTACCAACATTTAGTAAAATTTTTGAAAAAATAATTTTAGATCAGATCTAAAGTTTTTTTAATATTAATAAATTGCTACATAAAAACCAATTCGGTTTTACAAGGGGTCGCTCGACAACTGTGACGCTGGAGTTGAGCTCATTAAACATTTTTTTTGTGCATGGGAGAATTCAGAGGATGCTTTGGGTATATTTTGTAACCTTTCCAAGGCCTTCGACTGTGTCCACCATGAGACATTAATCAGGAAGCTACAGTACTATGGTGTCAAGAACACAGCACTTAAACTTATTATTTCATATTTAAGTAATAGAATGCAGAAAGTTATTATCAATGGTAAAAGTTCTTCAGGGTCACCTGTACTAATGGTGTCCCTCAGGGCTCGATTCTCGGCCCATTCCTATTTCTAGTGTATATTAATGACTTACCTTCCCTTGTAGGAGATAATCATGATATAGTATTATTTGCGTGAATTATTCGTCGACGTCAATCATTTAAATGTGACGAAGTGAATAATGCAATATAAAAATTAGTGCATTGGTTTAACGTTACACTAGAAAAGTTTAAGACTGACGTCAAAAATCACTACCTAACAGTGCAATAACCACTGGTCATCATTTGCGACATGTATTTTTTGTATCCTGTCTGTATTTATTTATGTAAATTTATGTTTGCCTATTTAATCTTATGTATGTCTATCATATTTTTAATGTATATATTAGTGTATTAAATATTTTGTTATTATGTTTAGTTTATTTAGGTATTAGTATATAAGTTTACTATAATATACACCACCTCCCACTGTCCAATAGTACAATTTTCTCCTAATCTTAAGGTTGTCTGGAAGAGATCGCTTTTTAGCGATAAGACCGCCTTATTGTACCTACCTCTTAAGTTTTACTCCTTGTAATTTTTTTTATATCGTTTTTGTGGTGTACAATAAAGTATAAAAATAAATAAATAAATAAAATGTAGACGGAAATAAAACTAAATGCATTAAATTTACAACATCGAATGATAAACATCTGAATACCAATGTGTTTTTAAATGGGGAAGAACTGAGCCCTGTTGAATGCACTGTTTTTCTTGGCATCACTCTCGACGCAAAGCTTCAATGGGACCCCATATATCCAAACTAGCAAGCAGACTAAGTTCTGCAGCCTATGCTGTAAAAAAGATTAGAGGTCTCACTAGTGTCGAGACAGCTAGATTAGTTTATTTCAATTATTTCCATAGCATAATGTGTTATTGGATTTGCTATGGGGAAATGCGGCTGATTCAGAAACTATTTTGGTTTTACAGAAGAGGGCCATTAGAGCTATTTACAACCTAAAACCGAGAGAGTCTCTTAGAGATAAATTTAAAGAAATAAATATATTAACTTTGGCCTCTCTATATTTACGAAAATTTAATGTATGTTCACAAAAACAAAGATAGTTTTAGTAACAAAAAGTGATATACACTCTCTAAACACTAGGAACAAACACAAGCTAGTGATACCAGTCTATCGACTCCACAGAGTCAGTAATTCATTATTGGGGCAATGTATACGCTATTACAACAAAGTCCCAGAAAATATACAAGGTCTCTTTATTACCAAGTTTAAATATTTAACTAAACAAAAACTGTATAAAAAGGGTTATTATAATATAAATGAATACATGGTTGATAATAACCCTGCGAATGAGGTGGTCGCTTCCAAGCTGTTTCTAAAATAAAATTTTATTTTTAATTATATAGGTATAATAATTTATTTTTATATTGTAAAATTTATTTTAAAAAGTCCCGCTGGGTTTTTGCTGGTTCTTCCCAGGACAGAGAGTTTTTTTTTTCGAACCAGTGGTAAATTAAAAAATGACTTTTAATTAGAATTACACATGTGATCTATATTGAATAAAAAATTATTCTATTCTATTCTATTCACTATTCTCTTCTGTACACAAAACTAAGAGGTCCTACTTCCCGCGATGTTTATACTTAGCCTGTAAGCGAGAAAAGAAACAGCCCTCTTATCACCAGCAGCTATGACCAGTCGCGGCTACAGTTCCTTTAGGATTTCACCACACGTGGACCCCACGGACCGATAGTCTCTACAGCAAATGGCACAAATATATAGACATCTCTCAAAGATTCATATTTGCATCACTTACTAGTGGGTGGGTGCTACAATATTCTTATAGATTGACAAACGAACATTTTATACGTGGTAGAGCCTTGCTGCAGCTATATTATGGTTGCAGCAGGAATGATTCGGCTCGACCGGGGTAGGACCACGCTCTCACAGAATACCAGCGTAAAATGGCAGCTCAACGTCGAGGCATGTCTATGGGCCACAGCATATATTAGTTGGACTGTGTGCTCGTTTGTCTCCATTATTCTATAAAAAAAGAACACACAATATACCTTATAATAATTGAATGCTGTGGTTCATATATACATACATCTATCCCTACACCTACATCGACCCACTCGGCCCACAGCAGTGACGTAACATAGATTGCTAATTCATCCCGGGGCCGCTAGAGACAAAAATGGCTGCCTCCTCATTTTCAACATAATGTACCTATAATTATCGCTATCCTTACCAATTATTAATTAACTATTACAGTATTATTTGTAAGTACTAGCGCCCTGGCTTCGCACGGGTGATTTCTGGATCTCGACAACAGCGCTACCTACCGGGTGCAATTGTGAATCTAAACCATCCAGGGATCAACTAAAACGCACACAAAAAAATTCATCAAAATCAGCCGAGCCAGTCGAGTTTTAGCGAGACTAACGGACAGCAATTGATTTTTATATAATAAAGAGATAAAATGAACTATATTTTCAGAACTTGCAATTGTCAGCGTTCGCAATATTTTACTTGTACCGAAAAGTATTCAGTAACAACTAAGGCGGGTAGCCCAATTTCATTCCCTAAATACTGCCCTCTAAAATCCTTCGAGCATATAAAATAGCTAAAATCTGCCTCCCTATCCCAATCTTCCCCTCCTTCCCCTCCCCCTTTATACGTCAATGGCCCACAGCCATAACGCACCGTGTCTCTACTACGTATGATATGAAACATAGTCATAATTCCTGAACATTTATGTACTTTTGATTGTGCCACCGGAACCGGGTACGATGACTTAAATAAGTTTGGGGCCGTTCATTAAATTATCATCATCCGGGTTTGTAAAGTGGACCACATGGCTCATATAAATGCAATAAAATTATATCAACATAAATTTAGTAAAACAGTAAGTAAAAATAAAGCGATTAACTAGAAGAGTAGCGATGGTCTAAGCCAAGAGTTACGAGCATACAGCGGGGCGAGACGTTTTTTTTTCGTTTTTGTTTTTCGAGCACACAGTCCACCTGATGGTAAGTGGATGCTACGGCTCATAGACATCTACATTTAGTCACCAAGATGGAATGCCTCGTTTCCAGTAAAATGGGTCTCCGGTTCTCTACACTCACCATACAAAACACAGCAGCATTAAGCTGCTATTTTACGCTTGTATTCTGTGAGAGCGTTATCCTACCCCGGTCAAGCCTACCCATTCGTGCTACAACCATAATATAGATGCAGCGTGGCTTTACCACGTTCAGCGAGTAAGACAAAAACACGTCCTTTGTGTATATATGTACAAACTAACATATTTATATTAAAAATAAAATACATATGAAATATTTAAAATAAGTTTTTTTTTTGTTGCAGCTCTACTCATAGCTCTCACCAAATCACCAAAGGTTAGCTAGCAGAGAATGCCTTTTTAATCGGTTTCAAAAAGGGGGAGTTTCTCAATTCGAGTGTATGTTGTTTTTGTATGAAAGTTACGCGATATCTTCGCAGCTTGTCAACCAATTTTGATATTTTTTTATTAAATAGGTTAATACTTCAAGGGTGGTCCCATATACATTTGGAGAAAAAATTTCACCCCTAAGGGTACCAAATAAATAACTTCTTTTTTTAGCAATTTGAAGTCGGTTCCTATTTTTTGTTAAAAGTTATAATTAGTATAGAATAAGGGTGACAAACGAACACACAGTCCACCTGATGGTAAGTGGATGCTGTGGCCCACAGACATCTACATTTATCATCGATTAAGAATCAAAATGCAGAAGCGTTGTTTGCTAGGGTTGCCAACATTACCTTATAATAACGTATTCTACTTTAGTTTTGATATTTGATATTTGAGATTTTATACTTTTGCATAAAAATGAAGCATGTGTAAATACTTTTCGAAGATCAAAAGAAAAAATAGTAATAGTGAGATAGATCGTCTATAAATTTAATAAGAAATGTATTATTTTATCTATTCAAATCTAAACTTAGATTGTAAAACTAGTTTTGAAACTTTTAAAGATAACCAAAAATTGTTAGCGTGTACTAAAAACAAAAAATATGTATTTAAAGCGATAAAAACTTAAATTTGAAAAATGCTTTTATTTCTTGCAAATTATTTATTTTTTCTTATTCAAAGGATTAAATACGTTTTGTTTCCTCAAAAAAAATTGGCAACTAAGCAAACTTCTTTTTTAGCAATTTGAAGTCAGTTTCTACCTTTTGTTAAAAGTTATAATTTTTATAGAATAAGGGTGACAAATGAGCACACAGTCTACTTGATGGTAAGTGGATGCTATGGCCCATAAACATCTACATTTATCATCGATTAAGAATCAAAATGCAGATGCGTTGTCACCCTTCAGAACTAAGATTGAACGCCTCGTTTCCAGTAGAAGGCCCATTCTCATTTTCGCAAATTTTTATTATGCAATTGTATTAAAAAATGAAATACTTTTATTATTTCTAAAATTCTTATCTACAATTAATCGAAGTAGGTTATATTAACAGGATTTTTATTAAAACTTAAACAACATAAATATTTTTTTAATCATCATTAAGAAAGTGACGAAAATGTCACCTCCATGTCGTGTGCAACATCAGTTTATGATACTACAGACTAATTTTTTTCTTTTTTTTTTAAAAAAACGTTACCTCCACACTAGGATTTTCTCAATAAATGATTTCAAATATTTCATAACTTTTGTGCATGGAAAAATTATCACCTCCATGGATAAACTTACTGAACGCAGCCACAATTCAATTAATCAGTAAACACAGTTCTTAAACGAATACAGACAACAAATACAACGCCATCTTGAATATTTTTGACAGTTTGTCATTGCTGGGATAATAATTTTCGAGTAAAGACCTATAAGGTAAGATTTTTTTAAAGCATGCTATTTCGGTCACTTTTGTGGATTACTTATCACAAAGTATTAATTTAATTAAGGTCTATCGGATATCGTAAAATGATGGGCCACTGTAGCCGTTATCTTGGTATTTTGTCATTTTTAGTAATCAGTATTTGAGACTACGAAAAAACGGTATCTAAGTTTAAAATCTCACTTACATGGATGTCACCCACATGGATTACGGTTATCCACGGAGGTGACTTAATGTCCATGGATGTGATAATACTGTGATCGCTCTTTAGTAATTTAAAAATGATTAATGTGATTAATTATAAAATGTAAATATTTCTTGATCTAGGGTAATTATAGCACCAAAAAATCAGGAAGAGATCAATTGCAAGAAAAAATCCATCTGTGTTAGAAAATTACTCGCCTAGAATACTTGATTCACCAAGTAATTGTAGTACTACATCATACCAAAAGAAAACTGGACTTAAGATATTTTTAAGACGACCTAGCTGTGCAAAATGTAATAGAGATTAATCTCATTATGGAATAGGAAAGTTATATACACGAAGTGTCATAGTTGAAGAATTTCTTTCTGGCTCTAGTCATGACATTCCACCTGGAGTGCCAGAAAATACTGTGATAGTAACTGAAGAATCTCTTCCTGGCCCTAATCATGATATCCCATATGGAGTGCCAAAAATACTGTGATAGTAACTGAAGAACCCAACACATTTGACAGATCTTAAATAACAGCTGTAACTTCTTACCGGGAATTGATCGAAGGCAACTGGGTTGTGATTAAATTTGTCTGCAAAAAGGCAGAAGTATTTTATATTGGTCAAATTGTCACTGTACTGGATTATAATTCTCTAATCTTGTACGTGGTAGAGCCACGCTGCAGCTATGTTATGATTGTAGCATGAATGGGTCGGCTTGACCGGGGAAGGACCACGCTCTCACAGAATACCAGCGTAAAACAGCAGATTAATGCTGCTGTGATTCGTATGGTGATTGTAGAGAACCGGAGACCCTTTTTATTGGAAACGGGGCATTCCATCTTAGTCCTCAGGGGTGACAACGCATCTGAATTTTGATTCTTAATTGAGTATTAATGTAGATGTCTATGGATCACAGTATCCACTTACCATCAGGTGAATTATGTGTTCGTTTGTCACTTTTCTTCTATAAAAAAAAATTGTATTTGATCAAGTTTGGTTCCAGTTGACAGTTGTGATGAAGAATACAAGGAGTTTGTTTGGCCACAGTATAAAGATGTTTCGGATAGTGAAGTTATTACTGTTACTTTATCACAACCACATTGCGGTCGAAGAAATTAAAAAAAAAATTATTACGTTCATTCCCTCATCTTTACTAAGATTATTCTAATGGTTAAGATTCTTTAGAAAAAATCAAACCCAGCACGGGTTTGATTTATTCTAAAGATGATTAAGTTGTTACTACTTTTTATTATTTTATTAAAGTTCATCATTTATAATAATTAAAAAGTCTCAATTACTTTATTTCGTAAGAGTTATATTCTAACTAAATAATGTTGATTAATAATAATTTAATTACTATGAAAAGGTTGCTTATGTGACCAGATAGAACCGAATAAAAATTACGTTAACTGACTTGTGTTCCTATAAAACTTATTAGTATTAGGTGTAATTAATATAATATTAATTAAGCGTAAATACGTACTTAATTATGACTTAAAATTAATAAATACCAAACTGATTCGTTATATAAAGATAATAATTAAAAAATATCCTTTTATTCGTCCATAAATCATTCAGAATTTATTAAAATTATAAAATATGTCACTACCGTGGAGCTGTCTCACTTCCGTGAAGAGGTGTTTTCATTTTTCATGTTTTTTTGTGAAAACTACTGTGAATATACATAGCTAGGTTTTTATGTGCTTTATAATGCAAGTTAAGATACCTTTCATTTGAAACTTCTTTGAATCATATCAAAATAAAAAATAAAATTTTTGATTTTTAAGTCCGTTTTTGAGAATGGCCCAGAAAGGGTGTCCGGTTCTCTACACTCACCATACGGAACAACAGCATTGAGCTACTATTTTACGCTGGTATTCTGTGAGAGCGTGGTTCTACCCCGGTCGAGCCGACTCATTCGTGCCACAATAACAATATACATAGCTGCAGCGTGGCTCTAACATGTATAACCTTTTATGTGGAAGATCCACCTTTTACCTTTTCGGCATTAAGTTCGCCTTTGTACCAATTATTTTGAGTGCAATAATGAATTTTCTATCTATCTATCTATCTTGTATTACAGTATCCTGAGTAGCAGCTTCTTCAAAATGTTAAAGTACAGTTGAAAGCCGAAGTGTGGTTACACCTTGGTTTAACTGACAAAAAAGTGCGTTTGGTTAAACTTAGGTTCGGTGTATTCGATTTATTTAAGACTAAAACTAGATGTCGCTAGTTGTTTTCGGAAATCGATCTTGAGTTGCTCACGGACGATGTGATGCGACGTCATTAATTGTGCGCTTATTTATTTTTTTACAATGTAACACCTCGAATTAATTATGAAAACAAATGAATAAAGAATTTTTATTTACCATCGTATGTAGCATACCTAACACGAAATGTTTAATATTTCCGTTTTACTTTAATTCACAGTAAAATATTTCAAAGATATAACTTTCAATAAATAAAGTAAGGAGGGGAGAAGCAACAAATCGGCCCTTTTTGGTATATAGCTCAGAGAACCGAAAATTGGTCGGGAGCAGCCTCGTACCGGTACCGTAAGTACAGTAGTTTCCCAACCTTTTTCTGACCAGGGATCACTTTAATTTTTTTTGGTAGTTAACAGGGACCACAAGGTGAAAGAAAAAACTGTGTTAATCTAACAATAAATTATAATCACAACTTGTGAATAGAAGTATTCATTAACAGTATTATTTGTGTATTTATTGTAAAATCTAGTAGGTACTCACTAACGTGACGCGCGGTGTTGCACTCACAGTATAATAAAAACATATGGATTTATAGACTGTGGTTGCACTGCTTGCGTGACGAGAAAATAATAAATGTGTTATTTAAAACGATTAGGTAGGTAAAATATTTAAATCTTTCGCGGACCATATTTAAGCTCTTGCGGACCACTGGTTGGGAATCACTGCTCTAGAGTCTAGACGGAAGGAGATGATACATTAGCACAATGCAAGGTGCAGGACAGGGAATCGATGGATGTAGTTGGCTCGGCATAAGTCGCCACAGTGGCAATCTAAGTGGTAGAACCTTAGAGTAAAAATAGGAAAATTTATTCCAAGGGAGACAAATGTACAGCAGTGGGCTGTGATAGGCTTTTTTAATAGAATAAAGGTGACAAACAAGCACACATTGGCATATTCATTTATCCTAGATTAACAATCAAAATGCAGATGCGTTGTCACCCCTGAGGACTAAGATGGAATGCCCCGTTTCCAATAAAAAGGGTCTCTGGTTCTCTACACTCACAGTAGGTGGCACTGTTGTTGAGATCAAGAAATCACCCGTGCGAAGCCGAGGCGGATAGCTAGTATTTTATAAAAGAGCCCCCGAAAGAAGCCCCGACCCCTGAAGTATTACCTATTTAATCAAAAATAATCATCAAAATCGGTTTATTATTAATGAAGATATCGAGTAACATCACAAAAAAAACATACAGTCGAATTGTTAACCGCCTTCTTTTTTTGAAGTCGGCTAAAAATGTATAGAATAGAATAGAATAATATATATTTAATGTAGCTTAGGTTACAAGAAGTTATTGAAAGACATTAGGTATATATTTATGCTTTTACCACTGGTTCAGAAAAACTATCTTAGAATGAACCAGCAAGTAACCCAGCGGGGCTTACTTAAAAGAAAGTTTTAGAAAACATTTAAAACAGCGATCATCTTATTCCCAGAGGTTATAACAATCTTAATCTTAACTAGTATAAGAATTAGTAACCAATATTAAACAATTTTTGCTCAATAATTTTTAAATCCTTTTGATAGATGGGTCCTGTATATTCTTTTCTGGGTCTTTGTTGCAAAATTGTATACATTGCCCCATGAAGGAATTAGGTACTGACTCTTTGGAGTCAAGAAGAAGTCACTGGTATTTCTAGCTTGTCCATGTTCCTAATATTTACAGAATGTACATCACTATTTTTAATATAACTTTTTTATTTTTGTGTACATACATTGTACTGCGAGGCCAAAGTTAATATATTTATTCCTTTAAAATTTTCTTTATGAGACTTCTTCGAACTGAGGTTATAAATTTCTCTTATGGCTCTCTTCTACAAAACACAGATTTTTACAATATCAGTCGCTTGTCCCTACCCCTACCAAGATTCAATACGACAACCACCACTTTCTGTAGTCTATCCAGGCGGCGGAGAAGTTCCGACGGTTGCGTTTAACCACCTTGCCAGTGACCGCGTCAATGAGGAGTGGTTCCTTGGTTCCACGACCACCGCCCCGACATCCATTTTGAGCGCGCGACATCACCTGATTTGAGTTCAGGTGACGAGTGATTCTCGCGCTCAAAATGGATGTTAGTGTCTTGTATATGGTAGGTAGACACGTGATGGGGCGGTATTTGCTCGGGTCTGTGGTATCCTGATCTTTAGGAACCAAATGAGTGATCCCAGTAGTGAAGAGGCTCGGGAGCGACTTCTGGTCGAGAGCCTCTTGAAACTGTCGGGCGAGCACAGCGTGGCACACCACGAACCCCTTCAGCCAGTAGTGATGCAGCCCGTCGAGTCCTGGACTTTTCTATTTCGGGGCCCTACGGACCGCCTCAGCTACGTCGTCCGGCATTATGATGACGGGGTCCATAGGCGTAACATTTGCACACTGGCTCGCCACAACTTCTGTCCAAGTGCCCTCGCTGTGGTTTACGGGCTCTGACCACAGGCCGCGCCAGAATGCGACAGTGTCGGCCTGTTTCGGTGCTTGACCCGTTCCACGTACCATTGGTCGCTCCAAAGATTTATAGAGCCTCTTCTGATCACTCTGGAAGAGACGATTCTGGTTTCTGGAAGAGACGATACTGGTTTTATTATTATTATTATTTTTATTATTATTCGAATCATATGGATTTGTCAAAGCGGTTTCTACGTAGGAGCGATTTTTTTTACCCTTTGATATAATTTCCAATAACAGAAGTTAGGTGAAAGTATTATTATCGTTGACCTCCTCAGTCCTTCCAGATTCTGACAATCTCACACTTTTTACCCGACTCCCCTAAAAGCAGGGTAATGTTTTTCGATGTAATGTTTTTCGATGTTTTTCTTAAGCAGCTTGGTGGATTTTAACATATGGGGTGTCGTTAGATTCGTCTGGGTTGCGGATATGATAAAGGGTTTTTTTTTTCTATTTCCAGTAAACTTTTTTATGTAGTCGGGTTTTATATTTACTGTTTTAACCATTGGGCTTGATAAGCGGTCTGTTTACTGTTCGCTTGCATATCGAAGAATGCAAGGTAAAGATGAAACAGTTGCCGATTTTGTGCAAATGTTCTTTGTTATTGTTTCTTAGAACATGTTACATCCAGCTATATGCTCTCTGCATTTTTACACTAGTCACTAAAATAATTTAAAACATTTTGTAAAAGTAGTGTTTTATATTCTCAGTTTTATTAACCAAAACATTCACAAATGTTGAAATATTTTGATTATATCACCACCAAGATTATTATTTCCAAGCTAGTGATTCATCACCATCGTCACAAACTATCAAAAGTAACTGCAGAACATAGAACTCCCTTATAGATTACCTGATAAGAGGGATATTTGTGATAGTTGCCACGCTTGGCAGGCAGGTTGACAACCGCAGGGTTTTTAACCCCCGACGCAAAAAGGGGTGTTATTTTAAGTTTTAAATTTGACCGCTATGTGTGTCTGTCTGTGGCACCGTAGCTCTTAAACAGGTAAACCGATTTGGGTGCGGTTTTTTTTTAAATTTAAAAGCAGGTTTTCTAGCGGTGGTTCTTAGACATGTCATGTTTTATCAAAATCAGTTCAGCCGTTTGAAAATCATCAGCTCTTTTGGTGTCGGGGTTTTTATATTTTCAATTTAAGTTATTATTATTTTAATTGTTTTCAGGATGATGTTGCGGCCCATCTCCTGTTTCATTTCCTTCTGTCGACACCCATGGGTTAACAGGGCTTCTTCTTCTTCGATAAACTATATATTAGCACCGAGTTCAGAATCTATAATAATGTGGAAATTATTTCATTCTTTTTAGTTTTTGTAGGTGGTTTTTTTCTTTTTTTTATTTATTTTTACATACTATTGGATATTTTTGGCTGCATACCATACTACAAGTGCCTCTGTAGAATTTTATTATCATCAGACTACAGTACTTCTTAATCATACGCCTCTTTCAAGGGGCGCCACCTAGCCTAGAGTACTTTTTTCCAGCTTTGCGTCACGAAATCTAATCTAATAGTACAAGATATACTAAAAATGAATGTAACATCGTACTTATTTTGAACACGAACTAGATCGCGTTACACGATCTTCATCAAATGTGACTTTGAAATAAATCTTTGGTCTACTCTCGAAAAAAAAATTGTTTTGAGCGCTTTTCTGCCAGCGGTTTTGTCCGTCGAAGTTGAAACCCGCACATTAGCAGTTACTCTTGTAAAAGTGGGACACGACGGTACAATACGATGTATAGATAAGAAAAACTGTCTTTAACTTTGCGGGATATAGTTAAAACCCGTTAGATCACACAATTTTTTTTGGAGCCATAACTTGTTAAATTCAATCAAGGTATTGTGATGATTTGTTCTAAAAGGAAATGGAATGCATTTTCTTTTACATCAAATAATTTTTAAGCAATGGATTGATTTATTTAGTTTGTTTTTTGCTATCTTTTTACTTATAATATGTGAGCTGATTCTGATACTTACATAAAACATATGTTTTCTAAAATTATCTATACATTTATTTCAATGGAATTCGTCTCACGCACACGTCTCTCGTTTCTAAAAGAGCTATGGACATAGAGCAGGGAAGATGAGGAGAATCCGCCGCGCTGCCCAAACATGTAATTTGTATGTCCTCAATATATTTTTAATTTTTCAAAGATGCTAGCGTCCACACGGTTTCCTATGCCACCGCTGAGCACGTAGTAGGTAAATTGTGGTTTATCGTTGTATTTATAAGTACTTCGAGCGTCAATCTATCTTTATCGTATAGTGTATCATTTTTTTTAATTCTTTACAGAACTTACACAAAATAAAACAACCCGTATCTTTATGTTTATGTTTTTAGGAACATGCCAAGCATTGTCTCGTAAAACAAACTAAAACAAACCTTTTAACAAAAATATAAATTCTCCCTTGGGTTATATTTAGTCTACTTTTGAACGTTTTAAATGTTGCTCTGCCTTTACTAATTTAAAGCTTACCAGGCACAGACTACAAAAAATAGAATCCTAGTGAGCTATATTAAACATATAAATAAAATTGAAGTGTCTGTCTGTAATATCGAAATAACTGGCTTCTTTTAATCTCAGGGCTTTATTTGCATGATATTAAGACGTTAATAACGATTTTTTTGTGTAAATTTTTGTCTGTCAATATCAATATCAACATCAATGGCAAGCCCTCTTTGATTTGCCGATGATAAAGTCATTATGGCAGAATCGCTGGAGGACCTAAGCACTATTATCAATGATCTCAATAATTTTTCCCAACGCATTGATGATGGACAAGGCAAAGATAATTTGTAATACCTGTGTCACAATTATGCTGTTGTTTGGAACACTACGCTTGAAGTTGTTGACAAGTATGTTAACCAAGGACAAATTGCCTAACTAGGTAAGTCAAACTTCGACCGAGGGTCAATCGACAGATTCAACTCGGTTGGGCAGCGTTCGGAAGATAACGACTCATCTCGTCACGTAAACCTCAAAACTTGAAAACAAGATTGTACAACCAGTGCGTGTTACCAGTTATATTAGGCACAACATACATCTTAGACGTGGTCTTTCATTACTGGCCGTATGAGGAAGCTCAAGGTCGATCAGCAGGCTATGATGAGGGCTATGCTCGACATTTCTTTGGGTGATAGACTTCGTGATGAGGATATCCGCAGTATAACCAAAGTAACCGACGTAGCCCACCGGTTGAGTTGAAGTGGCAATTGGCCGGCCATATGGCCACAACAATATAGCAGTCACCGACAATCGATGGGGATAAAAGAGTTTCGAGTGGCAGCCTAGTAGCAGTACCGGTAATCGAAGTGTAGGTCGGCCCTCTACTAGATGGCGGGGCGAGTAGGTAAGAGATACAGAAAGTCGATAGATGCAGTTGGCTCAGGATCGTGTTTTGTGCCATTCCTTGGGCTTTAATGGTGATGATAATAATGATGATATAAAAGGCTACGCGTTTGAAGAAAAGTTTCCATCGACGTTTACTAGAAAAAAACCAAAAACAATTAACTAACCAAATTATTCAAAATAATTGCGTAAATTGTATTCTTCTTTGCTTTCTATTACTGTGGTAAAAAGAGTGATCTTGTAATGCTTTATCAAAAAGGAATTTCTGATGAGATAATTGCATGGATAGAAAGTTTGGTGTGGAGGAATCGGAATCAGAGATTGAAGTGCATGTTGATAAAACTGATAAAAAATTGCCTTTGTTTTAGTCAGATTACAGTTTTTATCTATTTTCTAAGGCTTTTGAGGTAAAAGCATTTTTTTATTATTATGTGAAAAGTACTACATTTTGTAAGTAAATAATAGTTGATAATTATGTTTAATTATAGTGTAAGAGATTGTTCAAGAAAGACCTTTGAACACGAGAAAAACAGAATTTTAAAATGGATAGGTAAAACCAGTGAACTACTTAACCTTTCGCACTTTTTTTAATTTTCCGCTTAAGTTATTATTAAAACGCTTTTTTTTTAATTAGCTCTACCTTATTGTTATCAACATTGCACGATGTGTGTGCAATGAATTTTGAATTTTCAAACTTTTGGAAGCAGTTTTCTCAATTTGTGGCAAAATTTACAGATTATTGGTTTTACCAGTTAATCCTCGATTATTATAATATGAAAATCTAGATGCCTTGTGGGTATAAGGGGGTCTGCGGTTTATGAACGAATTCAACTGTGGGTTAGGGTTTGCACCTTACCCGGATCCAGGATTCGAATTCGAAACGTCGTCTGTAGTCACTTATTTATTTTCTTTAAGAATGCTAGCAATGCTATTCACGTTACTATTTTTTTTAAATAACGTTACCTTCACACTAGGAATTTCTCCTGTATCGTGGGGTAGCTTACACACATAAATTACATAAGGACAAACATCAAGACCCGGAACAGTTATTTGTAGGCCTTACAAATACTTGTTCCGTACGGATTCGAACCCGCAGCCCTTAGCGCTCCAACTTATTGCTAAGCCATTATTGGGGAGCCGTTCCCCAATATTCTCGTCAACCATTACAGGCAAGCTTCAATATTAAAAGAGATCAGAATATATAACGAGAACTTATTTATTTGATTTTTTTTGAAGATTTTTACGTGGTAGAGTCACGCTGCAGCTATATTATAGTTTTAAGGGTTCGACTCGATCGGGGAAGGACCACGCTCTCACAGAATACCAGCGTAAAATATGGTGGGTGTCCCTTTTTACTGGAAACGAGGTATTCCATCTTAATCCTCAGGAGTGACAACGCATCTGCATTTTGATTCTTAATCGATGATAAATATAGATGTCTACGGGCCTCAACACCTTTTTTTTATAGAATAAGGGTGACCTTTATTCTATAAAAAAATAAGGATAAAAATGCAGAATACGTTATCATCCTTAAAGACTAAGATGGAATGCCTAAATACCATGTTGTTATTTTACGCTGGTTACCAGATTTAGCAGATAGTTTTACCAGAGATACCAGATTACGAATAAAGAACGACCACGCCCTCATATACATAATTACGAGGGCGTGGTCCTTCTCTAATCGAGTTGGGTCATTCGTGCTGTAGATGCAGCCATAATACAGCTAAAGCGTAGCTCTACCACGTATCACGCTTATCCCAATGAATTACTTATTAGCCGACTTCAAGAAAAAAGGAGGTCCTCAATTTAACTGTGTTTCTTTGTATGTATGTAACGCGATATCTTCGTCAATTGTGAAGCGATATTGATGACTATTTTTTATTAAATAGGACGTACTTCAGGGGTAGTCCCATATTTTTTATCGTATAGGGAAACGAGCATGCGGCTCACGTGATGGTAAGTGACTACCGCCGCCCATGAACAACTGCAACACCAAGGGAATTGCAGATGCTTTACCGGCCTTTTAGAAAGGAGTAAGCTCTTTTCTTGAAGGTCCCTAAGTCGTATCGGTCTGGAAAAATCGCCGGTGGTAATGGGTTCCAGGAAGAAAACTCCCAGTAAAACGCACAGTGGTGGACCGCCAAGCATCCAGATGGTGTGGATGGTATATAGATTTGGAGAAAAGTTCCACCCCTAAGGGTCGCAAAATAGGAGATAAAGTTTTCAATTGAACTATTAAGACGACATTTAGGTTGTGATATTTGTTAGTCCAATTCGAAAGGGTAAAAAAAAATTTTACTGTATAATATTTATCTGCGTTCCATGAGTTCACTACGTAGGGATTGTCCGTAAAAAAGTGGCTAGTGACATAGAACACTAATCGTGCATAGCATGGTCACATGAGTCATTACTCATATGGCATGGTGCGCTTGACCGATTTTTTTTTGCAATTGATTATTTTGTGCAATGTATTATGTTCCAATAAGGCGGCCAACCGTCCCAGATTCCACGGGACAGTCCCGTAAGATTCGAAACCATATTGTAATGATTAATCAAAATATCTTAAGTCTCTTCCTTGTCCCAAATTTCTGTGGGCCGTACCATTTAAACGTGGTGATTTAGTACGTGTACAAATACAATTTATTCATTAAAACTAATTTTACGGAATTTTCGCGGTTAATTTGATTTATTTTTAATTCCCGACGTTTATGGTGCTTTACAGCTATGGAGGGTAGAGGTAAAGAGGACTATCTCACATGGGGACAAGATGAAAAAGTGTCCAGCTGTAAGCTGTACATAACAGTTCAAAAACCTTCCAGAATGGCGCTAGCGTAGATATAGGGTATGGTATGAATATAGCAGTTGAAGATGGATTGAAGTGTACCGAGTTAAAAATTTAATATTTAAAAAAAATTGTTTTATGCCAATAAAAATATTTTCAAACGTTTTTTATGATTTATTCTAATAATTTTTTCATCCAAAAATTGACACTTGTGATTTTTTTTATCATTTTGTTTTTGATGAACGTTTGTTCTCTAATTTTGAAAAAAAGTTTATTAATATAAAAATTTAATTACTAAATTAAAAAATATTAAAATAATTAATTTAAAATGTCCCTGCTGCTATTGTAGCGCCAGACACCCTAATTTAACGCATTTCGACGGACACTTTTTCACACACAGAGATAGTCCTCCTTACCTCTACCCTCCATATTTACAGCATCAGATATTAACTTTTTTCCGATCTATGCAGAATTAAAAATAATTCAAATTAAACGCGATAAAATCCGTTTACTTAGTTTTATTCAATGTAGTATTCGTATAAATATTAGAAATCATTATCTGTACAATATTTAACTGTTGGACGCTTACTTCCAATTATAAAATACTTAAGACAATATCTACGTGCGGAAATATTTAGTGGCGAGTCCTGCACAGGAGAATGTCTGGTTAGGTACACATGTATCCTCCCCCCGAACGAGTTCCCGCCTTGTCGTGGCGGGGGGCTTAGAAGCTGTGGCTTGGTCACCCGCGGTAAACTAAGAGGAACCCAGATGGCTGGCCCGAGGTGTAGGGCCGGTCCGAGGTGGCCAATCCGAGTGGGCTTGGCGAGCCCACTTCGGATGTGTGTTTGTGGGCTGAGGCGAGTGGTGCCCTCTCCCCCTACCGCTGCAGCCGAGGTGGAGTCGCGGAGGAAGAGGAGTGTTGGTATGGGGATGCGCCACTCGCCCTATCCTCCGCGACTCTGACGAGACCGCACCGTTGATTGATGCGGTGGTGGTGGGGCTGCGGGAGGAGAGGAGTGTCGGTATTGCGAGGCGCTGCTCTCCCCACACTTCGCAGCAGAATAATCAGATCCGCCGCTGGGGTCAGGAAGGCTAGTGCTTCTGAGTGCTCGTTTTTCCTGGCTCCATGGCGTATCATACACGGGGGTGTCCGGGGGCGCGCCATGTGTTCTGGTGCGCCTTACCTGAGAATAAGATGGGGGAGGAGTAGTCTTCTCCTGACGAGGGACCGCCATGGGGCAGCCAGCGCTGGGGCGCCGCGGACGCGTGCGAAAGCGTTCCCGTGGCCATGCCAATATGCGACGAAGGTAGAACATCATGGGGTTTTAGTCGGTGCGAGTCCAACATTTTTGATCTGGTTTCAGAAGGGTAAAAGAGCCTGTATATTACCTGTATAAACAGGATGTGAGATATTCCATCGAAGTGCTCAAGGTTGAAATCGTATCCGCAGCCCTTCTTAAAGTTGGTATATAATATTTTGGCACCCTCCGCGGACGAAACTTAATTGGTGGTGAAGCCATAAACCAGATGCCCCGCTGGGGTCAGGACGACTAGTTCCACCAATTGCTCGTTTTCCTGGCCCCAGGGCATCCAGGGTGGTTCCAATGCACAGTTGAAATTGGAGGCCGCGGAGGAAGGCACGTCTTGTGTTCTGATGCGCCTTACCTAAGGGTGAGGAGTAGTCCTCTCACGAGAAGGGCGGCCGGCGCTGGTGGGGATGCATATATGTCAACCATGGGGTTTTAGTCTTTGCGAGTCAGACATAACCCGTTCTTGCCCCCGCTTTGCGGGTAGCCATTTCCCTATGTAAAAACATGTTACATGGTACATTTTAGGTCTTCTATTTTAAAAATATGCAGTCTCATAAACACAAAGACAACTGAATTACAATTAGCCCAACAACCAAACATTTTTTGCACAAATTTTAGTACCAGTTGGGATTTGAACTTAGGATACGCGACATAGTATAACCTGGTACTTCAGTCACTAGGCCATTCGATGCAGAATTTGAGTACACATGAAATTTTAATTATAATATATCTCCTTAGATATTATTTATGATTGTAGAGTTTACATTCATTCGATTTAGTCGGAACTAACTGACCATTTCGTCATCCGTCCGTATCTATACGTTGACTTTTTATTTCGTCTAATTTGTCCGAACTTTGCAGCAGATCGAAGTCTGAATTTTCAGAAAAATTTAAAAGCAACCTACAATGCAATATTCACAATTCTGATTTTTAAAGAAAAAGGTACATTTGAATGTCCGCTTTTTGTCCGAACTTTTATATGGTAATCTTAATTATGTTTATTTGATAAACGCTTCATATCCCATGATGATGACGATGATTTTAATGTCAATGCCTTAAATTAGAGCCTTTTATCTGTTAACAAATATCAGATTGTCAACCTTGCAATGATATTAATAAATTATAGTGCTGTGATTGTATAGTAAACATGTATTTCGTTGACTTTTGTTCGTCAGTATCTAAGCTTTCATTCGGCACTCTTATCCATACCTAGTCCATACCTCAATATGTTATGCATATATCAAAGTCCAGGTAATACGATCAACAGGTTTAGATGTAGTGTCAGAGATATACTCAGAATTTATCACTAGATCACAGATTTTTGGCCTCGATTTAGATTCAAACTTGAGCTATGAATTAATTGTGCGATAAGCGGTTAAAACACAATATTTCCGGTCAACTTTTGACCCAATTCAAATCTTAATTAACGGCGACAACAACTAAAACGATGATTTAATAATTATTATTAATTAGAATTTAATATTTTATGGTTTAATTGCTTGATTCATTTTTAAGAAACATGTTTTCTTAGTAAAAATTTTAGATTTTTCCTATAAATAGCATTTATTGGTATAATATCTTATCTTTAAATAATTTAGCACATCATGGTATAAAATTTGAATTGTTTTCAACAAATAGTTGTTTAATTGTGGTAGAGCGATGCTGCTGCACGAATGAGTCGGCTCGGCCGGGGAAGGGTTGCGCGCTCTCACAGGTCACAGTATACCAGCGTAGCAAATAGCAACTTATGGAGAGTGTAGAGATCCGAAAACACTTTTCACTAGAAACGAAGCATTCTATTTTAGATGGATAGATTCCATATCGAGGATAGTCTGTCTATTGACCACGTATCACTTACAATCAGATAGACAATGTGCTCGAAAAAAAATATTTACGAGAGTGAAATGTTACCTTAATTTACATGAAATTAAGTAATGGCATGTGAGCAGTTTTGCGAATCAATACCCAATTGGTGATTTCAATAATATAGGCGCCAAACCCGAAAGGAAAGTGGCAGTAATATCTCGTCGAGTTAAGCAGAGACGTTGGGATTGTATCGATTAATTAATAAACTAAGTACTTACCTAACATAATACAACATACTGTCCAAGACTGCCTTCGTAGTTCTAAGGCGTAGGCTTTTAGTATAAATATAGTTCTATTTGTAATTCAGAACTTTGATCTTATTTAGCCTTTTGAGTAAGCTATGATAAAGAGCTATGATATGCAAATGTAGAGTCAGAAAAATATAAGTAAAACATGCGTTTGTTATCATGTTTGAATATTCTTGATTTATACGATAGTATCCATCAGTTTATAGATTGTAAACAAATAAATATACGTTAGTAAAATATTTAATTATTAATTTTTTATATACATACATATATGCTTGAGTTTCTTTAGTGCATAACTTATTTTAACTTGATTTTAGCCCAAAATAGTTAACTTTGATACTTTGTTTCTAAGTAGGTTAGAAGTGCTTACGTAAGCTTGTAATTGCATTATATATCTACCTACGTTCTCTTTACGTTCATAGTAAAATACCTAAACATTTGACATCTACTTTTTACTTATTCCTGTCCCGCTCACTCATGCAGGGGATTATTGTTCGTGGAATGCGCGCGTCGGCTAGTCTCGTTACGAGAGGCGTTAAAGCGGAATTTGTAGTTGAACCGTTGCATTATAAGACTGTATTGCCATAGCAATAGAGGTGATTTTAGAATAGTCTATAAAAGTAAAACGTCCTCGAGCCATTGGACAGTGTTACGAGACTATCCATAGTGACTACCTACTTTGTAAGAGTACATTCATAAATCTTTTTTGAACTCAGTAATAATTTTAAGTGAACATAAGAAATTAACCAGATATTATAAAAATACTATAATTTTAATAAAATATTTATTTTGTTGTTTTCTTTTGCAAATCCAAAAATAGCTTCATAGTTTGGAAGCTAAAAATGAAAAGTCCTTGAGAACTAATCTCGTAAGGAGTGCGTCTACGTCATCGACGGGATTTTTGTAGGTATATGTATTACCACTAGCTTCGGCTCGATTGGCCAACAAAGCCTTGTCGGCGGCCATTTTGTTCAATGCTGAGTCACCAAAAGGTGAAAAATATACATGAAGCGCACTCCCCACGAGACTATACAACGGTATTGGGCATTTCCCTCGTGAACACAAAATTTGGGTTTCATGTTCCCTCAACCAAAGCGTGAATGTTGAAGCGTATTTTTCTGAAAAATATATTATGTCGAAAAACATCAGAATCAGCCTTTAAAAAGTTTTGACGTTTGAGAGATTGCCGGGAAATTTATCATTTTCAAAAAGTTACAAAGACGGAAGTTTATTTTCCATTTCCACCTTAGTCGCCGCAAGCCATCGCTCGCATGAACACGCTGCTGTATACAGTTGGTCTTTCATTCAGTAGTTTTTAAAGATTGAACCCATAATTGGATTCAAGAATTGATGCGTCTAATCTGTCAAGTGAAGTAACTTTTATTTATTTTACGGAGTGCAGTGCCAGTGCTAATGTTTACACTGTTTTTGTGATGCTGTTGTGACAAACGGACATGATGTAGTCGTGTCCATTATAAGAAGGATATGTAGGACTAGTTGTGAATGTGATTTTCGGTACAGTGGTTAGCCAACCTGCATCATGACGGAAACATCAAGTGTTAAGGTAAAAACCGAGCGGCCTGATGAGGCGGAGATCAGGGAATTGGCTGCAAAGATGGTGGAAGCAAATAAAGCGAAGGCTTTGGCAGCTTCTGCAGCGGCTGCTCGACCGCCACCCGGTGCCATGATGGGTGCTGGACCACCAGGCACGGGCGGGCAAATGGGCATACTTAACTTCTTAACCCGTAAACCTGGTGCGAACAACGAGCAGCAGCGACCCGCCCCTGACGAAAAGAAGACGCCAGCACCCGATGAAGCTAGTTGGAAGGGTCACTTTGGATGGGATATGCTCGGTAAATGCCATATTCCATACATCTACCGTTCGGGCGAAAAGTATGTAGCCGTCCGCATGGTGGAAATCAAACTCCTCAACAAGTACCTGAATTATTTACACGCAGATATCTACTCTTGTACATGTATTAGAAGTTACTATATAACGGAAATAGAAGCACGGTTACTAAATGAAATCAACAATAGGCACTGTGATGGACAATTTGGGCGTGAACCATTCACACAGAAGGACTTGGTAGTGAGGCTTTCGGATGCTTATGAGTTCTATAACTTCTTAGACGTTTGTTACAATAAGTTGTTACGTGGTACAACAAACAATAAAGACAAGTGTGGGTTTATTAGAATAAACAAAGAATCTGTTGTTCCATATACTGTTCGTGATAATCAGAAATTTGTTCCTCTATTCTATTTTGAAGGTGAAACAGACAATTTGAAGTTGAAAGCGGACCAGCTTAAAGGCTGGGACCTATCATACTTGAAGTTCTGCTGTAAAGTGCAAGGATACGGAATGAACTGTTTGCCAGTGAGACTTGTTCTGTGATAAGTTTAACGGACATCAAAAGTTATTTTCCACCTGGGACAGAGTTTGAGGAATACTGGCCTAACAAAGTTGTGGAATCGCAGCTTTTAATATCAGCAAAAGGTAAGCTTAGATTAATGTTAAGATATTTTTCTTAGTTTAACTATTAACTATTGTTTTAAATTTAAAGAGTTGCATGTTTATAAGTTTGTAACTCAATCACACCTAAAGGATAGAATCGATTTAAGTACTCAATTAAAATATTTAGGATGTTAGACCCGTTTTACTGGAAATGAGGCATTCCATCTTAGTCATTTTGATTTTTAATCGAGGATAAATCGAGATGTCTATAGGCCACAGCATCCATTTACCATCAGGTTGACTGTTTGCTTGCATGTTACCCTTATTCTATAAAAAAAAACATATAATAGGTATGACAGGATACATTTTATTTCAATACCAGGTAATGAATCCTTCTACGCCTCGCCATGAGGTTTTCTTCGCCACATTGATTGAATCGAAGTGGCAGTAGCCTTATACTGAAGCATTGCTTAAGCATAGGGACTTCGAAGTTCTAAATCATATGTTCAAATCTTCTTTTTAACTCGGTAGTCAAATAATGCTTTGAGTGGTTTATGACAGTTCATAAACCACTCAAAGCATAAGCATTTTAGGTTCTAATTAGAGTAATTATGTGGTAGGATAAGTCTTAAATAATATAACAAAATTATAGCACAATTTATGTTATTGCAATAAAACTGCAGATGTAAATTAAAATAATCATCTAATAAGAATTTATTTCTATACATTATTATTATTATTGCTGCTACACACTAGCAGCTAAAAAGCTGATGCGCGTGCATCTTAATTTTTGGAGATTTTATCCAATCTGTTCTTGAAGGCGTTCAATGTTGGAGCATCAATCACATTTTGCGGTAACTTATTCCAGTTGTTGACAACACAATTTGTAATAAAATTCTTCATAGGATTCCGCTTGGCAGCCCTATGGCAGAGTTTGAGTTGATGTCCTCTTAGACGTTTGTTGCTATTCAGTAAGTACACATTTTGCAGAGTAGGTACATCGTAATATTCTGTCAGTATTTTGTATGTTTCAATCAGACTACCTCTCTGTCTATGGCACTCTAGTGTTGTTACGTTAAGCTTCTTCATTCGCTGCTCATGTCATGTTTCACAGTTGTTTCACCATTTTGGTAGCCTTCCTTTGAATATTTACATATATAAACGCACATCTATCACCCAGAGAGTGGCAAACAAAACAGAACAGAATCATGACACTCTCCTTGCGCTTGCATTACATGCTTGAAGGTTAAGTGTCTTCTTCGTTTAGGTCATATTCACTATATTACAACCAATTTTTTTTAAATGTGGTAGAGCAATGCTGCTGTTATATTAATTGTATAGTTGTAGCACAAATTGGTCGCTCGACCGGGGAAGGACCATACTCTCACAGAATACCAGCATAAAACAGCAGCTTAATGCTGCTGTGTTTCGTATGGTGAGTGTAGAGAACCGGAGAGCCTTTTTACTGGTAAAGAGGCATTCCATCTTAGTCCTCACGGCTGACAATGCATCTGCATTTTGATTCGCAAAGTAGATGTCTATGGGCCACAGCAACAACTTACCATCGGGCGGACTTGTGCCCGCTTGTCACCCTTATCCTATAATAAAAATTGATTGATGAACATCCATCTAAGGTATCCCTAGACGACTGTCACTCCTTTTGCAGCAAGAGTTTGCTATGTCACTTTTTCCTCATTCATTCTTTCAACAAGTCCAAACCACCAAAGCATTCCTGTCTTCATTTTGGTCACAACATTGTTTTGCAAGCCATACTTCTCTTATTTTTTATGTTTTATTTAAGGAAAATTCTTATTAAAAACATATCTTACCTAAATTAATAATTTTATTTATTGTATTCTTATAATTATATTTTCATTTTGTTTTTAACATTTATTGATATTTAAAATGGATGTAAAAAAAGCCTGAAATAAATGACTATTATTGTTATTAAAGAAATTAATTGATAATTTTTTTTATTTAAGTAGCTTAATATTAAAAAAATTTGAGACAATACAGTAAAAAATTCCTAAAAATGATGCAATGCAAAATTTTTCACACATTAAATACAATATGATGATGAAAATAATATATGATGCATTTTATTATGAAAATTTAGTTAAATGGTTAATTTTACTGAAACAGAAACAGAAACTTTTTTATTCAATATAGATTATAAAATAGATTATACAATAGATTATACTTATTGAAAGTCACTCTTTGTTCAATTACCACTGGTTCGAAAAAAAAACCTCTGTCCTGGGAAGAACCAGCAAGAAACCCAGCGGGACTTTTTTCTTAAACTAACAAATTAGAAATAGCTTGGTAGCGAACCTCACCCCAGGGGTTATTATCATCCATAAATTCCTTAATATTATAATAACCCTTTTTATACAAACTATGTTTAATAAAGTTTTTGAATTTTGAGCAGGTGGAATTTTGTATATTTTCTGGGATTTTGTTGTAAAAGCGTATACATCGCCCCAATAATGAATTACTGACTCGGTGGAGTCAAGTAACTGGTACTACTAGCTTGTGTTTGTTCCTAGTATTTACAGTATGAATATCACTTATTTTTGTATAACTACTTTTATTTTTGTTCACTGCAACTGTTGATGAGGAACTTCCCTGCATCGTCAGCCCACAAACAGTCAATGAACTGTTACACAGTACAGTAATGGACAAGAACCTCATACATAAAACAAAAACCACAAGGCAGATTGACAATTTCAGTATGATGCGGGGGTTAGTCAAGTTCAATGTCTATAATAGTTGACGCCAATATAAAACTATAAAAATGAATGAAAATGACATATCAACATTACGCCATGTGACTAAATGTTGATTTCATTTATTTTCACACTATTATAAAACCATAACAGTTCTAGTAAGTCAACTTGTCTTACACTGCTGATGTTCCACACCTTTCATTTCTGATTAGAGTATATTGGCATATAAACAGTACTGATGTCAGATGTACAATACCCTAGTCAAAGTTGATGGTACACAAACCAGAAAAACTGAAATCATATAGCTAAGAAAAGAAGAATAATTGCAAACCTCCACATCCTGCTTGATGTTATTCATCAATGTATTATTAAAAATAACATAGCTAACAGTATAGTAGAAAAGTGTTAGTAGCTCAGAGGCTAAGAGCTCACTATAAATTTCGCAGTATGTGATCAACCCAGGTTCTATCTCAACTGGTACCAATGAAATTGTTAATTGCACATCGTCATTAAGTGCTGATTTACCACATGCTCAATGGTGAAAGAAAACATAATGAGAAATAAATTATTTTTTTAAAGACATGTGAATCTCGCCAACAATGCATTATTGGGGTAGCATGGCAGACATTTCCGTGCGTTGTAAACCTCTCTGTGAAATGTGAGGAGACCTGTACCCAGTAGTGGGATGTATTAATGCTGTAACTTTACTTTTTCTTTAGCAGAAAAGTGTTGTTTATTTTAACTTTTATTTTAAAACTTCATAGTCTTTACTAATTAGAATATATTATATGGTACTTTGGGATTATCCCTTCGACCTCTCAACGCTATTTTAATTTATTTATGGTTAACGATTATATCAATATACACTGGCCTCCCAAAAAAATCGACCCACCTACGTTTTTTCGCAAAAATGTGTCCTATGGGTTTTTACCACAATCGATAAATATTTTTTATCTTGATAATGTAATAATGCAATTATAGGGTTGTAAAAAACTAAAAAACGGCGCGTGAAACGGGATATTTTATATACAAATGTGATGAGACATTGAAACCATAACATTTTACAAAATTTACGATTTTACTGTTAAGATCGATATTTACATTTTTTGACATTTAAAAAATGTAAACCTTACTCTAATATGGGGTGTTTCCTCCTCTTGCTTTTATGACCGCCTGCATACGCATATTCAGGGAACGGATCAGTTTTTTTATGTCTTCTTGGGGTGTTTGTTCCCATTCTTCTATTAAGGCGGCTTCCAGTTGATCCAACGTTTCGGGAACTGGATTTCGGGCTCTAACCTTTCTTTTTATCTGGTCCCGGAGATGCTCGATAGGATTTAAGAACGGACTATTAGCTGGCCACTGCATAACTGGAATTCCGACCTCCTGAAGATATTCAGTTACAATACTAGCGACGTGCGGTCTTGCGTTATCATGCATGAGTTGAAAATTGTCCCCAATATACCCAGCGTAAGGCATCACATGAGGTTGCAAAATGTCCGTAATGTAACTTTCAGCATTAACCGCACGATTGCGAAAGAAAACCAACTCAGTACATCCGGTTAAAGATATGCCACCCCAAAACATTGTAGAGCCAAACCGGACTGTTTCTCTTATGCAACACTGAGCATAACGTTCTTCTGGTCTTCGCATAACGTTACGACGTCCATCAGAGCCTACAAGGGTCATTCGGCTTTCATCACTAAAGAGAACTATCTCCCATTGACCAAGATTCCATTGCACGTGTTGCCTAGCAAACTCTAACCTTGCTTGCCGATGAGATGCAGTGAGTTTTGGTCCCGTCGCTGGCTTGTGTGATATCAGGTTTTGCTCCCGAAGTCTTCTTCTCACTGTATTGTCACTTACAGACACTCCACGAGTTTCCCTCAGCCTACCCTGAATATCAACAGCAGAAAGATGCCGATTTCGCAAAGAAGTCAAGGCAATAAAACGGTCATCCGTCGGGTTTGTGAGACGTCCTTTTCCAGACCCTGGTCTCCGGCGGTACTCTCCAGTCTCTAAGTATCGTTTATAAACTCTACGCACTGCTGATCGACTCAAATTTAATCTCCTTGCCACATTTCGCTGACTTAGCCCTTCACGAACGAAAACTACTACTTGAGCGGCTTCTGCTTCAGTGGTATCCATATTTTATGGTTAAAAGTAACGATATGTCTGCTCCAACAAAGAATTAAAAGATTAAGTCACTACGATGCACAGAACCAAGAATATTACGCGTCAAAAGTCCGAAATAAACTAACCTTGCACTTTATGCACAAGTCGACAATTTTTATCAGTGCGCTTAAAATGTTACAAATACCCACAATAGCACTTGTATTCCTCTAAAACAATGTCAAGTTGGGTACTCATATGTTAATTTATAACGCATTAGCAAAAACATACAAATATGTCAATGCATACTTAAGATAACAATTTTGTTACTCAAAATTAACGGGTAGGTCGATTTTTTTGGAGGCCAGTGTATATTATATCGGATAAAAGTGGTTTTGACCAAGAATGTGAGTCAAAATTATTTTCGTATAATTTTAGAATTTTTAACATTAAAAAGTTTAATTCTTTCAATATTATATTCTTTTATATCTTTATAAAGTAGGCAACTTTACGGTGGCCACACCAGCCGCACATTAACCTACCGCAGTTTTGACCGATAGTCTGAACTTTAAATCAGGCAAAACCAGATTGGACTAAAATATTGGTCAAAACCACTTATAACTGAGAATTGGTAAAAACCATTTTTGGCTATAAAAATCAATGAAAACTGCGGAGATATTCCGTTTATCCACCTTAAAGTCCACTCTGATATCCTATTGTACTAATAATAAAGAATATATTTAACTTATTTTACCTTAGGGTGGCTGGTTTAGGCTGGATAAACGGAATAAGTATCCCAATTTTCGTAGTCAAAAGTGGCTTTGACCGGTTATGAATTTTGACTGTAACATATGCATATGTACAGATTACAGATACACTTATGCCCTACTCATATTTTAAAAGCTTGTTGGGAATTGCTATCAGTCTCTTCAGATAAGTTTTAATTAAATATTTTCTATATGTTATGGTATGTATAGCTCAATGCGTGGGCACATTGTCATGGTGAAGTAGCCCGCGGAGCCCCGCGTTCGATCGTTTGTTGTTACAGCAGTGAACACTTCTGGCAAGCATTTGGTAATATACAATTTGGTATGGATGCTACTTCGATTTCGTAAAGGATTACCTACCATTATACTATTACCTACCATTATAGCCTATTAAAAATTCACTCCTAAATGTAGGCCTTCCCCATAAATTGCCTCATTTATGTTTGTTAATAGCTGTGCCCCGCGGTTTCACCCGCGTACATGACATGACACCTAGTTCAAGCATTTTAGATAGCAATGTATGGAAAAATTGGCAAAATTAATGGAGTACTTTTATCTATCGGCATATGTATGTACGTTATAGAGCAAAGTTACATTTTATCCACTCTCCCTCACACTACACGCTTTTCATGTATCGTGCACTGTTTTCTTTTAAACTGGAAAAAACCGCGATTCGGAACACTTAATGTGTCGCGGCGTGGTGACGCTCACCCGGGAGGAGGAGGGGGAGTGGATAAAATGTAACTTTGCTCTATAACGTATCTCCATAATATGCCGATAGATAAAAGTACTCCATAAATTTTACCAATTTTTTAGCTAAAATACAAATATTTATATTTCGCTGAATAGCCGAATCAATTAAAATTTCATAATAGCATAGCAACATGAATGAAAGAGTTTAGAAATAAATTTTATTTCTTTCTAATCGTGGTGGTAAAGTGGGAAATTTTTGAGAAAACTAAACTGAGCAAAAAATCGATAAATGATAAAAAAAAATATATTTCGTGGCAGATTGCGTGAAAACAAAAAGTGATATCGCTTCGGGACACTACTTTATGGGGCACAGGAGGGGGGCGTGACGCTCACCCGAGAGAGGGAAGGAGATTGGATAAAATTTGACTTCGCTCTATAACGTACATATGTTGATAGATAAAAGTAATCCATTAATTTTGCCAATTTTTAGCTAAAATGATTGAACTAACCTCGCTCATAGAAGCGTTCACTGCTGGTTTCTCTCGGTTGTCATCGGGCGGTTAGGGTATATGCGTCGTTCGCGCGTCGAGCCGAGTGTTGAATTATTTTAATTGTTCATTATCTCTTAAACTATGCGTCCAAATAACATGCTATAAAGAGCAACGTTTATCCACATAAAATTGTCTTGATGATGAAGTAACTTTCGTTCGTAAGGATTAATGATTATGTAAATTAAAATATGCCATGCCTAATAATAACGCTCATAAATCACTTTTAATTGTCAATAGTTTTTGTCACAAAATAACTTATTGTGGCTTATGTATAAGAAATAAGCATTTGGAATCGCGAACTTTTTTAGATGGAGTAAAGATCTATATTTTTGTAGAACGTTGTACTTACGTATCACTAACCATTACGCCAGCGCACGCGGATAAATCATTTCGGTAGCGCTTTTTCTTCTTACTTGCTTAACAAAAATCAATATTTAAGGCTCACTGAGAGGTGTAGCTTAATGCTAGATAGCCTATACTATTCCTCAGGAATAAAATCGAACTGGTAGTTCCAGAGATTAGCGTGTTTAAACTAACAAAAAACAAAAAAAAACTTCCGCTTTATTATATTAGTATAGATAGTTACCACGCTTGGTAAGCGAGTTGGCAACCGCAGTTTTTTTGAGTTGTTAAAAGGAAGATGCTACTGCCGATCTAGTGTTTCATTTCCTTCTGTCACTTTTACGACACCGATGGGATGATATGGGGTATTGGATTTTCTTGCACCGTCGCTACGCGGCCAAACTATCGCTTAACCTATTATTGTATTCACACGTCCTGGGTTAACTGGGGAAGAAGGTCAAAAGGCATAAAGGTGCCCTTGATAATCTTTTTAACAGCACCAATGACAGTGTTTAGGTGTTAAACACCTACATAATAATAATAGTAATGTCCTCCAGACTGAATATCTGTACGGCGGCTAGTGTCAACGGAGACTAGCCATCACAGGATTATAGTGCCCGAGTGTGTGCACAAACACAGGTTACACTCTTTATTCCCTGATACGACCGGATTAAGATCAGGCGCACGACTAACAGCTTTACACCGCCAGCAATCTGACTCCGGGCAGCTAATAAGAATTTCTTGACAGAAAAACTCAATTACTGTTTTTTCTTGGTCCGACCCGGGATCGAAACCGGTATAAACAAATACCTACATAAAATGTAAATATACAAATACACCTAGTTTCTTTATAAAATATTTCAATCTAGAAGAGAACCCTTTCAGGGTAGTGTTTTTGCAATCATAAAATACCCCAAACGCAATGTTGGCTTTCGAGGTTCGAAGAGTACTCTCAAGCTGATATTAAGAGACAATCTCGACTTTAAACTCAAACTCCACAATGTCAAAATATGTGTAACATAGTATAGTCTGGATTCAAATTTTGATATTGTGGAGTATGATATGAATTTCGACTCAAAATTGTCTTTGAATCAGGGATACATTTCAGAGAATGCGTGTAGGAAATGTACGACTTAATTCCTCCCTCTCTATTCTATCATCGTACGTACATATTCCAGATGTTCCGCGGGTATTCAACCCCTTTGTTGTCAACGTACTACGCCTTCGAACCTAACAAGTTGCTTCGTCGTTCGTAAATGTGTGTAGGAAAGGAAAGGAATAATTTGTTAATGTACTTTTAGCCGTTTACAATGTTTTCAAAGCAAGAGAGTAACTACAACTACATAATCACTTATCGTCGTTTATGTTGGTGGTCATGTGACCCCATAATAGAAAGATTATTAATAATGGGTGACACGTCTTGTGTTTATTCTGCTTTATTTTTAAAATTGTTTTTAGCGATTATGTTGGTCCAAATTTTAATATTGTTAATACTATAAAAGATTAGTGTTTGACTCAGTGGAGAAATGTGCTAACAGACCAACCTTGTCAGCCTCGATTGCCCTTTGTTGTCGATATTCCTCGCATTAGAAGCAAAGGGTTTGCTTCGTCTTTCGTAATACGTACAGCAAAGGAGTGGAATAATTTCCCGCATCTGTCTTTCCGTTCGAATACAATCTGGGCGTCTTCAAGGCAAGAGTGAATAGGCTTTTGTTACGTTAAGACAGTGCGTTTTACCATTTATGGCTTCATCACCACTTACCACCAGGTGCGATTGTGGTCAAGCACTATAATAAGTTAAAAAAAGATGTCATTTCAAATTTGGTACTATTTCATCCTAAGAAATTGTCGAGAATATTGAAATATTTTTTTTTTTCAAAATATTTGCCTAAACGATTTACACATTCTTGTCATTTTATCGGTAGTTTATTGCTATCGTTGCTATGAAATCTGCTGCATTAGAAGTACTGTAAGACAATTGGGTAGCACCGTAAGTCTGCTACGGCAAGGATGGAAAATATGGTGAATGAGGAAAGGTTTTCTAGCTTTAGAGCTCAGCTAATTTTCATTACACGATATAAATTTTTATTATTTCACTCAGTTCGAGAGGCATCCATTTGTGAAGCATATTTTACCCATTTACCGCAAATGAGAAAGCCGACGCTAGTTTGGTCGTAGTTTGAGACGGATCCGTTTCCACTATTAGTCTGCAGATCGTCACCACCAACCTTCTTCTCCGAACGGCCACGAGGTTCATCCGTGAGGTTAAAATATCCCAAACAAAAGCGATGGAAGCAATAACGCACAGTTCGTTCTTTAATAGTGCTAGGTCCGTGTACGTCATTGATATTGCGTGCCGTTAGAGACGCATTGTTTCCATGTCAGAACTCGTGTTCAAATAACACGAATTTTCCTCGAAGAATCAGAGACTAGTTAAAAATAGCGATATTGTAGAAAAAACAAACTCCAAAGAAATAAATTAATAATTGATTTTGAAAAAGGAACAACATGCCTTAAGTATAAAATTTATTAGAATTTGGAATTCCTAGTCAAATTAAAGATCTTACAGTTTAAAGTGGCCATTTCCATAAAAGGACGATTTGGTAGATAAAGATCTACCTAATATATTAGGTCCTTACATATGAAATTAGCGTTTTGTCGTACTGACTACTGACCACTTTGATCTGAAATATCTCCTCTTTGGTTAAGAATTCCAAATTCAAATTTATAAATTCATTTAGCTGGTACATTTGAGTTTTGAAAACAGTCATTCATTTGTTTTTTCCTCATTGTTTTATTCTTTGGCGTCGCTTATTACCGCACAATGGAAAACATGAAATATCGGTATATTTACGAGTATAAGTTCTACAGTAGCACCAGTGCTGCTGAAACAGCTCGAAGGATTAATGATGTGTAAGGCGCTGGTAGCGCAAAAGAAAGCACGGTACGTTTTTGGTTTCAACGTTTTCGTTCTGAAAATTTCGACCTTCAGAACCAACCCCTTGGACGGCCGGAGACCAAAGTGGAAAATGAAGAATTAAAGGCTATTGTGGAAGCGGATCCATCACAAAGCACTTCAGAGATAGCTGCAGGCTTCGGGGTAAGTGATAAAACTGTATTAATCCACTTGAAGCAAATCGGGAAAGTAAAAACTTGAACGATGGGTACCTCATGAATTGAGTGAATCGACTTGCAAACACGCTTCGACTGCTGTGTTACTTTGCTCAACCGACACAATAATGAAGGGATTTTTGTGATGAAAAGTGGATACTGTACGATACTCGGAAGCGCTCGTCGCAATGGCTGAACCCTGGAGACCCAGCCAAATCCTGCCCTAAACGAAAATTGACTCAGAATAATTAAAAATTAAAAATGTTGTACAACCGACTTCAATGTAAATTATTAAGAATAACTCAAAAACTATTGGTCAGACCTTGATCAAATATATAAATATATGGGACCGCACGTGAGGCATCAGCTTTCAAACAAAAAAAGAATTATCGAAATCGGTTCACCCAGTAAAAAGTTATGAGGTAACACACATAAAATAAAAACATACAGTCGAATTGAATACCTCCTCCTGTTGAAGTCGGTAGAAAAGTTACTTGTGTTTGGTGGACTAGCGCCGGTGTCGTTCACTACAGCTTTCTAAAATCTGGCCAAACGATTACGGCAGATATTCTATTGTCAGCAACTGCAAATCATGAAGGAAGAACTAGCTGCTAAACAACCGAGATTGGTCAGTCGCTCTAGGCCACTGCTGCTTCACGACAACGCAAGACCACAAACTGCACAACAAACTACCACTAAGTTAGATGAGCTACAATTGGAATGTCTGCGACATCCACCGTACTCCCCGGACCTTGCTCCAACAGATTACCATTTTTTCCGGAATTTGGACAACTTCTTACAAGGAAAAAATTCAACTCGATGCGGCAGTCCAAACCGCCTTCAAAGAGTTTATTGATTCTCGCCCCATGGTTTTTTAGTAAAGGGATCAATGAACTACCTATGAGATGACAAAAGTGCATAGATAACAACGGTGCATACTTTGATTAATTAAATATATTTTACAAAAAATTGACTTTATATTCCTCCCGTACAAAACGCCAATTTCATATGTAAGGACCTAATATAATATTATTATACTATTACAAAATATTCATGAGAATAAAATTATCATGCGGGCTACACGATTGGGCAACGTGTGCAGTACGTTTTTATAAAGTGAACTTTAGCCGCATAACGAATCTGAGCAATTCGCAATCTTTCTGGAAGTTTCTCGACTGAAATTTGAATTTAGAACGATCATATCTATTGAACTTTAAAGATCTAGGTATTATTTACGAAAGTAATACTTAGGTATATCTAATATAAATAATAAACAACATCTCTAATATTAAATATAGAACGAAGTCGATCGGGGAAAATTTCTATTATGTACCTATTAAGGAAGAATGTTTTAATTTTTATTATCTTTTTTAAGCACATATCAAGAGCCGTAGCTTTTGGTTTCCTTATTTACTAAATGCCTAATATCACAGAATCGAGACGAAGGCGAAACCTTCGTCGGAGCCTTGACCTGGTAAAAATAATTTGCACGGCCGTTCACAGATAACTAACGTAACTCTTGTATCGACACTGCCCTACATATATTTATTTATATTATTATCCTATTAATTAACATATTTTCTTTATTAATGTAATTATCTCCTGCTTGGTTTACGATCGTAGCAACAATTGAATTTTGTCGACAATTATTAAGGAGCACCAAGTTTTAACGCTCATGTGATAACTTTGGAGAGGTTCCAGAGTCAGAGATACGGGGATAATCACACAGCCTGATTCGAAAGCGAACAATTTGTTTTTAAACATGTGATAGCTTAATGAAATCAAACTCGTGACGTAATTGCCTAGTACGCTGACAACTGGTTACACGGTGGTCAACAAGTTTCTAGTATAAAACATTAACATTATCATCTCGTAAGAAATCTACCGCTGAAGGCTGCGCTAATTACGAATATTTGTCGTATAAGACAAATCGTATAGGACTACTAAAAATTATCACTGAAAGCTACCGAACCTTAGCTAAGAATTCAGAGACAATTACGAATTTGAACTCAAACCTCACAATGTCAAAATTTAAGTCTAGATCTACCGTGTTACACAAATTTTAACATGTGACGTTTAAGCATAAGCTTATAAACTCTGATCTGTAAATCCCGGCCTTCGACTCTGCTTTAACATCACTGGCTTGGCAGTTTTTTTTCTTCATTATTAGCCCCACGTTTGACCAAGACCCTGCCTTATGTTAAGCGGTGATAGAGTCCTAGATGGTATAAACGTGAATGTGATTTATTGGCCCCTTTCCATTAGTCTACTTTTACAACTCCAATGGGACGAATTCGTGTACGCCGCACATGGCGGCTTTGAACAATAGGAAATATTTGGGGTTACTTTGTGTTTGGCTTTTTAAAGACGTAGTTTCTTTTCGTAATTTTTAAAGATATTTATGATTGTTAAAAAAATTATTTGAAAAAAGGAGAAGTAGTTGAATAGGGGGACTTAGAAAAGAAAAAAAATATCTATGAAAGAGTGCTGGCCTGGCTGAAAAGAAGGCTGAAAGAGGAGAATTTAACAGTAAACATGCGGCGCTGACCCATATTAAGAACAATGCTTTATGAATTACGCAAAATGGTTTCGTTTTGCGTAATACAATTCAAACCGATCATAAATATACTTGAACTTCCAAATGGAAACATAAAATTACTCAATAACTATGCATACATCTTCAAAACGATTATGACCTGCAACTATGTAGGTCGAAAATAATTAAAATTTTGAAAGGACAAAAGAAACGTGTACCATTATCCCAACCAGCCTGACAAGCGTGGCAACTATGGCGAAATATCCTCTCTCCGCCTTATAAGGCAATCTATGTTCAGTAGTGGACTTTGATAAGCTGCAATGAATGAATGAAATAAGACATATAATACATTTAAGTCACACAATCTTTGACAACGAGCCCTACGGTTGTCCATACCTCATGACAGGACAATACGCAAGCGAAGCCGAAGACAAAAAGCTAGTTTTCTGTAAATAGTGACGCTGGAACCAACTTTTTGTTCCACCTCGATATCTCGTAGGATTCTAAATGGGAAATAGTGACGTAAACTCATAAGGGTGCTATTCTCCGCCCCTTCTATATTTATTACTGTGGAATTTTACGACACCCATGAGACGAGACGGGGTATGGATTAATCTTTATATAAATAAATATAGGAAGACAAGAGTGAATCGTTACCATTCTTGCTTTTGTAGCTTAGTTGAGTGGAAGACATTCAACAACGATAAAATGTTTTCCGTTAACCTTGCAGCCTATTAAAGTCCACTGCTGAACATTGGCCTCCCCCATAGATTGCATCATAGGAAATTGCCATTATTTTTAGTCGTTATTAGGAAGGCGCTGCTGCCCATCTCCCGATTGTTTCCCTCTGTCGCCTCTTACGACACCCACGGAATGATATGGGGTAGTGGATATTCTTACACCGCCGCCACGAGACGGTAAAATATATTACCAATGTACAACCATTTTTTTTATTTCTCAGACATATGCGGGTTTCCTCACGATGTTTTCCTTCACCGCCGAGCACGTGGTAAATCAGCACTTAAAATTGCAATTGACAATTTCATTGATGCCGGCTGAGATCGAACCCGGGTTGCTAAAATAATGTGAAATTTACAGCGGGTGCTAAACCCCTGAGCTATACCACTGCTCTAGCGCTGGACATTGAAATAGGTCACGTTTGGCTAGCGAATAGCGTAGCTACTGTAATATCAGATGTTTTGCACTTTTGAATTTTCTCCTGGTCGCCGGTGTGTGTTTGAACCAGCGTCCAGTTGGCTTTTTTCCCATAAACAGGTATATTCAATAAAAATCCTAATTATAATTAATGAAAAAATATACACTTCTCCTCTTACTTCTCACTTCTTTCTTTACTAAATAAGTACAATTTATAAAAAATTAATGAAAAAATACCTCTACTTCTTTACTTACGGGTCCTTCTTTACTAAACATTTTATTTTTTATAAATCTTAAACATGTTATGTTAATGAAAAAATATATACCTCTCCTATTTCTTTATTTGGTGTACGACATTGATGCGGCATTGGTGTTCTCGGTACCTAGATTGTAGCTAAGAAAGTCTGCCAGCAACTATTGGCGTCCATAAGCATTTTGATTCGTTGTGTCTCTGCAAAAACCTACTGTGTCCCTCGAAATTATTGCAATAAAATAGAGTTTAGACAGATTTTTTTTTTAAATAAAGTTACTTTTACTATGAATTTCTCCTATACCGTAAAGGCGTTTTGCGTACGTTACACATGGACAAAGATAAACGAGCGGTATTGGTTTGAGACATTAGAAAGAATATACATTTTTATAGCATTATAAATAAATAATAAACCGGCAGAAAATTCAAGAAATGATGTGACGGAAAGAGCATGTACTGGATTATTAAATAAAACGGCGCAGCAAATAAATAGTCGACCGGTTAATATTAGTCTAATGCAAGGAATATTAAATTTAATATTCTGTGGTATAATGTATTGATGTCATAAGTAGCGCTTTCTTTTTATAACACACTTTAGTATGATGTATATCACTAGATGAAAGCGTCGGTTTTATCTCGCGAAGATACGCGATACTGCAAATTATACAGAAGAGTGTGTAGGTTTTAAAAAAAAAAAAAAACTAAAGTGACAAAAGAACTTGCAGTTCACGTTTCGATAACTGGTTACTGTCCATGATCACCTGCAGCCAAGTTCAAGCAAAGAAGTCTGCAGGTGCGTCAATTCTGAGGACAAAGATGGAATAATTACATGATGCCTTGCAGCCTGTAATTATTCTATCTCTCAATGCCTTTCGGACCGGAACGCAGAAGCACTGCTATTTGGAGGCAGAAATAGGTTAGAGAGAGAGGTATTTAACGGTATTGTTTCGTTACCTAGTGAATCTATAACGCGCCGATGTTGTACCGACTAATTAATATATTATGGTTTTATTCTACATAACGTTACAATAACTCTCACGCCTGTTACCCAGAGGGATAGGTAGGGACTACGGACTTTCATTTAAAACGATCCTGACACTCATCTCTGACTCTCTGACACCTTTTTCGGTATTTTCACATTTATATACCTACGCATACATGTTCTTCGGCCTGCCGGCCGGCTTTTATTTGGCCCATTTTCAATATATCACCAATTTGGTCGATAAACTTCTGTCTAGGGCGTCTCAACTTTGCCACTCACTTCTGCATCATAAATTTGCTTTTTCACTCTTTCCTAATTCATTCTTTCTACATGCCCAAACCACCGAAGTCCTTAACCTACATTTTTCATATTTATTTCATACACGTAATGAAACGAGGTGGTTGTCAGATCGCTTACACTGCTACCTACCTACCTACATATAATGTGAATTTTCTTATAACTTCAAATTTTACTGGAGAAGAGGCATTCCATCTTAGTCCTCACGGGTAACAACGCACCTGCATTTTGATTCTTTATTGAGGATAGATGTAGATATCTATGGGTCACAGCAACCACTTACCATCAGGTGGACTGTGTGCTCGTTTGTCACCCTATACTATATATATAAAAAATATAAATATATATATAAAAAAAAATCTGAAAATAGTGTCCTGGAAAAAGAAATTTGGATTTTATGTTGCTATTTTGAAGTGAAAACTTCTTTAGAATCGTAATTTGAAACTCGATTAAACGAAAAAGCGACACTAAAAAGAGACAAACATATACATCTATAGGATTTAGCCTGCGAGAGATTGAGATAGAATATTATATTAAATTAATCGTGTTTAGGCCATCTAGCGTTTATTTTACGTACTACCTTGAGAGTCAATCAATTTTTGTTCGATAAAATTGACTTTACCTATAGAATGAGGTAGATGGCGCTATTACAAAGCAATTTTACTCGAATGAAAATATTTTTGACGTATCACACTAAAATTTACTATAGTAACATTTATTTGCTATAAAATTAAACATTTATCTTATATTTTATGCCGCACTTGTGGCTGAAAATTATCAAGTTAAATAAATCTTTTGCCGTGAAATATTTTTATTTGATATTTAATTTAAATTTGATATTTTAAGCGAATACAGCTTAATTTAATGGTAATATCAACTTATTCTGTTTACTGTCAATAATGTCATTTGATGCGATTTTTTGCTGATTACAATGAAAGAGGTTTACAATTGTTACAATGTCTTTTCTGGGGCAAAATAGATGATGATGTTTTTAAACCTGCGTGTGTGAGAAATTTCAATATTTTGAGTGTTTAGCCAATTATTGTGTGAGCTCTAGAGCGCGTGGTTGTCGTTGCAGGGTCCGCGTCGGGCGCGGGGCAGTGGACGCGCGCGCCGCCCGCGCCGCCGCCGGGCGCGGGCGCGGGCGCGCTGGCGGCGGGCGCGGGCGCGGCGGCGGGCGCGGGCGCGGCGGCGGGCGCGGGCGTGGGCGGCGGCGCGCGCGGGCGCCGGCCGGCCGCCACCCGCCACTCGGCTGCGGCGGCCGCGCTGCAGCTGCCGCACGCCGGCATCTCGGCCGCCGCCGTGCAGGCGCTCGCCAACGGCTGGAGCCTGCCCGGACAGCTCACGCAGGCGCAGACGCAGCAGGTGCTGCGGCTCGCTCAGGTGCGACATAGCACGATGCTCATACACCCATCCATACATTCATACATACACACCCACTCCGCTGCTGAACATAGAACTCTTCCATAAATTGATCAGAAGAGAATTTTTCCATTGGTGCCACGCTTGAAAGATTTATTATTTTGGTTCGTTATCAGGAAGATGCTGCTGCCCATCGCCTGTTTCATTTTCCATCTGTCGCCTCTTACGACACCCACAGTACGATGATGGGTTAGTTGATATTCTTACATCGCCAATACACAGTTATGCGGCTTATGCCTTAGACTAAAATAATAACGCCGACCGACTGCTTTCAAATAAATGACGTCCCTTAAATGAATAGCAAAAATTCAGTTCCTATTCTTTGTTTAAGTTGGTCGATGAGATGGTGTTGATACAAGTATCGACAATAGGGAAGTTGACACTCGTATTATATAAAATAAATTTACGAGCTATCAAACCAAAAATTACTATTGTACTTAATTATTGTACAAATTTCATATGACGTCATACTTGCTTGTAGTCAAACGAACATGTTATTTGTATATTATTAAAAATCAAATTTAAATTTAAACGAAATACCGACCATGTTTTGTGTCACTATTCCAAATAGCAAATTCAAATTATGTAGTATGTAATCTATTTATTTTTTATTTTAATAACGATGGTGTCAACAACCCAGATATTTTTTCTACGATTTGACCTTTCTACGCTAACGATCGCGGCTGTTGTGTACTGGGGTCAAAAAATATTACTGTACTAATTAAACCGCTCATTTCTATTTTATTATTTTAGTCTAAGGCTATTAGATTCTACTTCACGTAACCTGTTTCCTTTCCTAACTTATTTGACCCACTGCTGTTACACTATGACAAATCTCTCTCCCCATATCTTTCTACTTTTTCTACCTTGGCTGATGTTTTACTAATCCTTATTAAAACATTGGAATCGTCTCGTTCGCCTTATTTCTTCGTCTTCGACGTCTTTTTCTGTCTCTTGGCAGTCGGAAGGTTTTAAACAAAGTCCATGTACTTTAAAAAAGTGACATTATCAAAGCGATAGCAATGCGCGTCTGTATCCCGACTGTGCCTGCATCGTAAACGGTGATAACGCTTCGTTTTGAGTTAGAAAGCGCAATTGCATTAAAGGCATAAAAAGTATGCTATGCGTAACTCAGTTGTCTTCCATATATTCTCATTCATCTACATTACAACCGCTGTCGCATCTCTATTGCGTTGTAGATGTGTTGGTATCTAGGTAGGAAAGGAGTGCTACCAATTAGTAAAAAGTCCGCGTCCGGAACTTTTTTGAGTGCTGTAAAGGTAGCTATACACGCCAGGGTGTACCTGTCAGGTGTGTATGTCTACCATAATGGGCTAAATGTAAAAGTGTAAGGTGGTGTGCGCAGGCGCAGGTGGCAGCGCAGGCGCAGGCCGCGGCGCGCTACAGCAACGCGGCCATCGCCGCCGCCGCCGCCGCGCTGCCGCAGCACCGCTCGCAGCACCAGCGCAACGTGCAGGTCGGTGCATTGTGCATTGTGCCACTACACACTACATCGTTACACACCATGACACAGCTCCGATATACTCTGTGCCACTATACACTGCATCACTTTACACTGCGCTACTATGAACTACGCAACTATACATTGTGCCACTACACACTACATCATTACACACCGTGACACAGCTCCGATATACTCTGTGCCACAGCTCCGATATACTCTGTGCCACTATACACTGCGCTACTATGAACTACGCAACTATACATTGTGCCACTACACACTACATCGTTACACACCGTGACACAGCTCCGATATACTCTGTGCCACTATACACTGCATCACTTTACACTGCGCTACTATAAACTACGCAACTATACATTGTGCCACTACACACTACATCATTACACACCGTGACACAGCTCCGATATACTCTGTGCCACAGCTCCGATATACTCTGTGCCACTATACACTGCGCTACTATGAACTACGCAACTATACATTGTGCCACTACACACTACATCATTACACACCGTGACACAGCTCCGATATACTCTGTGCCACTATAAACTGCATCACTTTACACTGCGCTACTATGAGCTACGCAACTATACATTGTGCCACTACACACTACATCATTACACACCGTGACACAGTTCCGATATACTCTGTGCCACTATACACTGCGCTACTATGAACTACGCAACTATACATTGTGCCACTACACACTACATCATTACACACCGTGACGCAGCTCCGATATACTCTGTGCCACTATAAACTGCATCACTTTACACTGCGCTACTATGAACTACGCAACTATACATTGTGCCACTACACACTGCACCACTAAACAACGCGACATTATACACTGCACCATTATTACACCGCGACATTACACACTACATCATTACACACCGTGTCACAACTCCGATATACCCTCTGCCACTATACACTGCATCACTTTACACTGCGGTACTATGAACTACGCAACTATACATTGTGTCACTACAAACTGCGCCACTATACACTTCGCCTTACGCACTATGCAATATCAGTGTGCCATTAACTACGTAGTATGCTATAAACATAGCGTCACCAGCCATATTGCAATTTGAAACAATACTATTATAAATTACGCCATTGGCTACACGCTGCGCCGTTGACTACACATTGCGCCACTAAACATTATACCCATTACACAGGGCATCACTATGTATACTCGTACAGCACAATTCCACATTACACCACTATACCACTGCACAATTTACCCTCACTTACGATCTCTTTTGACACTAGAGTTGCCAACCATACTGTTTGGCAACTCTAGTGTTTCGGTACATTACTTTATTATTTTTTAAAATGTACTTTTCCAATTTTTTTAAATTTTTCAAAAATGAAAGTTTTCTCTAATGCTGTTTTTATCTATCGTAGTATTCTATAGAAGATCTAATTCTTTTTCAGTTCAAGTAATAAAAGTTTTTAAATCAAAAATATTTTTTCATAGCCTTATTTATCCTATTATTATATATTTTCTCAGCAAACAGTATGTAACTCTATGTGGCAACCACATTTTTTCCACCATGTGGCTTACAGTGGCTACTTGTATTTATCAAAAATCGTAGACTCATACGAGCCTTATAATTTGAAATGTAATAATTTTTAGTTATTGCCCATAGCAGTTACAGCAGTAAGCAGAAAAAATATCCTCTCACGTAAAATTACATTTTAACACCCTTAAAAATTGTGTCTTCAGATAGATGGCGATGTAACCATACCGTATACGTCATATCTAAAACCCCTGACCGGCTACGGGAGTAGCGTTAAAGGTGCGAGATGGCTGGTACTCTATCACCAATCCGCCTACCAAACGTAACGATTATGGTAAACCCTCCCTACAACAGGAGGGACTTGTGTCCAGGAGTGAACTTTCAAGAGCTGATGAAGATTAATTTATTGAATAATTGTTTCAATCGAAGAATATTCACGTTATATTTACATTTTGTTTGGCTCACTTATTACATGATAGTCTGCTGATTTGATTAAATTTTTTTCCTTTATTAATTTAGTACTACATTTTTTAGGCATCCAAACAACAATTGTAAAATTATCACTGTGTATTTTACCATTTTGATTATTCAATAGGCTATTTGACAAATACCTTTATCATTTAAAATGCATGAATGATGAATCAACAAGAAAAAGTGGGTTATTGGAAAATTCAAAAGACACAATTCAAGGAAATTATAGTCTATTCATGTGTAATTTTGTTATATCCTTACTTTGGTGTAATATTTAACTAGTAGTGTTTTATTATTTGGTGTCATTTAGCGAATGATTGTGTTAGCAGCTGCCGTGTTATGGTAAAATATGTTTTTGTTTGTCGTTGGTTGCAGTTTCCGAACAGTGCAATAACAATGGCGATGGGCCAGCAGCCACCCCCACCTCTGGTGAGGAGCACTGCAAACACCACAACTATGAAGTGAGCATGCTTGTACATTATACCATTACATGTAGTAGGAACAGCCTTGTAAACTTAATAATCGATGTTTTTCATATTTATTGACTACCCCTCAATTTATAGATCAGATTTTTCAGATCAGAAAAAAAAACATTAAATTAACATATGCTCGTTTTCTTCTCATTATCTTTGCTTAAAAGTATTTAGTATTTTCATGTCTTTACATCCAAAGCCTTTTTAGGCATAAAGTATTACTCAAAAAGTATGGCTCATATCCTGTCACTTTAATCTTTCCTATTCTTCTTATGGCAGGATCGCTTTCAATTCCTTCACTCTTCACATTCGAAAGTTTTGATATTATCAAAAAATTTAATATTAAAAATGCCTGGCCATAATACCAAATTTTTGGACAGGTCGTTTACTATCCAAGCAGTCGTCTATGGAATGCCTTGCTTCTGTTATCGAGACGCGCCCAGTCTTTAATATACTTTTCAGAAGCTTGTACACAGTCACTATCTTAATCTTTGAGTTCGTGCCATTTATGTGTACATTCGTAATTTCATGTATTTCTTTGTTATTCATTTCTATATATTATATGGATACATTTATAAATATTCTGTTTCTGCATCACCAAACCATACAATTGTCTGCTTTTTGCGACCCTGTCCACCCAAAGGTTGTCTGGAACAAATCACTTTTAGACCGCCCATTGTGACACAATTTTTTTTTCTTCTTCTTTCGTTCATATAGTTATTGTTTTGGTGTACAATAAAGAGTTATCTATCTATTTATCTATCTATCTATCTATTACAGTCCTAAATTTGACTCCTAAATCCCTCTTAACGTGGGGGAGGCTCGTCCAACTGTGGACTGATTATGGGTTGAAAGTGTTCCGAGACAAAATGGATGGAATATGCGATGTTATATTGGATTTTAATAGCCGACTTGAAAATAATATTGTGGATATTCAATTCAACTTTGTTCTTTTTTATGTATGTTACACGATATCTTCGTGAATTGTGAACAAATTTTAATGATCTTTTGACGTGACAACGTCTTATAAATTGGTTTGCCGGGTGACACTTCAAGAAACTGCGTTACGCTCCGCTCACGTTATGCGCTCACAATGAGAGCGAGTGAGAGGCACGCGTCCCTTCCACTCGGGCATGGTTAGCCCGCCTAAGAGCGAGAGAGACAGACATAAAAAGTGAAAGGCACGCGTCCCTTCCACTCGAGCACAGTTAGCCCGCCTAAGAGCGAGAGAGACAGAGCGAGAGAGAGAGTGAGAGAGATAGGCATACACCGGTTCATGTCTTGCGCTTCTATTTCGCTTAGGCGCCTGCATACAAGTTTACACGTTGCCAGTTAATTGTAAAACGATTGTGTAGTGATAATGTGAAGGTAGTTTCGTCCATCGCAACAATTCAAACAGCAAAGGTAAATAATTTCAGACTGATAATATAACATGATGAAATAAATGACTAAGACATAAGTGAATAGGTTATGTTGTAGTAATCACAATGTTGTGGTAGTTTTCAATCAAAAAGTAGTATAAATCGTTTCTCAACCAATAATAATTTGTTTAACTTGAAAAATGAGCGCGACTTGCTATGTAAAAATTGAAATAACAATGTTTAATCTCCAACCTGTCAAATCGAAACTTTCAAACATTCAAACCGAGACGACTAATCACTGCGCAAGGTCGTAAGCGCGATTTACAAATTCAAAGATCAAATGTGAATTAGTTTTCTCCTTTTAGAAAATACACTTTGAATTAAAATTGATTGATATTAACAATTAATGTGATTTAAATAAATGTTCTAACTTTTAAATTTAGTTTTTATATTTATAACAATGTAAAACAAGTTAAATTTATTAATAACTTATAACAACTGATTGATTTAACATAAACCAATTTTGTGAATTCTCGAATTTGTTATTTATATTAATGAATTCTCGAATTTGTTATTTATATTAATAACTGTTTCAACAAAGTTCAATTTATGCAAAAAATTTGAAATAAAAAATGAATTTAACATACACAAATTTTGTGAAATTTCAAATTAATTATTTATATTAGTAACTTTTTAAAACTAAACCAACCAAATTGTGATCTTTTCTATGTTATAGAGAGTTTATCGTTATAAAGAATGATGTTATAAAGAGTTTACACTGTATTTGAAAACATTTAAAAATATGAGAAACAATAATTTCTAATTTGTTCAATTTTAGTACAATGGAGCCAGATGTACAAATTCCTTCAACGTCCAGTACACCGATGGAGACTGATGATATCGTGCCACCAACGTCTGCCATACCTTTCGCTGTGCCACACACACCCCATAACGCCAAAGCGCAACGACAAAGTATGTATAGAAAACGTAAGGCCGCGGAAAGAACTCCTGCAGAGGCAGCAGATTTTGCAAAAGCAGCCGCCGAAAGACAACGTAGATGCAAGCAACGTAGACTCGCCAACTCAGCTCTTGACACCGGCACACTAGAGTCAGCCACAGTGTCTGCTCCTGTGGTAGTGGAAAGAACAGTTACTGCCCAGACCAGCGCTCAGCGACAACGTGCTTACAGACAGCGTAGAGCTGCTCAAATTGTTTCACAAATAAGTACTCCACCGACTCACACAGCAGCAAGTTGATCCTAATATGCCGATTCTTCTATGCGGTGACTTCAACCAAAACGTGAAGTCTGATGACAAGTTTCTCAAATTCATTAAAGATACGTTTAATCTTGATTGCGTATCAGATATGTCTAAGTCTACTACGTTAAAAGGAACAACCATTGACTTGACATTTTCTAGGCACATTACAGCAGAAACACTTCCTTTTATTTCATATTTCTCCTATCATCGCCCTGTCCTCAACAAAATCACTCAGATAGGAACAAGTTAAGTTGTAGTAAACGCTGTTTCATTGTACGCAAATGTATTGCAAGTTATTGTATGTATATTTGTATATAAATACGTATGTATGTGTAAAGGTAAAAATAAAATTTTGTTAATATGAAATTCAGTGCGAGATTCTTTGTATAAATTAATGTTTTAAATATAATTCTTTGTATAAATAAATGTTTTAAATTGTTACTATTATTTCATCCTTCTTCCTACTATACGAATGAATATTCACATTAAAATTATTTTACCACTCAAAGTCGTTGTCACGTAAAACTTTCGCCCGTATACCGACTTTACAGGCAACCAATTTTTTTTTATTATTTAAGTAATACTTAAATAAAAATAATTCAACAATGAGGGTAGAAAAATAAAGAATGAAGTTTTTCCTTTGTCTACTCAAAAAGGTCAAAAATTATACTTTTAATAAAAGTAAAATCCTATAAATAACTAAAAAAATATTTCCACATAATAGTTTCTGAAGTTGGGGCAATTATTCTTGGCTTAAATTTTCTTAATTTAAAACTGCACATGTCTGTCGTGTATTTTTGGTGATTTTATCACTTTCATCATGTCAAATTAAAAAAAAAATTATTAATACTAATTAAAAAAGTGAAACGGAAAGACAATTATTGATATGAACAAATATAAACATAATTTAATATTAAAAATTTTGTACAACCGACTTCAATATATATTATTAAGGATAACTCAAAAACTGTTGGTCATACCTTGATCAAATTTATATGAGACCACATAAGAAGCACCAGCTTTCAAATAAAAAAAGAATCATCGAAATCGGTTCACGTAGAACAAAGTTATGAGGTAACACACACAAAAAATAAACATACAGTCGAATTGAGTATCTCCTCCTTTTTGAAGTCGGTAGAAAATACTATTTAATGTAACACTTACTACAGGAGCATTTATATGCTATTACTTGTACTGCACTGATGTTTAAGGATGTAATTCTCCTCAGAACTGCTGATCCATTCATTATCTACAACCACACTTAGTTGCTCAACTACACTTGCCACACTTGGCAGGCGGGCTGACAACCGCAGTTTTTTTAAATTATTATTGAGTTGTAATCAGGAATTTCATATATCATCTTCTGTTTCATTTCCCTCTGTCGCCTCTTGACAGCCACAGGATGATATGAGATAGTGAATTCTCTTACGCCGCCTCTACACGGTTACTATGTCAAATATCCCCTCCATCAGTCAACCTGTTCAGCAGTGGACTTGTGATAGGCTGTAATAAATGAATAATTACTGAGTCGATCCCTCCTTTTGGATTTACCCGCAATTTAGATACGATCATAATATAACTAGAATTAATTTAATGTTATCAAACAATACAATTAATACATACCTAATGGATTTTATAGTTATAAATAAAATAAACATCTTTTGGATATTTTACTACTACGTCAATATAACATGGAATACAATTTCTTTTTTAATACAAAGGCTGTTCCTATACTATGTTTGTGCTTGTTTGTTTAGAAAATTCCACTCGCCATTGTCTTGTCACTGTTTAAATTTAAACCAGTTTCAATATTTTAGTGATTTCGACATCTAAGTATATTTAATTTCATTCCCATACAATAGCTTACTTGTGTAATGATTTTTAAGTTTAGAAAATGAAGATATAATAATTTGTTCCTGATATAAAATAAAATATTTTAAAAATTCATTGGTAGTATTTATATTATATTATATCATAATATTATCTTAACTGTCCTAATTTAATGCCATGAAATAGTGTAACTTAAAACATATACCTGCAATAATAAAGTTGATTTTACCTTGCAGTGTTCCACCACAAGTTACTGGGACAATGAATGGCCACTCAACCTCTCACTCCGTGGACACTCGCAAAAGGCTTACACCCATACCCGACATCAATATAACTGGCAGCCATACGCCGTATAAGGTAAGAAAAATTTTGAAAATAATTTCTATAATAAACTTTCTTGCAAAACATGTCTTTTGTTATTTCCCTGTATTGAAGAGTCATCTAAACCTCATCGAAGTAATTTACTTGCAGAGCGCAAATATAGGCTACAGAAAATTTGTTAATAAATAAAAACTATTTGAACCAATTTTAACGGCTTGGTAGCAAAAAGAACATCTGTAATAAAAATCAGATAACACTTGAGCTGAGCATTTCATACCAGCGGGCTACAAACATGATGTAAAATACAAACACTTATTATATATATTTAAAATATATAAATATTGAGGGAAAACAGTCTTTTTTTTTCAATTATTGAGGGGAAAAAAGAATCAATTAAACGGGGGAGAAACTAGAGATGGCGGCAGTGAAAAAAAATCTTTATATCGATGTTTATTAAAATATCAATATCAACCTTAATATCACGAGGAAAAAATATCGATATATCGGTCAAATATTCAGAGATTTTCGGTTTTAAAATAATAATGTATTTAGTTCAGTCGGGCTCAATAATAGGTAAAAGTATTTTTTTATACAAAATTATTTTAATGTATGAGAATCTTAATAAAAACGAAGTTATTTTAATCATTATTCCTTTTTATTAGGCAAAATTAGAAAATATCAAAAACTAAATAGCAATCTTCTAATATCTTTAAGACTAATTTATTACGCAAGTTACGTTCTAGTGAACTATCATCCGCACCATGCTACAATGCAAAGACTATAATAAATTAATTTTGAAAAAAAAGGGTCGTTTTTGATACGTTTTTCGATATTAAATATTTTATATCGATATATCTTTGTATCGGATTAAAATATATCTGCTAAAATATCGATATATGGAATCAAAAATATCGATACATCGATGTATCGATATTTTTTCAACAAGCCTAGGAGAAACCTTGACGGTTAGGGTGTACTATAATAAACATTAACTACCTAAGCACTAAAAAACTAGACTTGGGCAATAGATTAGTGACCATAAATGAAAGGAGGAAAAGAAAGGGGCTAGAGCTAGAGAGTATTAATGTTCCTTACCTGTTTCTTGAATAAATGAGCATGATTAATTGACAAAGGTTTCCAAGGTAACTCCAAAATAATTTAAAATTAAAAAATTTGCATTATTTTGGAGTAACCTAACCGACTTCAATATATATTATTAAGAATAACTCAAAAACTACTGGTTAGACCTTGATCAAATTTATATGGGACCACATGAGAAACATCAGCTTTAAAATAAAAAAAACAATCATCGAAATCAGTTCACCCAGAAAAAAGTTATGAAGTAAACACACATAAAAAAAAACAAAAAAACACAGTCGAATTGAGTACCTCCTCCTTTTTGAAGTCGGTAGAAAAAAGAAAAAATTTAGTTTAAAATTTAGATGAGTATGTGAGGAGTGTATAAAATTTAGACGTTGCAAGGTTTTCCTTGCACTGTAAGGAAAAATCATACATATTTAGCAGCCTTTATTCACGTTATGCAGAATTTTACCTTTCTAATAATTATTCGACATTGTTTCAGGTTCAAAAAGCACTGGTGGAGAATACAATGGTGCCATGCATCAACGCGAAGCCATACCAGTACACGGAGCTGCTGATGACGCTGCCCGATCTAGCGAGCCACTTCTTCCCGCGTGTATCGCTGGCCACCTGTCGGGCTATGCTAGATGCTCTCGGTCTAACACTCTATAGACCCAACTCGTTAGTTATTTTTAATTAAAGAATAGTAGGATTTATACTGTATTGTGTGATCAAGAGACTATTACTTCATTTCATCTTATGGACGTTGTAAGAGCCTACTTAGGGAAGACCTATAGGATTTACTTTAGTTTTACCGTTATGTGATTATTGAGGTTTTTGAAAATTCTTACTTCCCTTACAACCTAATAGATAGCCAGCCACCCTGTGGTGTGCCATTGATTCTGAAAGGGTTTGGTGGCGAACACCATATTACAGTAATTAAGAATGTCATACTTTTCCTAGAAAGTTTCAGAATATTTTAGAAATTTCCAAGACTTGTAAAATATTCTGGAATGCCCTTTTTGCCATCCCTTATCCTTTACATCCTTCTATGTTCAAGGTTCTCTCTTATCTAAGATTACCTAGGTAATGCTAGGTATTAAAGTATACAGAAACCAAATTTTTTTTTTCTTCATGAGCTCATAAAGTACACTGCTGAACATGGGCTTCTCGCTGTAGTGAAGTTTTGCCTTATGTGTCACGCTTTGCGAGTTCAGATTCAGACACGCTACTCCCTGGAGTGGTTTAGGTAATACGTCAAGCGTAAACAATATGGTTATACAATAAACTAGAAATTTTACAGATATTATAGCACCTATAGTCATGGGGTGATAATCATGATCATGGGTGCTGTAAAGCACCCAAAAAGTGAGGAATTAAAAAGTTTAAATTAAACGTGATAAAATCTGTAAAAATTAGTTTCATTTAAAATGTCTTATTAAATAGAAAACATTGTTGTGCATATTACTAATTTTTAGTGTAAGACTGTTTTAAAATTGCGTGTTTGTCTCCGCAGGACGCAGTTGCAAGTGCTGCGCAACTCGGGCAAGTGCAAGTCGGCGGCGGCGGGCGAGAACGGGCTCGCGCTGGTGCAGATCCGCGACGTGATGCAGCGCATGCCGCAGTTCAAGTACATGCTGCGGTCGGGGCTGGCCGAGGACGAGCACGCGCACCCGCACCAGGCGCACCAGCACCCGCCGCGCCCCGCGCACGCCTCGCAGCCGCCGCACGCCAAGCGCGCGCGGGCCAACTGAACGCACGCGCACCCGCACCAGGCGCACCAGCACCCGCCGCGCCCCGCGCACGCCTCGCAGCCGCCGCACGCCAAGCGCGCGCGGGCCAACTGAACGCACGCGCACCCGCACCAGGCGCACCAGCACCCGCCGCGCCCCGCGCACGCCTCGCAGCCGCCGCACGCCAAGCGCGCCAGGGCCAACTGAACGCACGCGACCTGACCACCTACTGACGTCTAGTGACCTTCGAGAAACCACCACTCGATCATCTGGTGGTCAATCAACCGTCAAGTGACTACCTGGTTACATTCTAGTGACGACCCCTAGAACAATGCGCGTGAGTGATAATTCAACCCACACCCAAAACAAAATGTGTGGTCAGTGAGCCCTAGTTTAAATACCCTGAAGACGCTTTCAAGGAATAGATTGTTAATATGCTTGAATCATACCACCCAATGCAAACCTATATCAAAACCTGTGGTTGGTGAGCCCAAGTCAAGTGATCTGTCCTGGACATTTCCTTAATACAAATGAACCACATTCAAGACAATGGATATAGTAATTATGCTTGAGAGTCTATTAAACCATTCCGACTCACTCACATACTAAAATTTATTTTTAACTCAGCTGTCCCAGGCACTGTTGCACCAGAACACAAGTCAACCACTATTAAGAAAATGTACATCATCAACATGCTTGAGTGAAACCACCTAACCCACTCCCACACCAAAATGCTCAATTGGCGAGTCCGAACTAACTGAGCTGTCCTGGACGCTGCCCCGATGGAATATATTATGTAAGCTGCTTTCAAGGAAACTTACATCATCGACATGATTTAATGAGTCCACCAAACCCATTTCCAATAGAGTACACAACATTTGGCTTTCAAGGAAACATACATTGTCTTTATGCTATAGCTTGAGCAGCTGATGAAATATATTTTGTCAACGTGTCAACTAAACAGAGCACATGCATCTAGCACACAACCAGCTTCATGGTGGTATGTGGTAAATGAGCCAATACATGGTTGAGCCCAAGCTACCCCTTGATGAAGTCTAAGAAACTGTGCCACATTCAGTGGTCATACTTAACTCCTGGCAACAGATAAATTGGATAACTGGATTCCTACTAACTTAGCTGAAGAACTACATATCTCAGTGAATTCTAAAATGGTTTAAAGAGATACACTAGCTTCCAACAACTGAAGCTAATAAAACTCCAGGCAAGAACACTGGTCAATCCTGTGCAAACTGAATAACTACCAAGTAAATATTTATTGGCAATGAGACTGAACCATCTGAAACATTGAGGGTAAAAGAGCCAGGGTCGACTAAATCACCAGCAGTAAATGAGTGTCATATATCAAGACTCATGTAGTAAATGAGCGTCATATATCAAGACTAATTGAACTAGGTCAAGAAAAATTCTGTTCATATTTTGCAACTCAAGCAATCCCTGGATAGTACTGATTTTGTCTAAATTGCATTGCAAAAATTACTTCTAGTACCTGAATTATTAGGCGTTTGTAAGAATTAAGATCTATACAATTTGTTAACTATGATTAATCGAAGAAAATGTTGTAATAATTCAGAACAAGTGGAAGAGGCTGGTAACGAAAAATTGTCCTTGAAATGTATATTCTTATGAGATAAGGTCATCTAATATAGAAGGGAAACGGCAAACATACAAAGCAAGTTGAATAAGAACCTTGACATACTAACTGCTACAAATCAAGGTCAGCGACTTTACAGTTACAAATTTTAACTGCAAATTTTTATTAAAATAAAAACTATGTGGCTTAACAGTACTTGGTGAGGTGTAAATTACTAGTAAATTAAAGATTTAAGCAAAAATTCTCCATCAGTGCAATATGATGACGGTATTTAGTTGTTAATAACCATAAACAATTAAAGATATAGTGTGTTATTGAAGATAAAATTGTGAAAGTGCCTACAGGACTCTTCTATTGGTTATAACATGTGCTTAAAACTTAATAGTGAGTGGTGACAATGGAGTCTTTACAGACATAGTATGCTGAAAATAATGTACATTTTTTGTTACATGTACATGTAGATATGTCAATTTTTCCATGAATTGTACAAATTGTATCATAAAAGTTGTAAAAATAAAGATCTAACTTATAATGATCTATGACAACTATATAATAGAAGACTGAGAATTTTATTTTTTAATTATTTCTTAGATCGGAAACCTATTGAAATGTTGTGAACGTAAAAGTTTAGTTGAATCCTAAGGTGTGGTTTGATGTTTTTATTACTTTGCATATTTGCAGTTGTAATGTATTAATTTATAATCTGCATGTGCATGCAGGGTTGTTTATAGCAATAAAGTAATTAAAAGTACTTTAGTATTTATCACTGAATAAGTGGTATTATAATTTATTAATCCTATAGTATTGCTTGAAAATTTTGAAAATTGCAGCGATAAAAGCTTTATTATTATCATCACAGTGAAAGACACTTAATCACATGAATAATGGTCACATTTAATATGGAAAATTGTATCTTTTTAACTTTAATAGGAAAATTAGTACGATATTGACCAAAATGTAAGATATTATTGGTAAGAATTTTAAATTTGTGGCTTCTGAGTAAGCTTACATAATATCTTTAATAAAATTATATTTTCTTTTGTAATGGCCAAAATAAAAATGAAAGATTCAATCTCTTCAAACTGTTTCAAAGTAGTTAACCGACTTCAAAAAGGAGGAGATTGTCAATTCGAGTATGTTTTTTTTTGTATGTGTTACACGATATCTTCACAAATTGTGAACCAATTTTGATATTTTTTTTTTTATTAAATAGGTTTTACTTCAAGGGGTGGTCCCATATAAATTTGGAAAAAAAATTCCACCACTAAGGGTAGCAAATAAATAACTTCTTTTTTAGCAATTTGAAGTCGGTTTTTACTTTTTGTTAAAAGTTATACATTGACAAATGAAAACTTTTCCTTTTGAATTCCATCAATTATACTACTATGTATATAGTAGGAGTGTATCAAGGCGCACAGATTATTATTTATTGGCTAAAGCAGTTAAAATATTTGCATTGTGTAAATTATTTTTATTTCTAAGCATCAAGCATCAATAGACAGCAGATTTTTTTTATCATCGGTTCGTATAGATAGTTAAAAAGAAGCTAGATTTCATTATGCAAAACATAACAATGTCTAATCAACGGGGACTGATACAGCAATACTGCATTTCAAAAACAATACCAGTGATAAAAAAATGTCCGTATATAAAATATTTTTCAGACTAATTTCTTAGAAGAAAGTCATTCCATAGATACATATTAAAGGGATTTTGTTATCCTTTCTGGTATATATTATGACAAAATAATGAAATCTTTCCTTTGCTACATTGGTCATTTGTAGACCATGTTTTCTCTCTAGTAATGGTCTTCACATTTGTTTATAATTTTTTTTTTAAATAGGAGAGCTATAACTCTATATACAATGAAGGCTATTATTATGTTAGTCATAAATCTCTTACTATGTAACACAGTGCTGTATAAATTGTACGCTAAATTATTTATGAAGTAGCTGTAAGTATGATCAATTTGATATATTTTATAAGTTGTAAATTGCAATGGTTCTTCAGAATACAGCGTCTTGTGGAGCCGTTGGTTCTGTTTAAAAAATAAAGAAGATTCTTTGTAATAAGCTCTTTTATTTAAAAATTAATGTAATTTTAATTAGTTAATAATTTTTTAGAAAGCTAGAAAATCTCATCAGTCAGCGAGCGATGAAAAGGGCTACGCCCGGCATTTCTGTGTGATAAAATTTGTAACGAGGATATATTCACCAGTAACTTATAGCCTAGTGGATCAGTAGGCTTAAGTCGTAATGGTCTGGCTATATAGCGCAAAGAATTGATGGGAAAGAAAGGTTATCGAGCGGCACCCTCGGATTGGTAAATAGAGTGTTGGATGACTTCAACTATTTACTTTTTATTTAAAGTTTAATTTTGACCTTTTTGAGTGGACTTAGGAATAACACAAACCCAAGGAATGTCGTCTAAATAGTTACTTTTTTTTATATAATTAGGATGAGCATCCAACTTCGACTTCGGCTGGGTGGAATTTATTAATGTAGATTTAAGATTCGATTTCCCGAGAAAATATCCTATATTTATTCTGAATAAATATAACCTAGATCCTTCCTGTACTCTATCTATTCGTGAAGTTTCATCGCAATTGGTTTGGCAATTCTGAACACTAGCCCACAGAGTACCTTTATATATACTGAAACACTAGCCTGTACAGACAGACAATTTTTTTTTAAATAGGTACCTGTAATCATGAAGTTATAGATAAAGATGGAGACCAAACTCCGAATACCTACTTGAAGCTTAACCTATGTATTACTATCTCGCTCTCTGTGGGCAGACCTTCTCTTTCTAAGTAGGTAACCTTCATTTTATTTTTCCCAGGATATCGCTATAAGTAGTTGCATTACATTAAGTGGTTTATTTATAAATATATACATCATATACATCTCTGTTTACTACTAAGACCTAGCCTATATAGATTATATATTTTTGTACAATTTTTTTGGGAAATGACTGGTTTTATAAAGAAAGGTTTTCATTTCCATGGGCCGGAACCGGTATCTAAAATATGACCACGCATTTCCGTTACAACCCATATAATGCCGAGCCTATTTAGAAAATGTGGAAAATATAATATATCACAGAATATTTTATAACTACCATTTCGATAATGTATTTTTTGGTTATTGTATGCAATTCCTAAACGGTACCAACGAAATATAAAATTAAAATGTATTATAACACCCCGGATGTTCAATGAATTGGGCAAAATATACCTGATTTATTGTTCAGACAGACTTAATCTATTTTTGGACAATTATTTAAAAAAAATATCACGAAGACTTAAGGAGTGTAGCGGAGCTCCTGCCTTAGCCTTCTGACCTTACCCATCCGAGCCAGGCTGCTCTGAGCTGAAATGTGTATAATACTATATTCCACACATCTTGTTCATTTTAAGAATTATCTACAATTCCTAGGAATTCTATATAATGACGGATTTCATAGATATTTAGTAACATAGGTACTATAATAGGTACGGTAATATATAAAAAACCTCAAAAAAAAAAAAAAACACCATATTAAAATAATTTATTGAAATTTTTCTATTATACATGACTAAATATCATTGCTCTGTGTAGTTTCTGTCTCTTACAACGTAAATCACTAAGTATATTTTCTGTATGACTCTTTAAGTGAGCACAACAACAAAGCGCCCTTGAATAATATTTTCAATTTCTTACTGACCTGTATACTTTTTAATAGTTGCCATTAAAAAAGATATATCCTGAATTTTTTTAGTTTGGCGCGCCACTTTTTGCTTAAGAATCTTAGTTTTCTTCTCAAATATTTCTTCTTTACTAGACTTTATTTTCACATGCACGCCCCTACCAATCTTCGCGGGATCGTCATCTTCACTGCTGACCTAAGAAAACAAGAAAACTTTGTGAAATCGGTAATTTTAGCATCGTATTGCTCCGCTCATAAGGGTCGTAGCGTGATGTTAGATAGCCTTCCTGAAGAATTGGTTTTAAAAATGCAAAAAAATATTTCCATATCTGACTGGTATAGTTCCAGAGATTAGAGAACTCAAACAAACAAAAAAAGAAACAAATAACTCTTCTACATCATAATATCAGTACAAATTTACATCACGTAATAGTTTATTAGACCATTAGTAGACAGAAAAGATACTCCAGAGCGCGCTTTCATGAGCACGCATAAATGAAGCATCAAACAAGAAGCTTCATGCTTAGTGTCGTAGTGACGGTTACCACACTGCGATTGGCACTAAAGAGTTTAAATATGTATGTGTTTTAAGCTATATAATATATTATGTAATGTAATATTAAAGTCATAATAAATACAAATAAAAGGTATGTATTTAGTAATAAAGGAAAAGGAAACTTACAGGTAACTTGTTAAGTTTGCATAAATTTTCAAGAATTTTTCGACATTGTTTTTTCCTAGTTTGGTCTTCAATATTACAGCCAGTACGTTTCACTCCTGTTTCCTTAAGTGCAGAACTACTTTCATAAATGCCAGAACTAGTGCTTGGTACAGCCAGAGCAGCTATTTGCACCATAGACTCTTCATGTAATGCACTTGTTGTCTGCAAATGATAACATATTTTACAAAATGTTGCTTTATATCATACATTTAAACTACTACATTTCTAAATATATAATATATTACGAAAAATAGATAATTAAATTATATTAAATTTTTAACTTGCCTGGTGATACTGTTTCTTGATTTATTATAACAGTAGAAACTGCTGTTAGTTTTAAGCGCCTTGTTGTTGAATCATAATCTGATTCTTGAAAATGCAAATTGCTAATCCTTGCACTTTCATAATACTTCATTTTCAATTGTACAATGGATAACCACAAATTTCTGCGAGTACTGTTTTTAGGAAATCTAAAAAAATATTCGTAATTATTGTAAACGTTATTAAAGTATCAGAATAATGAGAAACAAAAACTAAATTGTCTGTCTAAAAAACTAAATAAAAGGAATATATAATGTTACTAATTAATAATTTAATATTATGAAATCTATGAAATCCGTCATTATATAGAATACATAGGAATTGTATATAATTCCTAAATTTCATGCATTTCGGTAAAATAATATTAAAATGTACATATAAATAATTAGTTAAGGTCACACGGAAAGTCTCAGATACATCCTCAATATGGTCACACTACTTCAGTGCGATTTTTTTAAACAAAAACAATAAAATTGTTCAGAGTCAATTAAATTCATTGTAAAACTATTTGATTTTGACAAAGTTATGATTTACTTATATGTTTAAAACACTGGTAAAACGTTTCAGCAAAAAATTAAGTGAAAATACAAAGAAGTATGTTTACAAGTATTCAATGCCAGAAGTCACTAGTTAAACACTTACGCGTGAAATCTTATATCACCTCCTGGACACCAACTACTGCCGCAACCACGCACTACACAAGTTTGCACCATTTCTTGAATTATAACAATAATTAACTTTAAATATCTCAAACGACGCTATGAAGTACTAAGTAAACAACCGCCATATTTGTCTAATTTATGTTGACATATAGGGCTAATGTTGCCACATTACCGGACCCTTAGGAAATGGGATTGTATTCACTGATTTGTTAACCCAAAAATGCATACGAGACCTTCAATTTTGGAATTTTTAATGTAACTAATCGTAGTTCAACTATTTATTTATTGGTACATTATTTTGTAGAGCTTAACTTCTGATTTGGTTAGTGTGGAAACTATTTCTAAGAATTTACCAGGAGATTTAAATAAAAACATAGCAATACTGTATTCCACACTAAAAAGAGAAGACAGACCACAGAGAGTGAGATAAAGATACGTAGGTATAAACGTAGTGATTATATTCTCTTTGCGTAGGTATTTGACTCAAGCTGTTGTTCCAAGTGTGGCCTCCATCTTTATCTATAACTTCATGCCTATAATGCATGTGCATGGAGTATTCTACTCTATACTCCATGCTGTAATGATACCTACTCTATGGATACAACTCGATCGCAGTGTTACCAACTCCAAAAAATATTTACCCTTAAAGGTTAAGTCAAAAACCCCTTAAAATCACCTTATTTACTTGGAAATCCCCTAAAAATAAGTACAATGCTTTGTAATGTTCTTTATATGTAAATTATTTAATATTTCAAATATTATTTCGTTTTCTTCTGATGGTTCCGACATATTAAAATCATACATTTGGATATTAAATAAACATATATTTTATTTAACGGATAAAACGTTATTAATGATGTGCTATTTCGTTGCAATGTGAATCAGATCATCATCACACTTGGTAGCATTTCAATAGATTGCAACTGTGATAATTAATGCAAAACATACAACCCGAATTTTGTGACATTTTCAAAAGGTGTACAGCATACCAAACAAAAATCAGCTAAAGTGGAAAAATATAAATATCCCTAATAAAAACCCATTCCCACTTATTTTAAACGTGATAGAGCCACGTTGCAGCTATATTATGGTTGTAGCACGCTCTCACAGAGTACCAGCGTAAAAAAGCAGCTTAATGCTGCTGTGTTTTGTGCGCTGAGTGTAGAGAACCGGAGACCCTTTTTACTGGAAACGAGGCATTCTGTCGTAATCCTCAGGGGTGACAACGCATCTGCATTTTGGTTCTTAATCGAGGATAAATGTAGATGTCTATGGGCCACAGCATCCACTTACCATCAGGTTTATTGTGTGCTCGTTTGTCACGCAAATTCTATAAAAAAAATTACCCCCTAAATTTAGGGGGAAAACTCTTAAGTTGGGAACCCGGTCGCTCGCTACATGCCTTTCTAAAGTGATTTTTTTTTAAATAAAAAAACGTAACCTCCCCACTAGGATTTTCTCCTGTATCGTGGAGGCAGTTTACAAACATAAATTGCACAAGGACAAACATCCAGAGTCGGAACAATTATTTGTAGGCCATACAAATACTTGTTCCGTGGGGAATTCGAACCCGCGGCCCTTAGCGCTGCAACTCAATTGCTAAGCCACTGCGCCACGGAGCCGTCAATTACGATTATGTAAACGCCACGGATTATGTAAACGTAGTGATTATATCGGATTATATTCTCTTTGGCCTTTCCTTTTCTCTGTCTACGCCACGGAATATAAAAAACTTGTTTTTTATATTTCGTGGTCTACGCCCAAAGAGAATATAATCACGCTGTCTATTGGATTTTCTGTCTACATCACTACGTTCTTTTCTATGCTCGAAGCGTAGACAGAGAATAGAGATAGAGATGCTCTTAAAATAATAATAATTGCGAAAGTAAAACGACATATATGGAAAATGTATATGTGTGAGCAGGACGTAGCATACTTTTCCTATCTCTATTGGCGTATCTGTTTTTTGTTGTTTGCCACCACAGTCTTTGATGGCAGACAAGTTGTGGTGTCAGAATATTTTCGTTGATAAAAACTGTGAAACGCTTATTTTGTATTATTTGCGACTTTAGTGATATCCCAGAGTGTAATATTAAGTGTGTAGTGATGGTGAATTGCTGTATATACGGCTGTAAAAGCCGTAGTGAATGAAATCAACCAAACATAACCTTTCATCGGTAAGTAGCATTTTTTATCTAATTCATTACAGCCCTTCACAAGTCCACTGCTGAACATAGGCCTCCCCCACGGAACGCCACAAAGCACGGTCTCGAGCCACCTGCATCCATTGACTTCCTGCATGTTTTACCAGGTCGTCACTCCATCTAGTGGGGGGACGCCCTACACTTCGCCTGCCGGTACGAGGCTGCCACTCGAAAACCTTTCTTCCCCAACGGTTGTCGGTTCTTCGAGCTATATGGCCAGCCCATTGCCACTTCAGCATACTAATCCTTTGGGCTATGTCGGTTACTCTGGTTCTACTGCGGATATCCTCATTTCTAAGTTTATCACGCAGAGAAACCCCGAGCATAGCCCTTTCCATAGCTTGCTGAGCGACCTTGAGCTTCCTTATACGGCTAGCAGTGAAGGACCACGTCTCAGTTCCATATGTCATCACTGGCAACACGCACTGGTTGTACAATTTAGTTTTGAGGTTTTGAGGTATGCCTGACGAGATGATGGGTCGTAATCTCCCGAACGCTGCCCAACCGACTTGAATCCGTCGATTGACCTCTCGGTCGAAGTTGGACTTACCTAGTCGGACTATTTGTCCCAGGTAAACATACTCGTCAACAACTTCGAGCTTAGTACTCCTTACAACTACCGGCATAGGTGTGACATGGACATTAAACATGATCTTTGTTTTGTCCATGTTCATCTTAAGACCTACCCGTTGGGAGGCACTATTGAGGTCATTGAGCATAGTGCTTAGGTCCTCCAGCGATTCTGCCATAAGGACTATATCGTCGGCAAATCGAAGGTGAGTGATGTACTCGCCATTGACGTTAATACCGTATCATTTCCAGTCCAGTAGCTTGAAAACGTCTTCCAATGCAGCGGTGAAGAGTTTCGGGGATATTACGTCACCCTGTCTTACACCTCTCTGCAGTTGGATAGGTTTCGTACTCTGGTTCTGTACTCGGAGAGCCATCGTAGCCCTACTGTACAAACACTTCAGCACCTCGATATACCGACAGTCCACTTGGCACCGCTGAAGGGACTGCAGCACCGCCCAAATTTCGACAGAATCAAAGGCTTTCTCATAGTCCACATACGCAAGGCAAAGTGGCAGATTGTACTCTTCGGTCTTTTGTACGATTTGTCGAAGGGTATGTATGTGGTCTATGGTGCTAAAGCCTTTTCGGAAACCGGCTTGTTCGGGAGGCTGGAAGTCGTCGAGTCTGCATGCGAGACGATTCGTAATGACTCTCTAAAACAGCACGTAGACGCGGCCCAGAATTGAAATCGGTCTGTAGTTCTTCAAGAGAGCGTTGTCGCCTTTCTTGAAGAACAAGACCACCGCACTTCTGCTCCACGCCTCCGGTGTAATGCCCCCATGGAGGACAGAATTAAAGAGCTTCTGAAGGACTTCAAGTACCGGTTTTCCACCCGCTTACAGAAGCTCCGCTGTAATTCCATCCTCGCCTGGGGCCTTGCCGTTTTTAAAGTGCTGGAGAGCCATTCTAATCTCGCTCAGACACGTCCGGGATATCATCGGAATAGTGTCGGATAAGACTTGCTCTTGGATTGTTACTAACACTTGCGTGTGGTTCCAACGATGACGTGTACAGCTGCCCATAGACGTCTGGTCGTCATAATGAAGTCAATCTCATTTTTTGTTGAACCGTCGGGGCTCGACAAGGTCCACTTCCTGTGCCTGACGCATCAACGTCCCGGGATGTAAACACCAGCGCCCTTAAATAGAAGTATAATTCCGCCTCCAGATCCTTCCAAAGAGTCATTGCCAAGGCAAAGTCAGAGCACATAGGCAGAATTGGCGAGAAACTTCGGGAACCCGTGCATTCTGGTCTCTCGCCAAGGCTGTCCAAGGGAACTTCTGTCAGCCATCTCTTCCACCTCTGTAAACTCAACCTGTAAACTCTGTAAACTCGAAGAACCGACAAACGATGGGGAAAAAAGGTTCTCAAGTGGCAGCCTCGTACCGGTAGGCGAAGTGTAGGGCGTCCCCCCACTAGATGGAGTGACGACCTGGTAAGACATGCAGGAAGTCAATGGATGCAGGTGGCTCAGGACCGTGCTTTGTGGCATTCCTTGGGGGAGGCCTATGTTCAGCAGTGGACTTGTGAAGGGCTGTAATGATGATGATGATGATGACTTTTGTCCACCCGATCCCTATAAAAGGCGACCGCTCAGACCCGTCTAATTACAGGCCTATCGCCATCACCTCCTTCTTCTCCAAAATAATGGAATCCATTATAAACTGCCAGCTCATGCGGTACCTTGAGGATCACCAGCTGATTAGTGACCGTCAGTACGGTTTTCGTTGGGGTCGATCAGCTGGTGATCTTCTGGTCTACCTAACTCATAGATGGGCGGAGGCAGTAGAGTCCAAGGGGGAGGCATTGGCCGTTAGTTTGGACATTGCGAAGGCCTTCGATCGGGTTTGGCACAAAGCGCTTCTTGCATGCTCCGACTACAAGCCTATTAATGCTGGTGTTCCACAAGGCTGCGTGCTATCACCAACGCTGTTTCTTCTCCATATCAATGATATGTTGCGAAGCGGTAGCATGTATTGCTATGCGAATGACAGCACTGGTGATGCTCTATTCACCGGCCGTGATAATATTTCTCGGGGAACGTCGCCGAGTACCGGAACAAACTTGTGTCTGAAGTCCAGTCTTTGCTGAACAAAGTATCGGATTGGGGGCGCGTAAATCTAGTCCAGCTTAATCCTCAGAAGACACAAGTTTGCGCGTTTACCTCTAAAAAGAACCCTCTGTCGTATCTCCTCAGTTTCAAGGCACTCCCCTTGTTGCCTCAGCCAGTATCGGAATCCTCGGCGTTGACATATCGAGTGGTCACTTGGAAGAGAAGACCAAATTGGCCTCTAAAAAGCTTGGCGTGCTCAGGAAAGCGGGACAGTATTTCATGCCGGCACACCGCCTGCAACTTTACAAGGTGCAGGTTCAGCCTCACATGGAATACTGTTCCCATCTCTGGGCTGGGGCTCCTCAGTGCCAGCTCCTTCCTTTTGACCGCATCCAGCGCAGAGCGGCTCGAATCGTCGACGACCGAGTCCTTTCCGATCGGATAGATTCACTGGCGCTGCGAAGAGATGTTGCATCCCTGTGCACTTTCTTTCGCATTTACCACGGGGAGTGCCCTGAGGAATTGTTCGGATTAATCCAAGCCGCCAAATTTCACGAACGCACATCGCGGCAAAACTCCCGATACCATCCACACCATCTGGATGCTTGGTGGTCCACCACTGTACGTTTCACTAGGAGTTTTCTTCCGCGTACTACCTCTCTGTGGAATAATTTACCACCGGCGATTTTTCCGGACCGTTACGACTTAGGGACCTTCAAGAAAAGAGCTTACTCCTTTTTAAAAGGCCGGCAACGCACCTGCAATTCCCCTGGTGTTGCATTTGTTCATGGGCGGCGGTAGTCACTTACCATCAGGTGAACCGTATGCTCGTTTGCCCCCTCTCCTATAAAAAAAACCGCCTTGGGGAAAATTGCGTGATGCTATGAATATTGCACTATTATATATGTGTGACCGTGAGGTGCGTGAAGTAAGGTTATACATTTCTTTGGTTGATAAATAGATACTTAGTTGGGTTTATAATGGCTTAAATAGGATAATCTCAAGATTTTTTTATCTTTAATGTACTACAGTTTTATAATGTATAAAAATTTGTCTCTATTTTTATCTAAAGTTTTGAAAGTAAAATTTTTGAAGTCTTATAATAACAATATTTAATGAAATGAAATGGCGCCTTTTAATATAATTGTTTTTATTCTACTTTTTCTTTTATACATTTCAAGTTAATGTTTGCTGCAAATTGTTGAGTTTTTATTTGGATTCCAACCAACCCATCCAATTAATCTTAACCATTTTTCTTGGAATCTGTTTGACAAACGGCAAAATAAAATTACATTTATAGAACGCAAACGGAGGATTTATTTTCTTGTTATGTGGGCAAGTCTATCGATTCAATATAAACATTCAAGATAAATATCGCCATTAATTTTGATATAGTTGAGTCAATCCCTAGCGTACATGTAAAATATTTTGTATAAAAATGTATTTACCAAATTCATGCAAATTATCAACAAAGTGACTTTTTTCTTTGCAAAATATCAAAATTAACAAAATAATTGAAAACATTCTATATTTTAAGCAGTGTATAACATAAATTTTAATCAAAAATAAACGTGTCATAAGATTGACGACGTCTTGAGAATTTACTTGTGAAATGTGCAATTATCAGGATTATTTCTATTATTAACACCACAGTCACTCACAGAACAAGTAACCATTTTGGAAAAAAGTTACTTACTAAAAATAACCACTATTACACTCTAAAACATTACAAAATATCTAGGAGCTTATTTCTTGCCTGCCATTTTGTGCCGACCTGTCATTCAAAATCGGTTACAGAGTCATGAGATTTGGTATCCTTTTCTATCTTACATTTTTGCCAGAAGGAATTTTCTTCTGCTTTGCACACTATGTCGGTCGTCTATACGCTAGTATATTCTAAGTCTATGGAATGTACTTGGATCACTCGGAATCTAACCTTGAGGGCAGTAGCCGAGTCATGGTGAATGATATATGTAGCTGCCATATTAAATTTAGAGTGACGTTATTTTATTTTCTACCGACTTCAAAAAGGAGGAGGTACTCAATTCGACTGTATGTATTTTTTATGTGTGTTACCTCATAACTTTTTTTTCTGGGTGAACCGATTTCGATGATTCTTTTTTTATTTGAAAGCTGGTGCTTCTAATGTGGTCCCATATACATTTGATCAAGGTCTGATCAATAGTTTTTGAGTTATTCTTAATAATTTATATTGAAGTCGATTGTTAAAATTTTTAATTTTTAATTAATTTTTTATAGAATAAGGGTGACAAACGAGCACACAGTCCACCTGATGGTAAGTGGATGCTGAGGCCCATAGACATCTACATTTATTCTCGATTAAGAATCAAAATGCAGATGCGTTGTCACCCCTGAGGACTAAGATGGAGTGCCTCATTCCCAGTAAAAGGGTATCCGCGGTTCTCTACACTCACCATACGAAACACAACAGCATTAAGCTGCTATTTTACGCTGGTATTCTGTGAGAGCGTGGTCCCACCCCGGTCGATTCGTGCTACAACCATAATATAGCTGCAGCATGGCCCTACCACGTAAAAAATATTCGTATTCTTCTCAGCAAGCCCTTTCATTTGATACTCATATCACAGTCTGAGAACAGACAGACAGTCATCGCGTTTGATGTTGTTTGAAAAGCCGACATCGTCTAGACTTTCATCGTGACGAATAAACTTGCTAGGGTTGTCACAACGAGAAGTAATAAAAAATAATAAACTGAGTTTTCTTACTCCATGTGTAAACAAATTAAATAAATTAATCAGATAATTGGTGTTCAGAAATAATAAAATAGGTTATAATAAGCAGTTATAAAAAAATATTATAAAAAATAGTCAACTATCGAATGCAATATAATATAATAACGTATCTTTGAGTCACAAAAATCTACTTAACACTATATTTTTTTATTTGAATACATATTGAAATGTAAGTGGAAGCTTTCAAGTTGCATACACATATGTTGCAAAGACAAAGATGGCAGCATACACACAAAATTAGGTCATGAAGTTTATCGTCGAAGTAATTTAATATTGCCAATTTAGCCATTTTGCGGAGAAAATACCGCAAAGAAAAATTTTCGATATCTCGCTTAGTTTTCGAGGTATCAGTAATCAAAAATTACTTTTTTTACAAAATTACTTCTGCTACGGCTTCGGCACTACTTGATGTGCAGCCCCTTCGCCCTTGCGTAGCAAATCGGAGGCACCCAATGTCAAGCCTCAGCCGCTACGGCTCGCACAGGTGGCTGCTATTTGCTACAGCGGATTTGGGGGATGAAGCTGCTTTGAGGGATGAAGCTGCTTGCGTCCGTAGGAATTGCTTGAATCCTGACTCCCTACACGTATCCCCTGGGTAGTGCTAAACGAGCAGCTGGTGGTAGGTTGGTCCTCTACTAGTGATAGGCCCGTTCGAGGGTTTGTTACCAACCACCTGGCAAATACATACCGCCAAATGATGCAAGTCGTGTTCCGGTATGATGTTAGGTGAAACCCATTTCTTAGGGAGAATGAGTCTAGACAGTTGCGTTGCGCATAAGAACCGGTTGCGACGCGGCCGTTTCTCAGTGTCAGGTGCCTGGTTATAGAGATTAGCGGAATCTGAAGCACGGTTGGCCGATCGTAGATAGTTGGGGGCCCAATTAATGAGCCAGCCACTCATGAAAGGCTGCCCCGCCATCTTACGAAAATTTTTGGCATGTCTCCACTATGCCGGTTGGCGACCGGAGGAGAGGGCCTGGTGGCGATTTCCAGGGGGGTTTGGGATTCCCTGCGATCTCCATCCTAGGTACTATCGATGCTGTGACTCTGTTTGCGTCCCTAGGTTATATGTGTGACGCCTCGACCAACTGCCATTCTCTCAACCTATTCACTTCACCAAATATGAAAAAAGGAAAAACAAGAGTAAGTTTGTACAGCGGTGCCTCTCCATCAAAGTGCACCTCACAAACATCCGAGGCCTGCACTGTAATCTCAATGCAGAGCCTCTTGACTGAGACGTAGATTAGATGTCGTCTAGATGCGACGTACCTTGGCTACCCGGGGTACACATTAAAGCATAATTTCCATCAGCGCGCTGGAGTATGTGTTTACGTCTGCAACGACATCTGCTGTAAGCGTCTCCGTCACCTTGAAGACACCACTTTCTCCACGATCTGGGTGTTGATAGACACAGGAATGGATAAAATTATTTATTCTTGTGTCTACCGATCGCACAGAGATGACCAAGAGACAACTAGGCTATTTGAACACTTCAGTAAAGCCTCTGATGTGGCTCTAAATCGGCACCCTACTGCACAGTTGGTTTTCCTGGGGGACTTTAATGCCTGTCATCAGGACTGGCTGTTCCCATACCAGAAGACCGACCATGCTGGGAGAGAGAAGCGGAATTTTGCTTTGTCTGCTGCTGGTACAACAAGCGACTAGGGTACCTGATGTGGATGGGCACACAGCCAACTGCCTCGACCTTCTGCTGACGACCAATCCCGACAGGTACGATGTTCAGCTTACCTCACTCTTGGGAACTTCTGATCACTGTCTGGTGAAATCTGTGTCGTTATATTCCCCACCTAACTACGATTTCCACGGTGTGTGGCGAGTGTGGCGATATAAGTTAGCAGATTGGGATGAGATGCGGCATTTCTTTGCATCTTATCCTTGGCGGTAGGTCTGCTTCTCGTCTGAATATCCTGCGCGAAGAGAGCGACGCGAAGCATAAGAAGCTGCTCGTATGCCAAAACCGATGTGATACGTCAAGCGATGGAGTATTTCATCCGCTTTGCAGACGTGCCCATTGATGATAAAGCTGGAGCATGGTTCAACGCCGGGTGGGCTCGTGCTGAAAAGCACAAGCATATGGCGTACTTATCCTGGGTCGATGCTTGAGATCGCAAAGCTCCGGATGTTAGCCTTAAGAAGAGAGCCTTTAACCAAGCCGCCAAGTCCTGCAAAGAGGCATTATGGCAAGCCAGTTTCGACCGCATTAAACGCATTGGTACAAAGCTCTCTGTCAAACCATCTGGCAGTAGAGCTTTTTGGTCTCTCAGTCTCTCACCAAAGCGGTCGAGACAAACTTTTGTCGGTCTACACTGCCTCCGCTGGTAAAACCAGATGACTCATTGGCGCATGTGCCTAAGGAGAAAGCGAACTTATTTGCTTGCAATTCGCGTCTGGACAGTAGCAACAGCTTACCATCTCAATTACCTCACTGCGGTACCTCTATGTCAGAGGTCCGTATCACCAAACAAGGAGGTTCTTAAAACCTTGCGAAGTCTAGACGTGAACAAAGCTAGCGGACCTGATGGTATACCAGCTATAGTTCTAAAGGTCTGTGCACCTGAGTTGTCTCCTGTGTTGACGCGCTAGTTCCGCCTCTCATTCAGGACTGGAATAGTGCCCAAATCTTGGAAGCTGGCCAATTTGCAGCCTGTGTCTAAAAAAGGTAGCCGTACCGACCCTGCCAACTATTGGCAAATCTCAATTACCTCCATACTGTGCAAGATTGTGGAGCGTATATTGAACGCCCACCTCATGGCATACCTATAGCAGAATAATCTCCTCAGTGACTGCCAGTACGGGTTTTGCCGAAATAGATCAACTGGGGACCTTCTAGCGTATGTCACTCACATATGGGCAAAGTCCTCGAGAACAGTGGTGAAGCACTTGATGTTTCCCTTGAGGTTTCGAAGGCCTTCAACAGGGTTTGGGCCCGCTAGCCTACTGGACAAGCTTTCAGTGTACGGCTTATTCCCTGGCCTCATTGACTGGGTAAAGGACTTTCTGAGTGAACGATTTCTCCGAGTTGTTATCGATGGCTGCTCGTCCTGCCCTATCGTGAAAAAACGCCGGAGTTCCTCAGGGGTCCGTTCCCTCCGCAACTCTCTTCCTGCTGCATATAAATAATCTGTTCATTCCCGGTATTTATGGGTATGCAGACGACAGCACAATTGTATAGAGATACCAACCAAGTGCCCGGGCCAATCGGGATCAAATCCAGTCCGAAAGAGAAGCTATGGTTGAACGTGTGAATTTTACACTACAGGCAGTTTCCGAATGGGGCGATGCCAATCTCGTGAAATTCTACACCTCCAAAACACAAGTGTGTCTTTTCACGACTAAAAGGAGCCTGCTCACCCTGGCTCCTACTTTCCGGAATGTATCATTGGAGTACACCGCCTTCAGTTGTTAGGGGTTGAATTTTCTCCGAACCTTAACTATGGGCGGTTCATTGAGTGCAGAGCCAAAGCAGCTGCAAGGAAACTTGGTGTCCTTGCAAGGATGCGGCGGTACTTCACGCCGGGGCAGCTTCTTACCTTATATAAAGCACAAGTACGGTCGTGCATAGAGTACTGCTGTCACATATGGGCTGGTGCTGCAAAATACCACCTGGGAGCGTTGGACTCAGTGGAGAGGCGTGCTAAGAGGCTCATTGGTAATCTTGTCAGCCTCGAGCACAAGCGCATAGTAGCCAGCCTCTCGGTATTCTATAGGATGCATTTCGGTAAGAGTGGGCAGGAATTACACGCTTTAATTCCTCCCTCTCCTTTCCACCATCGGACAACCAGGCAGGCGGTTGGCGGGTCTTCACCCCTTTGTTGTCGATATTCCACGTATTAGACTCAAACGGTTTACTTCGTCTTTTGTAATACGTACAGCAAAGGAGTGGAATAATTTTCCGGCGTCTATCTTACCGTCCGAATACAATCTGGGCGTCTTCAAGGCAAGAGTGAATAGGCTTTTTTTACGCTAAGCTTAATTTACCATCTAAGTCTGCATCACCACTTACCACCAGGTGGGATTGTGGTCAAGCACTATAATAAGTAAAAAAAAGCGGGTGGGGGCTGCTCTCCTTCCGTGCCTACAGCTTTACGAAAACACTCTAGGGGTTGGGCAGACGTGGAGTCGGGGAGTGCTGATTCGGTTTTAGTATTCGATTTTTAAGTATCGAAGAATAAAATTTTATTCTTTTTAAAATTCAGCTCAATCGGTTGGGGATAACTGTTTTAAAAATCATTTCTAAGATTTGATCTAAACAAACAAACATAGAAATATTGTAAGTTAAATAAAAGATTGTAGAAATATCGTAAGTCTTGCTAAGTTTTTTGAGGGACTGCAGTGGTGGGAACTACGTGTTCCTCCCATTTTCATTTTTAAATGCCAACTTATTTAAAGAAATAAGTCAAGTAAAAGAAGAGCATAGTCACTTGTGTTACTGATTTTTATTAGATTTTTAAGACATTGATGGCCGAATCATTTGACGGCATTATGGAGACCTCTTATTGCTTTTTGACAATGTTGCCATAGTTTGCAAGAATGGTGTGAAATACCGTTTTTTTTTAAATAACCGGTGAATAATCGGTTCTCACGCCGGTTTTCACCGGTTTTTTTATGAAGTACCACCACTAATTGTTAGTCATTGTCATTTATTTTTCCGCTACGAGCTAGGAGTAAAGTATTCTGTGTTGTCATTCAGGCCCGTGACAGCTTAGTTCAATTCTACGCAACTTGGCGCTACCGTCGCAATTTGTTCTCTGTCTACACGCCATTTTGAGACGCCATGTTGTGTTAATGTCAAATCAAATTGTCAAAAATCAAAATTATCGATATTGATTGCTTGCCGCCATTATTTATCAATTGTCCAGGCCCGTGACAGCTTAGTTCCATTCTACGCTTGGCGCTACCGTCGCAATTTGTTCTCTGTCTACGCACGCCATTTTGAGACGCCATGTTGTGTTAATGTCAAATCAAATTAAAAATCAAAATTAAAATTATATCGATATTGATATGATTGCCGCCATTATTTATCCAATTGTCGCAAATTAACTGAGTTTAGCGCAAGTGTATTTACTCGCATTTATGTTGCGTTGAGATCTTGGACACAAATTTTTGTCTGTTATTTGTGACAATGTTCTGTTTTTGTGCTGCTCATATTGCATATACCATCATAATGGTATACGAAAAGTGCTGTGTTGATGATTGCAATACAACATGTGAAACGCACCGGCTTATCAGATTCCCAAGGGATAATTTAAGAAACTTGTGGATGTATTTCATAGTATCCACAAATTCCCAGATCATTGAACTTTCCAAAGAATAGTTTCTTGACAAGGCAGAAAACTTCGATAGGTACTCTTACCCGTGCTTGCTTACTAACGATTAAATAGCTCATGGTGTGCCTCTGACTGCAACAGGCGAGTAATTTTATTACTTTTCATGGTACTTAAATTTCGGCGGCTGAAAGTTGTGATTTCTAAGTAGGTATCAACTGGACCCCAGTAATGCAGTATTGAACCATACATTTTTAATAAAAAACATTGCATCATTTTGTGATTACTTCACCAGCCATTTTTAATTATCACTACATAGTATAAAGTGGCAGTGACTTAGTAAATTTGTCTCTGTAACTATTGAAAGACAAAAAATTGTATAGATGAAACAATCACAAGAACAAAGCTTGCAAAAAAAAAGCAACAATTTGTTACAAATTTTCGAAGATGCTAATTGCATGTGGTTAAATTTTTAGTTTTTTTAACAAATAATGATGTGATTGACATCTTCTGATCATAACACTTTTTACATTTATAAATTTTTCACAGTTATATTTTATTTCACTTTCCTTATTTAAAAGCTTATTTAAATGTTCAACATTTGTTAAATCACTAATGTCCAAGATGATAGATATGCTTTTCGGCTGGTACTGGATGGCAGGAGCTTGTACTATCTGAGAATCTCATTAAAGCATTTAAACAAGCATCTTCAACTTAAAGTTGTGACTTGTCGTCATAGTGAAGGAACATAGGGCCTCGTAGTTGCAAAACTAAGCGAGCGAGACCATTTCAGAACCTTTTACTACTAGGTATTAAGGAATTAAAATTATAGTTTAGGAAGTAACGGGATGGCTGTATAGTATTTATTTTTCGTATAATTGATATCTAAAACGAATGTTATTTGACTTCCATAATTTTATACATTGTTCTATTTTTACTTAATTGCTATAGCTTACGGGGTATATAAATTTATTTGTTAACTCTACTGATTTTAATAATTTTAGCAATTCTTCAATATCTACAAGTAAAATTCCTAATTTACTAAAGATTACAGAAGTTTCGATTTCATTCCATCTAGGGTAGAGTGATTGGAAATTGTGTAAAAATAAATTGTAAATGTTAGTAAAGTTACATATTGTTAACTCAAATATATTAAGAATTAAAAAATTTAAATTATTGTCATTCCCAACGTTGTATATTTATCAAGTTGCATTTATAAAAACTAATTCTGAAATATTTAATGATTATTAAATAATTGACAATAAAATTATACAATTTCATCAGACAGCTTTACTGAGATAAAGTGTTTTTGGTACACTGTTTAAAATTAACAATAAAGTTCCATCTATGTTTCATGAAACGGAGAATATTCATAAATTTAAAAATAATTTAAAACATATCTAACTACGACATGTTATTACTCAATTAATGAATATTTAAGCGACGCATCGGTAGGCATATTACAATGACATATATCTTTTTTTTTTTGATATTCGATTTGACTATATATATTAAATATCATAACTAATTAATAAATAATTTAGTTACATCACTGTATATTAAATGACAATACAATTTATATGAAGCATTCTAATATAATTATAATATAAATAATATAATTTAATTGTAGTAGATCATATTAATTGTACCCATAATATTACCTAAGGGTTGAATGCAGCGAACATAATTTTTCAAAGATGTTACCTGTTTTATATTACCTGTATTCACAAATAAAAATAAATTTGAATTTGAATCAATCTTGATAAAATTATTTCTTGCAAATGTTACTTATTTTTAACAAGACATTCTGATATTTCATTAAGGTAATCTTGTTCGCTAGTATATATCAACGAGTTTTTAAATTACCAATCATATTTCCATATTTAATAGCATCTTTATAATCGAAGTTACCAGTAATAATCTTAATAATATATCTTAGGTAGTTTAGAATGCCTCGTTTGACTCTAAATGAAGGTGATAATTGTTCAAATTGTTCAATACTGGAATTGTTTCGAATTCAGTTTGAAATGTTATATTAAGTAATTGAAATTTAGGTTTTTTATCAAAATAATTCTAACATGCTTATTTAAGTGTTTAAGTTCATGTATCTATTAATATTAAATTCTAACTGCTCATGCGTAACATCTAAATCTAAAGCCTTAATTATAATCCACTTTTCATCACTTACAACTAACATGGCCATCTCTAAGTAACACACCAATATTAATATTATAAGGCCATAGAAATTGTTTTCTGCTCCATGTAATTCTAAATTTAATGTTGTGGTTAAATCTAATGAAAATTATTTGCAAAACGAATGGATATCTAAAACCTTCTGAATCATTATGTGATTGTGGTTTGTAAACTATAAGATTTATTTTAATTTTTAAGTCGGTATTGAAACCACTAAGAATATTTTCTAATTCTGTTGCAATTTGATCTAGAATCACCATAATCTTTCACTTAAAAAGATATGCATCTTTTCCTATAATCTAATAGTTATACAATAAAATATATTTAGTTTGTATATATAATCTTGTTCATGCCATAAAAAATCTTATAATATGTTCACATTTCTTAATAAATAAACTTGAAATACATTGATCGCCAACAAACATGTTGATCAAGCTTTTTAGATCCTTAAGTCTAATTTGAACAAAGTGACATACTCTTCCTTGTTCCATTTTTATTTAAAAAAAAATCAATACATGTATACAAAAATATTCTGTTAATTATTCTCTTTCTATAATTTTATCACTTCTTAATTACTTTATTTTTATTTAATCCACTTTATTTTTCTTTATAATAATATTTACTTAATAAATAACTGCCAAGTTTTGTGCAGAAGTCAAATAACTTTCAACGATTTTAGTTCAAAAGTTACGACAAGAGCCATAAAGAAACAACCACAGTAAATAACTAGGATGAGACAGGACAGTAAAAAGGTTTACTTACAGTCCGCTCACAAAGTTGTATTCAATTGAGGTGGATAACATAAAAAAATGTTACGAGACTGACATAAAGTGCCTTAAATCAGAAATATTATCACTTACTAACTCCCTTCAAACTGTGTCCAATAAATATAAATCAGCCCAAAACGAAATAAAAGAACACATACTGGCTATGGATAATCTGGTAAAGACATGTAAATATAATGAGGAGCGTTTTGACTCCTAGTTAAACATCAATGAGTGTCAGCATTCAATACCAGCTTCTTCAGAGTCGGTGTGTGCTGATAATATTATACCACCACCAAAACTCTATGACAGCTTAAAAAATAAAATTACCAAATATTAACAAAAATAATATAATTATGTATAGAAGGATGACATGGGAAAAAATCTAGGCAAACTTTAAATAACTCTTTAAAGGGAAAAGTTACAAATTGCTGCATGCCTGGAGCATCTTTTAGTGATATCCTAAATAAAATTATAGTTACTAAATTTTGCCCAAATAGTACAATAATAATTTTTGTTGGTAGAAGAGGCAGTGTAAACAACAAACAGTTATTAAGATATATTGAACAACTTAATAACTTAAATGTACACAAAATTGTCTTGTTCACACTGCCGTACATACAGGGATTATAATAGGAAAATAATCTAAGACATAATTTAAATCATAGACTTAGAATATACTGGCGTAGACCACCTGACAGCCGAAAACGCGTGACCAATTTTGATTTGTCATTGTGTGCGTTAGCTTAGTGATGTATATTTTACTTAAAAGGACTATCGAAAATGATTGTTAAGGAAGCGGTAAAAGATTATAAAAATTGTTTAGTGCATGAAGTTGAATAACTTCAAAATTAACTGAATTTTACCATGATAGTTCTAAAATAATTAAAAATATTCATATAACATGTTCGTGGAATAAGCTGAACCTACCTGCCTTTTGTTGGATTTTAATTCAAATGTATAAAATCCCAGGTGACTTTACAGTACGTTGTACGTACGTTGTATTTTCGAGCTATGATCTTTGGAAAAATATTTACTGCCGTGGGCAGTTTCCCCAATTATTTTTTAACATATTGTTAATATAAATAGGTAGATACTTAACTAAGTATATACCTATTTTATTATATTTTATTAAATGTTTTTATGAAACAAAAACGGGACACAGGAGAACATAATGGCTGCTTTATTTTTCATATACGTATTACGATGATTACAAACATTTAATAATTAAATAGATTATAGAAGTTTATTTTAACATTCGACTTAAGTATGAATGTAAACTTAATAATTTAAGGAAGAAAACTTGTAGGAATCAGTTAAATAAGATTGCTCTGTTTAAAGGCCAATATGTTTATGAGGCTTCATCATGCTTCATGTTTATATTCTTTCATCTGTGCCTGAAAAGTATAAAGTAATAATAAACTTAGTATCGTTTTAGCTGCATGAATTTTAAAACATAATGATCTTAACACAGTAAAGTGCACTAAGTGTCTGAGGATACAGATGCACACTTTATTCTCTCAATTTCGGTATGTTAAGAAAATGGTCACTCATTCATGGACTGACCGCGGCAAGTGCAACTTAATTTCGCAGATCTATCGATCTGCGCAGCTATTAATTAACCACGAGTTCCTCTTCTCGACAATGTCGTCGGCCATCAAGCATGAATCGGGCATTGATCGTTGTGAGTATCAAATACTATGGAATTTATACTATCACGTCTCATGCGTGGTCGTCTAGTAGCGCTTGAGGAGCATTACTAAATATCTATACCTAACTACGCTAAAAGTTTCATCGTTATGATTTGGGAATATAATCTGAAGTTCCGAAGCTCCGTTCAACCCTTGGGAAAATAGCATGATGCTATGAATATTGTACTAGTGTGACCGTGAGGCTGTGCGGTTGGTTAAGCAGGTTATACATTTATTTTGGTTGATAAATAGATACTTCGTTGGGTTCATAATGGCTTAAGAGGATAATCTCAAGATTTTTATCTTTAATGTACTACAGTTTTATAATGTGAAAATCTGTCTCTATATTTATCTAAAGTTTTGAAAGTTATATTTTGAAGTCTTATTATAACAATATTTTACTTACTTTTACTGGTACAAATAATGTAGAAATGACTCCTTTTAATAAAATTGTTTTTATTCTACTTTTACTTTTATACTTCTCAAGAAAATGTTTGCTGCAAATTGTTGATTCTTCTTTGCATTCCAACCAACCCGTCAAATGAACCTTAACCACTTTTTCTAATTATAGAATCCGGAGGGAATCTGTTTGAAAAACGGCAAAATAAAATTACATTTATAACGCAAACCGAGGATTTATTTTCTTGTGTGAGCAAGTCTATCGATTCATTATAAACATTCAAGATAAATATCGACATTAATTTTGATATAGTTGAGTCAATCCCTAGCGTACATGTAAAATATTTTGTATAAAAATGTATTTACCAAATTCATGCAAATTATCAACAACGTGACTTTTTCTTTGCAAAATATCAAAATTAACAAAATAATTGAATATATTCTATATTTTAAACAGTATGTAACATAAATTTTAACCAAAAATAAACGCGTCATAACATTGACGACGTCTTTAGAATTACCTGTGATATGTGAAATTATCAGGATTATTTCTATTATTGACAGCACAGACACTCACGGAACAATTAACCGTTTTGGAAAAAGTTACTTACTAAAATAACCACTATTATACTTTAAAAATTACAAAATATCTCGGAGCTATTTCTTGCGTGCTGAATTGTGCCGACCTGTCATTCAAAATCGGTTACAGAGTCATGAGATTTGGTATCCTTTTCTATCTTGCATTTTTGCCATAAGGAATTTTCTTCTCCACTTGCACTATGTTGGTCTATACGCTAGTATATTCTAAGTCTATGATTTAAATATACAAATGAATAATTTAATATGTAACAATAATTTAAATTTGACATATAATTGTGATAATAATGACAAATTTCATTTAATTGACATAAATAATTTAATAAAAAAGTTTTGGACAAAATATAGGTATTACCTATCCAAATATAATTTAAGACTGGTAGCAAATGTGCTATCTTATTATTTACTTTTTAACTCAGCCAAGTTTTTGGCTACCAAGACTGCTTTTATTGAGCATGATAATCATTTGACATTTAATTTGTAATCAGTTCCAACTAATTTAAATTAGTAAATGCGACAATAGAGGCAATCTCTAGCAATAATAAGTGTTTAATTAATTTTGAATGCAGCCCACAAATAAGTAACAAAAATTGTTTACACCTGGTGCATCAAAATATACAAGGCATGATGGGCAAAGTGGAAGTTGAATTGTTTTAAATAGTAACAATATACATATCCTTTGTATTACTCAACATTGGCTAAAAGATTATAATTTCATGTTTAATTTCAAAATCACCAGGTGGTTATTTCCTTCAATAGAAAAAGATTATGTGGTGGCTCATATAATATTAGATAAATCATTATTATATAAAGAACGTGGATATTGTGAGCCTCTCTGTTGAGCGAACTGTAGAAATGGCTTGTGTCGAGTTCAGCACCTCATTGTTGTAAGTATTTACAGACCTCCATGTGCTACTTATGACTATTTTGAAAGAATTGTGGAAGAGTTTTGCTCAAACTTAGTAAACAGAACAAGTCTGTTGTAATATGTGAGACTTTAACATCAATCTCCTTGAAACTTCTTCCATTAGTATTAAGTTTAGCTCATTGTTTAAATCGTATAATCTTGTTAATTTATTCTTAGAACCAACACATATTGCTGGGCCTAGTGCAACCTGTATAGATAATATTTTTACAGATATTAAGCCCTTGCATAAATCAATTATTCAAAATTTAAGTTCAGATCACTGTGGACAGTTGGTATCATTGCCTTCATACACAAAAACAGAAAATAAGAAAGTTGTGTTTGTTCAATAAATGACCATCGCTGGAGAGGTTTAGAGTTATATAATAAAAGACTTCCATCACTTTCATTTAAAATAGTGCTAATTATTTGTATGGTATGTTATTTAAAATTATAACTTGTGAATTTAGTAGAATATTTACTTCTAAAACTTTCTCTTTTAACAGTCATAAATCAATTTTAATGAATGGGCGACAGTAGGAATTATAAAGTAGGCGAAAGTTATATGAGCTTTATAATGAATCATATAATAATTAAATTTATAATTGGTATTACATTAGTGGATACCGTGAGCCACACTACAATTGTATAAAAATAACAAAGTCTGTTGTTGTAAGCAAATAAGAAGTGTCTTTGGCGAAAGACTTGCAGGTGCAATAACTGTAAAAATAATTAAATTAAAAAGTACTTTTTAGATTATTTTCATTATGCAAACTGACGCAACAATGGCCTCAACAGCGAAGTTGTTGATTTTCGACACACGACAGCGTCAATGACTACCGGGTGGTGTGCAATGAGGAAAGTTACGGCAGTGGTTAAACAAAATTCACAACATCACAATTTTTGGATAAAGCCATTAATAAAATTTAAAAAAATGGTTTTGTAGACACCATGCTATATAACATGCTATATACAAGTAGGAAAACCTCGACTTGTGCAGTGCCATCCCGACAAGGATGGATAACTTGAAAGTTTATAAGGGTCTCCAAATTATTATTTGAACAGTATAATGTAGAATATTATTATCCAAAAATAGTAACCAAGACCCTTTAGAAATTTATTTTGGATGTATAATAGCTATAAATTATAGAAATGTTGACCTAGATGTAAACATATTTATATGCCTTTAAATATCTGACATTATCTAACATGGTTAGCCAACATTCGAAATTCTCTAATTGCGAAGAGGATTATGGAAACGCATTATTAAATGTTATAATGTTCTTTTCAAAAATGTTCATAATCATAAAAAGTACTCTGAAAACACTCCCAATGTTTTCGAGATCTCCTATCTTCACAAGCAAGTTCAAGAAAAAATTGCTGGTGGGTGATGTAGTCATGGAAAAAATTAATGACCACTGCTCAGCTTACACTGCTGGATACATTTGTCGGAAAATATCTAAAGGTATTCGTTGTAAGGATTGCATCAAAACATTAGCAGTACATAGACAAATATTCATTCTTACATAAAATCTAGAGTATAAATTGTTGAAAATTATAATTTGGCATACCTAACGAAAATTACTTATCTTGTACAGGGGTACTCACTTTATTCATAAGTATTTGAATTATAGCTGTATTATAGTTTTCCTGGCTAGGATGTAATAAGCATGCCTTAATTGTATATTTTCATCAATATTTTAATTAGGTTACATGGGCACAATTGGTGCAACATAAACAATAAAATATTGAAGGGATATTCAGGAAAAATAAAAATATTAATTTTGACAAAGATTGTGACTAAGCCTCACAAAGGCTTGCTTAATGTCCAATCTCTGTCAAAATATAGAGAAGTTGAATGTTAAACAAATAACTTTATTATTAATATAATAAAAACAATTTAAAAAACAAAATGGCCAGGTTTACCTTAGATGAAAAATTAATAGGATTTCTACTAATGAAACAAAGCTCCAAACACTACAAACTTTTGGAAAAATGTTTGTCTTTGGCTTTAACAAATGTTATATAGACCAAATAATATTTAGCATACCTAGCGAAAAGTTCCTTATACAGGATAAGGTACTCACTTATGCATAACTATTTGAATTATAGCTGTTTTAAAATTAATATAAAAGTAACTTGTAAAGTAAAATATTGAGCACTATGATTAAATATGATTCATGGTTTAATTTTTTTAATTTGCTATTTGCTTTATTTAAATATTTTCTGTTTTCGTCAAATTATTTATATATACAATGTTATGTACATTTAATATAACCTAATGTACCTTTAATTTAATCCGAAGATTACGTGTGTATGTATATGATATTGGTGTGCTTGAATAAAAATAAATGTTTATATGTACTATAATTGTTTCATTAAGTAATATTTTAATAGAACTATGTAATGTATTATGTCGATATCGATAAAATGAGAACATCACTAAAAATCGATATCGATGATTTGAAGGATGTGCTTGCAATCACTAAGTTATACATAGCTATACTGAATTTGTATAGTCATTACCATCTGTCAAAATAGGCGACTGCAGCCAAAACGCGTAGTTGGGAAACTTGACTAATAGTCACTGTCGTATCTGTAGCTTGCTACATATTTATTTATCTATGCAATTGTCGCAAATTAACTGAGTTTAGCGCAAGTGTATTTACTCAGTTATGTTGCGTTGAGATCTTGGACGCAAATTTTTCTGTTATTTGTGACAATATTCTGTTTTTGTGCTGCTCATATTGCATATACCATCATAATGGTATAAAAAGTGGCTGGTGGTTGCAATAACATGTGAAACGCACCGGCTTATCAGATTCCCTAGGAACGATAATTTAAGAAACTTGTGAATGTATTTCAGTATCCACAAATTCCAGATCATTGAACTTTCCAAAGAATAATTTCTTGACAAGGCAGAAAACTTCGATAGGTACTCTTACCCGTGCTTGCTTACTAACGATTAAATAGCTCATGGTGTGCCTCTGACTGCAACAGGCGATTAATTTTATTACTTTTCATGGTACTTAAATTTCGGCGGCTGAAAGTTGTGATTTCTAAGTAGGTATCAACTGGACCCCAGTAATGCAGTATTGAACCATACATTTTTAATAAAAAACATTGCATCAACAATAGCTATAGCAAAACATACTACATAGTATAAAGTGGCAGAGACTTAGTAAATTTGTCTCTGTAACTATTGAAAGACAAAAAATTGTATAGATGATTGCTTAAATCATTATAAAAATATCACAAGAACAAAGCTTGCAAAAGCAACAATTTATTACAAATTTTCAAAGATGCTGATTGCATGGTAAATTCTTAGTTTTTTTTAACAAATAATGATGTGATTGACATCTTCTGATCATAACACTTTTTACATTTATAAATTTTTCACAGTTATTTTTTTTCACTTTCCTTATTTTAAAAGCTTATTTAAATGTTCAACATTTGTTAAATCACTAATGTCCAAGATGATAGATATGCTTTTCGGCTGGTACTGGATGGCAGAGCTCGTATTATCTGAGAATCTCATTAAAGCATTTAAACAAGCATCTTCAACTTAAAGTTGTGACTTGTCGTCATAGTGCAGGAACATAGGACCTCGTAGTTGCAAGACTAAGCGAGACCATTTCAGAACCTTTTACTACTAGGTATGGGTATTAAGGAATTAAAATTATAGTTTAGAGAAGTGGTAACAGGATGGCTGTATAGTATTTATTTTTGTATAATTGATATCTAAAACGAATGTTATTTGACTTCCTTAATTTTATACATTGTTCTATTTTTACTTAATTGTTATAGCTTACGGGTATACAAATTTATTTGTTAACTCTACTGATTTTAATAATTTTAGCAATTCTACAATATCTACAAGTAAAATTCCTAATTTACTAAAGATTACAGAAGTTTGATTTCATTCCATCTAGTGTAGAGTGATTGGAATTGTGTAAAATAAATTGTAAATGTCAGTAAAATTACATATTGTTAACTCAAATATATTAAGAATTAAAAATTTAAATTATTGTCATTCCTAACGTTGTATATTTATCAAGTTGCATTTATAAAACTAATTCTGAAATATTTAATAATTATCTAATAATTGACAATAAAATTATACACTCATCAGACAGCTTTACTGAGATAAAGCGTTTTGGCACACTGTTTAAAATTAACAATAAAGTTCCATGTATGTTTCATGAAACGGAGAATATTCATAAATTTTAAAATAATTTAAAACATATCTAACTAAGACATGTTATTACTCAATTAATGAATATTTAAGCGACGTCGGTAGGCATATTACAATGACATATATCTTTTTTTGATATTTGATTTGACTATATATTGTAAATATCATAACTAATTAATAAATAATTTAGACAATACGATTTATATGAAGCATTGTAATATAATTATAATATAAATAATATAATGATATAATTTAATTGTAGTAGATTATATTAATTGTACCCATAATATTACCTAAAGGTTGTGCATGAACATAATTTTTCAAAGATGTTACCTGTTCTATATTACCTGTATACACAAATAAAAATAAATTTGAATTTGAATCAATCTTGATAAAATTATTTCTTGCAAATGTTACTTATTTTTAACAAGACATTCTGATATTTCATTAAGGTAATCTTGTTCACTAGTGTATATTAACGAGTTTTTAAATTACCAATCATATTTCCATACTTAATAGCATCTTTATAATCGAAGTTACCAGTAATAATCTTAGTAATATATCTTAGAGAGTTTAGAATGCCTCGTTTGACTCTAAATGAAGGTGATAATTGTTCAAATTGTTCAATACTGGAATTCGTTTCGAATTCAGTTTGAAATGTTATATTAAGTAATTGAATGTTTAGAGTTTTTTTTATCAACATAATTCTAACATGCTTATTTAAGTGTTTAAGTTCATGTATCTATTAATATTAATAATAATATGTATGTATTAATGTTTTCATCACTTACACTAACATGGCCATCTCTAAGTAACACACCAATATTAATAATATAAGTCCATAGGAATTGTTTTCTGCTCCATGTAATTCTAAATTTAATGTTGTGGTTAAATCTAATGAAAATTATTTGCAAAACGAATGGATATCTAAAACCTTCTGAATTATTATGCGTGGATTGCGAAGTTTGTAAACTATAAGATTTATTTTAATTTTTTTTAAGTCGGTATTGAAACCACTAAGAATATTTTCTAATTCTGTTGTAATTTGATCTAGAATCACCATAATTTTCACTTAAAAGATATGCATTCCTATAATCTAATAGTTATACAATAAAATATATTTAGTTTGTATATATAATCTTGTTCATGCCATAAAAAATCTTATAATATGTTCACATTTCTTAATAAATAAACTTGAAATACATTGATCGCCAACAAACATGTTGATCAAGCTTTTTAGATCCTTAAGTCTAATTTGAACAAAGTGACATACTCTTCCTTGTTCCATTTTTATTTAAAAAAAAATCAATACATGTATACAAAAATATTCTGTTAATTATTCTCTTTCTATAATTTTATCACTTCTTAAGATTATACTTAATAAATAACTGCCAAGTTTTGTGCAGAAGTCAAATATATTTTAAACGATTTTAGTTCAAAAGTTACGACAAGAGCCATAAAGAAACAAGCACAGTAAATAACTAGGATGAGACAGGACAGTAAAAAGGTTTACTTACAGTCCGCTCACAAAGTTGTATTCAATTGAGGTGGATAACATAAAAAAATGTTACGAGACTGACATAAAGTGCCTTAAATCAGAAATATTATCACTTACTAACTCCTTCAAACTGTGTCCAATAAATATAAATCAGCCCAAAACGAAATTAAAGAACACATACTGGCTATGGATAATCTGGTAAAGACATGTAAATATAATGAGGAGCTTTTGACTCCTAGTTAGACATCAATGTGAGTGTCAGCATTCAATACCAGCTTCAGAGTCGGGTGTGCTGATAATATTATACCACCACCAAAACTCTATGACAGTGCTACATAGCAGAGGAGCTTAAAATAAAAATTACTCAAATATTAACAAAAATAATATAATTATGGTAGCGATGACATGGGAAAAAATCTAGGCATAACTTTAAATAACTCTTTAAAGGGACAAAAGTTAAATTGCTGCATGCCTGGAGCATCTTTTAGTGACATCCAAATAAAATTATAGTTACTAAATTTTGCCCAAATAGTACAATAATATTTTTGTTGGCAGAAGAGGCAGTAAACAACAAACAGTTATTAAGATATATTGAACAACTTAATAACTTAAATGTACACAAAATTGTCTTCACACTGCAGATGGGATAGAGGATACAGCACATACAGGGATTATAATAGGAAAATAATCTAAGACATAATTTAAATATACAAATGAATAATTTAATATGTAACAATAATTTAAATTTGACATATAATTGTGATAATAATGACAAATTTCATTTAATTGACATAAATAATTTAATAAAAAGTTTTGGAAAAGATAGGTATTACCTATCCAAATATAATTTAAGACTGGTAGCAAATGTGCTATCTTATTATTTACTTTTTAACTCAGCCAAGTTTTTGGCTACCAAGACTGCTTTTATTGAGCATGATAATCATTTGACATTTAATTTGGAATCAGTTCCAACTAATTTAAATTAGTAAATGCGACAATAGAGGCAATCTCTAGCAATAATAAGAGTTTAATTAATTTTGAATGTAGCCCACAAATAAGTAATAAAATTGTTTACACCTGGTATCAAAATATACAAGGCATGATGGGCAAAAGAATTGGAAGTTGAATTGTTTTAAATAGTAACAATATACATATCCTTTGTATTACTCAACATTGGCAAAGATTATAATTTCATGTTTAATTTCAGAAATCACCAGGTGGTTAGTTCCTTCAATAGAGAAAAAGATTATGGTGGCTCCTTAATATTAGCAGATAAATCATTATTATATAAAGAACGTAAGGATATTGTGAGCCTCTGTTGAGCGAACTGTAGAAATGGCTTGTGTCGAGTTCGAGCACCTCATTGTTGTAAGTATTTACAGACCCCATATGCTATGATATATTTTGAAAGAATTGTGGAAGAAGTTTTGCTCAAAGTTAGTAAACAGAACAAGTCTGTTGTAATATGGAGACTTTAATATCAATCTCCTTGAAACTTCTTCCATTAGTATTAAGTTTAGCTCATTGTTTAAATCGTATAATCTTGTTAATGTATTCTTAGAACCAACACGTACTAGGCCTAGTGCAACTTGTATAGATAATATTTTTACAGATATTAAGCCTTGCATAAATCAATTATTCAAAATTTAAGTTCAGATCACTGTGGACAGTTGGTATCATTGCCTTACATACAAAAACAGAAAATAAGAAACTTGTGTTTGTTCCAATAAATGACCATCGCTTAGAGAGATTTAGAAGTGATATAATAAAAAGACTTCCATCACTTTCATTTAAAAATAGTGCTAATTATTTGTATGGTATGTTATTTAAAATTATAACTTGTGAATTTTGTAGAATATTTACTTCTAAAACTTTCTCTTTTAACAGTCGCAAATCATTGAATGAATGGGCGACAGTAGGAATTTATAAAAGTAGGCGAAAGTTATATGAGCTTTATAATGAAAGATATATAGAGATTATGTAAAAATATATTCTAAAATATTTAAAAAAGTCTGCTCCACAGCTAAGGCTTTACATTTAAGTAACAAAATTAAAACTGCATCCAACGAAATTAAAATGACCTGGAGAATAATAAATAGTGAAACGGGCAAGGTCAAACCGCGCAACTCGGATTTTCAATTGAATATTAACAATAGTTTGATCTGATCTCGATCTGATCAAGAAGTTGCTATGGCTTTGAGAAACATTTTACTGATGTTCTTTTGACAACAAAATCATTAAATTCTTCTCCTACTGTCGCTTGAATCATTGCTTAAACAAAATGTAAAGGCTTGTTCAAATACTTTTAAATTCCATAGAGTATTGCCAAAAGATATCGTTAAATATTTTAAAACTATTGATGTTAGAAAACGGCAGACTTATGGGGATTTCGTTAAGTTATTTTATCTATAATAGATATAATAGCACCTTATCTAGCCACTATATTTAATACAAGCGTCGAATCTGGTGTGTTTCCTGATTTAATGAAACATAGTAAAGTCATACCTTTATTTAAATCTGGTAGTACATTAGACCCATAATTTAGACCGATTTCTGTACTACCAACATTTAGTAAAATTTTTGAAAAAATAATTTTAGATCAGATCTTAAGTTGCTTTAATATTAATAAATTGCTACATAAAAATCAATTCGGTTTTACAAGGGGTCGCTCGACAACTGACGCTAGAGTTGAGCTTATTAAACATATTTTTTGTGCATGGGAGAATTCGGAGGACGCTTTGGGTATATTTTGTGACGTTTCCAAGGCCTTCGACTGTGTTCACCATGAGACATAATTCAAGGAAGCTTCTATACTATGGTGTCAAAGAACAGCGCTTAAACTTATTATTTCATATTTAAGTAATAGAATGCAGAAAGTTATTATCAATGGTAAAAGTTCTTCCGGTTCACCTTTACTAATAGGTGTCCCTCAGGGCTCGATTCTCAGCCCATTCCATTTCTGGTATATATTAATGACTTACCTTCCCTTGTAGGGGATAATCATGATATAGTATTATTTGTTGATGATACTTCCTTGATTTTTAAATTTAAACGTCAATCATTTAAATGTGACGAAGTGAATAATGCTATATCAAAATTACCGCATTGGTTTAACGTTAATAATCTACATTTAAACGGAAATAAAACTAAATGTATTAAATTTATTAGGAACGTTCGGCGATGAAAGTGTAAATGAGAATGGTGAACCTCCTCGCCGTATGTGTGGAAAAGAATCTTTTGTGACGAACACTTTCTTTCGCCATAAGGATTCATGTATACATGGGAAAGAGTGATGATAGAAGCATGATAGATTTCATAATTGTGGATGAAAGAATGCGGAGCGTGAAGTGATACAAGGGTTTACCGGGGGTCCAACGTTGGGACGGATCATTACTTGGTCTTATGTAATTAATGGTCTATTCAAGCGTTGGCGGCATCGGACATCTGTGTCTACCACTTTACATATAAGAATAGAGAGGTTACAAGATGAAGATGTGAAAGAAGTATAAATGTGAGAGAGAGAATATTAGTGGTTTGAATGAAATATGTATGAATGATTTAGACCTGAAGACTGTATGGAATAATGTTAAGAAAGTTTTAGTGGATGCGCCACCAGTATGTGGGGTAAGTAGTAAGAGAACGAATGAAAGGAAAAATAATACGTTGTGTGGGATGATGAGGTACGGATGGAAGTTGAAGCAAGAAGAGAGCATGGCTAGATTTACTGGCAACCAACTGGTAATTCTGGCGGTATGAATGATGAGATTGAAAAAAAGGCAGACTTTAGACTTATAAATAAGAGAGTAAAAGTTGTTGAAAGGAAAAGCAAGAAAGAACGGATAAGAATGATAGAAGGATATCTGATAACTTGGCAAATATTAAAATGTTCTGGAAACTCGTAAGAACTGCCAGGAAATTCAAAACAGCCTAGAATGAATGCTATACAGAGACGAGAATGGCTGTATGCTGAATGATGAAGCTTCAAGTTTAAAGAGATGGAAGGAATACTTTGAAAGCGTGTTTATGGAGTGAAGAGTCGTCTGAATTAAGTGAAATAGAAATTTCGAAAGAAGTGAGGAGGTAGGGAGATAAGTGTAGATGAAATAATGAAAGCAATGAAAAGCATGAAAGCAGGTAAGGCAGTGCGGATATGATAGAGTATCACTCGAAATGCTAAGGGCTGGAGATGGTGGCAGGCCTGCTGTACACCTTGTTTAATTTATGTTGGGAACTGAAGCGGGTACCGGAGACTGGTGCAAAGCCGTTATAGTCCCAATATATAAGGGAAAAGGGTCACAGCAGGACTGTAAAAACTACCGTGGTATCAGCTTAGCATTGTGGTTAAACTGTATGCTAAGGTGTTAATTGAAAGAGTTATGGAAGAAACTGATGGAAAAATTTGGGATGTGCAAGCTGGATTTAGAAAGGGATGGGGTGTACGGATCAAGTCTTTTCCATGCATGATGCGGAAGTTTTGGCCAAAAACAGAAAGTTTTTGTGCGTTCATGGACTTGGAAAAGCTTATGACAGAGTGGACAGGAATATGTTATGGCAAACACTGAACTCATTTGGTTTGAGCGCTGGTTTGATACAGGCATTAGGTCTCTTTATAGGGACTCTAGTGCTTGTGTCAGGATCAACAGGTCTACTCGGACTGGTTTGGCATCAAAAGGTGTCGACAGGGCTGTGTAGCCTTCCCCGTGGCTGTTTAACCTATTATGGACAGTTGTTTGCAAACTTTGAAAGTTGAAGAATGTGGGTTGAGAATGGGTGAGTTAACCGTCAAATGCTTTTGTACGCCGATGATCAAGTCATATTTGCATCGTCGGCGGCCGAGTTGCAAATGATGGTTACTTTAATGAACTGGTCATTAAAGAAGAAATTATAGTGAACGCAAGTAAAGTGATGGTTTTGAAGAGAAGAAAGTAAAACGTTATGTGAAATAAGAATAGAAGGGAGTTGATTGAGCAAGTGGATGAGTTTGTATATTTGGGATGTTTATTTAGCAGGGATGGTAGATATGATAAGGATATAGAACGACGAGTGAACGCAGGAAATAGAGTGAATGGGGCTCTACACTATTGTGAGGAGTCAAAATGTGTCAAAAAAGGCACGTTTGGGTTCATAATGCTATGTTAGTCCCTACTTTAATGTATGGTAGTGAAAGTTGGGTGTGGCAGAAGCATGAGAGTAGAATAAATGCTGTAAAATGCGGTCATTAAGGGTATGCTAGGCTGAATCTAATGACAGGGTGAGAAATAGTGTGATAAGAGAAAGTGTGGTTTGCAAGATGACGTTGTGACCAGGATTAAGAAAGGAATGCTTCGGTGGTTTGGTCATGTAGAAAGAATGAACGAAGAAAAGTGACAAAGCAAATTTATGCTGCAGAAGTGAACAGCAGAGTCGGAAAGGGACGCCTAGACGAAGGTTTATCGACCAAATTGGCGATATATTAAAAATGGGCCAGATTAGGGTACCCTTAACCGACGTGCGTGTATGCGTAGATATATGGATGTAAGGAGGCGAGAGAGGTGTGCCAGGATCGTGCCAAATGGAAGTCCGTAGTCTACCTACCCTCTGGGTGACAGGCGTGAGTGTTTATGTTATGTATTAAATTTACAACAACGAATGTTAAAAATCTGGGTACCAATGTGTTTTAAATGGGAAGAACTGAGCCTGTTGAATCCACTGTTTTCTTGGCATCCTCTCGACGCAAAGCTTCAGTGGGGCCCCATATATCCAAACTAGCAAGGAGATTAAGTTCTGCAGCCTATGCTGCAAAAGATTAGAGGTCTCACTAGTGTCGAGACAGCTAGACTAGTTTATTTCAGTTATTTCCATATAATGTCTTGTGGGATTTTGCTATGGGAAATGCAACTGATTCAGAAACTATTTTGTTTTACAGAAGAGGGCCATTAGAGCTATTTACAACCTAAAACCGAGAGAGTCTCTTAGAGATAAATTTCAAGAAATAAATATATTAACTTTGGCCTCTCAGTATATTTACGAAAATTTAATGTATGTTCACAAAAACAAAGGTAGTTTTAGTAAAAAGTGATATACATTCTGTAAACACTAGGAACAAACACAAGCTAGTGATACCAGTTTCTCGACTCCACAGAGTTAGTAATTCATTCTTGGGGCAATGTATACGCTATTACAAAAGGTCCCGGAAATTTAATGTATGTTCACAAAAACAAAGTAGTTTTAGTAAAAAGTGATATACATTCTGTAAACACTAGGAACAAACACAAGCTAGTGATACCAGTTTCTCGACTCCACAGAGTTAGTAATTCATTCTTGGGGCAATGTATACGCTATTACAAAAAGGTCCGGAAAGTGTACATTATTTCTATTACCAAGTTTAAATGTTTTGTTAAGCTGAAACTGTAAAAAGGGTTATTATAATATAAATGAATACATGATTGATAATAACCCTGGAATGAGGTGGTCACTAAACAGTTTCTAAAATAAATTTTGTACTTAAATAGTTTGTACAACCATTAATGTAAAATTTACTTTAAAAAAGTCCCGCTGGTTTCTTGCTGGTTCTTCCCAGGACAGAGGTTTTTTCGAACCAGTGGTAAAGTAAAAATAACTTTCAATAAGAATTACTCATGTAATCTATATTGAATAAAAATTATTCTATTCTATTCTATACTGCAATGACGTTATTAAATGAGACAGCCTGTATTCAAGGTCCTGTTTATTACTGCATTAAATTTATAATTGGTATTACATTAGTGGATACCGTGAGCCACACTACAATTGTATAAAGGGTAACAAAGTCTGTTGTTGTAAGCAAATAAGAAGTGTCTTTTGAAAGACTTGCAGGTGCAATAACTGTAAAAGTAATTAAATTGTGTACTTTTTTTTCAGATTATTTTCATTATGCAAACTGACGCAACAATGGCCTCAACAGCAGAAGTTGTTGGATTTTTCGACACACTGACAACGTCAATGACTACCCGGTGGTGTGCAATGAGGAAAGTTACGGCGAGTGGTTAAACAAAATTCACAACATCACAATTTTGGATAGAAGCCATTAATAAAATTTAAAAAAAATGGTTTTGTAGACACCATGCTATATAGTAACATGCTATACAAGTAGGAAAACCTCGACTTGGCGAGTGCCATCCCGACAAGGATGGATAACTTGAAAGTTTTATAAGGGTCTCCAAATTATTATTTGAACAGTATAATGTAGAATTATTATCCAAAAATAGTAACAAGACCCTTTAGAAATTTATTTTGGATGTATAATAGCTATAAATTATAGAAATGTTGACCTAGATGCAAACATATTTATATATGCCTTTAAATATCTGATATTATCTAACATGGTTAGCCAACATTCGAAATTCTCTAATTGCGAAGAGGATTATGAAAACACATTATTAAATGTTATAAAGTGTTCTTTTCAAAAATGTTCATAATTATAAAGAAAATTACTCTGAAAACACTCCAATGTTTTCCGAGATCTCATCCTCTTCAAGCAAGTTCAAGAGAAAAATTGCTGGTGGGTGATGTGGTCATGGAAAAATTAATGACCACTGCTCAGCTTACACTGCTGGATACATTTGTCGGAAAATATCTAAAGGTATTCGTTGTAAGGATTGCATCAAAACATTAGCAGTACATAGAGAATATTCATTCTTACATAAAATCTAGAGAGTATAAATTATTGAAAAATAATAATTTGGCATACCCTAACGAAAAATTACTTATCTTGTACAGGATGGTACTCACTTTATTCATAAGTATTTGAATTATAGCTGTATTATAGTTTTCCTGGCTAGGATGTAATAAGCATGCCTTAATTGTAAAAACTTTTCATCAATATTTTAATTAGGTTACATGGGCACAATGGTGCAACATAAACAATAAAATATTGAAGGGATATTCAGGAAAAATTAAAATATTAAATTTTACAAAGATTGTAACTGACCCTTTAGGTGACTAAGCCTCACAAAGGCTTGCTTAATGTCCAATCTCTGTCAAAATATAGAGAAGAATGTTAAACAAATAACTTTATTATTAATATAATTAAAACAATTTAAAAAAACAAAATGGCCAGGTTTACCTAGATGAAAAATTAATAGGATTTCTACTAATGAAACAAAGCTCCAAACACTACAAACTTTTGGAAAAATGTTTGTCTTGCCTAACAAACAAATGTTATATAGACCAAATAATATTTAGCATACCCTAGCGAAAAGTTCTTATACAGGATAAGGTACTCACTTAATGCATAACTATTTGAATTATAGCTGTTTTAAAATTAATATAAAAAGTAACTTGTAAAGTAAAATATTGAGCACTATGATTAAATATGATTCAGTTTAATTTTTTAATTTTATTTGCTTTATTTAAATATTTCTCTTTTCGTCAAATTGTACCTATATACAATGTTATGTACATTTTAATATAACCTAATGTACCTTTAATTTAATCCGATTACGTGTGTATGTATATGATATTGGTGTGCTTGAATAAAAATAAATGTTTATGTACTATAATTGTTTCATTAAGTAATATTTTAATAGAACTATATTATGTACCCTTACGTCGATATCGATAAAATGACAACATCACTAAATATTGATATCGATGATTTGAAGGATGGTGCTTGCAATCACTAAGCTATACAGCTATACTGAATTTGTATAGTCATTACTCATCTGTCAAAATAGGCGACTGCAGCCAAAACGCGTAGTTGGGAAACTTGACTAATAGTCACTGTCGTATCTGTAGCTTGCTACATATTTATTTATCTATGTTGTCATTTGTCTCTCTAGGAGTAAAAGTATTCTGTGCATTTGTCACAGAAACAATTAGCTTGCTGCTGCTACATAATATTTATTTATTTATCTATTGTCATTACCACAGAATATAATTACTTACATACTACATATTGTCATTGACTCATTGTTGATCAGTTTCAGTTCATCATTTTGCAATTAACTTGTACTTAATGCACTTAGACCTTTTAATTTAACATTGTTATTGTCAATTAGTGTGAACGAAATATTTTACGTCTTTGTGTTTTCATACATTTAAAAATTCGGGCAACTACAATGGGAGCTGTATCTACGACAAGCTTTGGTCATTTCAATAAATTCATTAATCTTTAGCATTATTTCATTTACTTAGCATTTACATATTTTATTTCATAATTTTATTTGTAAAATATATTCTTTTTAAGGGTTTATGTAGTATTTAGGTTAGGCATAATTTAGTTCAGGTTTTGAAGAGTACATTTGCTTTTAACTTTAGGTTTAGTCATATTAAAAAAAATGAGTATTCAAGTTTGTAGGGATCCCTCAGACGCTGTAGTATTGTACTTACCTCAGCGTTTGTACCTTAAGTCTTTCGCAAAGCTTAATATTTCTATTCAGCTCCCAACTCACAAGGTTCATGGCAAGTCAATATCAAACTGGGAATTGATGGAAAAATTACGAAAAATGATCCAACCTGATTTATTTTCGGTGTTGAAAGTGTCAAAGCATAGTTCTGAAGTGATAAGATTCGACGCTGAACTGGAAAATCGAGAAAAACTTGACAGAGTGCTAGCTCGTCTTGAAAATCGCATAGTACAGCTAAATGACTATCCGGAGCCATTGAAAGTAAAAGTCTCCGAAGCAAAATCTGATTTTCCGAGTAGACATACTTGGGATTCTTTCTTTCGAGATGCTACTGATATGGATGAAATGAAGCCAGGTGAACGACCAGATACTGTCCATGTAAAAAATCTGCCTATCAGTTGGTTTGTTCATGATCGTGACCCAGACAAAGATGCTCCACCATCTGAAAGTATATTTAAAAAAGTATTTGAAAAATTTGGTGCTGTACGACAAGTAGATGTTCCTGCTGCTGATCCATTTAGACTGCAGATGAAGGAAGCTATGAGAGGTATAACTATTTCTGCAGCAGAATCAGCCCTCTACTTCGAAGGTTATGTACAGTTTAGCGAGTATGTGGGTTTTGTGCGTTGTATGGATGCTTTAAGAGGACGGAAACTATTACGGAAGAAGGATGATATATCTGAGTGGTGTAATATTAATGTAGACTTTGATAAAACTAAACATATGACAGATGCAGCAGTGAAACGCAGGTCAATAGTGAGAGAGAGGTTGATTGCACGTCAAAGAGCTAAAGAGGAAGATGAGAGAATAGAGAAAGATAAAATTGCTAAGAGAGAAGCAAAAGAGAGGTATATTTACATTTATTTCACTTTTTGTCGTTGAGCACACTATTTTCCCATTATTTTTACACATTTTATTCAAAAGATGGAGCTAATACTGACATTTATTAGCATTTTTTTTCGTGTTTTTTTTAAACATGTTACTTCCACATTAGGATTTTCTCCTGTATCGTGGGAGCAGTTTACATACATAAATTTCACAAGGACAAACATCCAGACCCGGAGAAATTATTTGTAGGCCATACAAATACTTGTTCCGTGCGGAATTCGAACCCGCGGCCCTTAGCACTGCAACTCATTGCTAAGCCTCTGCGCCACTGAGCTGTTAACATTTGTTATTTATACCGAGGCCTAAATTTCGTTACCTAATAATTTGTCAGAGTGGCTCATCTATGCCCTATATAGATACTATTTGACCCCTACTATGAACTATGTTGTCCATAAGCGGACATATAAATTTAGTTGTCCCATTGGCTGAAGACTAGCATCGTCCTTTATATAATCTCCATGTTTTTAATGTTTGTTTTCGAGATTGTTGTTCATACAGGTTGTTTAAACCTATATGAGGCACCAGTCTCCCACAAGTTAGGTATTAGTCTAGTACTTCTTCTAAGATTACCTATTATGAATAGAGAATAAATGCATAGGAATAGGGTTTCATAGTAATTTTGTGCCTTTAATTAGAGAACAATTAGATTAGCCAAGTTGATTTCCGACTTTTAAGCATTTATTCAAAAATAAGTTAATAAGATAAAATAAGTTAAAATGGCGAAAAGATATTATAACATGATGATGATATTCCCAAAATTAATTTCTCTAAACTTGAGCAATTCGGGTCTTAGGCTAAAAACTCGTATCATAGGCATTCAACTCATCCCTCTACTACCGAGGACAGAGGTGAATATCGCTTTATTTACTGCTGCCTCCTGTAGTCGGATATTGTGATCACTGGGCTTAATTTTTTTTATAGAAAAGGGTGACAAACGAGCACACAGGCCAACTGATAGTAAGTGGATGCTGTGGCCCATAGACATCTACATCTATCCTCGATTAAGAATCAAAATGCAGATGCGTTGCCACCCCTGAAGACTAAGGCTGAGATCTATAGACCGTACTTTGACTTTGTTGAGACTTTACTTTGCAGCTAAGACAATGTCGGTATTTATAGAGCTAACTTCCAAGTCGTGCTGAGTGCGCGCTTAGCAAACCCTAACTTAACGAAATCGATGACTTACTTAAAACTCAGGATATTATCCAAAACCACAGTATTTATTATAAATTTTTGTTTTTTTAAATCTAATTATTTATAGCACTACATAGGTACTTTTAGGCCCTCTTCTAGTTTTAAATAGCATTAATCCATTTTCTATTAACGTAATTTCAAAGTTATTTCGAATTTCTTAAAATCTTATTTTTAATTTTTTTTCTGGTTTTGCACTCTTCTCATCCATTCCTGTTCTCATACGCGTGTTTTCTATTTCATGTAATAATAACTTATTTATGAAATACAATTTGAACTGTTTTGGTTTTAAATATTTTTTAAATTTATACAGTAAAATCAAGAACATAATACATGGAATGAAGCATCCATTAATTTTTTGACTGTCTGGGCCTTAGCATAAGCTTAGCTTAATCTTAGCTCGATACAACTATAAATTCAGAATCAGAGAATATGCTTAGCATATACTCAGCTAAGTTTTTCGTAAGTAAATTCTGAGCAAAGTCATAGTACGGTCTATAGATCTCAGCCTAAGATGGAATGCCTCATTTTCAGTAAAAAGGGTTTCTGGTTCTCTACATTCATCATACTAAACACAGCAGCATTGAGCTGTTACTTTACGCTGGTATTCTGTGAGAGTGTGGTCCTTACGCGGTCATGTCGACCCATTCGTGCTACAACAATACTACTAATATAGCTGTAGCATGGTTCTACCACATATGAAACATGCTTATCTCATTCTAGTTTATGCTCACATGGTTACACACGATTATCTCTATAATACTTGTTATTCTTCATTAGCTCATAAAAGTCGACTGCTGGACATGGGCCGCCCATGTCCAGAAAAGTTTGCTTTAATCGTCACACTGGGCAGGGTGATTGACAATGTATCAGACGTGAGTAACTTTGACGCTACTGCCTGTTGCCGTAGCAGGCGTTAACGAGATAATATACCACCTAGCAAGTCTCTCAATGCCTCGTACGACTCCCATATAGGGTGATGGCCAATACAAAACATCTAAATCTGTCCTCACCAATAACCTATTTATTTACAGACAAAAACTGGAGAAAATTGAAAGAGAGAAGTTGGAGAAGATGAGGGAGAGAGAAGAGAGGAGGAAAAAGAAACAGCTGGCTAAACTTGTTGAGAGGGACAAATTAGATCTGAATAAGAAGGTGGCCGAAGAACAAAGGAAGCTACTGAATGCGCAAAAGAGATTACAAGCTATAAGACTGATTGAGGAACTGTTTAAGAGGATAGAGGTAATCATTATTAAATGTTTTGTAAAATGCTTACTTTTTTATTACAGCATATCAAAAATTCACAGCAGAACATAGGCCTCCATCATAGATTGCCTCATATTTGTCATAGTTGCCTCGCTGGCGGGTTGGCGACCGCAGTTGTTGTTATTTAGAGCTGCTATAAGGATGCTGCTGTCCATCTCCTGTTACATTTCACTCGGTCGCCTCTTAAGGTGGAATCAGACGGTTCATTTTTCGTTCATTTGCGTCTTTCATTCGGCAACTTTCACTGGACTTGAAACATTTAAATAAGGAAAGAAAGAAAAGTGCCAAATGAATTCATTAGTCAATCGATCCAACAATGTTGGATATTGGCATTGGGCATCATTCACTCCCACTCCGAATGAACGAAAAACGAACAGTTTGAACACGGAGAAAATTCATTCAGGTTTGACCATTTTGTGTCGAGTCCTGTAGCAGATAAACGTCAGGACAACCGTCGCGGCAAAATGGTGTTCAATTGGAACGATCAAAATACGCTGCTGTTTTTGGACAATTTTAAAAATTATCAATGTTTTTGGAACCACAAACTTGATAAATAAAGAGACAAAACAATACGGGCAAACGCTATGAAATCTCTAATTAGTGATTTAAAACTTAGAGGTTAATGAAGAAGATATTAAACATAAAATAAAGACGTTAAGGCATTTAATTATTATGTACTAAAGTATATAGTACATTAAACCTCAATGCGTTAAGGACCCGCTACACAACAGAATTAACCATAATAAAGCAATCTACAAAAAGTGGTTGCTCTTCTAACGATGTCTATGTACCTACTCTATATACTGGTTTAAACATGCAGAGTTTTTAAGCAGTGTATGTGTAATTAAATGATCACAAATTAAACTAATTCCAAGACGCACGACGTCATTCGACGACATATTGATAGAAAAGAGCAGGTGAATGTTCTTTTCTACGTCATTCCAGCTAAGCTGTGTGAACATAGAATGAAAGAAAAATGTTGCATGCACTCGAGTGAACATTCTTTCGAGTGAACCGTCTGATTCCGCCTTCACCTACGGGATGATATGAGGTAGTGGATTCTCATACGCTGCCACTACACGACAAGTTTATACTCACAAGTCATTATTATCTCTACATAATATAAAACAAAGCCGTCTGTACGCTTAGATATTTTAAACTACGCAACAGATTTTGATGCGGTTTTCATCAATAGACAGAATGATTGAAGAGGAAGATTTATATGTATAATACATGCATATTATATATTATATAATTCTTCTGTCCGTTTGTATGTGACTGAACTCCCCCTACACGGCTGGACTGATTTTAATGAAATTTTGTGTGTGTGATTAAGTTGATTAGAGAATGGTTTAGATTCACAATTGGATCTGGTAGAGGGCGTTGTTTTCAAGATCCAGAAATGAACTGTGCAAAGCGGAGGTGGATTGCTAGTTTTTACATATTTTATCCTCTTGATAACACAACTAAGAGAATGACACTTCTGCCACCATGGCGGCGCCACTTAGGAATGAGGTGAAATAATTGACGGATTTCATAGCAGGGGAAGTCAATTTGTAAGAAAAATTTAAGGGTTAACTTTTCTTTCGTTTTGAAAAAACCAAACTAAAATTTGCAAAAACTCTAAAGGGAAAACCACTGAGGCATTGTGTTGTGTGCTTACATACTCTAGAAACCAATAATCTTTTCATTAAAACGCAACTTCTCAATTATAATGACATTGTATAACAAATAAGTTCACTTCAGTCCCAACTAGCGACATCTGGTGAGCGGAAATTTATTAGCCCTCATTTGACCTATTAGCCTCGCTCTGTGGGTGTTCTAAGACCCCCAGTATGGGAAATATTCTTCAGGTTTCAACCCTTTGCTACAACTTAGGAATACAGTCGGAAGTTATATCAGCTTAAGAATAGTATAGCTGACACTAGCAATAATTTGTCATAATACTTATGCAATAAGGTCGAAAGTAGCTTTGGATACAGTGTTTACGTTTTCACTATTATACCATGCCATGTTAACACTCGCCAATAGATGGCGCTGATGAAAAATAGACAATATTTCTAGTTACGTCCAGAGCTGCAACGTAATGGCCATCAGGAACGTTACTACAGCGCAGGCGAAAGGTCAGCACGCTCGCGTGTGGTCGACAGGTTCAAAAGACAACAGGAGGAACAGCTGGAAGCACAAAGGGAACAGTTACAGCAGGCTCTTGATGGTGAGTCAATTTATTTTGCCTAAGTATGTATATTCAGATTTTAATTTAAAGAAAGAAAACACATTTATTTAAGATCTAAACACAACACAAATACTACAAAATACAGAATATATACAATTTTTTTATATAGGTAAAGGAAACGAAAACAATGACAAAATTAAATTCGACCACATCTAGAGTATAAGAAAATAATGTGTTCAAAAATCTGTAGAATTCTTTTACTTTGTTTTTGCCGTTCGTATAAAATTCTGCCAATATCATCAAGTGATGTACATAAGAAAAATTATTTAAAAATCTTTATTGCGCATAAAGTTTACAGTCTGGGGACTTAATGCATTTAGACATTCTCTGTCAACTACTCTAAGCAGGGAATCTTAATCAGGTGTCATAAATATACAAATACTTTATTTTAATAATGTATTATTTACCATTTAGATACTATTGTTAAAGACGGAATGAATATTAATAAATATTAGTAGTATAGTTGTAGCACGAATGGGTCGGCTCGACCGGGAAGGACCACGCTCTCACAGAATACCAGCGTAAGTAGCAGCTTACGCCCTGTCCGCACTGCGATATTTCACCGCGCGACTTTTATTCTAGCGTATTATATTCCGTGATAGGAATTGAATTACACCTAGTACGCACTGCGAATAAAATTTCGTACGATTTTTGTCAGTTCGATGCAGTTCCCTAAAGTCTAAAAATGAACAACAGATTATTTTAAATTTACCTAATACTATGGCGATGGCGTGAAAGACGTATCAAAAGATGTCATGAACATTGGATTCACTAATTTAGGGCGTTGAGACCTATGAAAGTATTTTTCACATAAAACATCAAAGGCTACGAAAATACAGTAAAAGTTTTTCGGATATTACAGAATGACTATAAAATCATTCAATAATTTACTACGACTTGTTGGTTGGGCTGTACCTATATGACTACCTCGTTGGTCTAGGTTGTAGTAGTGCGACTGCTGATCATGAGATCCCGGATTCGAATCGGTCAGGTCAAAAAAAATCAGTTATTGAGTTTTTCCATCAAGAAATTTTCAGTAGCTGCCCGGAGTCAGGAAGTTGGCGGTGTCTCACCCCCGTGCCTCGGAAAGCACGTAAAGCCGTTGGTCCTGCGCCTGATCTCTCCGGTCGTGTCGGTTTACCGTCCCATTGCTCTATGAGTGAGGGAATAGAGAGTGCACCTGTGCTTGCGCGAACACTTGGTCACTATAATCCTGTCCTGCGTCGATGGCTAGTCTCCGTTGAGATTGGCCGCCGTGACCGAAATTCGGTCTGGAGGACATTATTATTATTCAGGATATTTATAAAGTATTCTCATTTGGTTGGGCTGAATAAATATATAAAAGAAACATAGTAAATAAATATACATAAATATATATGTACATATTTTAAATATACTAACACAAATAATACATAAATAAATAAAACCCAACAAATGGAAGCCCTCAGCGAAGAGACCAAACAGCCGAGGGTTGGGGAAAGGGAAAGAAACCGGCGGACGATGCGGGTGGTGTCGAGACCGCCTTCTGCATTTGAGCACGGAGCGGTCCTTCACGGAGTCCCAGTCGCCTCAGATGACCCGGGAGGCTGACCGGGATTAGCCCGTTCGCAGAAACGACCACAGGAATAATTTCGGTCGGCAGGCCACCCCACATGTCGGTCACCTCGTGAGCCAGGTCCAGATATTTTGTCAGCTTATCTGTTTCGGCTTTCACGAGGTTCTCGTCATAAGAAATGGTAATATCGACCAAAAATATCCTTGACTGTGCCCGGTCCATCAGCACAATATCAGGCTTATTCGCAAGAATAGTCCTGTCTGTGATGATGGCCCGGTCAATGAAACCTGGCGCGGTCATTTTCGAGCACGGCTTCCGGCAAGTACTTATAATATGGTATTTTCTTATCCACGAGACTGTATTTCAGAGCGAGCTCCTGGTGTAGAATCCTGGCTACTAGGTTGTGTCTGTGCAAATACTCAGAGTTAGAAAGCGCCGAACAACCGGAGATGACATGCCTAAGTGACTCGCCGGGATGGCGACAAGCTCGACAGATGTCTACGGCGCCATCCTTTAGGATGTATTTCCGATAATTGTTGGTCTTAATAACCTGATCCTGTATCGCACAGACAAAACCCTCGGTTTCCCCAAAGAGGTCACCGAAACGTAGCCAGTGGAGGGAGGCACCTGTGTCTACGAAAGGCTCATGTAGAGCCTTGTAGAACCTCCGTGGAGCTCCTTCTTCCATACGGTCTCCCGGACGGAAATGCACTGTACTGCTGGGTCTTGCCATTGCTCGTTGGCTAAGAATAGAGGAGTAAGCCCTTTATTACACGAAATGACGTCCCTGTAGAATGGATCATCCGATCTCGCCTGAAAGTAATTACGGAGGCTGCACACTTCGCGATTATGCATGGTGAGAGCGCTCAAAAAGCCGCGCCCACCATGTTTCCGCGGCAAGTACAGCCTCATTACTGACGATCTCGGGTGATGCATTCTGTGTGACGTCATAACATTGCGGACTTTTCTATCCAGAGCGTTCAGTTCGGTCTCAGTCCACCTGAGCATGCCGAAGGTATATATGAGGACAGGCATGACCCAACCGTCATATGCGTGTGTCTTATTCACACCCGACAAAAGACTGTTGAGCACTTTTGTCAAGCGTGCATAAAACACATCGCAAACTGACTGTTTCATATCCGCCTCATCGTCACCTATGTTCTGTGACATACCCAGGTATCGGTATGTTTCAGCCTCGGAAAGGGTCCTTATGTTGATGAGCATAGATAAGTCTATGCCCTCAGAGTTAACAACCCTACCCCTTTCGACATGGAGGACCGCACACTTATCCGTCCCAGCTCCATTCTAATAGGACATTAGAATGGAGCTAGAATTATTATTATTACCTATCAAGATACGAATTGGAGAAAATAATTTTAGCTGGAGAGAGGATATGCAAATGGGTTCGCATACTCAATTTGTGAACCCGTTTTCACTTCCTCCTACACTTGTTTACGAATGTCTCAGTCTTGCTTGCGATTTTGTGAATCATGGACAATGAAGATGATTTTATTAGTGCGGTTGGACTGTTTTACCTATGTCCATATACTGTACATTAGAATTTCTCTTCTTTTTAATTCGTCAATGGAACATTGAAGAAAATAATTTTAATTCTTTCCCAGGGGTCATTAACGGCCATTTTGTTTTATGGGATTTCTTTTGAGTATCCCATATGGTCGATTCATTCTGCAGGAGTTCAATGAACTCCATCACCTTGGTGTTGTTCCAATCCATGATGAAGTTAGTTGAAGTACGCTACACAGTAGACGTCCCGAACTATGAAAATGGCGAAACGTCCGTTACTTTCGCAATCGTGTGCGCAACTGGTCGCACAGATGTGGGAGAGTACGCGAAGGATCGAGGTTCGCGCGCTTTGATGTCCGTTAAAAAACCGACACAGCTTGGAAAACCGCGAATGCAGCCAAAACTTTGCATAATAATTTGCAAATGTCGTCCTACACTTGTGGGTTTGCGTATACGTGCGAATGTGAGTGGCCAGGGTAACACAGAGGCAAAGCTTCTAAGGAGCTGTCAAAATTTTTACATATTTTGGTAGGGTTTGCACAGGAGGATAAAACTAAATAAACAAAACGTTTATCAGCATTTTAATAGACACTTAATATATATATTTTTTTGTAAACTACGTATTCTAAATGTTTGCTTTTATAATTATTGTTGACACTTGAAATCTGTGAATGAAATTCATGCTATTTGTAACGTCTTTCTGCCTAATACTTCTTATTGATTTTAAGTTCCTGAAAAATGTTAGCATTTCTTCTAAAAGCTCAATTTGATCGCAGTGTACTTGAGTTTAAGAAATCAAACAAATTATTAATTTTATTTACAAAATCAGCGGTATCTCTTGCGGCAACCTTGATAAGATTTAAATCTACGTAAACCATATTTACACTTTTTATATTTCATTTGATACGAATTATTCTTTAAAAAACAAAATTTGACACTTATTATTTTTTACACAACCCTGAGTTTGAGCACTGGCCGAGCCGGTTTAAAGCAGTTTCTCTCTGTACGTGACGAGTCGCCAGTGCTCACGCACATGCGCCTCAAGCTTGTAGTAGTGTACTATCACAGCACGCTTGCATGAAGCTTTGCCTCTGTACGGTACGATTTCTTTACTCATGTGACACTGCTGTGTTTCGTATGATGAGTGTAGAGAACCGGAGACCCTTTTTACTGGAAACGAGGAATTCCATCTTAGTCCTCAGGGATGCATTTTGATTCGTAATCGAGGGTAGATGTAGATGTCTATGGGCCACCGCAACCACTTACCATCAGGTGGACTGTGTGCTCGTTCGTCACCCTTATACTATAAAAAAAAAAATTGAAAAAGTTAATATTGATCTCAAATATCTTTCAGGGCGCATAGTTATCCGGTCGGCATTGGAAACGAAAAAAACTAGACACGAGTCGCCCATCAGCTCCCTGTCCTCAGACGACGAACGAACGAAAAAGAGAGTTAAGATCGAGAAACTCGCGACACCCGAGAGGGAATTCGATTATAATAAACCACCAGGTATTTGTTTCAGTTTGCAATCTAAAATTTTACTAATCCACTAATAATTAAGAAGTCCACTACTGAAGATAAGTTGTTGAACATAAGGGGGATATTTGCTATAGTTGCCTCATTTGGTGGGCGGGTTGGCAACCGTAGTTTATTATTATTATTATTATTGAGTTGTTATCAGAAAGACACTGCTGCCATAGCGAAACAGGAGATGCCTGTTTCAGTTTCCCTCTTTCGCCTCTTACGACACCCACAGGACGATATGAGGTAGTGGAACCTCTTACGCAGCTACTACACGGTAAAAAAAAAAACCGTAATTGTCCGTAAAAACGTACAAACTATATACATCCCACTGCTGCCTCTATCCGTCCCTTTATTGAGCACTGGCCACCCCTTATTTCTGGGAGGACAACACAATTAACACGTTTAAAGGAGACAATTTCTTTTTGTATGGAGAATGGGCCCACCACAAATTGTGGCGCAACTTACTGAAATACATGTTAAAAATATAATACATGTACAAGAAGTGAATCTTGAAGGATAAAGCGATAAGGTACACGAATACTATCTCTCGTGCCTACGCATGTAGCATTCCAAAACGGTGTGAATGTGTAGTACCGATTATCATGCCTTTCAATACCTTTGCGTCGCCGCGGTAATATTGTGAGCTTCAATAGGCTATTAAGCGACTTATTATCTTTTATTCAGTGGCAAACAGTTACAACCATTGACGTTGTTAAAAATTTATTTCTTTATTATGTGACTGGTTTTAATTGTTTTACACTTTATATCTATAGGTTAGATTACAAAAGTAATATTGGTTTTACGGGAATACTGAGAAATTACAAATTAATGTAAGTAGGCTTCGGTATAAATAATAAATGCCAGCAGTGACGCCATATTTTAATAAAATGTGTAAAATATTGGGGAAAATAGTGCTTTTAATGACTGTGAGATGGCGCTAGTATCAATTTTATACCCTTTACTACATTATTTTATTTACAATAAAATAACAACTGATTTTTTTTAATTTATTGAAATAATAAATGATATTAATGACGGTAGTGGCGCCATCTCTTGAAAAAAATGTGTAAAAATTGTGTAAAAATTGTGTAGTGCTCTTGTTGTCTATGAGATGGCGCTAGTATCAACGTAAAAGCAAGCTATTGAGGACTTTTATAAAAATTGTGTAGTGCTCTTGTTGTCTATGAGATGGCGCTAGTATCAACGTAAAAGCAAGCTATTGAGGACTTTCATACCCCTGTTCGTTACACGCGTTTTTTTTCTTTACATTAGCCAGAAGACGAATATCAAAACAACTCTTTTTTTTCAGATTTCATGATTCCGGTTAGATTTTCATAAAATCTTTAGGCCGTTTACTATAATAAATTGGTATCTTTTTTATGTGTAATAAAATTACGTTACGTTACAATTTCTAGTGGGCCCAAAAACGATTGTCTCATTTAAACCAAATATATGTTCTATGCATGTACACAATGTGTTTTTACGCTCTTCAAATGTGTTATTAGATTTAAAATTCAAATTGTTTATCAAATTATTGCTATACAGGGTTACTGGGAACTCGACAACTTCGTGGCAGGGCGTGATAGGGGAGTCAAAATGCTACAAATTTGAACCCCATATGTATGGCCGAAAATGAGTAGGTCTATAGAGAGATATACGGATTTTAAAGATTTTTCAATAATCACCCAGAATTTCGTATTAAATTCTAAATAAAAATATAACCTTTTTTTGTATGCTTTCTTTTAAGTTTTTTTTTTTTCTTGAAGCTTCAACCAAGCGAATACAATCATAAAAAGTACAAAAAGTATTCACAATAAAAAATTATGGCTCTTAATAAATTTTTTTTTTTTTTTTTTACACTTTATGTATCATAAAATGTTACGTACTTCAAAAAATTACAAGAGACATAAAAATATTTAAAAAAATATGTCCATTTAATCAGCTATCCAAAAAGCTAATAATATCCCGGTGAAGACATTTATTCATAACGTACAGTCAATTAAACTAATGTGGGTCATTTCTAAACTTAAACAAATTTTTTTACTAAATTATATAATATTGAAAGAATTGAACAATTTAAGTTTATAAATTATCGGACGAAAAAATTATTTTTTATTTATAAGATTATCGTATGAATAATTGTTTTTTAATCGTACGATTATCGCAGCCTAAAATAAGATTGTGCACTTTAGAGTTGTCGTTTGCAGTTCCAGGAATGTACGGCGTGGCGAACCCGTACAGCTTCCCGTACCCGTTCGGGTGTGCACCGCCCCCTGGATACCCCTTCCCGCAAAGTATCAGTATCGCTCTTTAATATTTTTTCTACTAATTCTTGGTTCGTATATTTTAACAAACTTTTTATTTTCCGTTATCTTTTTTATAAGAGAAAGAGAGTCGAGAGTAGTCTGACTTTCTTAGTAGAGTAGTATTTCGGTCTCAGTATAGCGCTAGTATATTTTACATGACACCAGTACTTCAAGAAACAACACGGTAGTTTTTAAAGAACCAACGTTGACAAATGTCGAGTGCACAGTCGACCTAATGGTAAGTGGATGCGTGAGTGAATCGTTGTCACCACTGAGGGTTTTTACAAATTACAATTAAATTTTAAACTTGAAACTTTTACGGTCTGTAATGATCTCATAGTTTCTTATAGTCAAATAAATATCATAAGATCACAATAATGAGATGTTTTGAAAATATAAACGTCTGATTAAACTTGAACGATAAAACTGACCAAGTATTTACGTAGTAAATTATGAATTATGGAGCTAAATTCCACAATTCAGACATGTTTCAGAGTATATTGCCGAGGTGCAGCGGTGAGGCCAAACAACGTCTTGGTATCTTTTTTATATCGGGCTCGAAGGACCAATAATAAATGCGACGTATACTGCAACTAATTTGTTTGGTTATGAAATATATTAAATAAATTGCTTAATAACTTCATTTATTAAAAAATAACTGTTTCACACACCATACAAAGGACAACTGAGTTATGTAAAAGAACATAAGTAAAGTAAAAAAGTTACAGCCTATATACGTCCCACTGCTGGTCACAGGCCTCCTCTCATTTCTGAGAGGGTTTTAGGGCAAGGAAGTGTCCGCCGCGCTGCCCCAATGCGTGTTGGCGAACTTCACATGTCTTCGGAATATTTTTTATTTTTTTATTTTGATTTCTCAGACATGCAGGTTTCCTCACGATGTTTTCCTTCACCGCCGAGCACGTGGTAAATCAGCACTTAAAATTGCAATTAACAATTTCATTGGTGCCGGCGGGGATCGAACCCGGGTTGCTCGCGTACTGTGAAACTCACAGCGAGTGCTAACCATCTGAACTACCACGGCTCATAGAACATAGACAATAGACAAAATGCTACCAACTATTTAATGTTTCTTTTCAATGTAATTTTGTCGTGTCAACTTGAACACAAATTATTGGCATTCGGGTAAAGTTGTGTTGTGATAATCTTGATGTTTCTGAACCTTAGCGTAACTCCGATCTTATCGCAGAAGCGTACAGTTGGGTCTTATTTTATATTTGTATTTCTATATTTTGCGCACAGTCAATAGCTTTCAAAATAATTCAAAAGTTTATTTCTTTATAGAAGTATGTGTGACAAACGCGGACTGAGTCCACCTGATAAGTGAATGCTGTGACCCATGGACACCTACATCTATCTTCGTTTAAGAATCATTATGAAGATACTTTGTCACCCTTGACTGAGATGAAACGCATCTTAACAGTAATTAGTGTTACCGGTTCTCTAAACTGTCCATACGAAACACAGCAGCATTATTTGGCTATTTTAAGTTAGTTGTCGTGGGCGAAATAAACCAGAACATCGTAATACCATTGATAAGATGGCAGACCTAACAGCATCCTGAAAGCGTTGTTTACCGGACTCGGAGGGACCATATTAAAATCAAACACTTGCCGTTTTATTACAAAACGTGGCTTAACTTACTCGTACCATGGTGATTACACTTGTTGTTTGGTAAGGGGGTCATGATAAAAGATTGAGAAACGCATACTTACGTCACTCATAGGAGAGCTGCTCTTTTATTTTCATTATATCATCGCCAATCCATCATCGTAAATCTTAACTTATTATAGTGATTACACTAACTGCAGAGTGGATCAATTCCAGCAGTGGATTGTTGTTTGGTAAGGGGGGTCACGATAAAAGAGTTTGAGAAACGCATACATACGTCACTCATAAGAGAGTTGTTCTTTTATTTTCATTACATTATCGCCTATCCATCTTCGTAAATCTTAACTTTCATAGTGATTACACTAACTGGAGAGTGGGGCAAGTCCAGCAGTGGACTGTTGTTTGGTAAGGGGGGTCACGATAAAAGAGTTTGAGAAACGCATACATACGTCACTCATAAGAGAGTTGTTCTTTTATTTTCATTACATTATCGCCTATCTATCTTCGTAAATCTTAACTTTCATAGTGATTACACTAACTGCAGAGTGGATCAACCCAGCAGTGGACTGTTGTTTGCAGTAATACGATAAAAGAGTTTGAGAAACGCATACATACGTCACTCATAAGAGAGTTGTTCTTTTATTTTCATTACATTATCGCCTATCCATCTTCGTAAATCTTAACTTTCATAGTGATTACACTAACTGGAGAGTGGGGCAAGTCCAGCAGTGGATTGTTGTTTGGTAAGGGGGGTCACGATAAAAGTGTTTGAGAAATACTTACGTCACTCATAGGAGAGTTGCTCTTTTATTTTCATTATTTCATCGCCAATCCATCCTCGTCAATCTTAACTTAAAGACCGCGTGTTCTATCTTGATCGGGCTGAAGTTGGTTTTCCGAGACATTCGCACATGTGCAGACGCTAGTCGATAGAGATGTGCCACTTCATATTCGCTTTTAAGATTGTTTAGGGAAACAAATTGTTTTCTCTGTATCGATTATAGAATAAATTGAAAATTATTTTTATTATGAAAATATTTTTATGTATTTCAATAAAACAATAGTATCTAATAAATATTTACGATAAAAAGTTTGAATATATAGTAAATACACGATATTAACGGGGACAAACAACAAATTCTTTCAGTAAATTCAAAATAATATAACTTTAAAATTTTCAATAAAATCATTAATATATATATTATAATATCATAATAACGGTATTTAAAACGACATGTTACACTTACACATCAATGAATCATAAAAAAGTTAAAATCGAATCATAATCGATAATAATTGATAATCGAGTATTTCCGTAATTGTAATCGCACAATATGCGCATTCTCATCTCTAGTCTTGTCATCGTTTTGTTCCTAAAAACTATATTCGCGTAGCCACTCGCGACTAACTTCCGCACGGGCAAGATAGAGCGCGTGGACTTTAGAACGGTGATTACACCGACTGGGGCGTGGGGGGAGGGGCTGGGGGATCGAGTGCAGCAGTGGGCTGGTGAGAGCGGCGCGGTGCGCGGTGATTGCAGCGTCGCTGTGGTACGGGCTGCGCGGACACTGCGGCCAGCGCCGCCGCTGCGAGCTCGCGGCCGCGCCAGGGGACACAGGCCCCGCATGCCGTACTTCGATGGACCCGACGCCAGCCACCAGTACTACCAGTGAGCATATCTATATACATATACAGCGTTATTTTTCAAAGAGTAGCCAAATTTTAAACTTAAGCAGTCTGTGAACATGTTCAAGATCGTCCCGCCATTACATCAGATTTGATAGACCACAAATCCTCGCAAAAGAACACCGATTCCTACCAAGGCTTGGGATCCTATAATTAACAAAATTAAATCCAAACCCAAGCATACCACTGCAAGACTTCAAGATACTGTAAGCTCATTCTGCGTAGATCGAACCAAAATTAATATTAAAAAAACTGAAGGTAGCCGGGCTAACTATGACATCGGGACGTCAAACATCTCAGTCCCTCCCGTGACCATGGGTTGCTGTAAAGCACCCGAAACGTCGGGAATCAAAATAGTAAAATTAAACGCGATAAAATCCGTAAAAATAGTTTTATTCAATGTATAGTGTTCGCGTAAATATAAGAAATCATTATTTTAAACTTAAGTTCTAATATATAAATAATTATATACAGTTATTGCACTTTTTCGGTAAATACGTGTAAATAAGTCTAAGTACTTTTATTTGAAATTGTCCCAAATTGAATGTAATTTATGGGCAACAACCTACGCGCACGCGCGCTTTTCTGTGTGCGATTCAATTCACAAAGTTTTTGCCTAGCGATCGACCCTTACGAATGTGTGCATGCGCTGTAAAATCATTTAAAATAATGCATTACCACGCATTTTGAATTAAAAAAATGAAAAGGTTAGAATGTTTAAGATTTCTTTAAATTAATTTTTCTTTAGAAAATGTCGTTTCATCCGTGTTTTCAGGCAATGAAAAACTGCTACAATATCATTAGAATAGGAAGGTAAATTTCGTCACCATCTATAAGATTATAATAGCTCAGTTGAGAAATCGGGCGAAGACCCCAGTTCGAGTCCAGATGTCTCTCCAGTCGGATTATTAAAAAAAAAAAGAATACGATAGTAATTACATTCGTAAAGACACCGACATTGTGCAAATATTTTTATTCTATTAGCGATATTTCGGTACAAAGATAAAAGTCAAATCAATAACTCTTTATCGATAATCAACTTAAACATAAATTGAAAAATATGACTCTTCCTGACATCTATTGGCGAGTAATAATACTATTATTTGCCCTTTATCGACGCATCTAATTCGTATATAATTATATTTTTTTTAAAACAAGAAAAAAAATGACGGATCTTTAAAAAAGAATACGGTAGGTAAGATCGAAAAATATTATTCATATTTCATCAGTATGTAATTCGTATCTACATATAGTTTCCAAAAAACACGATAAAAAAAAAAATACCGAGCAAAGCTCGATCATGCAGGTACTTTATAGTAAAACGAGCAAAATTACAAAATCCATTATCTTATGGTAAAGACAAGAAGCACATTTCGCTAATATGACGTAATTTTTATAAAAATCTGAATAACGGTTTTGAAGTTAAAGATTAATTAGTATTTTTTGTTTAGCCTCCTCACTTAATTGTTCATTATCTCAAAACTTGTTTTGTGTGGGTTGACTATTCACTACCAGAGCGACGAAATGGAATTCGTTTCTGTTGTGGGATTTGAATAACGAATACACCACATATTAAATAACCGTTTATTCACAACGAAAATTCAAAGTAGCACGAACGAGCGGCATCACATGGGAAAGTGATGTTTGTAACGAAAGTCATTGCTACGTGATGAAAATTATAAATTAATATACTATTATAAATAGGATAAGGGTGACAAACGAGCACACAGTCCACCTAATGGTAAGTGGTTGCTGCGGCCCATAGACATCTACATCTAACCTCGATTACAAATCAAAATGCAGATGCATTGTCACCCGTGTGGACTAAGATGGAATGCCTCATTTCCAGTAAAAAGGGTCTCCGGTTCTCTACACTCACCATTCGAAACACAGCAGCGTTAAGCTGCTATTTTACGCTGGTATTCTGTGAGAGCGTGGTCTTTCCCCGGTCGAGCCGGCCCATTCGTGCTACAACTATACCAGTAATATAGCTGCAGCATGGCTCTACCACGTGTCTCTTTTTAGTGACGCTTTTTCGTTTCATCGCGTTTCAAATCATAACGATACTAAAGAAATCTCAGTTCAATAATGTATTAAGATAATTTTTATATACTTCTTTTACAGATATTTCAAGAAACTCACGGAGCAGGAAGGCCGCAACCAGCATTGTGATCGATCGCACTCGCGGCGACGCTCGTACAGCCGGTCCCATACGCGATCTCGTTCGCGTTCACGTTCACGTTCACGTTCGAGGCCGCGTCGTCGTTCGTACAGTCGCTCCAGGTCCAGAAGTAGACGTTCCAGAAGTAGACGCTCTAGAAGCAGAAGCCGAAGCAGACGTTCAAGTTCAAGAAGCGGAAGATCAAAGTAATATGTATTTTAGTTATTAATTATTGTATGTCTAAATCTGGAGCATCATTAAGAATAAAAATACAGGGTAGTTTTTAATTTACTGAAGACCTTTTGGGAATATATTATTTACATCATAACAACAACATCTGTAAGAAAAAAAAATATATTTCTTAAATTTTTATTTTCATACAAAAATAAAAATATTTTAATTGGGCCTTCTAAACGGTAATAGTCCTAGTATTAGCAAAAGAAAGTAGCAAAAGTAAGGGTGGAGAGGTATAGAAGGCGGCGCTTACACATTTGAACTTGACCTAATTACGTCGTCAGTCGGCTTAGATGCGCCCGCGACGCTTGTCCTTCCGTTGTGAGATTAATATTGCGAACGTTGAAAATTAGCGTCGCTGAAATCATACTTTATAATTACCTATTATAAATTTAAATATTTGTGATTTTTAAAAATGTTATTTGCTTATTTAATTATGTATAATGATTTCAACACGATATGTGATACTGATATCAAGTGTAAAATGAAAAAGGCATTTTCTCTGACGATTTATTCAGAAATTGTTTAGGTACTACAAAATACAGACTTAAAAGGAGTCAGACATGACAATAAAAACTTAAAATTAGTTTTTTTTTGTAAATGTATTATATTCTGTAGAGTGATTTCGCTAAAATTGTTTGTAATGATGCAACCAATATATTCCAAAAAGGTTTTTAGTAAATTAAAAATCACCCTGTATAAATAAAATTAAAGTAAGTAAAAATTATAGTAAGTAAAACGAAATGCCGATTATTTGATAAGAAGCTATATTGGCTAAATAGTTTATATAATTGAAGTAAAGCCTTGCAATCCAATGCCTATATTGCAAAATTTGGGCTGTGAAATGGCGTAAGTATATCCACTATCCCATATTGTCCCGTGGGTGTTGTATGAGGCGACAGTAGGAAACTGTAACAGGAAACGGGCAGCAGCATCTTCCTGATAACAACACGAAATAATAAAAAAGTGCGTGCGTGGCAACTATGGCAAAATCCTCCCTAGAAGGCAATCTATGGGGGAGGCTTATGTTCAGCTGTACTGTAGTGGACTGTATAGATGGATGGATGGTTGAAGTGATAGTGGCCTAATGGTTAAAGGTGCAAACTGCAAATTTGAAAAAAAGTCTTGGGTTCGCATTCGACTACTGTCGTGAACTATTACTCCTCATACAAATATTTAAGCTTGGACTTAAGTATTAGTAATGTTAGTGGCGTTACTAGTATTTCTTTATTAAAACAAAAAGAAATGGTTTTCTAATTTCAAGTTTTCTTATAGGTCATTAAGGTGTATGCTAGGGCTGAATCTGAATGACAGGGTGAGAATGAGAAAAGTTTGGTTTGCAAGATGATGTTGTGACCAAGATTAAGAAAGGAATGCTTCGATGGTTTGATCATGTAGAAAGAATGAACGAGGACAGAGTGACAAAGCAAATTTATATTGCAGATGTGAACGGTAGGATCGGGAAGGGACGCCCTAGACGAAGGTTATCGACCAAGTTGGCGATATATTGAAAATGGGCCAGATTGAGAGTACCCTTAACCGACGAGCATGTATGCGTAGATATATGGATGTACAGGAGGTGAGAGAGGTGTGTCAGGATCGTGCCAAATGGAAGTCCGTAGTCTCTGCCTACACCTCTGGGTGACAGGCTTGAGTGTTTATGTATGTTTGTTCATGTTATGTTTTCTTATCGATTTCTTTCAGATCGTACCACAGTCGGTCTAGGTCTCGAAAACGGTCTAGATCGCGCAGCCGCCGATCCAGAACAAAGTCCCGTTCTAAGACCAGACATCGTACTACCAGTCCCAAACAGACGAGCGAGCACAAAGGCAGAAGTAGTGAGGGTGGTAACCAGTTAGTTACGCCACAGATAAGAAGGGAAAGGTCCAAGAGTTGGTCTCTACCCAAAGATGAGGAACCACGCAAGTCTTGGTCAAAAAGTCCGAAAAACGACTAAAAGCGCTTGGGATTATATTTATAGTAATAAATATATTATTTATTTATGTATTTGTTTCTTTGAACTTGGGACTCTCGCTCGTCAACTTATGACGATGTAGAACGAATTTTTTGTTTCTAACCGAATTCTAAAATAGGAGGAGGTTTTCAATTCGACTGTATTTTATATGTGTTACCTCAGAACTTTTTTCTAGGTGAACCGATTTTGATGACTATTTTTTTATTTGAAAGCTGGTGCTTCTGATGTGGTCCCATATAAATTTGATTGAGATCTAACCAGTAGTTTTTGAGTTATACTTAATAATGCGTATTTAATAGACTTCGACTACATTAATGATGTTCTCATTTTATTTATATTTGGTTTTAAGTCGGTTGTACAAAATTTTTAATTTTACCACTTGTGTTGTAAATTGTCGAACCAGTGATTTGATATATAAACGATTATCATTATTGAAATTTTATATGCATTAGAATAGAGACTCAGTTTACTAGATCTATATACGACAGGGGTGCCCAATTTGCTTAGGGATGAGAACTACGTAAAAGTTTTTCAACTTTTAGGATCGACTCATCTAAATAGTTTTGGTAGGAAAGTTAAACAATAATTAAACTATCTAATTTTAGTAATTTATTATTCAAAAGAAATTAATAAAGCGTGCCTTCATTACTGGGTTTAATTAAAAAATCTATATGATATGAATATATAAGCTATATGATAGTATGTATGTATGTAGTTTGTATGTAGTAGTATGTATTAGACATGTGTCATTCATTAAAACTGATAACCATCATCATCTGTCCTCTTTTGTTTTACTAGACACATTTCACAAGGAAGTGGAAAATACTTTGATGTCCTTAGACTCTAGGAGTGCACCAGGTTGGGACGGAATCCCTACTTTTTTCCTTAAACAAACTAAGGATATCTTTGTACCTTTGATTAGCGACCTTGCCAACCTGTGTTTTCGCACAGGAATCTTCCCATACCTTCTTAAGCGCTCCATTGTGACCCCTGTGTATAAGAGTGGAGATAGGGACGACGTTAATAACTATCGACCTATCTCTGTGCTGACTTCCATTTCTAAAATCATTGGGAAGCTCTTGAATTCTAGAATAGTAAGCTACTTGACTAAGTATAACATTCTATCTACCTCTCAATATGGTTTTAGGAAGGAAATGTCGACGCAGGATGTTATCACGGATCTTACATCCGTTATAACAAAAGAAGTAGACAAAGGCAACAAATATCTAGTGGTCTTTCTTGACCTCAAGAAAACCTTCGACACTGTCTCTGTCTCCATTCTTATACGGAGGCTGGAAAGTATTGGATTCCGTGACTCTGCTCTCTCCCTTCTCAGCAGCTACCTTCAAAACAGAAAGCAGGGTGTAAAAATCAACAACTTAATAAGTCATGAAGAAAATGTAATGTTTGGTGTCCCGCAGGGCAGTGTTCTCGGCCCAACGCTCTTTTTGATATATATTAATAATCTCTGCAATCTTGGTAGCTTTGGGGGGAGGATACTGTCCTATGCGGATGTCACCGCTATTATTTTTACCGCTAAGACCTGGGATAAAATTAGGATGGAGGCTGAGGGCGACTAGCTAGAATTAGTCACTGGCTTAGTAAGAATCTCCTTACTCTTGACGCCAAAAAACAAATTATGTATGCTTCGCTCCATATATAAATTCGCAGCCGTCACCCAATTTTGAAATCAAAATTCATTCCTGTGGTACCCCTTTCCCTAACACATGTAATTACCCAATAATTCAGAAAGTTAGCTGTGTTAAATACCCACACCTAGAACTAACTATATGGCGGGTAAGGAAGCTCATGTGGGTTTTCAAATCTTTGAGACACGTGATGAGTACCGAACTACTGAATAAAATATATATTGCACTAGCCCAATCCGTAATAATCTACTGCATCTCGGTATGAGGAGGAGCAGATAAATCATAATTTATAGATCTAGAAATCAAAAATACCTAATTGTGGCTTATGTTTTTTTTTATAGGATAAGGGTGACAAACGACCACACAGTCCACCTGATGGTAAGTGGTTGCTGCGGCCCATAGACATCTACATTTATTCTCGATTACAAATCAAAATGCAGATGCGTTGTCACCCGTGAGGACTAAGATGGAATGCCTCGTTTCCAGTAAAAGGGGTCTCCGGTTCTCTACACTCACCATACGAAACACAGCAGCGTTAAGCTGCTATTTTACGCTGGTATTCTGTGAGAGCGTTGTCCTTCCTCGGTCGAGCCGACCCATTCGTGCTACAACTATACTACTAATATAGCTGCAGCATGGCTCTACCACGTGAAAAATATATAAGAAATAGGCATATGGTATCGCGGACTTTCTTTTAGACGGAGTAAAGATATATATTTTTTTAGAACATTGTATTTACATATACCATAACCATAACACCAGCGCACGCGGATAAATCAATTCGGGAGCGATATTTAACCGACACACACGGTCAGTTAAACTGATCAGTTCAAACGGATTTAAACCAAAAAAAGTTCGACACACACGGTCAGTTCAACTGATCAGTTCAAACTAGGACTGTTGATATTTTTAAAATATCGGATTTTCAATTTATCGATTATTATAAATATATCAACTTCGGAGTTTTATATAGGCTTTATTTAAAAGAAAACAATCGTATGTCAGCTCAACAATGATTTACACAGTTTATAATTTAGTATATTTATTAAACAAATTAAATTATAAATGTATGAAAATGTTAGGTTGTAGTTCTTAGTAATTATTGTTTGATTTAAATAAGACAATTGTATTTACCAATATTTTTCAGTAAAAGTTTTCAAAAAACTCGTTGTTTTATATGTTCAGCTGTTTGAATACTACGATTATTGGGCACTAAAAGATTGATTGTAGAAGCAATTCGTTCAGATGCTACAGATGTAGTGAAGAAATCAAATATTTAACAGCTATTTCTGATAGCACGGAAATAAAATGTCTACCCAGCGGACAGTTGATGACGACAGTCACTCAAGATCATAAGACGCCTAAGCGATCAAAATAACTTGAGGTTTATATCAACATCGAAGCACTTGTTTCGTCGTTTTCTCTAATAGTTCACATGCGCATATAATAGAATAGAATATTTTTTTATTCAATATAGATTACATGTGTAATTCTTATTGAAAGTCATTTTTTACTTTACCACTGGTTCGAAAAAAAAACCTCTGTCCTGGGAAGAACCAGCAAGAAACCCAGCGGGACTTTTTTTTAAAGTAAATTTTACATTAATGGTTGTACAAACTATTTAAGTACAAAATTTATTTTAGAAACTGCTTGGTAGCGACCACCTCATTCTAGGGTTATTATCAATCATGTATTAATTTATACTATGATAACCCTTTTATACAGTTTCAGCTTAACAAAACATTTAAACTTGGTAATAGAGAGCCTGTACACTTTCCGGTACCTTGTTGTAATAGCGTATACATTGCCCCAAGAATGAATTACTGACTCTGTGAGTCGAAAACTGGTATCACTAGCTTGTGTTTGTTCCTAGTGTTTACAGAATGTATATCACTTTTTACTAAAACTACCTTTGTTTTTGTGAACATACATTAAATTTTCGTAAATATACTGAGAGGCTAAAGTTAATATATTTATTTCTTTAAATTTATCTCTAGAGACTCTCTCGGTTCTAGGTTGTAAATAGCTCTAATGGCCTCTTCTGTAAAACAAAAATAGTTTCTGAATCAGTCGCATTTCCCCATAGCAAAATCCCATAAGACATTATGCTATGGAAATAACTGAAATAAACTAGTCTAGCTGTCTCGACACTAGTGAGACCTCTAATCTTTTACAGCATAGGCTGCAGAACTTAGTCTGCTTGCTAGTTTGGATATATGGGGCCCCACTGAAGCTTTGCGTCGAGACTGATGCCAAGAAAACAGTGGATTCAACAGGGCTCAGTTCTTCCCATTTAAAACACATTGGTACCCAGATTTTTAACATTCGTTGTTGTAAATTTAATACATTTAGTTTTATTTCCGTTTAAATGTAGATTATTAACGTTAAACCAATGTACTAATTTTGATATAGCATTATTCACTTCGTCACATTTAAATGATTGACGTTTAAGTTTAAAAATCAAGGAAGTATCATCAGCAAATAATACTATATCATGATTATCCCCTACAAGGGAAGGTAAGTCATTAATATATACCAGAAATAGGAATGGGCCGAGAATCGAGCCCTGAGGGACACCCATTAGTACAGGTGACCCGGAAGAACTTTACCATTGAAAATAATTTTCTGCATTCTATTACTTAAATATGAAATAATAAGTTTAAGCGCTGTGTTCTTGACACCATAGTACTGTAGCTTCCTGATTAATGTCTCATGGTGAACACAGTCGAAGGCCTTGGAAAGGTCACAAAATATACCCAAAGCATCCTCCGAATTCTCCCATGCACAAAAAATATGTTTAATAAGCTCAACTTCAGCGTCAGTTGTCGAGTGACCCCTTGTAAAACCGAATTGATTTTTATGTAGCAATTCAATTTATTAATATTAAAGAAACTTAACATCTGATCTAAAATTATTTTTTGAAATATTTTACTAAATGTTGGTAGTACAGAAATCGGTCTAAAATTGGCGGGGTTTAATGTACTACCAGATTTAAATAAAGGTATGACTTTACTATGTTTCATTAAATCAGGAAACACACCAGATTCGACGCTTGTATTAAATATAGTGGCTGGATAAGGTGCTATTATATCTATTATAGATAAAATAACTTTAACGGAAATCCCCCATAAGTCTGCCGTTTTCTTAACAGACACTTAATACTGTTGCGCGCCACTATTAATGGTTTATACATGGCAACACTAGTTACCACTAGCGCCCTCTAGTATCGAGTAGCAGAACTAGGAGAGTCAAGATCCTTCTAGAAATTTCGGGACCGATATGTACTCGAACATTCTATATGTTTCTACAGTAGAAGGTTCTGGAAAGTATCTGAGGCGCTATATAAGGCCGGTATAAACCACGACCGAGTCAGTATTGAATTGGCGATACAAGCGAAGACTTCGAAGCGATACAACTGGGAATTAAAGTGATCAGTAGTATAATTGTGTTTTGTTATTAGTGTGGTTTTAAGTTGTATTTAGTGTTCTATAATTAAAGTGTCAATTTTGGTAATTCACTCGGCAGTTTTTAATTGTCTCGAACCCCAAGCTCGTAACAATTGGTGTCAGAAGTGGGATTTAATCATGCCGATTTTACCTAAAGATGACACGGAGGGTATCCGTACCCGAAGTCAACGCCAACAGGAGACGGACCAGAGACGATTTGGTGGTACAACATCGCAAGCGTCGGAGGGCCAGCTGCCGACCACGGAGGTCGGCCCGTCAGCAGCTCCTGCATTTGCAGCACCTGACTTAGGTGCTCTGATGATGATGCTGCAGGAGCAGGCCCGCCGACAGGAGGAACAGGCCCGCCGACAGGAAGAACAGGCCCGTCGGTTGGAAGAGCGGCTGCAGCGGGGACAGGAGGAGCAGATGCTTCTCATGAAGGACCTTCACGCTACCTTCGGGAAAGAGATAAGGGAGGTGAAGGATAGGGTTGCTCAACATGACAACCGCCTGTCGGAAGCTGAAACCCGAATCAACCAAGTGAACAATCGGGTTAACAACGTGATGGCTGACGTGAAGAAAACGCTGGACGAACTAAAGATTGGGGATGGAATTACAGCTCCCGTGGTAGCTACAACACCTTCGCTACGTGGATTCAAAGTGCCGCCGTTCGACGGGACTTCTTCCTGGTCGGCCTACAAAATCCAGTTCGAGGCTGTCATGAAGGTGAACGGCTGGAATAAAAGTCAGGCCATGACTGCTCTCACCCTAGGCCTGCGCGACCAGGCCTTAACTGTTCTGGAAGCTCTCGGTAAGGAAGTGACTTACGAGCAGCTCCTTGAGGCATTGGAGGCGAGATATGGCGACGCTCACCTGGAACACGTCTTTCGTGCGCAGCTCAAAGATCGCGTGCAACGCAGCAACGAAAACCTGCAGCAGTGGGCCCTTGAGGTGGAAAAGCTGGTTCGAAAAACATACCAGTCTGTACCTGCGCTCATTGTAGGGAACCTGGTGCAGACATTCATCGACGGCATCCGCGACCTTGAAGTCAGAGCTGCTGTGAGGCTCGGGCACCACGAGACGCTTAAGGACGCGTTAGCCCATGCACTGGAGGTGGAAGCCGTACGGCAGGATCATCGATCCCATCGCGTCAGGAGGTTGCAGCAGCTGCAGTTCGCGACTACAATAAGGATACAGCCCTAGGTGCTACGGCTGTGGGAAAGGGCCATCTTCGATCCAGCTGCCCTAAGCGAACTGTAGAAAGGGAGGTGATCGATATCGAGAGGGTAGTGCGGCTAACAGCACCGCCCAGCAGCAGCAGGAAACGAGTAAAGCCAGGACTGCGGGCGGGTGCTGGCTGATGTTAAAAGAGCCCCAAGGATTTCGATCTCACAAACCCATGATGGGAACAGCCTAATCATCAAAGGCGAGGTCAACGGAACGCCGTGTAAACTGACCATAGACACTGGAGCCTCTCGCACGGTTGTCAGTTCCCAACTTATAAGTCAGTTCCTTGGGGACTCCGCATACAACCGAGAGCGCGTTATTATGGGGCCAATAATGCTCGGGACGAGCATGTCTTAGGAGGGGGCAGTGTTGCGCGCCACTATTAATGGTTTATACATGGCAACACTAGTTACCACTAGCGCCCTCTAGTATCGAGTAGCAGAACTAGGAGAGTCAAGATCCTTCTAGAAATTTCGGGACCGATATGTACTCGAACATTCTATATGTTTCTACAGTAGAAGGTTCTGGAAAGTATCTGAGGCGCTATATAAGGCCGGTATAAACCACGACCGAGTCAGTATTGAATTGGCGATACAAGCGAAGACTTCGAAGCGATACAACTGGGAATTAAAGTGATCAGTAGTATAATTGTGTTTTGTTATTAGTGTGGTTTTAAGTTGTATTTAGTGTTCTATAATTAAAGTGTCAATTTTGGTAATTCACTCGGCAGTTTTTAATTGTCTCGAACCCCAAGCTCGTAACAATACACAAAATCGCATCACTTTTACGTATAAAAATCCACTTTAAACGATTTTTTAAACGATAAAACAGGAGCAACAATCCGTCGACGGTCAAGTTCCTGCCAAAACTCACAGTAAGTAAAGTAGTCCCATAGACTTAGAATATACTACTAGTATATTCTAAGTCTATGAGTAGTCCTAAGTTTCATAGATTATAGTCATTTTAATACCACAGAGATATTCTATACAAAATTACATTTATTTTTAAGATAATAAGCAAATAAATAAATGGGAAAAATTAAAAGCATAATATAGTGTAAATAAAGTACAGTAGATTGGGTCCATCAAGGATTAGGATTTAAGTTTACGATGGTGTTGTAGATTGAATGTTTTACGAGGAAAAATAAAAAATTAAAACTTATTATTTAAAAAAAATATCGACTCGATGTGTCGTCCAAAAATATTAGAAATAAATATCGATATTTCTAAATAATAATATTGTTTTTTCGATATATCGATATTTTATCAACAGTCTTAGTTCAAACGGAACGGGTTACATTTCTCGATCGACGGAGCCGCAGCCGTGCGGGTTTGTTGGCGTGACTCCTATAAATTAAAATAGTATATTTCATTACGAGTGCGGAAAGCCTGTCATTGCAAAGAGTTACGACGAGGTGAGGTTGACAGTCGGAACAAGTTGCAATGACGGTTCCGCACGTGTACTGAACAACTATTTTTAATACAGTTGCGAAAAAATGAAGCAATTTAATAAAATAATAAAAACACAATAAACTCAAGTAACTAATCATTTATTTCTTATAAAAGTTATAATTCACATATACATTGAAATTGGTACAGTTTTTTATACTAACTGGGGAAGTTTTAGGTTGCATATTTACTGTTTGAGACAAACTATTATTAATTTCGTATGATTGTTCATGTATATTTGTCAAAGGTGTTATACAATGGCGATTGCTAGTTGATGGAATTGGATGTGATGAATTATCATTATCAACGAAGGTAGATGTACGAACGTTCTCTTCAGTATTGTCATGTGAAGGAGACGGACTGGACTTTAAATTAATGGATTGTGTGATTTTTTTCCCAGTTTCTAGTTCGTTGTTTAATGAATCAGCAATATAGCCTTTTGCAACTTTGTCTGACTTCCAACCTCCTAGTCGCTTTAAGGACGTCAAATTGGCTCCTGAATCTGCCAATAATGTAGCAGAGGTCCTCCTAAAGCTGTGCCCAGTATAATACTCAGCATCCGGCAGATCAAGAAACGTAGCTATTTCTTTTGGCATATTACCAAATTTGTTTATCCCGATTGCTTGAGCTGTACACTTCCCTTTTTGGTACTACTTTGCTTTTTGGGACCGCTGATTCATATATTTTTGCACTATTCTAAGAAAATCTCCTTCAACAACAAAGCTTCTCGATATTTTATTTTTTGTATTCGAAATCTTGATTAGTAACATTTTTCCATGGGCTTCAATATCTTTTAAAGTAATATTGGCTAACTCCTCTCTGCGGCAAGCTCCAACTACGCCAAAACTCAGTGCAACCTACAAAAAAAGGAATTTGATTAATATTTTTTTAAATAATATATATTGACTGTATTTTGCGATTTCGTAAACTGAATACTAAAGAAAAATATAAGTATTTATTAATAAATTACCTTTGTGGCTAAATAACGATCATCGGGAGCTTCGTTCAAAAACCTTTCCACTTCATTCGATGTTAATATTTTCGACTTTTTAGTTGTAAAACCGTCTGATTGTCGTTTTAAGAAAGCATTTAGTTTTGGGTATTCACTTATATCCACGTTGTTCCTTATTTTCAGCATACTTTTTATCATCGAAAACCTTGACCATAACGTAGAAGATTTTAATTTTGCTGAGAGTTCGGAGAAGTATGCCAACATAACATTTTCTGAAAAAGTATTTGCTTTTTTCTCTTCTCTCCACGCAATAAATTCGTCGTATGTAGATATGTAGCGACTTTTTGACTTTTCCGGTAAAATGTTCTCCGAAGCATTTTGTGCAATTATACTGAGTTCCGGTGGTGTTAATTCAAATAAAATATCGTCAAAATTACTCATTTTGTGCAACAAACAACTAAACTCGCAAAGAACATTTTTGGAAAATGGCGCCAACCGTAAAAGAATATAAGCAGAGATTTTTTTTGTTTTCTTCACCCATTCTGGGTAGGCAAAGGGAACTATGCCCATACAGCCAAGTCTTCAGTAGATTTTTTTTATTGATATGAAATGAAAATGAAATTTAATGAGCTGAAATGAAATGAAACCTAACCTAACTAACATTGAACCAAATCATTAAATCTGATATTGAAACAAATTAGTAGCTTTATTTTTAGAAATATTTGCATGAATCATAAAAACTTCTATGAATTTTTTTTAGTAAAAGCTTCGTGGTTGGTTTTTTCTTTTTAATAGACATTATTTTGACATTTGGGAAAGAGAACGCACGAGTCCGCAAAGGTAAAGAAAAAGCTCGAGTATGTAATAGCCCCATAGACTTAGAATATACTAGTATATTCTAAGTCTATGAATAGCCCACATCCCGAACGCTATACGTCCCTGCAATACGCCACTTTTTGATCAACTGTATTAAAAATATCATTTCCTAACTATTAATATATATATATCGACGGTGGAAAGGAAAAAATTACCAAGCGACATATAGGCAACTTTACAGGAGAGCTGATTAACGTATGAAATATTGAAAAAAAAAATTCATATTAATTGTACTATTTCCCCTATTGGAATGATTCTTACATGATTAAAAAGCTGTTTGGACTCTTTATTAGCTACTTTAAGTAAGTTCCCGATTTACTTACCATTTCCAAAGTTAGTGTCGCTTAGTAAAAAAAATAAAAAAATCACGAACGGGAAAAATCGACCTACCGACAAACGACTCTTGAAGTAAAAACCGAAAAAAAGTCATAATCAGACATTTTTGAAGAATTTGAGCATGGATAAAATATCTATATAATAAAACGAACATTTTTATGATCTGGTAAAAGTTACTTACCACTTCATAATTGATTAATTTCTGCCTGGGATATTTTTAGAGAACAAATTAAAATAAGGTTTTGCCCCTAATAATTCAATGCGAAGTTTAAGTTTAATAAGGAAAAAAACATTAGTTTTTGTTTATTAAACATCAATTTTTTTAATAAAAAAATATTACATTTCGTGATTCAAAATCACGTTTCCGAAACAAAACAGCCTTCTAAATTAAAATTAAAAGCACCTCCATAAGTTACAAATATCGTCAGAGACCTTCGGTTTTATAAAAATAAAAAGAATTCAAAAGCACATACATTGTAACGCTAATTACTTAGAATTATTTAACAAACTTCAAACTTTTTTTAAAGTTTTGAGTGTCAACCGCCACGCACGGGCTTCCACAACACCAGGGGAATTGAAGGCCGAATTTTAAAGAGGAGTAAGTTCGTTTCTTGAAAGTCCCTAAGTCATATTGGTTCGGAAAAATCGCCGGTGGTAAACAATTACGCAAAGAATTTGTGGCAAGGAAAGAAACTCCAAGTAAATCACAGTGATGGACCCCAAGCATCCAGATGGTGTGGATGGTATCGTGAGTTTTGTCACGATGTGCGTTGGTGGAATTTGGTGGCTGGAATTAATCCAAATAATTCCTCAAATTCTCTTCGCAGTGCCAGTGTATCGAGCTGATCAGAAAGAACTTGATCATCAACTATTTGAGCCGCTCTTCGCTGGATGCGATCAAGTGGAAGGAGCTGGCAATGAGGTGTCACGGCCTGGAGATGAGAACAGTATTCCATGTGAGGCCGAACCTGCGTCTTGTAAAGACGCAGGTTCGGCCTCACATGAAATTACAAGCGGTGTGCCGCTCTGCTGAGCACGCCAAGCTTTTTAGAAGCCAATTCTGTCTCCCCTTCCACGTGACCGCGGAACTGTACACCATTCGATAAATAGACTCCGAGAATGAAAAAGCCCTGAAATTGAAGGGATACAACAAAGGGGTTCTTTTTATCGGTGAACACACAAACCTTTGTCTTCAGAGACCAATCCGAGACTTTATTTAACAAAGGTTTTACTTCAGGCACAAGTTTGTTCCTGTACTCGACGACGTGTTTCCGTGAAATATTGGTACGGCCGATGTAATATACATCACCTATGCTGTCATCCGTATACCAATGAATGTTACTGGTTTGCAACATATAATTGATATTCAACATAAACAGTGGAGGTGTTAGCACGCAGCCTTGTGGAACTCTACCATAAATGGGCTTGCAGTCGGAGCATGCAAGAAAACTGGTGATCCAATTGCACAGTTTCTTGGGAATTTTCTTTTTCCTATTTGCTATAAGAAGGAAGCTTCGAAAGAATCACTTTGTGCCAAACCCGATCGAAGGCCTTCGATATGTCAAAACTAACGGCCAAGGTCTTCCTCTTGGACTCTACTGCATCCATCATCAAGGAGTGAGGTACACTAGAAGATCACCAGCTGAGTGACCGCGGCGAAAACAGTATTGGCGGTTACTAATCAGCTGGTGGACCTCAAGGTACGTAATGAGCTGGCAGTTTATAATGGTTTCCATGATTTTGGAGTACAAGGAGGTAATAGGCCTGTAGCTGAACCGTCGCCTAGTAGGACATGTCTTCAGCACAATATGAGGAACTTCATCAGGCTCACTCGACTTGTTAACATTCAGGGAGAGGAGTGCTATGCGCACTGAGCACTCACACCGCAGAATGGTCAGCAGTGTGTTCCTCCCGTCACCGGGAGTCGAGTTGGACCCAAAAAGAGAGCCTAACAGATCGGCTTTCTTCTTTGCGGCATGGGCCTGAAAGAACAAAGCCATGAAAGAGATGGCTGACAGAAGTTCCCTTGGACAGCCTTGGCGAGAGACCAAAATGCACTGATTCCCGATGGAACGCGAACTAATATCTCGCCAATTCTGCAGATTTACGCACTAATCAGTGCACTGCTTTGCGTTAGCAAAGACTCTTTAGAAGGACATGGAGGCGGAATTATACTTCTTATATTTTATTATACTTCTTTTCTTCTTGGTGTTTGCATCCTGGGACACCGACGCGTCAGCCCAGGCCCGGTAGTACTCCTGCTTATGGAAAGATGCAATTTTACATGAGCTACAGATGATGGAATAAAAAGTTCCATTCCCTGAAGTTCCATATCAGCGACAAAATCAGCAAAAACGTTGGAATCATCCGGCGAGAAGCAACTTTGAAATACTTCAAAATAATCAAATATTTTTCTTAGAATTACACGACATTACAATCTTCAGAAACATTTTGTATGGCTAAGGAAAAACAAAATTATGTTATCATCAAAATAAAAGTTAATTATATATCGGCGCAGCAACATAGCATAAGCGATGTATCGGCGCATTACTTAAGCAATTATTATTGTGTTAAAATTAATAAGCGTTATTTCAACTGCAGAAATAACGCTATAACTTGATTGTTTATAAAATTTGTTTATATTTTAAAATTTGTTGATTATTGTTATAAATAATTTAAAATGTTTTAATTCAAAATATTATTATAATTAAATGCGGGTTATCACTATAACAATTTAGACGGCAATTATTCTCAAAGCGCAGGTAGTAGGGATAGCTTGCGCACACTTGCGTTCGGTTTAAAAGGCGTGCGGCGGCTTGGGCAGAGGTCATTCTTGTTCGAGCGGTCGTACTGTTCAGAACTAATTGAATTTGTGAATTATAAATTGTAAATAATTTAATTGTGAATAATAAATTGTAAATAATTGTTAATCGTGAATAATTGTGGATTAGTAAAACCAGTTAAGATCAAATAAGTGTAGTGAGTTTTATTATTAAAAACAATAATGAGTGAACTTAGAAATCATAATAATGACGTCATCGATGATGACGTCATAGTTTTTAAAAACACTTCTGGTGAACAATGTCCGTCATATATTATTATCTTTAAAAACCTTGGTATATTATCTTCTAACGAGGTACTTGGGACTAATACCTGCATTAATTAAAGCTAGGTCTATTAATTTCGAAAAACGCAGTTCCTTTCGCAGTTGTAAAATATGAGTAACTCAAACATTAGCACAACTAAAGAAGATTACGTAACACTTAAATGAAAGTAATGACCGCTTCTCTAGACCTATTCACCAAACGCCAGCTTGTAGCACGGTGATTCTAATTTTTGTTCCTAATGACCACTTCCATATTAAATCACAACCTAGTTACACGACAGTTCAAGATCAACGCGGAAGGCTCAATTGACGTTTTATTAAATAAATATTCCTGGAAGAGATATCTTAACGCCAAAATATATTAGAAAACGGCAGGTCACATTCATCTAAGTGACAAAATTGCAGGAAAGAAAAATATCACTAAACGGCGACTTTTTGTTAATCAGACCTAGTAAAAAATATCTAAATGACAAATAGCTAATATTAAGGACAGGTAAAAAGGTAAGAGGCTGCAAAAAATATTTTTTTTACATAGGAAAAGATAGCGATATAAATTTTTAATTTTTCATAAGTTCGGGAAAAAGTAACTTAAAACCAAAATAATTTATATTAAAAACAGGATATATTTACTAAGTAGAAATACAGTAGATTAAAAATTGTCTTAAACGTAATATTTTTTTAAATGACGTTTCGTCGGTTGGTCGTCGAAAACTTCAAAAAATCCTCGATTTTAAAATAATTAAGCATAATAAAGTCGTAGGAGGACGAAAGTAGGTCCATACGACGCAGAAAAAAAATCTGATTCCAATTATAATATAAAATAACTCAATATCGACCAAAGTGTCGCTTGGTAATTTTTCCTTTCCAGCGTCGGTATATACATATGTAAATATATATCTATAAATATCATTTCCTATATATTAACACTTCAAAAGATATTTTTATTCATGATAAGATAAGTATTAAGACAATTTTAAGAAATGGATTAGATATTATGATAATTTTATTCATTATGGTATATTTTATTTATTTAATAAATGTGTTATTTATTTTTAACTGTTTATTTTAATAATTAAAAATTAAATTACCCATCTGTAGTGCGTGCGACACCCCACTGATACTTGCACTCCCGGAGTACGCTAGCCGGTAGGTATATAACGCGAGACCTTGAACGAGTGACGGAGCCCTGCTATAAGCACGCTCACTCGCGGTCAGCTTGGCGTGATGCAAATGAACTGAAGCCAGCGGATTACGGTGCGCCCAGAAAAATCCGTGGGCATGGGCACACTCTGAAGGTCTTATGATGACCAGATAATGCTTATCGGTTTCCAGTAACGGAAATAGTTAGGATGGCCTAGCTTTCTATGTTTATTTAATTGAGCACGCTACATGTTACATTCTAAAATAAAGTTGAAGCACCCAAACGTCAAGAATTAAAATAAGTTAAAATAATGTTTTCTTATATTTACACGAAGACTACACATTAAATGAAACTAATTTTTACGGATTATATTGCGTTTAATTTTAACTTTTTAATTCCCGACGTTTCGGGTGCTTTACAGCACCCATGGTCACGGGGGGGGGACTGAGGTGTTTGACGTCCCGATGTCATAGTTAGCCCGGCTACCTTCAGTTTTTTAATATTAATTTTTGGTTCGATCTACGCAGAATGAGCTTACAGTATCTTGAAGTCTAGCAGTGATATGATCCATCCATCTTCTCTATTGAAATTAGGATGTTTTTTAATTTCAATAGCCTCGCGAATCATCCTTGGTAGGAATCGGTGTTCTTTTGCGAGGATTTGTGGTCTATCAAATCTAATGTAATGGCGGGGACGATCTTGAACATTTTCACAAACTGCAGACTTCCCGATATGTCGGTGCTTCAAGTCAGCTATATGTTCTTTTACGCGGGTTTTTATACGTCAAACACCTCGGGAATTAAAAAGTTAAAATTAAACGCGATATAACCCGTAAAAATTAGTTTCATTTAAAGTTAAAATAAGTTAAATTAAACAAAATAAAATCCGAAAAATTTGTTTTATTAAATGTGTAGTATTCGTGTAATAAATCATTGAGTACAACATTGTTTCATTTACTAAATCTAAAAATCTTACTTCCAGTCAAAAATAATTGAGTTCTAAATATTGAGTACAGGTAACTTGGTCATTTATAGGAATTGGTGTTAATGGTGCTTGCAGGTTTTCTTGAAGTACGCAGATATTTTCGTCTTCTGGTTGTAGTTGGTTATGCTTCTTCCGTTCCGCCTTGTTTTTTTATTGCCTGTAAAATATATGGCAGATTTCTAATTTTGTACCTACTTGGGAGTTTTGCTGATTTTTTAATTGCCTGAAAACATAATAAAGTGAGTAATAATGCTGTTTTTACTATTACACAGTCTGGTAATAAGCCACAAACCACAATAAATCTGAAAGGGTATATCAACTAGTTACTTCTTTTTAAAATAATGGCATATTTACTCATTCATCTTAGACTACTTGAGCCCTTTCAAATGAGCCCAAACACGATGGTGTTTCGTAGTGGCATAACTGAGATCTTTTACCCCACCTTCTAAGTCCACCATCATGAAGGTAATATCATCACAGTGACCTAGGTCTTTATGAGCCCTTTCAAATGAGTTCAAACACGATCGTTCTAACTAGTGCCGCCACTGAGATCCTATACCCACCTTCGGATTGCATCATCAGAAAGGTGAGGTCATAACAGTCACCTAGGCCTTTATGAGCCCTTTCAAATGAGTTCAAACACGATCGTTCTATCTAGTGCCGTCACTGAGATCCTATACCCACCTTCGGATTGCACCATCAGAAAGGTGAGGTCATAACAGTCACCTAGGCCTTTATGAGCCCTTTCAAATGAGTTCAAACACGATCGTTCTATCTAGTGCCGCCACTGAGATCCTATACCCACCTTCGGATTGCATCATCAGAAAGGTGAGGTCATAACAGTCACCTAGGCCTTTATGAGCCCTTTCAAATGAGTTCAAACACGATCGTTCTATCTAGTGCCGTCACTGAGATTCTTTACCCACCTTCTGAGTCCACCATAAGGAAGGTGATATCATCACAGTCCCCTTGGTCTCCATCCTCCGTCAAACGAACTTCTCTAAATATATAAAATAATATAAAATCTAAACTAGCTACTAAGAAAATAAGTACTTACCCATAATTGAAACGAACTGAAGCCAGCGGATTACGGTGCGCCCGGAAAAATCCGTGGGTTACCGTCAGTTAAAAATTTCAACTTAAGATTTCACACTCACGATCAGTTTTTGGATGTATGTCAGTTCAACTGAGCAGTTTAACTGACAGTACCCCCGAAAAAATCCGTTAGTTTCCGTCAGTTTAAGATTTCACACTCACGGTCAGTTTTTGGATGTACGTCAATGAAACTGAACAGTTTAACTGACTGTGTGTGGCGACCATAAGGCTAGCTGAGAGGTAAAGCCTTATGTTAGATAGCCTATACTTATTCGTCATGGATCTGGCTATAAATTTAAAACACGAGGAGGTACTCGATTCGACTCAATTTTTTTTATTTGTTACCTCGGAACTATTTTATTTTCTTTTTTTATTTGAAAACTGGTGCTTCTCATGAGGTCCCATATGATCAAGATCTGACCAGTAGTTTTTGAGTTATTCTTAATAATGCGTATTTAATTGAATTCGATTACATTGATGATGTTTTCATTTTATTTATATTGAAGTCGGTTGTACAAAATTTTTAATTTTACCACTTCTGTAGCTTTTTATTAGCTTTAACGAAGTCAGGGAAATTGGCTCATCCCCTTGGCCAGCAACGGGGATCAGAGTGAACATAAGGGTGACAAACGAGCACACAGTCCACCTGATGGTAAATGGATGCTGTGGCCCATAGACATCTACATTTATCCTCGATTACGAATCAAAATGCAGATGCGTCGTCACCCGTGAGGACTAAGATGGAATGCCTCGTTTCCAATAAAAAGGGTCTCCGGTCTCTACACTGACCACACGAAACATACCAGGCTGCTACTTTACGCTGGTATTCTGAGAGAGCGTGGTCCTACCCCGGTCGAGCCGAGGCATTCGGGCTACAACTATGCCACTAATATAGCTGCAACATGGCTCTACCACGTAAAACTGGTACTGTGTTCGACAATAAAGCGGCTAAACGTGGTGATTATGGTAAATCTCTACACAGGAAGAAGTCCATGTCCAGCGGTGGAATTTTAAGTACGAGGGAATTGATGAACAAGATGAAGGGTCTTGTGACGTAGCATGGCTTGCAGCCGCCCGGAGCCTCTAGTACCAAAACTGACACCAGTCATCCTTTTTTTTAAAGTTTTAAAAGTATAAGTTCGGTAAAAGTCTTCAACAGTCTGCATTATTTTTAATGTATAAAGTAATATAATGTACTAGTATTTTTTATACTTACTTGCGTGCATACCTACGTACGTCGTCCGTCCGTCCGTTCGTGCGTGCGGGCGTGCGTGTGTGTGAATATTATCTTCTCTATTTCCTTATTATTCGTTAATACATTTACGGCAAGTGCGTCGCCAGGTGATGGTTGAGCCCACCCTCCTCCCCTTGGCGACGCCCTTGATATACGGCCCGTATACGTAGTTTATATAAATGTACTCAGTGGTCGGGTCGACTGTCGACACGATGTCAGATTTTGAAAATTTATTGAATTGTAAGAAAATTGTAGTAAAAAACATGTATTTCAAATAACAATATCGTTTTTATATTCATTAATAATATGATGCTTTTTTTTAAATAATGGAATTGCGATACCTATGCGTCACTTTCGAATCAGACAGGGTGTTTTTACATATTAAGCACCGGCTGATTTTCAAGATATTTGAAAATAATCGCCAAATGCTGCTCTCTAAAATCTGTCGCCCGGTGCTTTGCCTCCCACCCCTTTCTATGTCACTGATCTGATTATTCGACGACGACACAACATCAAGGGACAATACGTATGATGGCTTACGGCATTGATGGTGTGGTGAGTACTGACTATTCTGAAAGGCCTATACTTACATGGAAAGGCTTGCTTTTACACAGACACAAAGAATTACAATCGTTGTATTGAAGTCTGTAAATGTAGCTCCCCGCCAGCTGACGTGACGACCTGGTATAAGATATGCAGGAAATAGGAATGGGCAAGTGAAAAAAAAATCGATATTCATCGTATCGATATTCTAAACAGTATCGATAATTATCGCGTGATAAATATCGATATATCGTTATGTTTCGCATTATGTAGTAGGATGAGGGCCAAATTTTTTATTATTGGACGTTTTGACGACGAAAAAAAAAACAACAGCACTTGAATCCTTTTGTAGTTGCTTTTGTTGCTTAATTGTTTTGTCTCATAAATTACATTGTCTATTACATTATAAAATAAATGTATGCAGGTGGCTCAGATTCGTGCTGTAATGATGATGACGGTAAATGTGGAGAATAAATATTACTTACAAACTTACCCATTTAAATTGCAATAACTTTATCAAATGTATTAATAAAAATTTAAGTTCTTATCTTTTAATCAGTTTCGTTTAAATCTTAATATATGCCGTTATAGATATAGTTAATCGATGATAAAAATGTAATTAAAATGAATAATTGATATACACTCCGTTATTAGCAGTTATTCGATCCAACATGAAGGTCCTTGGTGTCTGTTTACTGGCTTTTGTCGTCGCCGTGCAGGTGAGAAAAAAGTATTCTAATAAAATAATTATAACTTTTAACTAAAAGTAAAAACCGACTTCAAATTGCAAAAAAGAAGTTATATATTTGCTAACCTTATGGTTGAAATTTTTCCCCAAACTTATATGGGACCACCCTTGAAGTATAATCTATTTAATAAAAGAGAATCATCAAAATTGGTTCACAATCTGCGAAGATATCGCGTAACATTACATACAAAAAAACATACACTCGAATTGAGAACCTCCTCCTTTTTGAAGTCGGTTAAAAAATGAGAGATGTTTATACTTCGAATTACATGTAAATATTAATGAACATTTTTTTAAAGGGCTTCGATTTTTAAACAAATTTGGATTTTTTTAGTAAATCGTTCTGATAATTTATGAAAAAAGCAAATTTACAAAAGTATTATTTTAAGAAATTTCGACGAGCAAATAGGATTTGCGCAATAAAAAAAATGTTTTTTTCTGGTCTAATGAGAGTCGATCAGTTCGTCGGTCAACAGCTAAATAAGTACGTTTCGAGTTTAAATAAAATTTTCTGAATTCGCTTTCTGCTTCAGTGCTTGTCTGTCACATATAATTTATATAAGACGACCACTCTCAGAAATGAAAAAAGCCCTCAACCCAGCATTTTTTCACGCTTGGAAGCCGGGTTGGTACCCGAGGTTTTTTATTTTTTTGAGCTGTTATTAGAAAGATGCTGCTGCCCATATTTTTTGTTTCATTTACCTCTGTCGCCTCTTACGACACCCACTGGATGATTTGGGATACCTACGGGAATCTTTTAAGCCGCCACAACACGACGAAAGTAGAAGTACGCGACGGTTTGAAACTTTACTAAAGTTAAAATGCCTGATTCTTACTGATTATACTTAGATTGAAGCGAAAACTATTTTATTTGTTTTTCCCCTTCATACTTTGCCTTTAAGAACCTCATTCCTCCTTTTGCGGTCTTCTGCGACCGCTCTAATTGTCTAGAAACCGATCGACATACAAGTGTGTAATAACTGTATAATGTTGCCGTGTTTCGAGATCATGCTGAGTTACGAGAAACGGATAGTCATTTCACTGGTTACGAGGCGCTCCATATTAGCCCTCAAGGGTGGTAACGCATCTTTACTTTTGGTTCAAAAGCGAGGGTAGATGTCGCTGTATATGGGCAGTATGGGCGACTGTATCTACCTACGATTGGGTGGACTGTGTACTCGTTATTTACTCTTAGTTCAATAAAAATGTATTCTCCTACAAACTGCACTCACATACTAGGTGCTATCACACTCCGCTCCGTTTCTGCCGTGAAGTCTCATCTTAGCCCAGAGAAGAGACTGTCCTTATTGCTTGAGGTTTATTTTTCGACATAAAAAGGTTAGCACAATAGGATTTTCTTCATAAATTACAACGGACAAACATCCAGACCTGGAACAATTATTAGAGGGCCATGCAAAAGCTTGTTCCGTATGGGATTCGGACCGAGTAGCGTCGCTGACACTGCAAACGCTTAGCTACTACTACCGTGAATAGGTTGCAGATGTCTATTGGCTGTTTATTCACCAGGTGGAATGTAAGCTTGTCACTTTAATATTAACATTAACACTCAAGAGTTGTCTGCGTCGTTGGTCTAGTAGACTGCTGATCATGTGGTCTCGGGTTAGAATCTCGGGTCGAGCCAAATTCAGTTATTGGATTTTTCTGTTAAAAATTTTCAGTAACAGCTCGGAGTCAGGAAGTTTTTTTTTAAACAACATTACAATGTAACCAGTAAAATTTACACTAGGATTTTCTTCTGTATCGCGGAGGCAGTTTACATACATAAATTTCACAAGGACAAAAACATCCGGAAACGGAACAATTATTTGTAGGCCGTACAAATACTTGTTCCGTGCGGGATTTAAACTGTCAAGTTGGCGGTGTTAGCCCTGTGCCTCTGAAAGCATGTAAAGCCGTTGGTCATTTTGTGCCTGATCTTTCTTCACTCGTATCGGATTGCTGTCGGACTATGACAGTAAAGGAATAATAATAAGTGCACATGTGCTTTCGCACACACTCGTGCGCTATAACAAATTCTATTCCGAACAGATGGCTAGTCCCCGTTGAGACCATAGAGTAGAATGACAAGTTGCGACTGGCCGCCGTGACTAAAAAAATGGGGTGTCCCCAGAGAAGTTTCCTTGTTGATTTTCTTCATGACAACTTCTAAGTACTTTATGTAAGAACTACTGAGAATTTTCTTCCCCAGTGGTCTTACCAGTAAGGCTTATTTATAAAAAAAATCAGTTATCATACTTGTTGGACTATTGGGAATGCACCACGCCTTGAAGGTTCCCAGTAATCTAAGTACTATTGGGAAGAAAATTTCTCAGTAGTCTTACCAGTAAGATTACTTGGTTAGACTACTGGGAATACCCAAAAATAGTTTAACAAAAAATTTCTACATCTAATCTAAAAAAACGTAACGTGGTTATTAATAATTAACATAATATGATATCGTATCATTTTATCGTTGTGGTATTTCCTGTTGCAGGCTTTGCTTTTGTTTCACTCAATTTAATTATTTACGTAAGGTGTTCGTGATCATAGATTTAGTTATCAAACTTATCGACGGATCGACATTTAACAAATCGCGAGACGTTTATCTTATCTTACTTTTCTAATTAATTATAATAATCCTTTCCCTGTCTTAGTAATTTTTAAGTTGATAAAAGTTTTTCTACATAACTACTTCTTTACATAACCCTTTTTACATTTACAGTCTATCAAAAGTCCACCGCTGAACATACTCCCCACAGATTGCCTCATAGGAGGGATATTTACCATAGTTGCTACGCTTGGCAAGAAGGGTGGCAACCGCACGTTTATGTTTTTATTCAGCTGTTATCAGGAAGATGCCGCTGTCCATCTCCTGGTTCAGTTTCCCTCTGTCGCCTTTTACGAAACCCACGGATGATATGGGGTAGTGGACAACGCTACTACAAGGTTACATAATCGGCCCGTATAAATTCACAGCTGTACTTGGGCTCCTCCCGTTGTAAACAGCAACGCCGATTGATTGTAGTACCAAACGTCTCGCACCTTTGATGCTGCTGACCATTGTCGGTCTCAGTATCATACGTCTAATGTGAATTAAAAGGCTATACCGTATCCATCGGAAGCCATAAGATTTTTCTGGTAGTTTACATAGTCGCCTCTTTCAACACCCACGTGACTAAATAGGGTGATGCATTCTCCTACGCTGCCTTCTCATATTATAGTTGCAGCACAAATAGGTCGGCTCGATCGGGGAAGAACCACGTTCTCACACAATACCAGCGTAGAATAACAGCTTAATGTTAATGCTGCAGTGTTTCGTATGGTGAGTGTAGAGAACCGGAGACTCCTTTTACTGGAAACTATAGGTATCTGCCTTTTAATTGAAGATGTCTATGGGCCACAGCATCTACTTACCATCAGATGGACTGTGTGCACGTTTGTCACCCAGAGTTGGGAGAGGCCTATGTTCACCGTTGGACTTTTGATGGACTGTAACGGTAGGTAAAATAGAAATTAAAAAAACCTACGACAACTTTTGATGTGTACGTAAATAATCAACAGCGGCGTAAGATATTTGGTTCTACAATTTTCGTAACAGCCAACCTAATGATTTTCTGCAATGACCTTGTAGCCCTCGATAGATAGTGTGACCACATGAGTAAAGATCCCTACCTTTACTCTGTGGTGTGGCGGTGTTGTCGACGCTTCACAAGCGAAACACACCGAAACCTAAATCACGCTATCAAAGTTCCGAAGTACTGCGGTATATATAGAATAGCTCTGTATTACTACACGGAGCGTTAACCGCTCCTCGGGCTGAACACCTTGTCCAGCGGGAAATCTCTCCTTTTCCTTCCACTGCTAGACTGATAGCATTCATTCATTTCTAGTGACCCGATCATTCAAGTATTGATTCGTCTTACAAACCGGGTCATTCGGGTCGATCATTCAAATGGATCATTTCGAGTTTCAGTACTCCGTGATCTGTGAGACCTGGTCGATAATGTCGGTCGTCGGACATTACTACACTCTTTGGTCGTAGGTCCTGTCAATTGTTTGATCTGGAACGTTCAAAAAATGTAATTGCAATCATCAGTATTCAACGTGGATCACCGCCAAAATGCCTATGCTAGGCGTGAATCGGCGGGAAGTATAGTGTCTGAGGTGTAAGAAATCTGATAGACGCCATTCGCCTTTTTCATACAACTAAGGGTGACATACCGGTACTCAGTCTACCTTATTGTAAGTGGAAACTGCGGCTCACATCATCATCTATCTTCGATTAAGAATGACTATGTTGATGTGTTGTCACCCCTGATCCTGAGTACCAGAAGGGAATGCCTCGTCACCAGTTAAAAGGGTCTGTCATAAAACATGGTTCTACGCTACCTGTACCGTTACGTAATATTACGTAATATCGTTGATGAACAACGATATTATTAATTTAAATAATTTAAAATTAATATTATTTTGTACAACCGACTTCAATATAAATTATTAAGAATAACTCAAAAACTGTCGGTCGGACCTTGATCAAATTTATATGGGACCACGTGAGAAGCACCAGCTTTTAAATAAAAAAAGAATCATCGAAATTGGTTCACCCAGTTCACCAGTTATGAGGTTAACACACATATAAAAAGAACATACAGTCGAATTAGAGCCGTGGTAGCTCAGATGGTTAGCGCTCGCTGAAAATTTCACAGTACGCGAGCAACCCGGGTTCGATCCCCGCCGGCACCAATGAAATTGTTAATTGCAATTTTAAGTGCTGATTTACCACGTGCTCGGCAGTGAAGAAAAACATCGTGAGGAAACCTGCATGTCTGAGAAATAAGAAAAAATATATATCGAAGACATGTGAAGTTCGCTAACACACATTGGGGCAGCGCGGCGGACATTTCCTTGCCATAAAACCCTCTCAGTGGGACGTATAATATTTATAAAAAGTAATATTATTAATAGGCTGTAACTTTACTTTATACTTTACTATTCAGTCGAATTGAGTATCGTCTCCTTTTTGAAGTCGGTAGAAAATAGTTGGATACCCTAAGCTCCGCTTTTTGGAAAAAGGTTGCCTTCGATAACATTGTTTCCCAACGGTTGTCGGATTTTGAGCTCTATAGCCGACATATTAGCTACTTACTTACATCCCTAAAATACGCGATGGTTAATATTAAATGAATAATAAATAAAACTCTTCGCCATCAAGAAACATCGTAACATCAGTGTAAATATTTATAGCAAGGAAAGCGTTAAACATCTTATGGCGTAACTTTTACTCTTTGTTGAAATTTAATTATCTCTAATGGAAGCATATTTCAACGCCCAAGTTTTAACAACTTTATGATTTCATTTTCAGGCTCGCAGTACCGGCGTGAAAAGTGAGTATAAATAAAACTTTTATTAACATTTATATTCGCGGTTTTAATAATGTACGTTAATAACCGTTTGCTAAAGTAGCCACTACTTTTTTTTAATTTATCTGTCATTTATAAGTTACAAAAACATAAGTAAAATAGCATCTATAAACTACAAAGGTTTGTTAATAATGCTATCATCTACATCGATATTTCCAGGTTTGATAAAGAAAAATAGAATATACATAATATTACATTGTGTTGCAAATAGTTTAAAATCGGGATAAATTTAGATCAGTGGTTCACCAGTGGTCCTTGGACCACTGATATCCCTGAAAGCACCCAAAGTGGTCCGCGAAGGAATCATACAATTCTCTCAAATATAAAAAACTATGTAATACATTTTTGGAGATGAATGTACCGACTACCGACTTAACATTAAAATCACAATCACATTAATTTTGGTGTTTCGTTTATAGAATTTAAAGAAATTTAAAGAGAGATCAACCTTACTATAGTTAATATTATGTCTATAACTTTTAGATGGTCCAAGGTAAGCCAAAAATTGGTCAAATGGTCTCTCATCACTAAAAGGTCAAGAACCACTGACTGACTTAGATCATAGGATAAACGTTTGCCTTAAAAAAATTGGTCTCAATGTACTATTATGTATAAATAAACATTTCAAATGTATGCACTACTACTAATCATTATTATTGATGATATATTCTTAATTTTATTTCTAATGACTTTTTTTTTTGAACAATTATTTTCTAGTATGAGCACGAAAAAAGATACTGTAAATAGAGTGAAGCCATTCATTAGTATTGAAGTTTAAAAAATAAGTTCATCTAATATTTATTAAAATAATGCACTCGAACTTTGTTGAAGCACAGAATAAATAATAGTAGTTGAAGTTAAAAATAGGACAAAAGGTATCACACACGCAGCTCGGCAGATTATGAGACTGGTGATAAAGATAATGAGATAGATATACTAGTAGTTATCGTTTTAATTCAATAAGTTTTCCTTATAATATTTACTAGTATGTGATTATTTGATGTTATATTCTTAATTTTATTTCTAATGATATTTTTATGCCAAAAGGCATTAAGTCCACCCTTTGTAACCCTTTTAAAGGACAAGTAAATATATAAACGGTCAGAGTCGCGGCCGTGAAAGGGGCGACTCAAAGTCAAGATCAAACGTATAAAATATGGAGATATTTGTTATGACGTCATATAGTCTATGTTACCCGTGAAATTATGATAAATCAATTGAGTTATCATTTGTGAAAATTGGATGACTATTTTCAAAGTGACGGGTGAACATAGAAACAGACATCCTTACATCTATACAAATAAATAAAATTGAAGTTTCTGTTTGTAATGTCAAGATAACAGCTTTTTACTAAATACATATGAAAGTATATACAATACTTATTACAAATTTTTTTAATTTTTCTGTTTATTCTGTTTATTCCGGCTAATCTACAAAACGGCTGAACCGATTTTGACAGAACTTTCTCTGGCAGACAGCTGATGTTATAAGGAGTAACTTGGGCTATTTTCATTTTAGAAGAAGAAAAGAATTGGGGTTCCGCGCAAAAAATTAAAACCCATGAAATCTAATCGTAATAAATTCGAATTAAATAAAAATAGTAACATGTTTCATTACATTTTTAATGTAATCAAATGGTAACATCTTGTCACTTCGCCACAGTCGGGTAAATAGCGTCATGTATATTGTTCTAGCCACGGCGACTACATCCGAGAACCCATGGGTGGTGCACCTCCGTATTGCCGTTTCCACGAATGGTGAATTGAACTCGTGCGTAGGCGCCCTCATTGACAACCGCTGGGTGCTTACCGCTGCTAGTTGCATGGAAAAGTAAGTTATTTCTTGTTAATACCTTAAATAGACTTCTATACTCTATCCTAGAAGAGAATAGATAAATTTTTATTCAATATAGGTTGTTACATAATACTTATTAGATGTCAATTTTTTTATTTACCACTGTTTCGGAAAATGCGAATACCTTTGTCCTGGGAAGAACCAGCAAGAAACCCAGCGGGATTATATTTTTTTTAGACATACTCATATATAACTACAATAATTTTGTACAATTTTTTATACGAATATGTAATAGAACCAGCATGGAAGCGATTACCTCATTTCCAGGGTTTATTTTCATTCATGTATTCCTTAATAAATTATAATAACTTAAAAATATAAAATAAATTTATAACTAAAGGGGGCTTCCCTACTGGAAACGTGTTTTACGATGGTACGGAACCCTTCATGCGCAAGTGCGACTCGCACTTGGCCGGCTTTTTACTAGTAACGGGGCATTCCGTCTTAGTCCTCGGGGGTGACAATCCATCTGCTTTTCGATTCTTAATCGAGGATAGATATAGATGTCTATGGGCCACAGCAACCTCTTACCATCAGGTGGACTGTGTGCTCGATTGTCCCCCTTATTATATACCACCATCGATATATATGTACTACGTACTAGATTTGGCATTCCGAACATTCACTATGTTCAAATGAACTGTACTGCAATCCGTACACCTTTAGTGTCATTTAGTGTGGCTTCAATATTCATAGAGTGTGGAGCTGCGCTAATAATACGAGATTTCAAATTAAAGTTTTAACCTGAACGTAATTAATAATTCTGTAGTCAAATAAGTAAAATTATTTGTTGTTCAAGTGAATAAATAGGTAATAATATTACAATTGAAAAATTAAATTTCTTCATTTATATGCCACGCTATCTACAATCATAGACTAAAATCTACTATCTCCCGCGCATGCGCGAAAACAGAGTATTGCACATTTTTTGTTTGGAATAGCTTCTCTAGTACGTAGTACATAGAACTCAATGTTATATACATATGTATACATCATGGGTAATTCTTTATATCAGTGTCCGCTACGTTTGGATCCGCTATGGCGCTGATAATGTGATTAACCCCAAACTGGTGACGGAGACTTCCACGGCGCGTATCCTGGGCGAAATTGCGCTTATTTCAATCAACCGCGCCGTTGAATATACTGGTAAGTACTATATTTATATTTATAATTATCCTGTATGTGTGTTTGTCATTGAACTCCCCCTTACGGCTGGACCCAGTTTGATGAAAATTTTTGTGTGTGTTTGAGTGGGTCCCTGGATGGTTTAGATTCACCATTAGACCTGGTAAATGGCGCTGTTAGCAAGATCAAGAAATCACCCGTGCGAAGACAGGGCGGATCGTTAGTTTAGTATACGTTTACTTTTTCTTCTTCTTTAGCTTAAGTCCACTGCTGCACATTTGCGAAGTAGTGGTAGAACCATGTTATAGCTGTGCCCATGGAGCCCCCTCCTAGTCTGGGTATTAAACTCTAGGTTACACTGGGAGTCCCTTAATACCTTGATATTTTACAGTATTATGTTAATATTATTGTATTTACAAGTCGCGGCACGTAAGTCTTGCGCTGAAATAAACGTGGAGGGGACGCGCGAATAGAATTGCACGAATGCGACTGGAGGGCCAATCAGCGCGTGCGAACGATACCCACGAGCCAATCAGCGCGACTTATGCGCAATAAGCCAATCAGCGCGACTTATGCGCAATAACGATCACCGCTAGACTTTCGTGTCGCTACTTAAAATGCTATAGTTGTGGCTCTGAAATCGCTATTATGCGCCTGCCGAGGCGATTCGGCAAATTGTCTCTTCAATGGGAGAGGCTCAATCCAGTAGTAAATTCTTTACGTTGATATTCACTAGACTAGAAGAATATTGTACATGTTAATAAAGTTAAATAGTGACCATGCTATAATGATAATCCGAGTGTGGGGGGTCAGAACCCTGCAACACAGGGTATCCTAGTACAAGTTTCACTCTATCACAATGGCCAATCATTAGTAAATAGTTCAGTTTAATAAATAGACTGTCTTTTAAGCCTTATCATTATTATTAATGTGTCTATAACCTAAAAAGCCAATGTAATAAAAACTAATTTCTCAGCAAGAGTAATAAATTTAAAATACCTTTAAAAGAATTGTACGTCGATTGGTTATCGACTTGTTGAAACTTTGCGTTTCAACTTCACGCAGCTTGTTAGTGGCAGCCAATTAACCGTAATTTGTTAATAAAGTTAATAAAGGCAAGCCCTGCGATGGAGTTTTCATGAATTACACTGTAGCCTTTTTAGTGGCCAAGTTGGGTTAGGCCTTTCTCTTAAAATGATTTTACGGTGTAACAAGCTAATAGAATAATATATTTGTGAAGTGAAAACTTCTTTAGCCGCGTAGAGCGATTTTTGGTAGGGGGAAAGCTTATTTGTTCGCGTCACCGGTAACCTCGACATACTTGGCTTGCGCCAGACTAGCGACGCGTAGTAATAGCGGCCTGTATACATGCATACGCATATTTCATTTACGTGGTAGAGCCATGCTGCAGCTATATTAATAGTATAGTTGTAGCACGAATGGGTCGGCTCGACTGGGGAAGGACCACGCTCTCACAGAATACCAGCGTAAAATAGCGGCTTAATGCTGCTATGTTTCGTATGGTGAGTGTAGAGAACCGGAGACCCTTTTTACTGGAAAAGGGGCATTCTATCTTAGTCCTCACGGCTGACAACGCATCTGCATTTTATTCGCAAACGAGGATAGATGTAGATGTCTATAGGCCACAGCAACCACTTACCATCAGGTGGACTGTGTGCTCGTTTGTCACCCTTATTCTATAAAAATCTAAAGCTATAAGCTATGCCATCGTTTAACAATTATTTACTGTGGTAGATCATAACCGCTATTGGTGCTGGCCTTAGAGTATACATATAGGTAAGTAAGCTATTATGTGTACTCTAAGTCGCCGGAATTCGGAGGCACTTGGGTTGAACACACATAAAACTTAAGACCCCATCTCTGGGCTAACACGGTTCTTAAAACGCCTAATGCTTTATTTTTAATTTTTCAGATAACATCAACGCCGTTGCCTTGGCTTCCATCGATAATGAAGTTCCAGCAACAGCTACACTCTGTGGCTACGGAGCTGGCCAAGGCTACTGTAAGTAATTATTTAATTTTTTTTGTCATGTGAAACATTGGCGCACCTTGGCAGTTAAACCAACTCGTATGCCGTGACGGCAAACGGTATGACGGTCTCTTATGCCGTTATGCACCCTCTACGTTACCGCTCCGACTCCCTTGTGTATACTATACACTTCGTTGCTTGTCTGTGTGAGTTGTGTACTGCGTGTGCCTTTGTATTTCTTTTTTAATTTATTTAACTCCATATTTCTTTATTGATGTTCATTAATTATAATTATATTGTACCATTATGTTTAACACGTGCCGGGCGTCCCGTGACGGCCAATTTTCAACTATTTATTTAGTGCAGTGGTGTAAGAGAATTCTTCACCACAGTCGATTTCGTTAGGGGCTAAGCCCTCGCTGTATCTTTCAGTCTACACGAGTAACCCGCGTTCGATCCCCCTCGGCGCCAATGAAATTGTCAATTGCAATTTTAACTTCTGATTCACCATGTGCTCGGACATGAAGAAAAACATCGCGAGGAAACCTGCATATCTGGAAAATTAATAAAAAAATATTTGAAATATGTGAAGTCCACCAACAAGTGTTAGGGCAGCGCGACGAACACTTCCTTGACTTAAAACTCTCACAAAAATGAGCTGAGGCCTGTGCCCAGGAGTTTTACGTATCGACTGAAACTTTCTTTGGTCCCGTCACAGTTTAAATACAGTAAAACTTTTTTTAAACTGTGATGTCCCTATGATGTCGTAAATAGGTTATGGAAGGGTCATGAGAAATGTCAGAAAGTTCTCCTGCTTTTTTTAAAAATAAAAAACTGAAGTGACAAACGAAATTACATTCCACCTGATGGTAAGTGGCCAGTGGTAGTCTATGGACATCTGCAACCAACTTAAAACAGAGAAGGCTACAGATGCATTGATACCTCTGATGACTAAGATGGAATGCCCCACCGGCTGTTATTACACTGGCGGTCTATACCAATCAGACCGGATATTTTTATAATATATACCGATAATATATTACACGCCTTTATATAATACGTCGCATTGAATTAAATTATAAATCGTCAACTATTTTAAGATTAATGAAAATTACAAAATATTAAATTATAAAAATTCAGAATATTCACGTAACGATTTTGATAACATAAAAATCGAAAAATTATTAATGCAAATAGAATAAGTTAATAATTTCTGCTTGTACGATTTTTGATAGCTTTTGTTTTAAAATAGCTCCAGGAGAACAGTTAGTCTGCTCGGAATGGATTCTGGAGCCTTTTGAAGATGGAACTATCTTGGGTATTAGTGAAGATGTCCCGGCTACCCAGGTAAGTTTTTAAATAGCATTAAAGTGACCCGATGCAGCGTAATGTTGGCGTAAAATAACCCACTGCCTCTTATCATTCTGTGAATATCATAAGAGGCGTCAGAGGGAAACTGAAATAGGAGATGCACAGAAGCATCTTCCCGATTACAGCTCAAGATAGAAAAAAATTTGGTTGTATACCCGACTGCCGGGTAGGCCTATGTTCAGCAGTAGACTTATATTATGAATATACTAGCGACCTGCCCGGCTTCGCTTGGGTAGGATTAATTTGGCGTAATTAAGATAACCATCAAAGACCATTTGACAATTCATGAATTTTACAATTTCTTAAAAAAACTTCATGTATTTTGGATAAAATATAACCTAGATTACTCCTGGCATTACTCTCTATCTGTAAGTCAAGTGTCATTACATCATCAGTTCAGTTCAGCTATTTCGATTATTAGCCCGAACAGACTTTAAAAATGGTTATTCATGTCTTACTAGCACACAAATGACCCCATCAGCTTAATAACAAGCAGTTATTTCGATGTTACAGATATTCTATATGAGAGTCTTCAATTTTATTTGTATGTTGTATAGAGTGTGATAGACTGTAATGAATTAATGCAGAAATTAAAGTGACTAATGAACTGGCTTGACTTATTACAAACAAATGATTAATGCCAGCTGTACACGAATCGTCCAACTGTAACCCTCTAACTGTTTTTCCAACACACGATGTACAGGGTTATTTTGCAATGTATGGCCAAATTTGCATAGAAGGTTCAGAATAAGTAATATTGGCAAATGTTGAAGAAACATTAATTTAAAAAAAATCTCAAACATTATGCATAATTTTAACTGATTGTCATTCATAAATATCTAACGCTTACTATTTTACTACGCACGCACACATTTGTAAGGGTCACTCTGTCGGCAAAAAGTTGTGAATTGAATCGCACACAGAGGAGTGCGCGTACGCGTTGTTGTTGCCCATAAATCACATTCAATTTGGGATAATTTCAAATAAAAGTAGAAGCATTATTTACTCGTATTTTCAAAAACTACAATATTACCGATATTGTAGTTTTTGAAAATACGTTATTTATATTATAAATATCATTATTTATACATTTGAACTTAAATATAAAATCTGGATACTCTTTGAAAAATAGTCCTGTATAGAGAGGTATCTACTTGCACGTTGCATGGTTCGGCTGAGTTTGCCTTATAAACAGTTCATCTTGAACGAACCGGATTTTTACTAATTTTACTTCCAATTTTTTTTTAAACTGAAACGTCAAACGAATTTACAGTCCGCCTGATGGCAAGTGGCTACTGCAGCCCATAGATACCTTATTTTTTCAATTTATAATCATTTGTTTAGTATTTCGTAGGAGCGCGCGTACGCCTACGCGCGTAATTTTAAATAAAAATAGAAACCTTATTTACTCGTATATTCAAAAACGCAATAACGGTATATCATTTTGTATATTTAAACTTAAGTTTAAATTTTGGCTATTCTTTGAAAAATAACCCTATATATTCTGAAATAATTTAATAATTGTTTTCTTTCAGTATGATATCGGTGCACCCCTCGTGAGTAATGGTGTCCAGATTGGTGTCCTCGTGCTTCCGATAGAAGGTTTCGAGAGTGCTGGTAAATTTAAATTAACTTTGTTTATTTTTTAAACTGTTTTGACAGTGTAGTGGCGGTGTAACGGTGAAAGAATATCTACTACGAGTACTCCATATCGTCTTATGGGTGTCGTAAAAGGCGACAGGGGTAAACTGAAACAGGAGATGGGCAGCAGCATGGTAACAACTGAAAATAATAAAAAAACTGCGGTTGCCTACCCTCCTGCTAAGCGTGGCAATTATGGCAAAAACTACGAGGTTAATTTTGGGGGAGGTTTTTGTTCAGCAATGGGCTTTGGGCAAGCTGCAATGGAATGAAAGATGAGTAGCCTTTCCTTAATATTTTAAGGCTTTGGTACCTTACGCTCGCCTTAAATAACGTGGCAAACCATTTTCTACTCCCGCTGCAACGGTACCAATGAAATTGTTCATTACAGTTTTAAGTGTTGAGTTATCTCGGCGATGGAAGAAAACATCGTGAGAAATCCTTCATGTCTGAGAAATTAAAAAGAATGCGGGCTTGTGAAGTCCGCAAACAGGCATTAGGAGGCGGGCTGTTGACCTTGACCTTGTCCTGTTGGCCTTGAATTGACTTGGAAATCTTCTTAGAAATAAGGGGCGGTCAGTGTAACTGCCCAGCTATCCCAGCTGTGGGATGTATGTAGGCTGTTACTATACTTGTTGATATTATCACTTCACTTACAAGTTTTCGTTTTGCAGTTTTCGTGAACCCTGCCATCTACAGAGACTGGATTGAGGAACAAACCGGCATCGAACTTTAAGTTTGTGCAGCAATGTAAAAAAGATATGTGTTTAAAGATTATTAGTTCTTTCGTGAATATAATAAAATACATGTAATTCTTATTGAAAGTGATTTTTTTGCTTGAACCAGTAAAAACCCAGCGGGACTAAAATTAATTTACAATATATTATTTTATACAATTAGTATGAAAACATTAGAGACGGTATGGTAGCGATCACCTCATTCCCAGGGGTTATTATCAATCGGATCTCTCTATCAAGCCCGGAGGTTAGGTCTCACCATAACTAACAAAACGAGTCCAAACTCGGCACACCTAGTTCTACTCGTCCAGGAGTTCCAGTAGTAGTCACCAAAGTACACCATCAGGTCTCTCCGTCAAGCCCGGAGGTTATGTCTCACCATAACTAACAAAACGAGCCCAAACTCGGCACACCTAGTTCTACTCGTCTAGGAATTCCAGCAGTTGTCACCGAAGTACACCATCAAGTCTAATGGTGTCATCAGGTCTCTGCATCAAGCCCGGAGGTTAGGTCTCATAATAACTAACAAAACGAGCCCAAACTCGGCACACATAGTTCTATTCGTCCAGGAGTTCTAGTAGTAGTCACCAAAGTACACCATCAGGTCTCTCCATCAAGCCCGGAGGTTAGTTCTCATCGTAACTAACAAAACGAGCCCAAACTCGGCACACCTAGTACTCCTCGTCACACACTACTACTCGTCGAGGAGTTCCAGTAGCTAGCTCCGAAGTATACCTTCAAGTCACTTCACCAAGTCCGGAGCTAAAGTATTATCATAACTAACAAAACCAGCCCAAAGTCCACAGCCACCATCTCACTGCTAGTAGAGGGCTTCTAGTGCCTAGCAGTCTCTGGAGCAGCTATTCGTATTTCGTATCTAAGTATATTTTTGTAGGTATAAGAAATGAGAAAAAAAAAATCAATCTTTCAAATTATCAAAATGTTTTTACTTGATTACGATTCCCGCCCCCGCAGCTAACCGTGCGTGTGTGTGACCCGTGTCAATGTAATAGTTCGATTCTATACCTATCAATTTTGCAAACGCGTACTTAACATACATTAATTGCACAGGAACAAATACCCAGATGCGGAACAATAATTTGTAGGCGTTACAAAAACTTGTTCCATTCGTGATTTGAAATCGCCGCCCTCGCAGCATCTCAATGGGAAGCCACGTAGCCGTCAAACACTCTATTGTGATAAGTAAGTGGTGGTAACAACTACATTCAGTAGAAAAATATAATATCGAAAATAAAGTGGGTAGCATTAAAAATCAATAACATTTCCAAAGATTTTTTTTTGATAAAACAATTATTAATATAAATATACGTTACAGAAAAATTTAACCTAATAATAAGAAAACATTGTTTTAACACCGATTCACGTGGATTGGTTATGAGATATTAGCTGCGTCTCTGGAATTAGAGGTTTCAAACATTTTTCGGAAAATTTCTTCAAATCGGGCAGAGTTGGCAACGCTAACTGAGGAGCAGGTGAGATAAGAGGAGAAAAGTTTGTATTTAAAGTGTTCAAAACGTGATAAAAAGTAAAATTTCAAGAAGACTTTATCTAATGGAAATAAAACGGCGAATTACGCCCCAATTTCTAGTAAAGACGTCCTTCAGAGCTTGAAGTCGTCTAACTTGAGAATAAAGTTGAATATATATCTTCGGGCCTAAATGACAGTTAAAAAGGGTACATTATTGCGACAGTGTAGTCTTAACTTTACACTGACCGTTTTACAAGATACAATTTACAGAAGTTATTGCCGATGTCTGGGAATTGCTTTAAGAGTGCCCGAGGGTTGCTACAGCGTCGAGTAAGATAGCGCCCGAGAGAACATTTCTGTAGTTTCGTTTGAAATGAGCGACCAGTGTTTATTTGACATGAGATTCTCCCCGCGAATTTGTTGGCTTGGATTTTTATACAAGGGTCCCGTCCCTTGAAGCGTGGACGATTGTCTTTAATGTCACGTTAGGCAAGTGGATTGGCAGTCTCAGCATCAGATGTCTCGAACTTTTGTCCTGCTGTCGGTTTGGGTATAATTTTTTCAACCGACTTCAAAAAGGAGGAAGTACCACAGAATAAATAATAGTACAAGAAGTACTCAATTCGACTGTATGTTTTTTTATGTGTGTTACCTTATAACTTTTTTCTCGTTGAACCGATTTCGATGATTCTTTTTTTATTTGAAAGCTGGTGCTTCTCATGTGGTTCCATATAAATTTGATTAACGTCTGACCAGTAGTTTTTGAGTTACCTTAATAATTTATATTGAAGTCGGTTGTAATTTTTTAATTTTACCACTTGTTACATAATAAGGGTGACAAAAAAGCTCACATTTTACCTGATGGTAAGTTGATGCTGTGTTCCATAAACATCAACATTTATCCTCGATTAAGAATCAAAATGCAGATACATTGTCACCCTTCGAAGTCGAATATGGAATGCCTCGTTTCCGGTTAAATGAGTCTCCGGTTCTGTACGCTCACCGTACCATAGCCATAGGCTGCTATTTTACGCTGATATTCTGTGAGAGCGTGGTCCTACCCCGATTGAGCCGACCCATTTGTGCTACAACCATAATATAGCTGCAGCATGGCACTTAACATCTGTCGTCAACGAGAGAGTCATATGGTCATCTATTTAAGTTCTCTCTATCATTTTAAATAGAATTACCTTTTTCACCCATCGCACTAAAAGGCTGGTAGATTATTTTACGCCGCCATTACAGAGCCAATATAAATAAATACTCACAATATAGAGAATTACATTTTGAATTTTCATACGGTTTTCCCTTTTTATAAAATTAAAATGACAGACGAACTTACAGTCAGCCCGATGGTGGATGGAGGCTACTGCAATTGCAAAAAAACATTCAACAAAGAGGGCTAAAGATGCTTTGTAACCACTGACCACTAAGATGGAATGCCTCACTCAATTATACGGGAGCTATTTACTGTTAAGACCGGAATACAGCAGTGCAGGCACTGCTGCTTGGTGGCAGAAACATACTGGGGTGGTAAAGAAGGACAAGAAGGACCAACCAGAATTCCTTCTGGTCCTAGGCAGAAAATCATTCTTGTCTTGGTGTACGCCTAGATAATTCTCACCATGTTGCCAGTATAATTAAAAGCTGTTAGCTGCTGGTTGTTTATCTTAGCCCTTAACTTTCAACTCATTTTGGCGGACAGAAAAACAATAGAAAAATGGCGGGAAAGTATTTTTTACTTTTTATTTTTATTTTTCTTAATGGCCTATACTCGTATGTATTGATATTAAAACCAGCCAGATACAAACAGTAAAACGAAAGAGATTTTTCTTCAATTTTATACAAACAAAATACAAAAAAAAACTTTTTCCCCGACCTTTTATTTACTAGTAGTTAGCTGCAATCGTTCATGAGCTATACTGCAATTTTTTATAATGATGTTATAGAAGAGATGTAGATTCAGTAGTTGATGACTAAAATTTTCTGCCACAGAGGACACAGAAACCACAAAAAAGTTATAACATTTTTATTACTTTCATTTAGAAGTTGTAATGGGACTTTTAGCGTATCAAAACCTTATTTAAGATAAATCAGCATAAAACAGTCCTTTAATGATACCTATAGTTTTTCTTTCTTTTTATGGCTAAAGTTTTTTCTCATTGTGCCTCGACTCTGTAATAGAAGGTGGTAAATTTTAATAAAGTGGCTTTGAATCCGCTATTAGACTACTATCGTAAATCACTCCTAGTTAGATTAGTTAACATGTTTTTTTTTATTAAACCGAAATGACAAACGGAGTTGTGTATCGGCAGCAACGCAAAGTCAGGTAATGGTGGTCCTGGACCCGATAATTTCCTGAATATTACCGTCATCTACATTCGACATCAATAATCTTTCAGCACTTAATTAGCGCTTAATTCCTAGCTATTAATATTTATCGTATATCTATTATCGTCACTGGGTTGCTAGCGATACGTTTTGCCAGCAACGCAAATTTCAACAGTTCGTTGAGGTGAAAATTTTAGAGCAACAAATTTTTAAACTTGGTACCTAATTAGCACCTAAAAAGCCACTAATTTTGGGTTTTTCTGAATGCAAATTCCTGACTTTTCGTTGCTGGCGAGACACAGCTGATAAACGGATTTAAAGCCCACCTGATGTTAAGTTGGGCCTATTTACACATGCAGCTAGCTTCAAGCAAGGAATGCTTCAGAGACGTCGTCACTTATGGAGACTAAGATGGAATGCATCAGCCTGTGACTGAAAGTACTGACTCTTTATAACCTTAAGACCGGTACACAGTAGTGCAGAGACTGCTATTTGGCGACAGAAATAGGTATATAGGCGAAGAGGGTGGCATCTATCTATTTACTTTTAAAATTTAAAACCTTGGCTTACTTGGTTGACATTCCGAATACTCGCACATCTTTTATAATGCGCACAGCCAAGGAGTGGAATGCTTCTCCTGGACAAACTCGCCGCTCCATAGTAGACCTCATCTTTGCCTTCGGGGCAGATGTAGGTCAAGCGTGAGTCCATTTTTGATTTAAAAAAATTCAGCTAATTTTCTCGAAGAACGTGAGTGTACTGTATATTAAATTTTGTATAGTAATAAAAGAAATAGAAAAACTATTTCTTGGGAAGGGAAAAGTTGAAGTTAAAGTTACAGCCTATATACATTCCACTGCTGGGCACGGGCCTCCTCTGAAAGGGTTTTAGGGCAAGGAAATGTCCGCCGCGCTGCCCCAATGCGTGGGAAGGGAAAAATCTAATAAATTCTATAATTCAAATGCAAATAGAACGGGTCGGAATAATTTAGATGTGTAATTTCCTTACGGTCGAATTTTCAATCCTCAGACAAAAGTTATTCGTATTTATATACTATACGACAAAAATAAATATAAAATTACAGTTGTATGAATAATATTTTTTACATGGTAGAGCCAAGCTGCAGCTATATTAGTAGTATAGTTGCAGCACGAATGGGTCGGCTCGACCGGGGAAGGACCACGCTCTCACAGAATACCAGCGTAAAATAGCAGCTTAACGCTGCTGTGTTTCGTATGGTGAGTGTAGAGAACCGGAGACCCTTTTAATGGAGGCATTGCATCTTAGTCCTCACGGGTGACAACGTATCTGCATTTTGATTTTTCGAGGATAGATGTAGATGTCTATGGGCCGCAGCAAGCACAGGTAGACTGTGTGCTCGTTTGTCACCATTATCCTATAAAAAATATAGTTTACTGTTTCACTTTTACTCTTATATTTAGTCAGGCTATAATTTATTTGATAGATTACTTTTATCTGACGATAGAAATAACTCGTAATTGAATTTTATCACATTTGAACGGACTAGAAAATCGATATCAACAACATGAGGCTACGTCACGTAGTTTAAAATACTTTCAAGTATCCCTCATTCGATTAATCATTATTACTTGTTGAAACTTCGCTATCCGACTATACACGGTTCGTTGACAGCGATCAATTATGGCCTGTTTGTCATTATTAGAGACGGTTAAGTTTTGGGAACTATTTCACGGCTACCCTTCGAATAATGTGTTTACAAGTGTCTACAGTTTGTTACTTTCAGACTACATGTAATACCAATACAACACACCAAAAGATAAAGTTACAGCCTATATACCACCACTGGATAGATGTCTCCTTTCATTTCTAGTGAGTTAGACCGGCCACATACATTCGGAATTCCGTTTCGGGATTGTGATACATCTACTTAATCTAATTAATAATAATTATGTAGGCTATTAAAACGTCAGCAAGCAGTCAACATGAAAGGAGTGCAACTTCTGTACGTAGTACTATTATTTATTCTGTGCTTCTACCGCGTGTGAACTGCACACATAGTCCAAGCGGTGACCGTCGAATAAGGTTGGACAACCGGGCGGTGCCGCTTAGGAATGAGGTGACATATTTCATAGCGGAGGAAGTTATTTTGTTAGAAAAGTGTAGAGATTGATGTTTCTTTCAGAAATATTAGTTATGTTTTATATTAATTAAATTAGAAATGAATAAACCAAACTACGGTTATTCGAAAAATAGAAGAATTAAAAAAAAACATGTTAGTCCAAGTGGCAACCGTCGAAAAGGTTGGTCATCCAGAAGAGGAAGAAAAATATACTTTTTATTTGCTGGGTATTACTTAAATAATAAACAAAAAAATTAAGATATGTTTTCAGATTGTATAATTTTGTTTTTATCCGAGTTTAAGTTTTACTGAGTACAAAAAACTAAATGATTACTAATTAATTAGTGCACTTGGCACTCGCAATTGTCACTTCTCAAAATGTAAACCGGACAAGTGTTTAGTGCGTGTGAACTGGCAGTGACAAGTGCGAGTGTAAAGTGATAAGTGTGAAATGAATAGTAACAAGTGAATAGCAGCCTGCTCAATTCTTTAACAAGTAGCTCTGCCCTGCGCTACCCTTGCTACCCCTCGCTCGCCCACCGTCCCCGCTCTAGCCAACACGTCACGAAATACACGTGTTGGTGAATAATTTTGGTTTGCGTTTAATAGTTAATTTTGGTTTGCGCTATTGTTTTAACAATGGCGAAGTGGTCAGAGAACGATAACATTAAATTTGTCCAGGAATTACTGAAACACGATTGTTTATTTAATATTAAATTACCGAATTTTAAAAATAATATGATGCGAGACGCCGCTATGCTATCATACACAACAATGGTTTATGACTTCTCTGATTACTTCAAGAACTTATAGACGCAGTTACTCATCCATTTTGAGTACTAGAAATACCATGCGGTTCGGAACTCCATGTAATAATGACCTTACTGTATAATGCATATCCACTTGCCACATGTGTGAACACCTACTTGCTAGTTGTCACTTGCCAGTGTTTACTTGTCAATGTCACTCGCACTTGTCACTTCTCAAAATGTAAACCGGACTTAAGGACAAAGTGTGTAAATAAATACCAAAGACTTCTATGTATACTACTACTAGACGGCCCTCTGCGGCCTTAATACATTGCGCACTAAGTTACGGTCAGTTCTCCGTAACTCTTATAGTCTACTGCGAGCGGGCGAGATGACTAGTTCTTTGTTTTGTAAACCGCGAACGTTTTTTTGATAATCTAACACTGATTTTGTTTAATGTAACTTTGTCATTATTTATGTGCGCACTATGTCAACGTGATTTGAAGTTTATTTTAGATTAGTAAAAGTAAAGTAAAGTAACAGTGTTTATACGTCTGCACACTGCTGGGCACAGGCCTTCTCTCATTTCTGAGAGGGTTTTTAGGGCAAGGAATTGTCGGCCGCGCTGCCCCAATTTCTCAGACATGCAGGCATTCTGCGCTTGGGCTCTGTAGACTTCGGATGTGTCGGTCGAGTTCACTCCCGTCACTCCACTCTCTTAGCTCATGCGCAAGATTAACAATTGTGATATACCGCCTTGCTTGGTGCTCTGTGTTTGGTTACTGCCTTAGTGTTCTCACTGTGGTGCGCGAAACACGCTGTCCCGGGAGACAGTAGTCTCAGTGTGTTGTTGTGAAGTGAATCGGACGCTTGCTGTGGTGCAAAGTGTGTTGAGCGTAACTATCCTTCCTGGCTTCTTGGTACTGGTATCGGCAACCGTAAGTAGAGTGAACACACCCGCCGCCTTAGAGGCGGCCATCGTTTTTATTTTTGTGTTGCTTGTTGCATTAGGCAACAGCTAGGTACACACCCTAGCGTACCAACGCGCTAGGTGTATAGGCGTCTGTTTTGGGCACACACCTCCCCCGCCGAAAGGTGGGGGAGCTTGGTACACATCTGTGCTTGTGTTAGCATAGCAAACAAGATGGCGTCGTTTACAACCGACGAACTCGCCGACTTTTTTAGTCGTGCCTGCCCCGATATTTGGGTTGTGTTTCTCGCACAGCGCAACGCGCGCCACGCGCCCGAGCCCGCATCCGCACCCGAACGCGCGCCTCTAGCCGGCCCCTCTACCCAGCATGTCTGGCCCCCTGCTGACCGTCCGATTGTGCGGATTGACGACCCTTTGTCGCCAAGCACTGGACCTACGACCACCGTGTCCATCGATACGCTCTATGACGCCGTGTCCCCTGCGCCTTCCGCGATGTCCACCCGGGGCCCGTCTCCGGTCTTCTCGGATGCCGAATCAGGCTCCAACATGGAGACCGACACGCGCGTTCTGCTCAAGCCCGAAGACGTAACATAATCAATCAATAAACAATAATCATCCAAGACAAAACTAAATGGAGCAACCTATCATGCTGGTTGGACTCCAAAAAAATCTATTGCCCAAAGGTGCAAAACGCTGGTCAGGACATTTGCATGTTTGTAAACTCGACCGCAGTGTAACAAGTCATCTGCGAGCCCAGCAAATAATCTTCCACACATACGCCCTCCCAGAGGAGCGTAACCTTCGCGTGGTTGTCCGCGGTCGAAAAAAGTAAAGAGCTCGAGACAGCACATATTAAACGACCTCAAAACCCAAAATCTCCCGGTCCAGGAGGTGCATAGAATGCACCACCAGACCTACCGTAAACGCTTCTTAGATTTATGCCTGGTCATTCTGGATCTGTCTCCGGAAGGCAAGGAGATTTTTAACGTTCGGCGCATCTGCAACCTAACGGGGATTGCAGTTAAAGCCCTCCGACATAGGGGCATCGTCGGCCAGTACCACCGATGCCAATTATACGGCCACTCGGCCAAAAATTGCTACGCCAGGCCTAGGTGCGTCAAGTGTCTAGGTGACCACGGCACCACTGACTGCCCCCGCGCGCCCGAGACGGTTGAACCCCCGAGCTGCGTGAATTGCCGCGAAGAGAGACACCCACAACTATCGCGGGTTTTCCAAAGCGCCGCGAAGGAAGCAGCGCGGAGGTAAAAGTCGTCCCGGACGCGCGGGTCAAGCCAGTGTGTCACGCTCTCGGCTGCCTGCCCCCAAACCCGCACCGTCTTCAGTGCGGGTTTGGGGGCAGGCCCACTTCCAAGCCTCAAATCGTTACCAAGCCCACCCTAGTCGCCGGGGCGGCCGAGCAAGGTGCTAGCATTCCCGCGCCTTCCCCGCGCTAAAACGCAACGCTTGGGTGAAACCGCCGGCACTAATCGCCTCACGGCCAGTGTCGACTCCCCAGGCCCCAAAATCGAAGCCCGTCCCACAAGACTCATCCTCCTTCGCCGCTGACTTCTCGCTAGTCTGCGACTTCATCAGCAACATCAACGTTGCTGAGTTATCCTTCTTGGCCCGCAACCTCCGCGGAGCCACCTCACCCCAGGCTCAACGCTATGATTGAGCACATAGGACTTATCGACGCCATCTGTTCTTTCCAGTGCGCCTAATCACACCCTCTAAATATCAGAATGGCAGCATAAAATCTCGGTAGAAGTAAACCACGCTCTCTGACTGTCGCGTTCTTTAACGCGAACGGCCTCAGAGACCAAAAAGACGAGATCGTGTTCTTCCTGCGCAACCACGATGTAGACGTAATGTTAGTACAAGAGACTTTTTTGAAATCTAGCCATTGTGATCCTAAGATCGCAAACTACACCTTAGTTAGAAATGATAGGTTGACCAGCCCTAGAGGCGGCACCTTGATCTATTACAAAAGGTCCTTGCACTGCGTACCAATCGACGCCCCCCCGATAACCAACGGTATTTATGTGTTAGCTCTCTGGCCATCCTCCACTTACTATCATATCGGCTTATCTACTACCACTCAAACGCATAGTCGAATCAGACTTTGCAGAACTATTTAACCTAGGCTCTAGTGTCATAATAACTGGAGACCTCAACAGTAAGCATTCCTCCTGGAACTCGCTTACAAACAATCCCAATGGTAATGCAATGTTTGATCTCACGGAGCGACTAAACTTCGATGTTGTCACGCCTGAGACTCCAACTCACTACCCATTCGCTACCAGTCACCAACCGGACGTCCTTGACGTAGCGATACTCAAAGACGTCCGTTTGTCGATATCATCAATTGAAACAATATTGGAACTCGACTCGGACCATAGACTAGTCCTATTGCAGTTGGGCCAGCCCGCAGGTGAGGTCTTTCAGACCAAAACCATCGTGGACTGGCGTAAACTCGAGGTCAAACCCAGCACCTAGAAAAAAATCCCTGACAAGATAGACTCGCAGGAGGAGGCCAATGAGGCGATTAGCGCCCTATCGGCCCACCTCACCTCTACAGTTGAAGAATGCTCTCGTAGGGTTCGTGTGTCGAGCAATCAACACATGAAGCTTCCGAGTGACATTCGACAAATGATTATAGCAAAAAACGCGGCTCTAAGACAACACGATCACTATCGTACTATAGATAACAAATTCCGACTGCACAACCTCCAAAACGAGGTGAAACAGCGCGTTAAAGAGTTCAGAGAGGATAAGTGTGATAATCTGCTGACAGACATCGAGCCATCACAAACTGCCTTCTGGCAGTTGTCGCGAGCTCTGAAAACAGAACAACCCTCACCTATGCCGCCTCTCATCAGGCCAGGAAACCCCAGTCTCGCCTTTGACGACTCTGAAAAGGCCGAATGCCTCGCTGACAGTTTAGAGAGCCAATGTATTCCCTTTAGCGAACCTACAGATCCCACTCACCTTGCAGAGGTTGAAACGGAGGTCGAGCGTAAGTCTGCAATACCACCTGCGGGCGACCCCCTAGAACCTGTGACTGTCGACGAAGTCACAGAAGTAATTAAAAGCCTTAAAAAGAAATCAGCACCCGGCCCCGATGGAATTAGCACAGGGTACTGAAATCTCTCTTCGCGCCGCTAGTATGCTTCCTAGTAGGCATATTCAACGCTCTTCCTTCCAGCTGCTCCTTCCCGGATGCATGGAAAGAGGCAGACGTAATAGGAATCCCGAAACCGGGTAAACCGCGCAACTTAGCCTCTAGTTACAGACCAATTAGTCTCTGCAGCACACTGGGGAAAGTTTACGAGCGACTCATATTGAATCGCCTTCGTAAATACGCCTTTACCAAAAAACTTCTTCCAGACGAGCAGTTTGGCTTCAGACCCGAACACTCGTGCACCGATCAGTTACATCGCCTCACAGAATACATTCTGAAAGGATTTAAACACCTCGACGTCGCAAAAGCGTTTGACAAAGTCTGGCACGACGGCTTGCTTTACAAGCTGTATAAACTCAACGTGTCTGATAGGCTCATCCACATCATCAGAACCTTCCTTGCCAATCGCCAATTTCGCTATCGAATAGAGGGTTCTCGCTCTACAAAGCTTCCCCTCAAGGCTGGAGTCATACAAGGCTCCGTCCTCTCCCCACTACTCTTCACACTCTTCACGAGTGACATCCCTAAGCACCCAGTAGTAAATACTGCTCTTTTCGCAGATGACACTGCACTTTTCGTCGCTCATCCCAATAAAAGATACCTCACCAATATGCTCCAAACAGCCGTCAACCGCCTAGGCGATTGGTTCCGCTTATGGAGAATCGAAGTTATTTTGTTAGAAAAGTGTAGAGATTGATGTTTCTTTCAGAAATATTAGTTATGTTTTAAATTAATTAAATTAGAAATGAATAAACCAAACTACGGTTATTCGAAAAATAGAAGAATTAAAAAAAAACATGTTAGTCCAAGTGGCGACCGTCGAAAAGGTTGGTCATCCGGAAGAGGAAGAAAAATATACTTTTTATTTGCTGGGTATTACTTAAATAATAAACAAAAAAATTAAGATATGTTTTCAGATTGTATAATTTTGTTTTTATCCGAGTTTAAGTTTTACTGAGTACAAAAAACTAAATGATTACTAATTAATTAGTGCACTTGGCACTCGCAATTGTCACTTCTCAAAATGTAAACCGGACAAGTGTTTAGTGCGTGTGAACTGGCAGTGACAAGTGCGAGTGTAAAGTGATAAGTGTGAAATGAATAGTAACAAGTGAATAGCAGCCTGCTCAATTCTTTGACAAGTAGCTCTGCCTAGTGCTACCTTTGCTACCCCTCGCACGCCCACCGTCCAACCCTCTAGCCAACACGCCACGACATACACGTGTTGGTGAATAATTTTGGTTTGCGTTTTAATAGTTATTTTTGGTTTGCGCTATTGTTTTAACAATGGCGAAGTGGTCAGAGAACGATAACATTAAATTTGTCCAGGAATTACTGAAACACGGTTGTTTATTTAATATTAAATTACCGAATTTTAAAAATAATATGATGCGAGACGCCGCTATGCTATCATACACAACAATGGTTTATGACTTCTCTGATTACTTCAAGAACTTGTACACGCAGTTACTCATCCATTTTGAGTACTAGCAATACCATGCGGTTCGGAATTCCATGTAATAATGACCTTACTGCATAATGCATATCCACTTGCCACATGTGTGAACAAAAACTTGCTAGTTGTCACTTGCCAGTGTTTACTTGTCAATCTCACTCGCACTTGTCACTTCTCAAAATGTAAACCGGGCTTAAGGACAAAGTGTGTAAATACCAAAGACTTCTATGTATACTACTACTAGACGGCCCTCTGCGGCCTCAATACATTGCGCACTAAGTTACGGTCAGTTCTCCGTAACTCTTATAGTCTACTGCGAGCGGGTGAGATGACCAGTTCTTTGTTTTGTAAACCGCGAACGTTTTTTTGATAATCGAAGACTGATTTTGTTTAATGTAACTTTGTCATTATTTATGTGCGCACTTTGTCAACGTGATTTGAAGTTTATTTCAGATTAGTAAAAGTAAAGTAAAGTAACAGTGTTTATACGTCGTTTAAAGAACCATACTAAAGATAAATGTCGATATGCGAATTATTTTTGTCAAAATGTTCTTAACAAGCAAAGGTATATACTTGCATGCAGCCTTATTCAACTTAGTAATATTTTTTTTTAAATTTGTAGGTTACCGTAGTTAAATATTCTTCTAAACGTATGAAAAATTATTTTTTAATAGAATTAGGGTGACAAACGAGCACACAGTTCACCTGATAGTAAGTGGATGCTGTGACAGATTTTCACAAAATATTGATATTCGACAAAAAGGGTTGAAAATTATAAATAGAGAAGAATTGGTTCCCAAAAGAAAATAGTCGACTATATGCAGCAAGTACTTTGAAGAAAAATGTTTTCTCATACAGATGCCCAGTGTGTAGTGGCGGTGTAAGAATATATCCACTACCCCATATCATCCCGTGGGTGTCGTAAGAGACGACAGAGGGAAACAAATCAGGAGATGGGCAGCAGCGGCTTCCTTATAACGACAAAAATACGTGTGTATGTACTTATTTACGCACGTAGGAATTTATACTTTTTAGCGTAACAAAACAAAAATAATTACCTTAAATTTAGTTATCAGTTCCCACGAAAACTTGAGAGACAGTTACCCACTGAAGTTGTCGCTTTGAGGTGTCAGTGTGCGCACGCATCGTAACAACTTCATTGTGTCGTTTTTGGCTGTCGGTGTGCGCGCGCATCGTAAACAATTCACTCGCATCATGTTTCCCAAACACCCCAAAAGAAGTATAACTTCAAAAATACAAAAGCTGTGGTTGCGAACCCGCTTGCCAAGCGTAGCAACTATAGGCAATCTATGGGGGAAGCCTATGTTCAACAGTGGACTTTAATAGGCTGTAACAGTAACATAGAGGTGCATTAAGGGAAAAACTATAACACATCCAACCATAAACACTTATTAATAAAATTACATATTATTGAAGGTTATTTTATTATAAGAATATTATAATTTATTTATTATAGATATGTACCTGAAAAGCAATAGGTATCTGAATATGTTTCGCAATATTCCAAAAATTGACATCGTAGTCTTGTTTAATACCTTTTTAGTATACATTTCCTATCGCAATTTGGTTTTACTCACTAACTTTTTATTTATGTACACATCATAACACGCATATCATTTTTGGAACGAAGTTCCTTATCGGACGGTACGAATTTGGCGGATGGGGCTAGGCGATAAAAAGTGTAAGAATTTTCCGTCACGACCCTTTCTGACGTAGTGTAGACGGAAATACAAACAATAGTATGTATTTCAATGTTTCATTATGTCCACAATAAGCCGCCACGATAGTTTTTATGTGCAGCTTTAAGCCCGCGAAATGGCACAATGCTTTTATAGATATCTAATTAGTCTAATTTGTCAATACATAGCGTTCTATAATTGTAACCATCCTTTTGGCTTCTCTTCACGAATATACCGCAATCGGTATCGATAATTATTGTTGAGGCAGGCAATGTATGGTGTAGCACTATTTGCCACCCACACATGCACATTACACGCACACTTGTGTATTTTGATTTTGATCTCGCCCTAATCACTTCATTGCAAATCTATACTATACTGTATCTATGGTAGTAATACTAATAGGATCCACAATCCCTTGCAGGTGTTAAAAATTCAAGCTTCAGAAAGTCGGCCATTTATGTGACATGTTTTGCGAGTATCAATACCTATAGGGTAGTTCTCGTTGACCTGGTTTCATTAAACTTGGCAAGAAGAGAGGTCTCGGCACGAGAAAAGCAAAAATTCGTAAATTACCGTCGAATCCGTGGCGCAGTAGCTTAGTAATAAGTATACTAATAAACAGCTCTTGAGGGCTGTGGGTTCGAATCCCGCACGAAATAAGTATTTTTATGGCCTACAAATTATTGTTTCGGCTACAAAGTATTGTCCAAATTACTGCCTCCACGATACAGGAGAGAATCCTAGTGCGGGGGAAACGTTTTTCAAAATAAAATGAAAACAACTGAAATTTTAAAAGACCATGTTTTTTTATCACATTCTTCCATTGTCATCCGAATTGGAGCTATATTCAAAATTTCAAGTGCCAGCTCATCGGGAACTTAGTTTTTAATTGTATAACCTATTTAAGACAGCCACAACATGCTTCATAAGAAGAGTAAACACTTTATAACATAAATTACAAAATATTAGAAACATAACCTAAAAATAAATCAAAAACCGAGAAATACCAAAAATAATAAAAAAATAATAAACTAATAAACTAAGACACCATAAAACAATACAAGGGGAATAACACAATAACCAATTATATTAAATAACAAGTTTAATACCTATCGAACTCTTAGATATTATCTCTTAAATTCTGTAACACTGCTTTTTTAAAAGAGGACAAAGAGTTGCTAAAAATGTCCACAGAATCCGACATCAAATTCAGCAAACGTGACATTCTAGCTAAACTATTGTATAATTTTTCTAGGTGTGACTGTTTGTCCATGTTTTGCAATTTAGTATCTAAGCACCGTATAGTGGCGGTGTAAGTATATTCCTAATTGCATATTATAGTCCCGTAAGAGACGGCAGAGGAAAACTGAAATAATTTAAATTGAAAATTTTAAAACCCCCAAAATAAAAGAGCTGATGATCCTCAAACGGCTGAAAATATGTTCTTGAATCAGAGTTAAGAACACTCTCGATCAAGTCACCTTTAAAACAAAAAAAAAAGAACTATATCTAAATCGGTTCATCCATTTCAGAGCTACGATACCACAGACAGACATACAGATACACGGATACACACGTTAAACATATAACATCCCTTTGTTTGCATCGGGGGTTAATAATAAAATACTGTGGGTGCTAACCAACCCGCGGCAATGCAGTAGATGCCGCCCCCAAGTGCGGCATTTACGGCAAAGGCAAAGGCAAAAGCAAAAAAAAGGCCAATGTCCAACTGTGAACTTTCATAGCCTAAACGCCTTCACGATACAAAAAAAAACGATACGGCTAAAGGACGCAAACCCTGATTTTAAAATAACGTATTTTCTACCTACCGACTTCAAAAAGGAGGAGGTACTCAATTCGACTGTATGTTTTTTTTATGTGTGTTATCTCATAACTTTTTTCTGGGTGAACTGATTTCGATGATTCTCTTTATATTTGAAAGCTGGTGCTTCTCATGTGGTCCCATATTAATTTGATCAAGGTCTGACCAATAGTTTTTGAGTTATCCTTAATAATTTATATTGAAGTCGGTTCTACAACATTTTTAATTTTCAATTATTTATTTAACAAGTAATAAAATTAAAAAATTTCTACAACCGAATTCAATATAAATTATTAAGGATAACCCTAAAACTACTGTTTAGATCTTGATCAAATTTATATGGGACCACATGAGAAAGTTAGTGCAGCTTTCAAATAAAAAAAAAGAATCATAAAAATCGTTTCACCTAGAAAAAAGTTATGTAGTAACACATATAAAAAAATACAGTCGAATTGAGTATCTACTAATTTTTGAAGTTGGTTAAAAAATAAAAGAAATTAGTTTTATAATTTTTTAGCGTTTTTAAAATAATGATGGAAAAAATTGATCGCTTATTACGTCATATCGATACGTCACAATCGATCGTTACGTCTTACAACTACACGCGCGAATCCAACGAGTCGTTGCTCCCACGCGGCCTATCGCGGTTAGTGGGTCGGCTAGTTCTGGTTCCCACTAGTTGTCAAACAACTTCTTGTACTTGGATAATGTCATGTATGTCTGTAATCTCCATTCATTTTTGATTTAACTAAAGGTAAATATAATTTTTTAATCATATTTGCTTCAGCGTTTGTAACGTGTACTGCAGTGGAGTGAAATTACTTACTTTCTACCAATATAGCATTTGTCTTTTCATCCGATTATATATTCCTCAACCGACTTCAAAAAAAGAAGAGTTTCTCAATTCGGCTGTATTTTTTATGTGTGTTACCTCGGACCTTTTTTCTAGGTGAACCGATTTTGATGATTCTTTCTTCTTTTTTAGATGCGTATTTAATTGACTTCGACTACAATGATGATGTTCTTTAATTTTACCACTTGTTTTCTCTTTATTTTGAAACAAACATTCATTAACAAAAATTTTATAATGACGTAAATCCAAACAATCCAGGGACCCACTCAAACACATAAAAAATGGAGTTTTTGCGAGCACACAGGTTATATATATATATATATATATATATATATATATATATATATATATATATATTTATCACGTGATATAGTTATATCCCTAGGGATATATATTATTAACTATATCGTAATCTAGTTATATGACAGTGGTTCATAACTGTCTTACCAGGAATATAACTATGATACGAGCACGATCTAGTTATATAACTATCTTACCAAATAATTAAGAGAAATGATTATAATTGTAAACTGAATGTACAGGAGCAAACTCATGTTACTCGTGTCGACGAAATGTTCCTGTTATTTGTGGAATATCGTATATTATATTTTATATCATTATAATGTACGCGGCTTTAGGGTTGCCCAACGGCCATCCCAGCCGCACCTTAACGTACTTTCAGAAAAGTAACATGAACAACAACACAACAGGAACTGAAGATCCTAATGTCAATATCGCGAAATTTGTTGCAGGACTCTTTTTTAATTTTTTTCAGCAGCTCTTTTTAAGTTGTCCATAGAATTATCTCTTCGGTTCTTAATGTCTTTTTCGTTATATTGCATTAATTGCACAACAGTTGCGATCCGTAACTTTCACCACATGACGATATTCCAAAAATAACATGAACAACGTCTACACGAGTAACACGATTGTGCTCCTGTACGTTCAGTTTACAATTATAATTATTTAACTAGATCAGTCTAGATCTATATTATTAGATCGTGCTCGTATCATAGTTATATTCCTACTAAGACAGTTAGGAACCGCTGTCATATAAACTATATTACGGTATATAGCTACGTAGTATAGTACGTGAGGGTAATATGGTCATCCGGTTAATATGGTCACTTTCTTATAACTCAAAAACTACAGCCTTGTTTGCATAGATGGTCCTGTTATACGATAGCTCTTCTTCAGTCGGTCAAATAATAAACGGTCAAAAGTAAAAGCAGCGCCCGCTTTATCGACACCATCATTTTGACAGTTGCCATTTTCGTAAATATTTTCGTCGATTTTAGTATTGTGTAGTGTAGTTCGTTTTTTTAAGTTGATTTTTCGTAGTGTTCCTAATTATTGCCAAAGCTTGTTTGCTTGCTATTTTTTCTTAATATATTAGTTATAGTATACGACTTTGTGTTTTTTTCTCTGTCCTCCTCCTAGTTTTGGTTTTATAGGGCGGCAAAGCTTAAGGTGACTATATTACCCTCACGTACCTTACTATTATTTATTCTGTGATATAGCTATATCCCTAAGGATATAATTATATCATAGCTTCAACCATCTTTCATATATATATATATATATATATTATAAGACTTATATTAAAGATTTAGAATACGGACTGCGAAAATAAAGTTATAAATTCAAATCTGTCCTCCGATTAGTATTGAGAACTACCCCCCCGTACCATAAGTTAAGTGGGAGAAGTTAGTAGCAAGCTTTGCAGCGTAATTAGCATCTTAAATAAAAATTGATTTTTAATTTTTATCTGAACTAATGCCGCGATGGATGTTAGTTATTTATTAGACTGTAATAAACATTTAAATTACATATGCGTGGTAACTCAGGCGTTTCATCCAAGCATTCGTCGTAAATATTAGTACACGAGCCACCCGAATTTGGTTCTCGCCGGAATAAATCAAATTGTTAATTGCAAACGTGCTGATTTACCACGCGATTGGAGGTGAAGAAAGACATTTTTTTTATAGAATCGTCGTGAGGAAATCTCTATATTAGAGGAATCCACAAACACGCATTGATGCGGCGGTAACGCGGCGGAATAACAAACACGCATTGATGCGGCGGTAACGCGGCGGAATAACTGTTTGAAGCAATCTCAGAAATGAGGGGAGGCTTGAACCAACAAATATGACTATAATTTTGACCTAAATAACGCAACGCTTCAAAGTATTGCGATAACATTTTAAATAAATAACGCGGCCATAACTTTAATCGTAAGCAACTTTTTAACGTTTTCGCATAAAATTTCGTCGCTATGAATGGACTGCGGCCGCTAATTTACATTTTAAGTAACTCGGTCACTGTTAAGGAGAGGATCCTCCCTTCACCGCTGCATGCAAATTTGTCCAACACGAAGTGAACGTGATATTCGGCGGACCAAAACTTTACTTTAATTAAAACGTTTTTGCTTAATATCAGGATATAAAGAATCTAAATAAAAATGTAGCCGATGAAGAATGTTCATGTTATGTTTATCTCTTAAAAAATGAGAACGCAAACGTCAAAGTATTTTCCCGGCAATTAAATTGTATTTTTTTTCTCGATTTATATATATATAGTATTTTAAAAATCTATACAATTAAGTATGCGTATATTTTTTTCCAAGTATATTACAACTACAATTTCAAAAATTATCAATTTTTGCGGGTCAAAATTGTGTCTAAAATACGATATTTTGTCCAACCTGGCCTTAATTATTTAGTAAAACGTTAAAATATTATAAAATCAAAAGTAGTTTTAGTAATAACTTTAAGGTAGCCTATCATCCTAATTGTATAAAATTTATTATACTATCTATTATCTATACAAATAAATAAAATTGAAGTGTCTGTTTGTAATGTCAAAATAACAGCTTTTTACTAAATACATATGAAAGTATATACGGTACTTATAACAAAAACACAATTTTTAAAATTTTTGTCTGTCTGTCCGTCTGTCTATTTGTTCCGGTTAATCTCCGAAACGGCTGGATCAATTTTGACGGGACTTTCAGTGGCAGATAGCTGATGTTATAAGGAGTAACTTAGGCTACTTTTATTTTAGAAAAATAATTAGGGATCCGCGCAAAAAAATTAAAACCCTAAATTACACGCGAGCGAAGTCGCAGGGATCAGCTAGTATAATATAATTATTTTTATTGTCATAACATTCATTCTATTAAATTGTATTAAAAGTCCACTGCTGAACAAATGTCTCCTTAGATCCATAGATTGCCTAATGGTGGGGACTTTCCATGCAGGCAGGTTGGAGTCCATAGTTTTTAAATTACTTTGGCTAGTTATCAGGAAGATTTTTCTGCCCGTTTCCTATTGCAATTTCCTGTTGCAATTTCGCTCTTTCGTCTCTTACGGCACCCGTAAGATGATATGAGGGTGAATATTTTTACTTTCATAATAGTATACAATATTTTATACTCGTAACAAAAAATAAACTAAAAGCTAAAATTAGCATACCTTCCGAGTTTCTACTCCCCGCGGGATAGTACCAAGAACGCTGGCTTCACCGCAAGTGGACCCAATAGACCGATAGTTTGTACAGCAAACGGCGCAAAAATATAAACGTTTCCATTCGAGACGTACCACCGCTGCCATAGTAAGTACTAATTTACGTGTTTGGTGGTGAAGAAAAACATAGTGACGAAAATCGCTATGCAGGGTTATTTTGCAATAAGCGGCCAAATTTGCAGAGAATGTTCAGAATAAGTAATATAGGCAAATGATGAAGAAAAATTATTTAAAAAATTCTCTAACATTCTGTCCTTTTTATCTTTTAAATTCAAAATGCAATGCATTATTTTATTACGCACGCACACATTCGTAAGTGTCGATCGGTCGCTTAGAAAATGGTCTAAGATCGGTCGGCAAAAACTTTGTGAATTGAATCGCACACAGAGGAGCGCGCGTACGCGTAGTTGTTGACCATAAATCACATTCAATTTGGGATAATTTAAAATAAAAGTAGAAGCATTATTTACTCGTATTTTCAAAAACTGCAATAACGGTATATCATTATTTATATATTTGAACTTAAGTTTAAAAATTGGCTACTCTTTAAAAAATAACCCCGTATAAGCCCCTCAAAAATGATAGGCAGCCTGTGCCCAGAAGTGGGATGTAAAGGTTGTAAGTATTAGCTTTTACTTAATCTAAGTTGTAGTAGCTCAGAGAATAATTGTATATCCACGTTTTTACACTACACGAAAAATCGAGTTTTATTTAAGTCGACAATAATGAAATTTCTGAGACTCTCAGCACGGCTAGCATGGGCTGGGGACAATAAATTTATCCCCCGATTATATCCACTGACAAGAGATAAAATTATCTTGTCCTTATTTATGCCAAAGCACGGCAACGGGAAGAAGTATATCCCCGTTTGACATAACGAGTAGACATATATCCCCCGTCCGTAGCATGGAACCAAATGAAAGATAAAAAAATTATGATTTTTTGACATTTGAAAGGGACAATTTTATCCTAGTTCATTGGAAGAGTTTATATACATACAAAAATCTATCTAAGTCTAAGTCTATCTCCCATTTTATCTACTGTGGATATTTTATCCACCGGTGTGCTCATGCTCGAAAGGTGGATAAAACTAAGCGAGGGGATAAACATTTTCTCCTTTCCCCGGGGATAAAATTCTCTCCTGCCCATGCAAGCCCTGCTGGTCCTCACAATTTTTAACAATTTTAAAAACAATTTTATTTGTTTAGTACACGAGAATTGTCTTCTCTCCGAACAAGAACTGATATGTACTTTTCATTTAAGTCTTTAAAGTCATTAGATATTGTTGAAATAACAAATCTTCTAACGAGGAGGCTTCGCAAACATCGCAAGACGAAGATGAAGCAAACAAAGGACGCGGAGTTTCACGTGTGTATTGAATTCCGTATGAAAGTACGGATCTGTAGAATTACGTATTTAAATGAAGTAAACAAAAATCTGGGTTAAGATGACAGTCACCGGACCTTCGAGGACAGTGATGTAATGATATAGTACTATGGAGCAACAGTGCTGCATTTTGATGATAAAAATATTAATGATTATTTATTTTTACACGATTACTACATCTATATATTAAAATCAATAGCTATCCGTTAGTCTCGCAAAAACTCGAAAATGGCTGGACCGATTTTGATGAAATTTTTTGTGTGTGTTTGAGTGGTTTCCTGGATGGTTTAGATTTACAATTGGACCCGGTAGGTGGCGCTGTTGTCGAGACCCAGTAATCACCCGTGCGAAGCCGGGCGGAAAGCTAGTATTGGATAAAACTAATTTTACAAATTTTATCGCGTTATAGATATTTAACTTATTTTGTGTTTGACGTCCCGATGTCATAGTTAACCTGGATCAATAGTCGCACTTACGACTAATTGACTAACGAGGTTAAGATTGGCATTTTGGTATATACATAACATTTTAAACATTTGATAAATAGTTTGTAACGCTTCTCCAAATTCAAACAAATATTCCCAATATCTACAAAAGAATTAATTAAAAATGAAAATGATATTTTCACGTGTATGGTTTTTTGATAAGAGTAAAGTTGATCCATTGGTAAGTGGCTGCTGTGGCTCGAAGACACTTATTAGCATTGGCAAACTACAAAATGTAAATACGTTTTCACCCCTGAATAAGATGGGATGTCTCGTTACCAGTAAAACGGTCTCCGGTTCTTGTCACTCCCAACACGTAAAACAGAAGCATTATGTCGCTATTTCCTTTGTATTTTGTGCGAAGGAGGCCCTTCTCCGGCCAAGCCAACCCATTCGTGCGGCAGCCATAATAGGGTGCAGCGTGGCTGTACCATGATAATGATTGCAAAAATATGAATTTAAAGAAGAAAATACGTTGAGTTCTATGTACTAGATACTAGAGAAGCTATTCCAAACAAAAAATGTGCACTACTCTGTTTTCGCGCATGCGCGGAATATAGTAGATTTTAGTCTATGATTGTTGATAGCGTGGCACATAAATGAAGAAATTTATTTTTTCAATTGTAATATTATTAACTATTTATTCACTTGAACAACAAATAATTTTACTTATTTGACTACTGAATACTGATTACGTTCAGGTTTAAACTTTAATTTGAAATCTCGTATTATTAGCGCAGCTCCACACTCTATGAATATTGAAGCCACACTAAATGACACTAAAGGTGTACGGATTGCAGTACAGTTCATTTAAACATAGTGAATGTTCGGAATGCCAAATCTAGTACGTAGTACATATATATCGATGAGAAAATAGGAATAAGTATGCCTTATCTGCCCACTCATATACTACCGTTACCGTTACGCCATATTAATGTCCACTGCTGAACATAGGCCTCCCCCATGGATTGCTTCATAGGGGGGATATTTGCCATAGTTTCCACGTTTAGCAAGGGGGTTGGTAACAGCAGTTTTTTTTACTTTTAGTCGTTATTAGTTAGACGCTGCTGTCCATATCCTGATCTGTTTACCTCTGTCGCCTCTTGCGACCAGAAACTGATATACCCACAGGCTAACTAAGCTGGAGCCTAGGGCGCAAGGTTCGAGGGGGCGCTGAACTTGTCTTTGCAAGCACCACTTATGTACAGAATAAAATTTGTTATAGTAGTATCAATAAATAATGGCTTAGTTAAAAAACCGACAACCGAAGGGGGAGGAAGGTTTTGCAGTCTTGTATCGGTAAGTGAAGTGTAAGGCAGCTCTCCACTAAAAGGAGTAACTTTATGGTAAGAAATGCAGGAAATCGATGGATGCAGATAGCTCATGACAATTATTAACCATGGTACAACTTAAACACAGCATACCCGTGCCGCATAAAATAATAAAGACATTTCAGTGGCTTCTTATACATCAATAATAGCTTTTATTAATAAATTGTTAATTGCAGTTTTAAGCGTTGATTTACTACTGGCTCGGCGGTGAAAGAAAACATCGTCAGGAAACCTGCATGTCTGAGAAATCAGAAAAAAATATTTCGAAGACATGTGAAGTTCGCCATCACGCATTGGGGCAGCGCGGCGGATATTTTCTTGCCCTAAAACCCTCTCAGAAATGAGAGGAGGCGTGTGCCCAGCAGTGGGACGTATATAGGTTGTAACTTTAACTTTAACTTTTTATATATTGTCAAAAGTATAATTTTATTAATAAAGAAATATCTCGTGAATGCGGACCTGCTTCAACTTTCACTCTTACAGCATCGCGGGTTGCGCATGTATCTAGCTAACGCACTCGGCACTCGTGCGCTCGCGCTGCTGAACGCGCGGTAATATGTCGCACTGCACAGGGTTGTGACCTTCTATTTTTTTATAGAATAATAATATTTGATTCGACAAAATGCCCAAATACGATACTGCCTAGTGTGATTTGTGAAATGTGTTTAGTGAAGTAAATTTAAGCTGTGATATAAATAATAGTAACCGCTTTACTAAAAAACGATAGGCAATTAAAATTGTCAAGTGTTAATTAAAACACAAGTTTGATTTCATTTTCACAAAGTTCAAAAGAAATAGTAAATAAAGCTGCAGGGAAACATTTCTCATTAAAAGTGGATTTCTTTCACAGTGCGATATTAACAGATTTTTTGATGTATAATCATGTTGTGTAGATAACTCAAAATGTTTGGATTCAAACGTTCTATGATCCAAACAATCTTGCTTCTAGTATTTGCCATTCAGTATTACACCTTCGGGAGTGTGTTCTTGTGGTATATCTTCGCTGGATCACTGTCCGTGGTCTTATTGCTAGCGGTGCTCACCTATGACCATGATTATTGGATCAGGAGGGGAATATTCTCTCCGCCGGCTTGGCCGCTTGTCGGTCACATAAGGACTGTGGTCGCTTTTAAAGAACAAGGAGGGATGTGCTTTAAGAGGATCTACGACACGTACAAAAATGAGAGATTTTTGGGTGAGTGACACAGTTTTCTTGTTCGTTTAAAAACTTAGGGTCTAGATACATTATATAACTGTTTACTAATATTCATTTATTCATTATACCTTGTGAAAAGTCCTTTGTTGAACATATTTTTTAAGAATAAGGGTGACAAACAAGCACACAGTAAACCTGATGGTAAGTGGGTGCTGTGGCCCAATAACGTCTACATTTATCCTCGATTGAGAATGCAAAAGCAGATGCGTTGTCACCCCTAAGGACTAAGATGGAATGCCTTGTTTTCAGTAAAAAGTGTCTGGATGAATTCGCTGGGATATTTCTCATAGTTGCCACACTTTAAAATGCTGCTGACCATCTCCTGTTTCATTTCCCTCTGTCTCTACCGACAACATCCACGGGATGTAATGGGGAAGTGGATTCTTTTCCACCGCCACTGCACAGCACTTATATTATTATCAGCCTATGATGTAAGAGCATGATGACCGTGCCTCACACTTCCCACTATAGGAAGCGCCAGAAATATGTTATGACCTCGATAGACACTCAGGCTGGTGACGGTAAATAGTGTTAAAATTGCGAGACGTCTTTTTCCAACCGACTTCAAAAAAGGAGGAGGTTCTCAATTCGACTGTATTTTTTTATGTGTGTTATCTCAGAACTTTTTGTAGGTGAACCGATTTTGATGGTTCTTCTTTTATTTGAAAGCTGGTGCTTCTCATGTGGTTCCATATAATAAAATTTGATCAAGATCTGACCCGTAGTTTTTGAGTTGTCCTTAACAATGCGTATTTATGTGACTTCGACTACATTGATGATGTTTTCATTTTATTTATATTGAAGTCGGTTGTACAACATTTTTAATTTTACCACTTGTTTTAGTATAAGAGTGACAAACGCGCACACAGTGCACCTGACGGTAAGTGGATAAATAAGTGGCCCGTCTCGACATCTATCCTTGATTGAGAATTAAAATACAAATGCGCTGTCACCCATGAGGTCAATATGGAAAGCCTCGCTTCCAGTAAAAAGAGTCTCCGGTTCTCTACACTCACCATACGAAACACAGCAGCATTGAGCTGCTGTTTCGTCGGCGTCTGACACTGCGAGCATCAATCCGCCTGTCAAGCGGGACGTCTAAGGCAAAGCCCTCCTACAACGGGAAAGGATCTGTACAGCAGTGGGCTTCAACAAGCTGATGGAGAAGAAGAATATTTAAAATTACGTGCATTACGTGGAATTACTACGGCAAAATCCCCTATAAGGCACGAGGCTGCTCGCGTCCGTAGGAAATACTTGAAATCTGACACCCTACACGTGTCCCCCGGGTAGTGTTAAACGAGCAGCACCAATTCCTGTGGTAGGTTTCGGTCGCTTTTCGGTTACCATCCACCAATGCAAAGTCTTGTCGCCAAATGACGTTGTCGTGTTCCGGCATGATGCTTGGTGAAGCCGTATGGAGAATGGGTCTGAACAGTAGCGTTGTGTGTGTGAACCGGGTACGAAGCGTCAGTTGTTGCTGTGTCGGGGCTTGGTCGTGGAGGGTAGCAGGATCCGAAGCACGGTGTTCCGCTGGCCAACCGCAGGTAGTTGGGGGCCCAATTAGTGAATTAGCTACTTATGAAAGGCTGCCCCGCCTACTAGCGAAAAATCCCAGGGTGGCTCCATCATGCCGGTCAGCGAGCGGGCGATCTCTGGGAGTTCGGGAGTCCCGCAGTCTCCAGATCAAGTTCTCATAGTATCGTTTATCAGTAACTCTGAGAGTATCGTTTGGTTGCTAATGCAACTCCTCGTTCAACTGCCATTCTCCATCCTTATTCACTCTCAACACTTAATATGTCAATTAAAAGAAAAGTAGTGTTAAACAGCGGTTGCACGTCCTCTCACTAAAAGTGCACCTCACTAATATTCGAGGATTGCACTCTAATCTCAGCGCAGTTCATCACCATCTTGAGACTGAGAAGCTGCACCTACTTTTCTTGACGGAGACGCAAATTGGATGTCCATTGAATGAGGCGTACCTTGACTATCCTGGATTCTCCCTGGAGCACAAATTCCATCCACGTGCCGGAGTATGTGTGTACGTCCGCAATGACATGGATAAAATCCTTTATGCCTGTGTCTATCGTTCGCACAGCGGTGACCAGGAGACAACACGATTATTTGATCATCTTAGTGAAGCTGCTAACGTGGCCCTAAATCGGTATCCTACTGCACAGTTGGTCTTTCTGGGGGACTTTAACGCTTGTCACCAAAACTGGCTGTTCCCGTACCAGAAGACCGACCATGCTGGAAGAGAAGCGTGGAATTTAGCTTTGACGCTAGGTCTTTCTAAGCTGGTAAAGGAAGCGACTAGGTTACCCGATGTGAACAGTCACAGCATATTGCTTGGACCTTCTCCTGACTACCGAACCAGACAGGTATGAAGTACAGGTTACCTCCCCTTTGGGTACATCTGACCACTGTCTGGTGAAATCTGTATCGTCATATTCTCCACCTGATTACGAGTCCCAAGGTGTTCGACGAATATGGCGGTATAAGTCAGCTGATTGGGATGAGATGCGACACTTTTTTGCATCTTATCCTTGGCGGGAGGTCTGTTTCTCTTCTGCGGATCCGTCGAGCTGCGCGGTTGCGATAACGGATGTGTTGCGTCAAGCTATGGAGTATTCCAACCCCTTCTCTGACGCTCCCACAGGCAGCAAAGCTCGCCCATGGTTTAACGCTGAATGCGCCCAAGCTGAAAAGTGCAAGCATTTAGTGTACCTATCCTGAGTTGACGCTCGAAACCGCAAAGCTCCGGATATTAGCTCCAAGAAGAGAACTTTCAACCAGGCCGCCAAGTTCTACAAAAAAGCATTACGGAAAGCTAGTCTCGATCACATTAAACATATTGGCGCAAAACTCTCTGCCAGACCATCCGGCACTAGAGCTTTTTGGTCTCTCGCCAAAGCGGTCAAGATAAACTTCTGTCGGCCTACACTGCCTCCGCTGGTAAAACCGGATGGCACACTGGCGCATACGGCTAAAGAGAAAGCGGACCTGTTCGCGTCTCTCTTTGCCTACAATTCACGTCTGGACAGTGGCTACAACGTTCCACCTAAATTACCTCACTGCAGGACCTCTATGTCGGAGGTTCATATAACAAATAAGGAGGTTCTTAAAACCTTGCGGTGTCTAGACGTGAATAAAGCTAGTGGACCAGATGGTATACCATATAGTTCTAAAAACTTGTGCGCCTGAGTTGTTTCCTGTGCTGACATGCTTGTTCCGCCTCTCATTAAGGACTGGAATAGTGCCAAAATCCTGGATTCCAAAAAAAGGCAGCCGTGCCGACCCTGCCAATTATCGGCCAATCTCAATTACCTCCATACTCTGCAAGATTATGGAGCGTATATTGAACGCCCGCTTAATGGCATACCTAGAACAGAATGACCTCCTTAGTGACCGGCAATATGGGTTTCGCCGAAATCGGTCAGCTGGGGACCTTCTAGCGTATGCCACACACGTATGGGGCGAGGCACTCGAGAACAGTGGGGAAGCGCTTGCTGTTTCCCTTGATGTCTCGAAGGCCTTTGACAGAGTTTGGCACACTAGCCTTTTGGGTAAGCTTCCAGCGTACGGCTTATCCCCTGGTCTGATTGAATGGATAAAGGACTTTCTGAGTGAACGGTCTCTCCGGGTCGTCGTCGATGGCTGCTCATCCGATCCTATGGCGACTAACGCCGGTGTTCCTCAGGGGTCCGTTCTCTCCGCAACTCTCTTCCTGCTGCATATTAATGATCTGCTTATGCCCGGTATCTATGGGTATGAAGACCAACCAAGTCCTCAGGCCAGTCGGGATCAAATCCAGTCCGAAAGAAGCTATGGTAGAGCGTGTGAATTTCACACTACAGGCAGTCTCCGAATGGGGCGATGCCAATCTTGTGAAATTCAACGCCTCAAAACACAAGCGTGTCTCTTCACTGCAAAAGGAGCCAGCTCACCTTGGCTCCTTCTTTCTGAAATGTATCACTGGAATATACCGACCGCCTTTAGTTGTTAGGGTTTGAGATATCCTCAAATCTAAACTGGGCGGATCATTGAGTCCAAGGCCAAATCAGCTGCAAGGAAGCTGGGAGTCCTTGCAAAGGTGCAGCGATACTTTACGCCGGGACAGCTGCTTACATTATATAAGCGCAAGTCCGGTCGTGCATGAGTATTGCTGCCATATATGAGCTGGTGCTGCAAAATGCCACCTAGCAGCTTTGGACTCAATGGAAAGGCATGCTAAGAGGCTTATTGGTGACCCGAATTTGGTTAAACCAATCTTACCAGCCTCGAACACAGACGCAAAGTAGCCAGCCTTTCGGTTTTCTACAGGATGCATTTCGGAGAGTGTGCGCAGGAATTGCACAATTTAATTCCTCCCTCTCCCTTCCACCATCGGACAACCAGACGTTCGGCCAGTCTCCAACCTTTCGTTGTTGATTTACCACGCATTCGAACCAAACGGTTCGCTACGTCGTTCATCATGCGTACAGCAAAGGAGTGGAATAAGTTGCCAGCATCTGTCTTTCCATCCGATTACAGTGTGGGTGCCTTCAAGGCAAGAGTGAATAGGCTTTTGTTAAGTCAGTGCGCTTCACCATCTTAGGCTACATCACCACTTACCATCAGGTGGGATCGTAGACAAGCGCTGGCTTAGTAGAATATTAAAAAAATGGGGGCGGTCTGTGTTCAGCAGTGGACTTTTATAGAATATTTTTAATGGATGGATCAATTAAAGTAATTACAGTTTGTTACACACTTAACACTTAATACTCCATATAAATCTATCACATTCAGCGTAATGTAACACACATGTGCACATGTGTGTTAGATTACGCTGAAAAAAAAGTACAGATAGAAAAAATGCGCTATAATTTGTCGACTTTTTATCGTTCGTGCTGCGGTCAGCATAGAACGACAAGTTAAACCCGTCTGGAAGCAGTCTCAGCCTAGACTTGATACAGACAAGGTAATTATTGATAGCACTATAAACACCATAAAGAAAATTGCGTTATTAGCTTTTCCTTAACTAACATAAACTTTCAGATAAATAATAATTATTTATATTTACACTACTCATTGAATAAACGCGATAGAATCCGTAAAATTAGTTTTAATAATATTATATATATTACTTAATATTAGTTGCTTTATTTTTCTTGGATATATATTTCTACTATGGAATTGCGTAATCATAGCTAATTATTTGCAATTTTGAATATATATTATATAATGCTAAAGAGGTACAAGGCCAACGCCTGAAGTTGTAATAAATTCAGCCTACTGATCTCATAGAACACCAAAGTAAAATAGCAGAATTATGCCGCCGTCTTTCGTATGATGAGTGAAGTTTAACGTGGTCGAGCCACGATAAAGCTATATTATGGTTGCAGTAATGGGTCGGCTCAACCGGAGAATAAATACGCACTCACAAAATACGGGCGTAAAATAGCAGATTCTAAAGGTGACAAGCGAGCAGTCTGTAGAGATTATCTGTAGAGACCCAGAGGCCCCGTTTTTGGTGAGGAAGCATTCCATCTTAGTATTCAGGAATAACAACGCATCGGCTTTTTGATCTGAATCGCCGATAAATTAGGTGTGTTTAAGCCTCGGCATCCACTCACCATCAGGACAACTGTGCGCTCGGTTGTCACATTTATTCTATTAAAAAAAACTTTGCATGTAAAAATTGGATTTGGAAAATTGGAACTGTAATATATATATATATATGTTTTTTTTGACACTCCGGACACGATACTCGAGACTTCATCAGACGTCATAATCAGACTTTATTAAAGTACTAGCTGTTCCCCGCGACTTCGCCCCCGTGTAATTTAGGGTTTTAATAATTTTGCGCGGAACCCTAATTCTTTTTTCTAAAATATAAGTAGCCTAAATTACTCCTTATAACATCAGCTATCTGCCAGTGAAAGTCTCCTCGAAATCGGTCCTGCCGTTTCGGAGATTAGCTGGAACAAACAGACAGACAGACAGACAAAATTTTTAAATATTGTGTTTTTGTTATATAATTTCATATGCATTTAGTAAAAAGCTGTTTTGACATTACAAACAGATACTTCAATTTTATTTATGTGTATATATATTGCATATACGAGTATATAGCAGCCTAACAACTAGAATTTTGTCTAAATAATTATATTAAAAGTATTATCCCATATTTTCCCTAACCTTAGGTGTGGAATTTTTTATTCTTCCCTTGAGATTTAGCCTTTTCAACCGACTTCAAAAAGGAGGAGAGGTTTACAATTCATCGGAATCTTTTTTATGTATGTACACCGATTACTCCAAGACGCCTGAATCGATTTGGAAAATTCTTTTTTTGCTTCAAAAAGTATACTTCCCAGGTGCTCCCATTTAAATTTTATCGAAATCAGTCGAGCGGTTTTAAAAAATCAACAATAATAGATATTTATATTGAAGTCAGTTGTACAAAATTTTAATTTTACCACTTGTTAATAAAAATATTAAAATCACAATTGGCAAAGATGTCGCGTATTATAAACAAAAAAGATACAGTCGAATTAAGAACCTCCTCTTTTTAAATTTATATATACATATATACACACACACACACACACACACACACACACACACACACACACACACACACACACACACACATATATATATATATATATATATATATATATATATATATATATATATATACGTATGTATATATATGTATGTATATACTTATAAATGTCAAACGAAGCTCATTCTGACAACGCATTCTTATCTGTAAAATAATAATCTAATTTGTAATATCCTTTCCTCATAAAAATGCTTTTTTTACATGCGCCTTGACTTTATACAAATGTATTAATAATATAATATACAGTATAATTAAAACGTTATGTTCAGGCTCACCATTGCTATTCTTTGCTAAAATTCCACAGGAACATATTATTTTATTTGCTAGGTAATTGTGTCACTCACCTTCAGAATTCTGTACAATTCTCTTTGTTATCACGACAGACAATTTTTCTAAAAACTGTGCTATAAACAGAATCGCAACAAACTATTAGGTATCTATTATCAAGACTTGGTGTTTTTCATATGTCCACCTGAGACACAGTAATATTACAGACAAACTTGTTGTAATAATTATAACAAAATAAAACAATACATAAAACAAAATAACTACTTAATTTCTGAAGTAGGTGCTAAGAAATTGTAGAATCGAATTGAAAAAAGAGATAGCGAATAATTAAAAAAGAGATAGCGAATGATTAAAGTCCCGACTTCAGAAGCTATTATGTGGTAATTATGCTTATCTTTTTAATAATGTCAGTTTTATTTTCTTTTAAAAGCTTGATTATTTTGTCTTTTGAATGAACTAAGAATAACACAAGTTCAAGAATGTCTAAATAAAGAAAAATGTCGACTAAATAGTAACACAAAAATTATTCCCTATATATTATTTAATTTCATACCCTATTTCCTACCCTTAGGTGTGAAGTTTTATTCTTAAAATTTATATGGGACCAATCCTGAAGTATTATAACCCACAGAATAAAATAATAATCATTGAAATCGATTCAGTTGTTTCATACATACTCGTCGAATGTCTTCACGTGGTAGAGCCATGCTTCAGCTATATTAGTAGTATAATTGTAGCACGAATGGGTCGGCTCGACCGGGGAAAGACCACGCTCTCACATAATACCAGTGTAAAACAGCAGCTTAACGCTGCTGTGTTTCGTATGGTGAGTGTAGAGAACCGGAGATTTCATCTCCTCTTTCTCATTCTGTCTCCTCGTTAACGGAGTTTGTTGTTATTTGTAGAGTCATTACAAAACTTTCATAGCGTGATTTAGGTTTCGATTGTAAATTGATCCGTATGAGATAAAGTGACGCGGTGATACCGTCATAAGCTACTGCAGTACATTCTTCATTTTACCATTCTATATACACTGCATCACATTTTCCATTCAATTTTTTTTTTGAAACGACAATAGCCTAATGCCTGCCATTGCTGTGTGGTGTGTGTAGACCGCGAATCCGAAAACTTGTGGATTCGAATCCGCCAGTCGACTACTGTCGTAAACCACTCCTAACACAAGCATTTTAAGATTCCTCATTAGACTTCCTCATATTGTATGCACAATTTTTTATATTCTACATTGATTATTACATAATACTTATTGAAAGTCATTTTTTATTTACCACTGGTTCGGAAAATACCTCTGTCCTGGGAAGAACCAGCACGAAACCCAGCGGGACTTTTTTTAAACATATTTCACTTAACAATAATTTTGTTTACACAATTTTTAAATGAACTTTCATAGAACACGCTTGGTGGCGATCACCCTATTCCCAGGGGTTATTTTCATTCATGTATTCCTTGATAATATAATAACCCTTTTTGTACAGTTTTCTTTAATAAAACTTTTAAACATGTTTACCTGTATACCAATACCTGTTACCAATTTATTATTTGCTCGAAGTTTTTTCAATTCATGTTTTTCTTCTTTGCATATACCTAATAAGTAATTTTATACAGTTTTTCCAAACTGAAGAAGTATATTTTAATGTAATTTTATTACAGGTAACTGTATTGATTATTATGTGTTTTACAGCAATATCAATTATGTTGAGGGAGGGGCAACCTAGTAGTCGTAGTAGTAGTCTCCCACCTAAATCTTATTTAGCTAGTATTTATAGCTGTTATTTAGTTGTATAGTTCATTGTCACTAAATTTATTGTGATGTACTGATCATAATATGTGGGGTAATGTTAAAAGCATTGCTAGTATTTTGTTTAAATGCTATATATGTGGCATATAAACTTTTTAAAAATGACAAAGAGACCTATACCTGCGAAGTCTCTTTCGCCTCCGGTTAGAGGAACCTCATTTCGAAACATTAGTAGATTTAATAAAATGTAATTTTGAAAACGAACTTTTATTTTATTACGTATAAGAAATAAATATATTTGATTTCATGCGCAACTACAACTAAACTTCAAACAAAGAAGACCAATTGTCCAAACTTAATGTCCATCTTCCATCATTAGACTAAGATGCATTGTCTCACAGCCTATAAATATACTTCATCGTCAACCCGCACTATTATTCATGGGTCCCTTTCGTTGGGAGGATTTGCTTAAATTGCCAGGATTGGCAGTTGGATTAGCTACCGTGGTTCTAGACGCTTTAAACGCTGCTCCCCGTCACTAGTATATATGTCGCAGTAAGATAGTTAAAGCCGTGATATAGTTATATCCCTAGGGATATAGGTAGCTATATATTTTGAAAGAATTGTGGATGAAGTTTTGCTCAAACTTAGTAAAAAGAACAAATCTGTTGTAATATGTGGAGACTTTAACATCAATCTCCTTGAAACTTCTTCCATTAGTATTAAGTTTAGCTCATTGTTTAAATCGTATAATCTTGTTAATTTATTCTTAGAACCAACACGTTTTGCTGGGCCTAGTGCGACCTGTATAGATAATACTTTTACAGATATTAAGCCCTTGCATAAATCAATTATTCAAAATTTAAGTTCAGATCACTGTGGACAATTGGTATCATTGCCTTACATACACAAAAAACAGAAAAATAAGAAAGTTGTGTTTGTTCCAATAAATGACCATCGCTTGGAGAGGTTTAGAAGTAATATAATAAAAAGACTTCCATCACTTTCATTTAAAAATAGTGCTAATTATTTGTATGGTATGTTATTTAAAATTATAACTTGTGAATTTAGTAGAATATTTACTTCTAAAACTTTCTCTTTTAACAGTCGCAAATCATTTAATGAATGGGCGACAGTAGGAATTTATAAAAGTAGGCGAAAGTTATATGAGCTTTATAATGAAAGATCATATAATACTAGTGTTATATTTAGAGATTATGTAAAAACATATTCTAAAATATTTAAAAAAGTGTGCTCCACAGCTAAGGCTTCAACATTTAAGTAACAAAATTAAAACTGCATCTAACAAAATTAAAATGACCTGGAGAATAGTTTAAGTAATATAAATAGTGAAGCGGGCAAGGTCAAACCGCGCAACTCGGATTTTCAATTGAATATTAACAATAGTTTAACTCGATCTGATCAAGAAGTTGCTATGGCTTTTGAGAAACATTTTACTGATGTTCCTTTTTTGACAACAAAATCATTAAATTCTTCTCCTACTGTCGCCGAATCATTGCTTAAACAAAATGTAAAGGCTTGTTCAAATACTTTTAAATTCCATAGAGTATTGCCAAAAGATATCGTTAAATATTTTAAAACTATTGATGTTAAGAAAACGGCAGACTTATGGGGGATTTCCGTTAAAGTTATTTTATCTATAATAGATATAATAGCACCTTATCTAGCCACTATATTTAATACAAGCGTCGAATCTGGTGTGTTTCCTTATTTAATGAACATAGTAAAGTCATACCTTTTTTAAATCAGGTAGTACATTAGACCCCGCCAATTTAAGACCGATTTCTGTACTACCAACATTTAGTAAAATTTTTGAAAAAATAATTTTAGATTAGATCTTAAGTTTCTTTAATATTAATAAATTGATACATAAAAATCAATTCGGTTTTTCAAGGGGTCGCCCGACCGAGAATTCGGAGGATGCTTGGGGTATATTTTGTGACCTTTCCAAGGCCTTCGACTGTGTTCACCATGAGACATTAATCAGGAAGCTACAGTAATATGGTGTCAAGAACACAGCGCTTAAACTTATTATTTCATGTTTAAGTAATAGAACGCAGAAAGTTATTATTAATGGTAAAAGTTCTTTCGGATCACCTGTATTAATGGGTGTCTCTCAGGGCTCGATTCTCGGCCCATTCCTATTTCTAGTATATATTAATGACTTACCTTCCCTTGTAGGGGATAATCATGATGTAGTATTATTTGCTGATGATACTTCCTTGATTTTTAAACTTAAACGTCAATCATTTAAATGTGACGAAGTGAATAATGCTATATCAAAATTAGTGCATTGGTTTAACGTTAATAATCTACATGTAAACGGAAATAAAACTAAATGTATTAAGTTTACAACAACGAATGTTAAAAATCTGGGTACCAATGTGTTTTTAAATGGGGAAGAACTGAGCCCTATTGAATCCACTGTTTTTCTTGGCATCACTCTCGACGCAAAATTTCAGTGGGGCCCCCATATATCCAAACTAGCAAGCAGACTAAGTTCTGCAGCCTATGCTGTAAAAAAGATTAGAGGTCTCTCTAGTGTCAAGACAGCTAGACTAGTGTATTTCAGTTATTTCCATAGCATAATGACTTATGAGATTTTGCTATGGGGAAATGCGGCTGATTCAGATACTATTTTTGTTTTACAGAAGAGGGCCATTAGAGCTATTTACAACCTAAAACCGAGAGAGTCTCTTAGAGATAAATTTAAAGAAATAAATATATTAACTTTGGCCTCTCAGTATATTTACGAAAATTTAATGTATGTTCACAAAAACAAAGGTAGTTTTAGTAAAAAAAGTGATATACATTCTGTAAACACTAGTAACAAACACCAGCTAGTGATACCAGTTTCTCGACTCCACAGAGTCAGTAATTCATTCTTGGGGCAATGTATACGCTATTACAACAAGGTCCCGGAAAGTGTACAGGCTCTCTCTATTATCAAGTTTAAATGTTTTGTTAAGCTGAAACTGTATAAAAAGGGTTATTACAGTATAAATGAATACATGATTGATAATAACCCCTGGGAATGAGGTGGTCACTACCAAGCAGTTTCTAAAATAAATTTTGTACTTAAATAGTTTTTACAACCACTAATGTAAAATTCAAAAGTCCCGCTGGGTTTCTTGCTGGTTTTTCCCAGGACAGAGGTTTTTTTTTCGAACCAGTGGTAAAGTAAAAAATGACTTTCAATAAGAATTACACATGTAATCTATATTGAATAAAAAATTATTCTATTCTACCGTAATATAGTTATATGAAAGCGGTTCATAACTATCTTACTAGACTAATCTAGGAAATAATTATAATTGTAAACTCAATGTACAGGAGGAAAAAAATTTGCGACATTGGCGTTCCTGTTGTGCTGTTGTTCATGTTCTTTTTTTGTCAGTAGGTTAAGGTGCGGCTGGGGCGGCCCTTGGGCCACCCTAAAGCCGCGTACATTATAACAATATAAAATGTAATATTGAAAGAATTTAACTTTTTAATTTCAAAAGTTCAAAAAGTATAAGTCAAAAGTAGTGTCCACAACTATATTTATTTCACTAGTTTAGTCTAATAAGATAGCTAACTATATCACGGCCTTTACTATTATACTGCGACATATATATATATATATATATATATATATATATATATATATATATATATATATATATAATATCGCAGTAATAATATATATATAATACTGCGACATTATATATAATATATATATAATGTCACAGTATGATAGTTAAGGCCGTGATATAGTTATAAAAAAACTGCAGTTGCCAACCCGCTTGCCAAGCGTGGCAACTATGGCAATATACCCCCCATGATTAAAGTTACGAAGAGACGGCCCCCAATCCCCGGCGGCCCCGCTAATCCTTGCTACGGTGGCGACCATGGTAACGGCGGGGCAGGGGGTGCTAAGAATCTCCGGTGGAGGTTCGGTTGCCACCTAAGACGACTCGACCTGGCAATATATAACGCATGCACCCTGAGGACTGACGAGAAGATCCTGGAGCTGGAAGAAGAGATAGACAAGTTGCGCTGGAATATTACAGGAGGACATGGTAATCCTCGAATCCGGCAACTTGTTCTATCACCGGGAGGGCGACCATCTGTCCCAAGGAGGTGTCGGATTTATCGTCCACAAGTCTCTCGTTAACAACGTTGTAAAGATTGAGAGTGTGTCGACGAGGGTTGCGTACCTTATACTCAGAATCACCAAACGGTATTCGCTGAAGGTCATACAAGTTTACGCACCAACCACGGCACATCCCGATGAGGATGTGGAAGAAATGTATGAGGATATATCTAGAGCTATGCATTCCCCCAAAACCTACTATACGGTATTAATGGGAGACTTCAACGCGAAACTAGGCACAAGAGAGAACGATGAGCTGAAGGTAGGAAATTTGGAATAGGGCAACGGAACCCAAGGGGCCAGCAGCTGGCCGACTTCATGGAGAAAGAGGGAATCTTTATGATGAACTCTTTATTCCAGAAGCAGCCCTACAGGAAGTGAACCTGGTCGAGCCCCGACGGTTCGAAGAAAAATGAGACTGACTTCATTAAGACGACCAGACGACAACTGTTCAGTGATGTCTCAGTGATCGCGAGGGTGAAAACTGGCAGCGATCACCGAATAGTGAGAGGCACACTGAACCTAAACTTTAAGTTGGAGAGGTCACGTCTAATGAAGTCAACGCTCCGTCCCCCTCGTGCTCTAATCCAAAGTTCCGAAACTTTTCAGCTCGAGCTACAAAACCGTTTTCGGTGCCTAGAAGATTGCAATGCAGTGGACGATATGAATGACAAGCTCGTGGAAACTGTTCATGCGGTCGGAGCTAAGTTTTGCAAGACCCGCCGCAGAAGAACACAAAAACTCTCCAGTCACACTCTTAATCTCATGGCTGTTAGAAGGGAAATGAAGCTGCAGTCTTCAGTAGATTTGACAGCATACAGGCAACTGAACAGACAGATCTCGAAATGCATGCGGCGGGACTTACGCAACTTTAATACTGCTCGTATTGAAGAAGCGATCGAGCGGAACCAGGGCTCCAAAGTCTTTGCTAGAGATCTGTCTGCCAGAAAGAGCCAACTGTCGAAGCTGAAGACCGAGTGTGGCAGCGTCGTTTCCGGGACACCTGAGATTTTGAGTGAGATTGAGAGGTTCTATGGGCAGCTGTACACATCATCTTTGGAGCCACACGCAAGTGTGAGTAACGATCCAAGAGTAAGTCTTATCCGACACTATTCCGATTCCGATGATATTCCGGACGTCAGTCTGAGTGAGATAAGAATGGCTCTCCAGCACCTTAAAAATGGCAAGGCCCCAGGCGAGGGTGGAATTACAGCGGAGCTTCTGAAAGCTGGTGGAAAATCGGTACTTGAAGTCCTTCAGAAGCTCTTTAATTCCGTCCTCCATGGTGGTACTACACCGCACGCGTGGAGCAGAAGTGCGGTGGTCTTGTTCATTAAAAAAGGCGACAACGCTCTCTTGGTGAACTACAGACCGATTTCCTTCTGAGCCGCGTCTACGTGCTGTTTTCGAGAATCATTACGAATCGTCTCGCATGCAGATTCGACGACTTCCTGCCTCCCGAACAAGCCGGTTTCCGAAAAGGCTTAAGCACCATAGACCACATACATACCCTTTGTCAAATTGTACAGAAGTCAGAGGAGTACAATTTGCCACTATGTCTGGCGTATGTGGACTATGAGAAAGCCTTTGATTCCGTCGAAATCTGGGCGGTGCTGCAGTCCCTTCAGCGGTGCCAAGTTGACTGTCGGTATATCAAAGTACTGAAGTGTTTGTACAGTAGGGCTACGACGGCTATCCGAGTATGGAACCAGAGTACGAAACCTATCCAATAGCAGAGAGGTGTAAGACAGGGTGACGTTATATCCCCGAAACTCTTCATCGCTGCATTGGAAGACGTTTTCAAGCTTCTGGACTGGAAAGGATACGGTATTAACATCAATGGCGAGTACATCACTCACCTTCGATTTGCGACGGTATAGTCCTTATCGCAGAATCGCTGGATGACCTAAGCACTATGCTCAATGACATCAATAGTGCCTCCCAACGGATTGGTCTTAAGATGAACATGGACTAAACAAAGATCATGTTTAATGTCCATGTCACACCTATGCCGGTAGTTGTTGGGAGCACTAAGCGCGAAGTTGTTGACGAGTATGTTTACCTGGGACAAATAGCCCGACTAGGTAAGTCCAATTTCGACCGAGAGGTCAATCGACGGATTCAACTCGGCTGGGCAGCGTTCGGGAAATTACGACACATCTTCTCGTCAGGTATACTTCAAAACCTGAAAACGAGATTGTACAACCAGTGCGTGTAGCCAGTGATGACTTATGGAATTGAGACGTGGTCCTTCACTGCTGGCCGGATGAGGAAGCTCAAGATCGCTCAGCGAGCTATGGAGAGGGCTATGCTCGGAGTTTCTCTGCGTGATAAACTTAGAAATGAGGATATCCGCAGTAGAACCAGAGTGACCGACATAGCCCAACGGATTAGTAAGCTGAAGTGGCAATGGGCCGGCCATATAGCTCGAAGAACCGACAACCGATGGAGAAAAAACGTTCTAGAGTGGCGGCCTCGTACCGGCGGATGAAGTGTAGGGCGTCCCCCCACTAGATGGAGTGGCGACCTGCTAAGACATGCAGGAAGTCGATAGATGCAGGTGGTTCAGGACCGTGCTTTGTGGCCTTCCTTGGGGGAGGCCTATGTTCAGCAGTGGACTTGTGAAGGGCTGTAATGATGATGAATGATGACTTACTTATGAACGAAGTGGAGTCACGGTGGGCGCAGGTCGTTACTCCACTAAGACATGCCTCAAGGCTCACATTTTGGCCCCTTTTTATTTTTTGTTTATATGAATGACCTTACATAGTAGGTGATAACCTCGATATAGTATTATTTGCTGATGCACTTTTTAAATTTTTCATCAAAAATTCGACCGTGTTTTGTGTCCTTTCTTGGGTGAGGCCTATGTTCAGCAATGGTGTTGTCATATGATAATAATGTCGACTATTAATGAAAATGTGTTAAGTGCGGCGAATCGATACCACGCGGCTATTTAAAATTTAACCGCTTATTAGAATCAGGCGTTATTTTGCAAAAATATTATCCACCTACATTTACACTATCTCAATTCATTCCGTGGGGGGTCGTAAAAACGACAGAAAGAAACCGAAACAGCAGATGGGCAGCAGCATCTTCCTTATAACAACTTAAAAAATAAAAAAATAAACTGTTGCAAATTTCACACACATATGAGGCATCTATTGGAGAGTTCAGGCCTTCTAATAGGCTGTAATAATGAATGAAAAACATTATTCGAAGAAAATTATTTTGTACAGATCTGACCAAATAAGCTTTATCACCTAAAATGTCATTTGCAGGTTGCCATCAGTTCTACCAGCGCACTTTGGTGGTGCGCGATCCGGAGCTGATCAAGAGAATCTGTGTCAACGACTTCCAGTACTTCACGGATAGGGGCTTCTTCTTCAACAAAGAGGTTGATCCACTGGCCGGCTCCATCCTGTACCTAACAGGGAATGAATGGAAAAAATTAAGAGCCAAGATATCGCCTATATTCTCGTAAGTATTCTTAAATTCTATAGATAGAGTAAGTTGCCTATAGCTCAATTTAGCATTAATTTATTGAATGTTTACAATATTGAAGTGACACACAGACTAAATGTCCACCTAACGGTAAGTGGTATACGTAGTAGAGCCATGCTGCAGCTATATTAGTAGTATAGTTGTAGCACGAATGGGTCGGTTCAACCAGGGAAGGGCCACACTCTCACAGAATACTAGCGTAAAATAGCAGCTTAACACTGCTGTGTTTCATATGGTGAGTGTAGAGAACCGGAGACTCTTTTTACTGGAAAAGAGGCATTCCATCTTACTCCTCACGGGTGACAACGCATCTGCATTTTGATTCTTTATTGAGGATAGATGTAGATGTCTATGGGTCACAGCAACCACTTACCATCAGGTGGACTGTGTGCTCGTTTGTCATCCTATCCTATTAATAAAAAAAGTGGTAGCTGCAGTCCCTGGACACCTAAAACCAATTTCAAACAATAAAGACTACTTTATTGTCACCTCTGAGGAATAAGATGAAATGCCTTACAGCCTGTAATCATACTGGTTATCCAATCTCCATACTTTTCAGACCTTACTGTGGCTGCTATTCGGCGGCAGAAACATGTAAGTGGGTGGAACCTATCCAGACATAAGCCTAGGCAGAAAGGTCAACGACCTAGTAAAGAGAATGAAGCTAGTTTTAGGAGTTTTACTTAGTAATCGATGAGTTTTACGGTTTTTTACTAAATTCATATGAAAGTATATACGGTACTTATAACAAAAACACAATTTTTAAAATTTTTGTCTGTATGTCTGTCTGTTTGTTCCGGCTAATCACCCAAAACGGCTGGACCGATTTTGACGGGACTTTCACTGGCAGATAGCTGATGTTATAAGGAGTAACTTAGGCTACTTATATTTTAGAAAAAGAATTAGGGTTCTGTGTAACATAATTAAAACCCTAAATTACACGCGGGCGAAGTCGCGGGGAACAGCTAGTATATATATATATATATATATATATATATATATATATATATAAGGCTAAGGCAACGATGCCTTTGAGATGGTAACGTTACGCATGTGGAGGCCTACCTTTGCTTTTTAGGGCTCCATGCTAAGAGGAATAGTGTAAGCAGTTGACTTCTCGTGAAGTGAGATCGCCAGGGAACGGCTGGTGCTGGTTTTGGATAGTTGCGACTTTTCGTTGCTCTGCCGATATGCGGTATAGGTTTTAACACTATGTTTTATTTGATATTCAAAGTATGATCAACCCAAGCACAATGAAATTAAAAATTTTGTACAACCGACTTCAATATAAATTATTAAGGATAACTCAAAAACTACTGATCAGACCTTGATCAAATTTATATGGGACCACATGTGAAGCACCAGCTTTCAAATAAAAATAGAATCAACGAAATCGGTTTACCCAGAAAATAGTTATAAGGTAACACTCATAAAAAAAACATACAATCGAATTGAGTACCTCCTCCTGTTTGAAGCCGATAGAAAATCGACTTCTCTGGCAATTATCGTTAGAACTAAAAATGTCTAGACAGGAATGTTGCAGGTTGTTTTTGACTGGCATAAAAATAATATTAAAGGAATGGTGTGATCATGCGAAAAACATATCACATATAGTACATGAACATATTTAACGTACATTGTCCTCGGACCACGGATTAGCAAGACTTTCTGTCAAGGTCACACTACACGCAGGTTTTCGGTTTAGAAATCGCGCGTTTGACGAAAAAATAAATACACGTGAATCTTTCTAAATAAATATATAATAAATCTCGAAATATCCCCCTTGTGATATTTTACAAACTAAATTCCATAAAACCAGACCATTAATCACTGTCAGAGAAGTTCTTAATGGTGTTTTAATTGGATTAATCAATTTAAAACGGATTAATAAAATAACAGCTGACACAGAACTCGGCTGTTCTTTGTTATTTTTTAGGGTTCCGCTGTCATTTAACGAACCCACATAATGTTCGTTCTGCCTGTCTGTCCGTATGAGTTTTCTTTTGCCTTTTTTAAGTCTACATTTGGACAAAGGCCTTTTCTTCAAAGATCCAAACTTATAATGCTGCTTACTAGTTTACAGTCAAATTAGATAAAAAAAAAATTAGAGCATATTTATAATATGCACTTACTATTTAAACTAATATTACTAATAAATATTTTTGGACTATTCCACATACACAGGTACATGTAAACAGAGACGATAAAATTTCGTTTCAACTTTCTCTATTTTTTTTTATTTCTTTTTATAGGATACGGTTGACAAACGAGCACACAGTCCACCTGATGGTAAGTGGTTGCTGTGGCCCATAGACATCTACATCTATCCTCGATTACGAATCAAAATGCAGATGCGTTATCACCCGTGAGGACTAAGATGGAATGCCTCGTTTCCAGTAAAAAGGGTCTCCGGTTCTCTACACTCACCATACGAAACACAGCAGTGTTAAGCTGCTATTTGACGCTGGTAATCTGTGAGAGCATGGTCCCTCCCCGGTCGAGCCGATCCATTCGTGCTACAACTATACCACTAATATAGCTGCAGCATGGCTCTACCACGTAAAAATCTCTATCGATTATGGAATACATAATTATAGAAGAAAGTCTTCCATAGTAACGGTTTTTAAAATAATAATGAGGTTCCAAAAACCACTCACACCGGCCATAAGCAGTTTAGATTATCTCAGTGCATGAAGAGAGTACATTTGTAGCACTACGTTAGGGTAATATGGTCACCTTAAGATTTGCCGCCCTACAAAACCAAAACTAGGAGGAGGACAGAGACAAAAACACTAAGTCGTATACTATAACTAATATATTGAGAAAAAAGTAGCAAACAAGCTTTGGAAATAATTAGGAACACTTCGAGAATTAACTTAAAATAAATTAACTACACTACACAATAATAAAATCGACTAAAATATTTACTATAATGTCAACTGTCAAAATGGCGTCGATAAAGCAGCGTCCTCTTGACCCTTTATTATTTGATTGACTGATGAAGAGCTATCGTATCACAGAGCCATCCTTGTAAACAAGGCTGCAGTTTTTGAGTTATAAGAAAGTGACCATATTAACCGGATGACCATATTACCCTCACGTACTATATTTGACTTTAGTAGATAGTAAGAATCGTACGTAGAATCGTAAAAGCGGGTAGTACTAATCACTAAGAGCTACCATTTACACGTTTCTACTAATCCTAAATCACTCCCCTAAATTCTTACCGGCTATTAGCAATTAAGTTAGTAGTTCGGTACATCAAGCCTCAAAGTTTTAAATGAACTAGGTAAAGTAAAATAGACCGTGTAGTCACATGAGTAAAGAAACCATACCGTATATTCTTTACTCATGTAATGGTAAGTGGCGGTGTAAGAATATCCATTACCCCATATCGTCCCGTGGCTGTCGTAAGAGGCGACAGTGGGAAACAAGCCAGGAGATGGGCAGCAGCATCTTCTCGATAACAACTCAAAATTAGAAACTGCGGTTGCAAACCCGCCTGCCAAGCGTGACAACTATGGCAAAATGCTCTATATATGGCTGTAATGGAAAGTAAAATCACAGCTAGAGCCATGGTAGAGACATGGTAGAGCCATGCTGCAGCTATATTACTGGTATAGTTGTAGCACGAATGGGTCGGCTCGACCGGGGAAGGACCACGCTCTCACAGAATACCAGCGTAAAATAGCAGCTTAACGCTGCTGTGTTTCGTATGGTGAGTGTAGAGAACCGGAGACCCTTTTTACTGGAAAAGAGGCATTCCATCTTAGTCCTCACAGGTGACAACGCATCTGCATTTTGATTCTTTATTGAAGATAGATGTAGATGTCTATGGGTCACAGCAACCACTTACCATCAGGTGGACTGTGTGCTCGTTTGTCACCCGATCCTATAAAAAAAAAAGCTTATGAACTCGTACGTCCCACAGCTGGGCACTCTGGGGCTCTTGTGATTTCTGAGGGTATTTTTTAATCAGGGAAGAGTACCCGTTACCGTTACAGCATATTAAAGTCCACTGCTGTACATAGGACTCCTCCATAGATTGCCTCATAGGGGGCATATTTGCCATAGTTGCCACGCTTGGTAAGCGGGTTGGCAATCGCAGTTTTTCATTTTAGTCGTTATTAAGCCAATCACCTGATTTGTTTTCCTATGTCGCCCCTTACAATAGCCACGGGATGATATGGATGAGTACTCATCGTTGACTAAATGTGTCTTGGTGAACTTGACATGACTTCATGAGAAAAAAAGGATCTCCGTTTCTCTGCATTATAAGAAATACAACAGCAATAAGCTGCTATTTTATGCTCGTATTTAGTGAATCGTGGTCCTTCATCAGTCGAGCCTCACCATTGCTGCAACCATATTATAGCTGCAGCGTGGCTCTAACACGTATAAATCACTGCCGCGTACGTGATAAACCTCCCATAAACTTGCAATTAGCAACCGAACTCGCGTATTGTGTTTAAAAGCAAGTATTATCTCTTGCGCTACGTCAGCTTCCTTATTAAATAATGCAAGCTTACATAGATAAGAAGAACAGTTGTTATTGAAAACTTTCAATTAAAATTACGAACACGAAAATATTAGAGATAAACTATGCAGCGGAACCCGCATTAAGACAGCATTATGGGCCGACTTAAAAAAAGGAAAATCTTAATTCGCCTGTATTTTTCTACTGACTTCAAAAAGGAGACGGTAGCTACTCAATTTGATTGTATGTTTTTTTATGTGTGTTACCCATAATTTTTATCTGGGTAAACCGATTTCGATGATTTTTTTTAATTTGAAAGCTGGTGTTTCTCATGTGGTCCCATATAAATTTGATCAAGGTCTGATCAATAGTTTTTGAGTTATTCTTAATAATTTATATTGAAGTCGGTTGTACAAAATTTTTAATTTTAAATTTTTATTTTATGCATATTACGTGATATCTTCGAAAAAATTCTACTCCTAACGGTGTAAAAATAAAGAATGAAGTTATATACCTAATTTTAGTTGTTAACTTGAACTTGTGATATTCCTTAGACCACTTAAAAACGTAACGTTTGCGAAATATTTAGCTTTAAAGCGTATTTATATATTTTATTTTTCATTATATTTATTATATATTTTTCATTAGAGTCGTGGGCCCCCCTCTACCAACTGTGCTACAAATCTGTAGTTTGGTATAGTTATAGATATTAATCACGCCTACAAAACTGTGAAATAAATTCTTAAATAAACATTTTTATTTTCTATAGCTCCCATACAAGTAAATGGAGGATGATTTTTTTTAACCATCTATTCCATCGTGTGCAGTACCGTTGGATAGGTCTTTCAAAACCACTGGGGGTGTGGAACAACATCTTTTCGATTGAGGGGTCCGTTTGCGAAATATTTAGCTTTAAAGCGGTATTTTTCATTAACCAACTAAACCGCTGTTTTTGAAAATGTAAAAAGTATACGCAATAGTAGTATATATAATGAAATTAAAAAAGAATCTATCACAGCAGTAATAGTCGACCAACTTATAAAATGCACTTGGATTAGTAAAAAATGCGTTATAACTCCATAGAAAATGACCTAAAACTAGCTGCATTATAACTTTGTAATGTTATTGTAAATTGTAAAAAAGTTACATTTTATGAAGAAAACGACTTATATGCATTACTACTCTTTACTTTTTTATTTTCGGGATAGGCAGGAAGGATCTTTTTTACTTATTTACTACTTTCACTTATTTTTTAGTTGTAGTTATTGTAGGACTCAATTTATTCAAATTATTCATACAATCATAATATAGCCTCATACAGTTTCAATTGTCAGACTTGGTTTACGCGGGCGACCTCAGGATAATTTAGGACAGTGGTGGTTTACGTAAAGGTTCGTTGCGGTCATATATGTATATCTTAGGGTTGCACTCACTATAAGCCTGATTTGAAAATAAGTCCTTCAGTTACCATCTTCCTATTTAGGCCCATTTTTAGTCACCTATAGCGGTCAAACCGCGAACTCCCTTATTATGCTCATTATCAAGAAAGCCCACGTATTGTGACGGGCAACTACCTACCTCTACATTGTGCGTGGCCCGAAACGCACTTGGCCAATTTTTCATATGTTTGATTATTGTTTCACTAATACGTGTAACTTTTATTGACTTAGAACCATCATATAGGATATGCACTTTAGTCCCTAGTTGGTCTGGGACTCGTAGGTCCCATGCTTATGTGTGGGACTAATAAAAAAAAAGAATGTACCTACTTGCCTAGCATGTCTATAAAGGCGACTTATGGGATATTGAGTTTGTGATTGCGTAGGCGATGAGTTAGCCACCCTCCCGTCTTTCACATTTTTCCTTCTACATCCTTATTTTTGGCAAAACGTGATCCGAGAGGTTCGCTGCTCTTTGGACTTTGCCTACCCACTCGAGGATTACAGGCATGACGTCAATGTATATATCGCAGGTTTATGGTAAAGTCAGGTTTTTCATCAAAAACCTTGGCTTTTGATCAAGAATTGGAAGTAGACAAAATTATTACTTAATCTTATCATTAATCTGAAAAAATCTTGTTTTTGATCAAAAACCTGAACTTGTTTCGGTGTATGATAAAATTTAAGCTTAGGTTTGGTTAGGTTAACTAATTGTTTTATTTATTTAAAGAATTAGCAACTGACATTGATTTTATCATCAAACTAAATCAGTTTAGGTTTTTGATTAAAAAACTGGATTTTCCCAGATTTATGATTACATAAAGAAGTAATTTTGTCTTCTTCCGGTTCTTTATCAAAAGCCTATATGTTTTTGATCAAAAATCAGGTTTTGTCATAAACCTGCGACATACATATTATGTATATTTATGTACATTAGTGAGGTATCTTTGTTCAGTTACTCTATTGCACGCCTCACAACGTGAGAGAGTGCTCTACTCTCGATATGTGGCCGTACTCCAATTTCGCTACATAAAATCGTTCTTATATAAGCTAGGCATCAAATCCATATTATTATTAACGTTACAATAACTACAGACATTTAATTATAAGATTAGTTTATTTTCTAATTGATTTACTTTACATTACATAGCAAAAAATGTAATTGAAAAAATATGTGCACTGTCGTCCGTTGGTCTGTGTGTCGGCGAGTCTTCTCGCTTAATAGAAATGTAAGCAATAGATTGAGATATCTATTGCTTACATTACTAGTATTAAATAAGATTCCATATATTCTAAGGAGCATCCCTATTAATTTCTGTTGAACTTTAAAACTGTTTAGAAGTTATTAATGAAAGTCGATCAGATTCTTTTTTTTTTCGTGTAAAAATTATCGTCACTATTTTTATTTTTTTCATCAAAATTAAATGAAACGGTAATGAGGCGTGCACTTTTGGGTTTTCTGAACTAGTTTTTACTCTTCTCAAGTCATTAAATAATAATTACTCAGTGGTAGATTGAATTGAGCACCGGGTGTATTCAATTTAATCAACACTCAATCCATGGTAAGAATAGATTCTGATTCCACCCACAGGGATTTGTGTCGCTTTTACGAAATGCTATTATGTTTTTCATGATACTGCTTTAAAATATTTTCTTTACAGAATACTAGTATCTTAGCTAAATGAAATTGAATATCTATATACATATAAATAAAATTGACCTTTCTGTCTGTAATATTATAATAACTGCAGGGGGTTATTTGCATCCTATTAAGACATAAAAATGTTTATGTGTCTGTCTGTCTGTCCGGGCTAATCTTTGGAATGGCCGAACCGATTGTGATACAATTTTACGAATAGGTAGAGGTAGGGAAATATTTTATCCGAAAATTTGGAGTTTTTTTTTATATTTGAGACATTGAAACATTTATAAAATAATGCTACATTGTTAGTTCCTAACCAGGTGAAGTGTTTTTCTGGACAGTGACCTTTATAAAATAACTAAAAGGTTTATATTTTTTATATAGGTATACGTAAGGGTGACAAACGAGCACACAGTCCTACTGATGGTGAGTGAATGCTGTGGCCCATAGACACCTACATCCGTGACCATGATCAATATGCTAATGCGTTGTCACCCCTGTTGAATAAGATCCAAAAATTTGGCCATGGGAAAAAAAGGGGAGATCTACCGCCAGGCAATGTGTTTTGCCCGGGGAGCGGCCAACGATCCGTGTGTTAGTACAGAGCTGTTCTATATATAGCGCATTGCTTCGGAACTTAGATAGCGTGATTTAGTCTACGGCGTGTTTCGCTTGTGGCGCGACAACGGCGCCGCCACAAATAAGATACGGTACCCGGTTCTCTACAATTACCATACGGAACAGCAGCATTGTGCTGTCATTTTACGTTGGTATGCCTACTTTGACATATTTAGACAACCACTTAACCCCTGAGCTTGTATAAAAAAGATTTATTGCTTTTTTAGGAATAAAAAATTTCGAAGACATAAATGAAGTACGTCCACATGTATTACTGCAGCGTGGCGGTCGCTTCTCTACTCTAAAAACCCCTCTCAGTACTAAATGAAGTCCTGTGTACAGCCGTGGGATATGTCAGGCTATACTTTGAATATACTGTACGACTTTATGTTGATTTAGGGCGCATTTGTCAAACCTTAGATGATTGTTATTCCTAGAGTGAAATACAACTTAAGTAAATTAAAGATTACAGTTGTTGGAACAAAATAGTTCAATTATATCACTTTTATATTCGTTAAGATTGTATATAATATATATAATATTATATATAATTTATTTGATGGAAAACTTTTATCTGACGACTGAAAAATCGGCCATAAGCTTCATTTTTCTTTTGTTTCAGTCCAAACAAATTAAGAGGAATGTTCCCGTTAATAGAAGACACAGCTAAAGAATTCGTTCTGCGTGTAAGGAAGCTAGTTACAAATACCAAAAATATGACCAAAAACAATAGTGAAGTAATTGATGATGTTGCGATAAATACAAAGGAAGTTGACGTAGCACATTCAACTGTCGTGGAGTCGGAGAAGTTGGTGGGAGGGTATACAGCCGATGCGATAGTTCCTTGTGCCTTCGGTCTCAAGAGCAGTGTCATGGATAACCCTAAAGATCCCTTCGCAGTTGCCCTACAAGCATTTTATGAAATGACCTTATATAACATATTAGAAAAGTAAGTATATGAAAGAAAGGAAATATAATTATCTAGTAATACATTGAGAAGTATACTGTGTATGGGCAGTGTAAGAATATCCAATACTCCATATCATCCCGTGGGTGTCATGACAGGCGACACAGGGAAACAAACCAGGAGTCTTGCAAATCACAACTAGAAAACAAAAAACTGTGGTTGACCGCCCGTCAAGCTTGGCAACTATGGCAAGTATCCCCCTTATGAGACAATCTTTGGGGAGGGCTACGTGTATTAATTAACTTTAACAGATTGTAATGATGATGATGATGATGACAGCAAGACACAAAGGACGTCCTAGACGGAGTTTATCGACCAAATTGGAGATATAGTAAAGATTGATAAATGATAATGCCGGACCAAAGTATAGATAATGTCCGACATTGCTTATACTCTTTGGTCGTAGGTTCTGTCAATCGCTTGATCCGGAACATTAAAAAAATACAATTGCAATCATCAATACTTTGATGCGACCCGGGTCAAATGAATGAATCATACATGATTGACACATCATATCTAGTCCGTATTTTCTGCTAACCTCTTTGGTTGACAGGTCTGAGAGCTTATGCATTATGTATGTTATGTAATATATATTTTAGGTAAAGGTATATATTGCTATGGACCAATGTTTTTAATTTTTAAGTCCTTGATGTCTGGATTAATATTATATTGTAATAAGAGTATTAATGAAATAAAAGTATAAATTATTATTAAAGAATCCATTAGGTGTTACCACACCAATCGTCGATCAATGCCGTTGATCCACGTCGATCGATGTCGATCGATTGATGTGGTAGCTTTAGCTGATGGACGGATATTGGTCGATAAAACTTTGTTCAATCATCGATCGACATGTGTTTGTGGATGTGGTTGTGGGCTCATCATCACTTTCTTTCAAAATTAGTATTCAGAAGTGGACAATATGGAATAATCTGGCAGCTCGATCGACGTCGACTAATCCGTTCTACCATCGATCGATACCATCGCTCGGTGTGTTAGAAACTATCGATCGACGTCGGCTAATCCATTCCACCATCGATCGATCGATTGGTGTGGTATCACCCTTAGTGAATTTCGTTCCGTGTGTGTCGTAAATTATGACTATAAAAAATGCTAGAAACATCTTGTAGCTCTGATCATCCCGTTTATACTGAACGTAAGATACCCAGACTAGCAACGGGTAAGAGCGCCCATGAAACAGTTTATTGTAAAAAAATAGTACAGAATACTTCAGTAATGAAATACCTTCAAATTCCAGGACTATGCGTCAGTTTTGGCCAGCCTTCGTGTTGTTCTTCCGTATGAGGAACATCCCAAAGACGACTCACGATTTTTTCTACAACATTGTCACCAGCGTACTTCGGGCCAGAGAAAATGGTTTGGGATTTGACAATTTTAATTCTCATCTAACTTATATTTATATTATTTTTATAGAATAAGAATGACAAACGGACCCAGTCCACCTGATAGTTGTACATTGTAAAGCATATTATAGATAAATATAATAAATAATGTCTTGTAAATTATATTATATAGTATTTTTTTTAAACAAGCTTTTGTTTAAATGTTCTAAAAAGAACAAAATAAACTTTAAATTAAGTATATCAAACCCATCAATTTATTATATTACATAATTTAAAAGGTATAAAAGCTTGTCGCGAGATTTACATATTTTTACAAAAAACTTTTTTTCTTCTTAGAATTACCTACTTACGTCTTGATACAATTTGAGGTTTATTTTCTTCTAAAGCATTTAAATAAGAACTTGTTTTTAAAAATGATTTTTTACTGTTAATTTATTTTTATTTTTTAGTTATCGCTAGACATTCTGTTCTTTTCATTTAATGCGTCATTGTTGGTTTTTGATCGCCTCTTAGATCTTCCATCTTGATTTTTTTTATCACCAGCAGTTGACGCTTGTCGGTCCCTACAACATTTGTTCGAGCACCACCAAACTATCCCTAACCTTTGCCGAGTTATAACTCTTTAAAATTGGTATGGCGACCACCTTGTTTTCCGCCATTTTGAATTTTTCACCAGCGAATTTGCCCAGGGTATAGGTCTATATTAGTTAAGACACGACCCCTCTAAGTCTTACCGTTTAGTCGGGCAGTGGTACACTATCTCGTCAAAGAGCTGAACGCGGACGTCATTTTATTCGTATTCTTCTCAGCGAACCCTTTCATTGGATATCCATATCACGCGGGTGAATACAAAAACATAGTCCGCCATCTTAGTGAGTCCACCATAATTAACTTTATTTTTGTATTCTTCTTAGCAAATTCTTTCATTTGATATATCATGGGTGTACATAGATAATAACTAATCCGTCCCTCTTGGGCGGTCTAGTTATTTTCTATATTGTGTTTAGAATGACGTCACTCAGCTAACCATGCATTGTTATTCAAACTAATCATGTATGCAGAATTTCAGTTCAATCGGTTTAGGATAACTACCTTAAAATTCAGTTGGAAGATTTGAACCTAACAAACATACAAACATTTTAAATTAAATAAAAGCTTTTAAAAACAACTGTTGATGAAGCCTTTTAATAAAATAAAAAATAAAATAATTAATTGTGTCTAGCACCTGGCCGGTTAGAATGAAAATGATGATAAAAAAATGTTGTTTTAGGTGATCAGGAAAAAAGAGGAGACTTTATTGATATGATGATGACCTTGCGGAACGACGAGAAGAACAACAACTCGTGCAAAGCTGAGTCTGAAAACGACGTTGAAATAAGTGAGTAGTTATATTCACATTTATATATATTTCATACATTAAATTATCTCTTCAAAAGATCCGTTTAAAAGTATATTTTTCGTTTTTAATAAAAGGAATAGCGACCTGTTAGTCGCACTGGGTACAGACATGTCTCACAACTAGACTCAGTAATTGTTTTTATTGATATTTTTCTGATTTTAGAAGATTGTATTACAATTTATTTTCTTGAAGGTTTTATGCCTACATTTTTAGATTTATACTCTAAATATAAGTTTTTCTTCTATAGAACTAGGTTGACAGACGAGCACACAGTCCACCTGATGGTAAGTGGACGCTCTGGCCCATATACATCTACATTTATAGCACAACCATAATATAGCTGCATCTTGGCTCTACCACGTAATGAGTAACAAAGTAACCGACGACATCTGCTTTATTTACCATAACCCCTCTAACCAATACAAACCTATTTTGAGTACTACTACATTTGAGTAGGCCATGCGATCTTTCATGCAAATAATTTAAAATTAAAATTTTTGTACAACCGTCTTCAATATAAATTATTAAGAATAACTCAAAAACGATTAGTCAGACCTTGATCAAATTTATATGGGACCACATGAGAAGCAACAGCTTTCAAATAAAAAGAAAAACATCGAAATCGGTTCACCCAGAAAAGCTATGAGGTAACAAACATAAAAAAGAAAAAAAAAAAGAATATACAGTCGAATTGAGTACCGTCTGCTGAGTCGGTAGAAAATAAAGAGTGTACAGCAGTGTAAAGGTGTCCAGGCACGAGATGTTATATTCTTAGTATGGGAACAAATGCAACCATGTGCTCAGAGCCTGATTTACCCACAGGCTAACCAGGCTGGAGCCTGGGGCCTTTCTGGGGCTGAGCACTTTAAGCACCACTTATGTACAGAATAAAATTTGGTATAATATTCTCAATAAATAATAGACATTACCCGCAACCCGCAAGTATTTTACTTGTTGCTCTTTCTGTATTTTTGGTACAAGAAAAATAAAAATATTGTAAAAATAAGACCTTTAGTCTTGCGTTGACTGACTGGACACTATTCAAAGATTTTAAACTGCTCAAGCTCTCTTCTCTATATCTAATTTTATTAATGCTTTGCCACGACTATCCAAGGGAATTTCTATCAGCCATCTGTTCCAACTCTGCACAGGGAGAACGACCTACACTCACTGGCCCATGCCGCAAAGAAGAAAGTCGATCTTTTAGGTTCTCTTTTTGAGTCCAGCTCGACTTTCGATAAGGGGGGGTCGGGGGTTACACACCGCCAACCATCCCACTGTGTGATAGCTCCATGCTGGACGTGCGGTTTACACAGTGCTCAGTGTGCAAAGGATCCCTGGACGTCAACAAATCGAGTTGGCCTAATGGAGTCCCTCCTATTGCGCTGAAGAGAGGCGCTCCGAAGTTAGCACCGGTTCTAAGGCGTCTTTCCCGGTACTCCTACTCCCTAAGCGTAATCCTGAACTTATGGAAGATAGCTTTAGTGAACCCGATCTCTAAAAAGGCGACCGCTCAGACCCGTCCAATTATAGGCTTATCACCATCACTTCCTTGTTCTCCAAAATAATGGAATCCATTATGAACTGCCAGCTCATAAAGTACCTGAGCCACGAGCTGGTTAGGGATCGCACTGGTGGTCTAGCTACCTTCTGGTTCTACTCTTCTAATTTACCTGACTCATAGATGAGCGGAAGCAGTAGAGTCCAAGAGGGAGGCATTGGTCGTTATTTTGGACAGAGCGAGGCCTTCGAAGGAAGCTTCTATAGGCTTCCTGAGATATTGTGCAATTGTATCATCAGTTTTCTTGCCGATCGCAGCATCAAGGTTGTAGTAGACGGTGCATATTGCGACTACGAGCCTATTAATGCTAGTGTCCCACAAGGCTGCGTGGTTTCTTCAGTATATCAATAATATGTTGCTGTTACTGGTTATAACACTGGTGATGCTATTTACACCGGCCGCGCTAATATTTTTCGGGAACACGTCATCAAGTATCGGAACAAACTTGTGTCTGAAGTCGAGTATTAATAAACAACATCTCGGATTAGAGACGACTCTAGACCAGTTCAAACTTCAGAAAACACAGGTTTGCGCGTTTATCGCTAAAACGAACCCCTTTGTCGTATCTCCTCAATTTCAGGGCACTTCCCATGCTGCCTTAGCCATCATCGGAATCCTCGGCATCGACATATCGAATGACGTACAGTTCCGCGATCACTTGGAAGGAAGGCTAAATTAACCTCTAAAAAGCTTGGCGTGCTCAGAGAGTGGGACAGTATTTCATGCCAGTACACCGTTTGCAACTTTACAAGGCGCAAGTTCGCCCTCACATGGAGAACTATTCTTATCCCTGGACTGGGGCACCCCAGTGCCAGCTCCTTCCACTTGACCGCCTCCAGCTAAAAGAGTGGCTCGAATCGTCGACGACCGAGTTCTTTTTGATCGGCTCGATTCACTGTCGCTGCGAAGAGATGTTGCATCACAATGCATTTTCTATCGCATTTTCCACGGGGAGTACTTAGACAAATTGTTCGGATTAATTCCAGCCGCCAAATTCCACCAACGCACATCGGGACAAACTCACAGTACCATCCACACCATCCGGACGTTTGGCGGTCCACCATGACTGTGCCATTTACTAGGAGTTTTCTTTTTCGCAAGAATTCTTTGTGGAATCATCTACCACCCGCCGGTGGTTTTTCCGGACCGATACGATTTAGAGATCTTCAAGAAACGAGATCACTCTGCCGGCAACGCATCTGCAATTTCCTTGGTTTTGCAGTTGTTCAAGGGCGACAGTCGACACTTACTATCAGGAATTTTTTATTTAACGAGGGCGAAACCGCGGGGTGGTAAGCTAGTAAAATATAAAAATTCAGTAAATATATTCGTGAGATGGGCAGGCACGGATAGAACAGACTGGTGGAGGGCGTATATTCATAGTTAGCCTAGGGCTGTGGGAACTCTTTTTTTTCTTTTCTTTTCTTTTAAAAAACGTTACCTCCACCAAAGAGAATATAATCACTACGCTTAACCTCCACACTAGTTTTCTCCTGTATCGTGGGGCCAGTTTACACACATAAATTTCATAAGGACAAACATCCAGACCAGGAACAATTATTTGTAGACCATACAAATACTTGTTCCGTGCTGGATTCGAACCCGTGGCCCTTAGCGCAGCAAGTCATTGCTAAGCCACTGCGCCACGGAGCCGTCACTCTAAATCAGGCACATGATGTGCTCCAAGCCAAGCCCATCAATCCGAAAAATTGTTACAACTTTAGATAGAGATTTTGTTTTTCTTTATTACCTACATACATATAAATACATATACATACATACATAAACACTCACGCCTGTCACCCACGATTTGGCACGATCCTGAGACACCTCTCTCGCCTCCTCAACATCCATATACCTACGCATACACGCTCGTCGGTTAAGGGTACTCCTAATTTGGCCCATTTTCAATATATCGCCAATTTGGTTGATAAAATTTCGTCTAGGGCGTCCCTTTATTATTTAATATTTTAGATTTTATTAGACACGCCCACAAATACTAACCTGATGTGTTGAGAATTACGTAGAAACTAAATTTGACTCGCGTATTCCAAATACCACGATAAATAACTGCTAGAAGTTATTTAAAAAAACCGATGTGTATAGCGCAAAGTACTAAATTTTGGTTAAATGATCAAACAGTCACGTCGCCTAAAAGCCTTTTGTCCGGCCCATCAATTTGCGATGTAATGCGCTTGTTTCCTAAATCAGAAAAATGGCGAAGGGCGCCCTACACCCGCGCCTAATCGCGATCGTGATGGAGGTAATTTTATAAAGTGGTCTCAAGTGAACTTGAACCTCTGTCTTGTCTGGTTTGTACACTCTATCCTCATTACCCTTAGGCCTGGAATTAAAATATTAGGGTAAGGCCGAAGAATTAAACTTTCGAGTTACGGTTAACTTGATTTGAGTTTTATCTTTGAACACAATCTTTAATCTTGTTGAATTTTTGGATTTAGATAAATGAGATGATATTCACTTACAAATTTTTGGGAGTAAGAAGAACTACATTACAATATTGCCGTGGGTTCAATTCCGATTGGAAGATGTGTTTGTATGGTATTATTTTTAAAGTGACAAATTATTGTTATTAATTTTGACGAGGTGATAAAGGCTTCATCACTTCTAATGTATTTACATTAAGATGGTTGATTATGTGTACATTTTATAAATTTTATACACACAAACAAGTTTTGGTATAAATTATTTTTGGTACCCGTATAGTGGCGTTATAGGAAAATCCACTAAGGAAAATCCACTACCCCATATCGTCACGTGGGTGTCGTAAGAGGCGACAGAGGGAAATGAAACCAGATGGGCAGCAGCGACTAACTATAAACAAATAAAAATAAAACCGCGGTTACCAACCCGCCTGCAAAGCGTGGCAACTAATGCAAATATCAATAATAAATGAGGCATATGGTTAGCAGTGGATTTTTTATAGGCGGTATCGGTAACGGTAACGATTTGATTCAATTCATTTCGAATCTGTGACCCTGCTTTACGTCGCCAGTATTATAAAAAAACCATAAGATCTTTTTTTTTATAACCATGGGATGAAATGGGATGATGGATATTTTTACATAATATTTTATTGTTGTACGTACATTTTTATCCCCTAAGTTTATTTCCAAAAATATCACACAGTTCGATGCAAAGCTTTCATCCCCGCTTATTTGCGAATGTAAGCCCTATGTTTATCTAAGTGCTCGTGGAAAGCGATGTATCATGGACCCTGTTAGAACATGTAGGGTTGTCAAGATTATTATTACAATTATGTTCGAGAAATTGCGTGAAACTGAACGCCTTAAGTCATTCAGAAGCAATGAGTTTCCGTTTGCCAATTTATTGCTTTTTAAAAACTCTGTAACCGTTACACTAAAGCAATAGACGTATCTTAAAACAGTTTAAGTTTTTGTTTTAAATTATTAATACTCCTGATTGACCGTGTAGTGGCGGTGTAAGAATATCCAATCTCCCATATCGTCCCGTGTGTGTCGTAAGAGGCGACAGAAAGAAATTGAAACAGGTGATAGTCAGCAGCATCTTCCTGATAACTTTTGTTATCAGGAAGATGCTGCTGACTATCAGCGAGCGAGTTGTCGACCGCAGTTTTAAAAAAAATAAAAAACTGCGGTTGACAACTCGCTCGCGAAGCGTGTCAACGTGCGCGTCTATGAGCAAGCGTGCCTATGAGGCAATCTATGGGGAGGCCTATGTATGACTTTTATAGGCTGTAGTGGAATGGGTGAATACTCCTGATAAACTCCTATACCTGGTTCTAACACTCAGAACTCTGCTATGGTCATATTATGCGAAGGAAAGTGAACCATGTAACGATATAAGAGTAGAGGCCTAAGAAAAGATAGGCGAACTGTGTTTTGGGATGATATGCGTAAGAAACAAGTGAGTGAAGAGATGACGACTAATAGAGGAGAATAGAAGAGGAGGACATACTAGGTCGACCCTACAGTGGCGTAGCTAGGCGTGTAGGCGTGGGCGAAGTGGACCCTCGCCCCCGGGCTCGCACTTAAAGGGGCCTCGCGAGGCCCTTTAAAATGCGATGCCCCCAGACATTACCACAGATGACTAATTAATTTGATCACTTTCACGCTCTAAAAAGAAAGTCACAAATTTAAAAGTGTCTTTGTTTGGGGCCTCGCGCCTCTTAAGTGCGACTGCGGGGTCGTTGTAACTACCTTCAAAGACCGCGACCGTTACATTGACGGAATACGAGACTTGTCAGGGATTAATAGTTATGAGTAGGTATGTCTGTCAAAGCATGTTTGGTAGGATATATCTATTGGGTAGGATAGATCATGGAACGAAAGAAAAGGGGCCTCGCTGATCCGACTTCGCCCACCCTACGCCTCTGCGACCCTAAATAACTTAGGGATAAGGGCAGGAAGGGCTGGGCAGGAGGGTCTGACATTCATGAATGTCGAAATCTTTATTTTGATCGGTTAGATTTGGTTGATAAGTAGGCTGGCGGCACTTCGAAATAAGGTGCCATATTTAACAGATTTCATGAAGGGTAAATTAAATTGTTAGAAAAATTTAAAGGTTATTGTATTCTCTCCGAAATAAAAGTTATATTTTTATTATGGCTCCGTGGCGCAGTTGCTTAGCAATGAGTTGCAACGGCAAGGGCCGCGGGTTCTAATCCCGCACGAAACAAGTATTTCTATAGCCTACAAATAATTGTTCCGCGTCTGGATGTTTGTCCTTGTGAAATTTATGTATGTAAACTTCCCCCGCGATACAGGAGAAAATCCTAGTGTGGTAACGTTTTAGAAAAAAATTATAGCCATAATAGCAAATAGATCATACAGATATAGATGTACATATATTCTATACAGTAGATGTGTGGAATATAATACCTAGGTACATCTATAAACAGAATTATTGACCAAGATGGTGTCACCAACTGTCCCATTGAATTTCAAAATTTTTAACTGTTTCCGTGTTTCTCGTTTAAGCTCGCCAGATGTCGCTAATTGGAACTAAGGTGAAGTTATTTTTCAACCGACTTCAAAAAAGGAGGAGGTTCTCAATTCGAATGTATTTTTTTATATGAGTTAACTTAGAACCTTTTTCTAGGTGAACCGATTTTGATGATTATTTTTTTATTTGAAAGCTGGTGCTTGTAATGTGGTCCCATATAATATTTTATTTAGATCTGACTAGTAGTTTTTGAGTTATGCTTAATAACATACAGTGTTGATGTTCTCATTTTATTTATATTGAAGTCGGTTGTACAATTTTTTTAATTTTACCACTTGTTACGAAGATGACATTGAGATGGTCACACAGTTTCATCAGTTAAGTCAGTTTAATTATAAGTTTATTTGGTTTTTACTGTATGCATATACACAAAACAATGACTCAGTATGTTTTTTTTTAGCAACATCCATTCCTAATCTAATTAATATAAAATATAAGTAATATTTCAGGAAGAAACGTTAATATCTAATAAACGTTATAACAAATTAACTTCCTCCGCTATGAAATTTGTCAAATATTTCAACTCACTAGTGGGTGCTCTCATTACTTTAAAGTAACAGCCTATATACGTCCCACTGCTGGGCACAGGCCGCCTCTCATTTCTGAGAGGGTTTTAGTGTAAGGAAATGTCCACCGCGCTGCTCCAATGCGTGTTGGCGAACTTAACATGTCTTCGAAATATGTTTTTCTTATTTCTCAGACATGTAAAAGCTTCTTCTTCACAATGTTTTCCTTCACCGCCGAGCACGTGGTAAAGCAGCACTTAAAATTGCAATTAACAATTTTAATGGTGCCGGCGGGGATCGAACTCGATTTGCTCGCGTACTGTGAATTTTACAGCGAGCGATTAAAAATAGAATAAGGGCGACAAACGAGCACACAGTCCACTTGATGGTAAGTGAATGCTGTGGCTCATAGACATCTACATCTATTCTCAATTACATATGTGGCGGCGCTGTCGTCGCGCCACAAGCGAAAATAGATCGAAGCCTAAATCGCGCTATCAAAGTTCCAAATTAAAAACAGTATATATACAATAGCTCCGAACTACCACTCGGAGCGTTGGCCGCTCCCCGGGCAGAACAACTTGCCCGGCGGGAGATTTCCCCTTTTCCTTCCACGCCTACACATACATACACACACGCCTATCACCCACAGGGGTAGGCAGAGACTACGGCCTTCCATTTGGCACGATCCTGACACACCTCTCTCGCCTCCTTTACATCCATATACCTACGCATACATGCTCGTCGGTTAAGGGTACTCCTAATCTGGCCCATTTTCAATATATCGCCAATTTGGTCGACAAACTTTCGTCTAGGGCGTCTCTTCCCGACTCTGCCGTTCATATCTGTAACATAGATTTGCTTTGTCACTCTTTCCTCGTTCATTCTTTCTACATGACCATATCTATCCTCAATTAAGAATCAAAATGCAGATATGTTGTCGCCCTTGAGAACTAAGATGGAATGCCTCGTTTCCAGTAAATAGGGTCTCCGGTTCTCTACACTCACTATACGAAACACAGCAGCAATAATTATAATAAATATTTTACGATGTTCCGATCCGTTCGTGCTACAACCGCAATATAGCTGCAGCGTGTCTCTACCACTTAAAAAATTATGTTGCAAATATCATCATGAATGAACATTTTTAAAACAATTTACCAGCCCTGTATCCACAGAGTAATGTAATTTCGCGTTCTCTTTAATCCCGCTGTAATCTCATCGAGCTGTCGGACGCGTTTCTAACGGACATTTCTGTAATTTAAAGTTGCCGCAGGAATTAGTTCTTTATCCTCTTGTACATAGGAGTGTCCCCTTTCATATTATATGATAGAATTTTTGCATATTTAACACTGGCAGATGTTCCACGGTTTAATATTCTGGGATTGGAATTTTTAAGTCTTTTCTAGCTGAATTTTTTGTGTGTGTCCCGTGATAAAATTTGCTTCGAATATTTTTGGGTGGCCTTTTACATGATCCTTTCATGTTCTGTTTACATAATTGTTTTGGCTCAGAGCAGTGGTAGCTCAGGGGGAAAGCGCTCGCTGTTAAGTACACGAGTAATCCGGGTTCGATTCCCGCCGGCACCTTAATGTCACTAGTGATATACGAGTATCTATTCATTAAAATTACATTTTTAATTGATAGATACATATATCACTAGTGACATTGTTAATTGATAGATATATCAATTAGCAATGTTACTGGCGTCGGCTCCGTGGCTCCGTGGCTTAGCAAAGAGTAACGGCGCTGAGGGCAGCGGGTTCGAATCCCGCACGGAACAAGTATTTGTATGGCCTACCAGTAATTGTTCCGGTTCTGGATGTTTGTCCTTGTGAAATTCGTGTATGTAAACTGCCTCACGATACAGGAAAAATCCTAGTATGAAGGTAACATTTAAAAAAAAACCTGCAGCCAATTTTAAACAAAGAGGACCACAGATCAACCTCAAGCCTCAACTCTATGCTAGCCACTGCGCTATGGAGCCGTCAAGACGTCATGAAGATGTCCACGGAATGTAGTATCCACTTGTTATAGACTGTAAGTTAGTTTGTCACTTCAGTTTTATAAAAAAAAACAATCAAAATCCATATAATATGTCATTTACGTAACATAGTGTGGGAATTCCAGCAACTATCGAAGTCTACCTGTGAACTTCTTTCGCCTCTTCTCACATTCTTTCGCAGTAGGCCAAAATGTAAAGGCAAATTCAGAAGTTAAAATAATGTGACTTCGCTTGACTTCAATGGTGTTATAATTTTCTTTAAATAACTAACTTTCAGTGTATGATTGCAGCCGATATGGTGATTTCTGCGAACGCTTTCATCATATTCCTCGGTGGGTTCGAGACCACATCATCGACGTTGGCATTCCTCTTTCTGGAACTTGCTGCTCATCCCGAAGTACAGGAGAAGATGAGGAGCGAGATTAAAGAGGTGTTAGCCAAGACCGATGGAACTCTCACCTATGAGATGCTTCAAGAGTTGTCGTATATGGAAATGGTGATTCATGGTGAGCATTACATTTGTGATGACAGAATTAATTGCCATGTAGTTTAGTAGTTGGAGCACCTGATTGAGTCGCGGTCTTGAGTTCGATTTTTTTCATAGGATAAGAGTAACAAGCGAGCACACAGTCCACCTGATGGTAAGTGGTTGCTGTGGCCCATAGACATCTACATCTATCCTTGTTTGCGAATAAAATGCAGATGCGTTGTCAGCCGTGATGACTGATGATGATGAAGATGGAATGCCTCTTTTCCAGTAAAAAGGGTCTTACTGATTATATATAAAGTCTTACGGAGTTTAATTTTTATGCAAAAGAACATAATATGTAAATGTGATTTCTGTGTCCGGACGGAATGATTTTGGATTTTTTTTCAGTTCAGTCTACCTGATCAATTTATAGAGCCTTGGAAAATGTATATGAAGAAATTTATAGACAGCAACCCTTAGGACTAAAGTCCGGTTTCAATTCTTGTAATAGATATTGGCAGTTATTGGATGACGTTAACAAGCTGTGCAACACTGCAATATCATCTCGTTACTCGTGCAGGGTAACGAACAGCACCTGTTACCAATACTATATTGAAACAACAGTTATAAATACCATCAGGTGGACTGTGTGCTCGTTTGTCACCCTTTACTTCTTTAACGAATAATAGACATGTGTAATCGGGAATGATTCGTTCATTGGACCTGGGTTGCATCAAAGTATTGATGATTGCAATTAAATTTTTTGAACGTTTGTGGAATGATTGACGGGACCTACGATCAACAAGTAAACTAATGTTCGACGACCGACATTATCGAGCGGGTCTCAAAGAACACTGGAAAAAGAAGAGTAAGTTTGTACAGCGGTTGCACTCCCTCTTCATCAAAGTGCACCTCACAAACATCCGAGGCCTGCACTGTAATCTCAATGCAGTGTTCTCTAGATGCAGCGTACCTTGGCTACCCTGGGTACACATTGGAGAATAATTTCCATCAGCGCGCCGGAGTCTGTGTTTACGTCCGCAACGACATCTGCTGTATGCGTCTCCGTCACCTTGAAGACCCCACTTTCTTTACTATCTGGGTATTGATAGACACAGGAATGGATAAAATTATTTATTCTAGTGTCTATCGATCACACAGCGGTGACCAGGAGACAACTAGGCTGTTTGAACACCTCAGTGACGCCTCTGATGTGGCTTTAAATCGGTACCCTAATGCACAGTTGGTTTTACTGGGGGACTTTAATGCCTGTCATCAGTACTGGCTGTTCCCATACCAGAAGACCGACCACGCTGGGAGACCTGATGTGGATGGACCTACAGCCAACTGCCTCGACCTTCTGCTGACGACCGATCCAGACAGGTACGATGTTTAGGTTACATCACTCTTGGGAACTTCTGACCACTGTCTGGTGAAATCTGTATCGTTATATTCCCCACCTAACTACGATTTTCACGGTGTGATGTGCATATACATATGGTGATACAAGTCAGAGATTGGGATGAGATGCGGCATTTCTTTGCATCTTATCCTTGGCGGCAGGTCTGCTTCTCGTCCGAAGACCCGTCGAGCTGCGCGGATGTCATAACCGATGTGATACGTCAAGCGATGGAGTATTTCATCCCCTTTGCTGACGTGCCCATTGGTAGTAAAGCTAGCCTTAAGAAAAGAGCCTTTAACAAGCCGCCAAGTCCTGCAAAAAGGCATTACGCCAAGCCAGTTTCGACCGCATTAAACGCATCGGTACAAAGTTCTCTGTCAAACCATCTGGCAGTAGAGCTTTTTGGTCTCTCGCCAAAGAGGTCGAGACAAACTTCTGTCGGTCTACACTGCCTCCGCTGGTAAAACTAGATGGCTCACTGGTGGATGCGCCTAAGGAGAAAGCGGACTTATTTGCTTATCTTTTTGCTTGCAATTCGCGTCTGGACAGTAGCAACAGCGTACCATCTCAATTAAATCACTGCGGTACCTGTATGTTAGAGGTCCGTATCACCAACAAGGAGGTTCTTAAACCTGCGAAGTCTAGACGAACAAAGCTAGTGGACCTGATGGTATACCAGCTATAGTTCAAAGGTCTGTGCACCTAAGCTGTCTCCTGTGTTGTTACCTTGTTCCGCCTCTCATTCAGGACCGAGATAGTACCCCCCAGGCGTCTTGGAAGCTGAGGTCAATGTGCAGCCTGTGCCCACAAAAAGAGTGGCCGTGCCGACCCTGCCAACTATCAGGTCCAATTCCAAGTACCTCCATATACTCTGCAAGATTATGGAGCGTATGAACGTCCACCTCATTGCATACCTAGAGCAAAATAGTCTCAGTGATCGCCAGTACGGGTTTCGCCGAAATCGATCAACTGGGGACCTTCAACCGTATGCCACTCACATATTGGGCGAAGCCCTCGAGAACAGTCGTGAAGCACGCTGTTTCTCTCGATGTTTCGAAGGCCTTTGACAGGTTTGGCACGCTAGTCTATTGGGCAAGCTTTCAGCGTACGGCTTATTCCTGGCCTGATTGACTGGGTAAAGGACTTTCTGGTGAACGATTTCTCCGAGTTGTCATCGATGGCTGCTCATCCTGCCCTATCGTGACAAACGCCGGAGTTCCTCAGGGTCCGTTCTCTCACAACTCTCTTCCTGCTGCATATAAATGATCTGCTCATTCCCGGTATCTATGGGTATGCAGACGACAGCACAGTTGTGGAAAGAGGCTATGGTTGAGCGTGTGAGTCTCATACTACAGGCAGTCTGCGAATGGGGCGATGCCAATCTTGGAGATTTAACGCTTCCAAAACTCAAGCGTGTCTTTTCACCGCTAAAGGCCCGCTCACCTTGGCTCCTACTAAAAGTATCCTTGGAATACACTGACCACCTTCAGTTGTTAGGGTTGATTTTTCCCGAACCTCAACTATGGGCGGTTCATTGACCAGAGCCAAAGCAGACGTAAGGAAACTTGGTGTCTTGCAAGGATGCGGCGGTACTTCACGCCGGGGCAGCTTCTTACTTATATAAAGCGCAAGTCCGGTCGTGCATGGAGTACTGCTGTCACATATCGGCTGGTGCTGTAAAATGCCACCTGGCAGCGTTGGACTCAGTGGAGAGACGTGCTAAGAGGCTCATTGGTGACCTTGATTTGGTTGAAACCAATCTTGTCAGCCTCGAGCACAGGCGCAGAGTAGCCAGTCTCGGTATTCTATAGGATGCATTTTGGTGAGTGTGCAGGAATTACGCTTTAATTCCTCTTTCTCCTTTCCACCATCGGACAACCAGGCGGTCGGCGGGTCTTCATCCCTTTGCTGTCGATATTCCATGCATTAGAACCAAACGGTTTGCTTCGTCTTTTGTAATGCGTATAGTAAAAGTGGAATAATTTGCCGGCGTGTATCTTTCCGTCCGAATACAATCTGGGCGTCTTCTAGGCAAGAGTGAATAGGCTTTTGTTACGCTAAGACAGTGCGATTTACCATCTAAGGCTGCATCACCACTTACCACTAGGTGGGATTGTGGTCAAGCACTGGCTTATAATAACACAGAGTACTGAAACTCGAAATGATCCATTTGAATGATCGACCCGAATGACCCGGTTCGTAAGACGAATCAATACTTGAATGATCGGGTCACTATAAATGAATGAATGACACATGTCTAACGAATAATTATGAGAAATATATGTTATGAAATATGAGCTACCACCTATTTACATGTTTTTGTTTTAAGAACTTTTCATTAGTAAATATTATCTATGTCATTTAGGTATTTTTAGTCGAATTCATAAAATTGCCTTTTAACAAAAGCCTTCGGCTTTTACTTTCTGTTAAAAGTTAATTTTGTATTTACATATTATTCAGGTACAATATTTATACATATTTACAGATACACAGGGTGCATATTTATCTATTTAGGTGACATCCCTGAAAAAAATAATTTCTTTTTTCTAACGCCGTAACCAACAAACAGTAACAACCAGTGCGTGACATTATCCGCAACATGCAGTTATAGGTTCGAAGTTTTATTAGTTGTGTTTGTTTTTCTTCTGTGTATTATTTCTCGATATTATTCGGTACTTTGAACGACAAAATGAGTGAGGATAAACGCAAAATATAATAATGTATCTGATGAAATGAATTTGAAATTGACACTGCTAGTAATACTAGCGCAGAAACATGAAACCATTAAAATATTCTTGGAATAATTCTGTTATTCCGTGCGAAAAAATAGCTTAGTAATTATTTCCGAATAGGCTTATTATTTTTGGAATTGCAAATAGTAAAACATAAAATTGATTTATTCTCTAATAAATGATGATGAATCAACCGTGTAGTGGCGGTGTAAGAATATCCACTACCCCATATCATCCCGTGGGATAAGAGGCGACAGAGGGAAACAAATCAGGAGATGGGCAGCAGCGTCTTCCTAATAATGACTAAAAATAAAAATAAAACTATGGTTGCCAACCCGCTTGCCAAGCATGGCAAATGTGGTTAAAATAAACTGTGGATTTGTTGGTTATACAAACACTTTCTTTGTGCAGGATTCAAAGTCACGGCCTTGGCTCGCTGCAGTCAAATACTTGGTAGCTATTTACTTACTTACATAGTGTTTGTGACCAACTTATATTCCCATAGGAAAAATCCGACCCCTTTCAACTTTGTTACTTGGAATGGTGAACGGGAATATTAGTAACATTAAGTCCTCTTTTCAAAAACTGAGTGTACCATTAATTAATGAGGTTGGTTAGAGAAAAGCCCCTTTACGCACGCTAATATTGTGAACGCGATATTTCGATATCGCGGGTTCGAATCCCGAACGAAATATGTATAGCCTACAAATAATTGTTCCGGGTCTGGATGTTTGTCCTCGTGCAATTTATGTGTGTAAACTGCCTCCACGATGCAGGAGAAAATCCTAGTGTGGGGGTAACGTTTAAAAAAAAAGAGAAAAAAAACTAGAGAGAGAGAGAGAGAATATTTTGAATACTATAATATTATATCAATAGCATGGTGGAAAGTAGGCGGATGCAGGTGACTAAGTGCTGCGCAATTTTTTCACTGAGGGAGTGACCTATATTGTCGTATGGTGGGCTGTTGTGGTTGTAACGGTTAGAGGAACATATTTTTATTATCTGTTTGATATTCTATTTAATAGTTTTTTTTAAAGTTAGCATACTTGTATTATACCTTTGTAGAACTTTTGTTAATAATTTTTTTGCGACATTGAATGTGTTTTTCAGAAACTCTACGGCTGTACCCGCCATTCCCGACCATACAACGCATGTGCACAAAGGACTACATAATACCCGGCACTAATATCGTGGTTGAGAAGGGAACAATAGTGCTTTTTCCGACCCTCGGCATACAAAGAGACGAACAGGTTTCGTATCTTTCTTTTGTATTTTCCGTAATTAAAAGCGAGTATCTTTTTTGGCGAGGGTTATACAGTGTAAAGGTTTTTATATATAAAAATAGGTATATTAACTATAACTTCTTTTTATCGCATAGTAACAGTCCATTGCTGGACACGGCTCTCTCATATAGTGGGGATGATTTACGTTATTCGCCAGGCCTAGTCAGCAATCACTATTCCAGAAAAACCGTTCACGCTGCTCTCCGTTGATGTTGATGTGTGGGTTTTTTACACTCATACCACCTTCTACTACAAGTAAATAGAAACAGAAATAGAAATATTATAATAATAATATAAGTTACAATCATATATTATGTTAAACAGTTAACTACATACAACAATTTTCCTCAAAAACTGCCCCAAGAATGAATTACTGACTTTGTAAACTCTAGTAACTTTTAACTTTAGTAAAAACGTTACACTAGGATTTTCTCCTGTATCGTGGAGGCAGTTTACAAACATAAATTGCACGAGGACAAACATCCAGACCCGGAACGATTATTTGTAGGCCATATAAATACTTGTTCCGTGCGGGATTCGAACCCGCGGCCCCCAGCGCAACAACTCATTGCTAAGCTACTGCGCCACGGAGCCGTCTTAAAGTTCTTTATGTACTTTTTCTTTCTGGTGGGTTCGCTCTATCCTCAATAATTAATTACAGCCTGTAAGCCATTTCATCGTGGTCCTAAGAGGTGACAATGCTCCTGTAGCCGTTTATGTTTGAAGTTGGTTGTATGTGTTTATGGACTGGCGTACCCATTTACCATCAGGTGTTGTCACTACAATTTTATTAAAAGAAATTTCATACAGCATTGTATCTGCTAACGTAATTTTATTTACATATTCTTCTTGTCTTGGGTCTGCGTGGTCAGAAAGTTGCATTGTTACTTTTGGTGACTTACTTTATACATTATGAAAGATAATAAAATCATTTTAACATACTGCGAAGCTGGGATCCAATGTCCAGCGATGGACTGTTAAGAGAGTTTCAGAGGTTAAATGTCATGATCATCTTTGTTTTGATCGTTTCATTCTGGGCTTCAATAAAGTATTTTTGCAGTATTTTGAAAATGCGGCTGCCTTCGTACCGGAGCGTTGGACTGATGACAAGCCAGTGCCGCCTCCTGGAGTCTACATGCCTTTTGGAGACGGTCCACGGTATTGTATTGGTATGTGCGGCCATTTATTATTTTTACCTACGAAATAAAAAGTTTTAAGGCAAGTAAAAAGCCCTTCCGTTCGAATACAATCTGGGCATCTTCAAGGCAAGAGTGAATAGGCTTTTGTTATGCTAAGACATTGCGATTTACAATCTAGGGCTTCATCTCTTCAGAACCGACAACTAACAATTTGTGTTTTGGGGACAGCTCCGCAAAGATTTGAATCCAGGATCTCTATGTAAGGTCAAAGATAAACACAATATTATATTTGCATTAATAATATTAGGAAAACACTTTTGCATTTGAATTTGGTTTACTTATACGTTAAGCACTTGATGTTAGGGAGATATAGGATTCTCTTGGCGCATTATTTATTTTTCTACTCAATAACAAGACGCTGTTAGTCAGAATTTAGTGTAATCATATCCGGTGCTTTGCTGCAACTGCACTGGTTTCATATTACGTTACACTGGAATGCGAACTTGCCGATAAAACAGGTTTGTGCTTTTTGCGTCTAAGGCATAACTTTTGATGATTTACAAATTTTTAAATATTGGTAACTTTTTTCATCATTACAGCGTTTTCATAATTACAGCGTATCAAAAGTCCACTGATGAACACAGGCTTCCCCCACATATTCTGGCATCATAGGGAAGATATTTGCCATAGTTACCACGCTTTTTAATGAAATTTATAAACAAATTATCATAACTAATCTGTAACATCAAAAATAGAATTTCTAATATAGGATAATTTTATAATAGGTACTTGACACTGGCAAAAGTACAACCGTACGAGTCCATTACTACAGAAAGAAAGATGTAAAAGTCAATTTTATTACATCTAAGTAAAAGTAAAGTAAAGTTACAGCCTATATACGTCCCACTGCTGGCCACAGGCCTCCTCTCATTTCTGAGAGGGTTTTAGGGCAAGGAAATGTCTGCCGCGCTGCCCCAATGCGTGTTGGCAGAACTACATGTCTTCGAAATATTTTTGTTTGATTTCTCAGACATGCAGGTTTCCTCACGATGTTTTCCTTCACCGCCGAGCACGTGGTAAATCAGCACTTAAAATTGCAATTAACAATTTCATTGGTGCCGGCGGGGTTATTACATCGAGACTTTTCCATTTTTTATGACGCGATGATAATGATGTTCCCCTAGCCGCTTTTTTTGATTTTTTAGAAGTTTTTCTTTACCACCGAGCACGAAATGAAATGAAATATATTTATTCCTTTTTTGTCATTTTTTAAAAGTTGATATTACAGTAGTATAATACACATAGAATGGAAAAGAACGTAGTAAATTAGCACTTAAATTGCAATTAATAATTTCATTGGTGCCAGCTGATATCGAACCCAGGTTCCTCGCATACTGTGAAATTTACAGCAGGTGCTCTTAGCCTTTGATCACAACATAAAGAGAGTGAGCTACCACGGCAGTCGAGTTGTACAATATTTTAATAGCCAGCCAGCATTATAAAACATAATCGTTATTGTAATTGATTTCTGAGAGCAATGTGGAATAAACCCTTTTTGGGGTATGCAATTTATGCTCAAAGAATTATTTGCTCATTTTTCGTTAACAATGACTGCTTTTCAATGCACCATGACTTGATGTTTTAAATTTCGCTTATAATTAATTGTAAAAGAAGATGAAAAGCTTTTTATCACCATTTTCGTTATATTTCGTTGTGTGTATTAATAAGAATTACAGCCTACAATAGTCCACTGTCAAGCGTGGCAGCTTTGGCAAAATCCCCCCTTTGAAGCAATCTATGGATGTTTACAGCAGACTTTATAGGCTTTAATAGATGGTAATGAATACTGAATACATATTATTATAGTTAATGCATTTATCAATCAAAATAGTGCATAATCATTTATAAATTCATTATGGCTTACCAAAAACCCACTACTGAATATAGACCTCCCTCATAGAATGCCTTATAGCGGGGATATTTGCCACGCTTGGCAGGCGGGTTGGCAGCCGCAGCTTTTTATTAGTTTTGACTTATCAGGACCCTTCTAATATATAAAAATTAATTATTGTTTGTTCATATTTTATGCGCTGCCATACCGTTCGTCAGATTGCGGTAAAACTTTGTCAACTTATTGCTTGCACTTCCGCGAAGGTTATAGGCATAGTACAATTAACTTACAGTAGGTGGCGCGCGTGTAGTACTGACTAATTTATTTGAAGGTTATACACCACTCAACTTCAATTAATGTATTATCATTCCTAATTAAACAATATAACTCTTCCAAATTTAAAACGACATTTCGACAATTATTTCTTCTGCGGCAGCATCGCGCCGGGTACCAGCTAGTATTCTGTAAACAAAGATAGATGCTGCTGCTCATCTCCTGTTTAATTTCGCCTTATATGACACATACGGGATGATATTGGGTAGTAGATTCTGTGTGTGTGGCGAGAAAATTGGCGGTGCAAGAATATCCACTACCCCATATCATTCCGTGGGTATCGTAAGAGGCGACAGAGGAAACAAGCCAGGAGATGGGCAGCGTTTTTCTAATAACGACTTAAAAAACTGCGGTTGCCAAAACGCTTGCCAAGCGTGGCAACTGTGGCAAATATTCCCCCTATGAGGCAATCTATGGGGAGGTCTATGTTTAGCAGTGGACTTTAATATGCTGTAACGGTTACGGTAAATGTAGATTAATAACGTTAAACCAATGCACTAATTTTGATATAGCGTTATTCACTTCGTCACTTTTAAATGATTGACGTTTAATTTTAAAAATCAAGGAAGTATCATCAGCAAATAATACTATATCATGATTATCCCCTACAAGGGAAGGTAAGTCATTAATATTCACTAGAAATAAGAATAGACCGAGAATTGAGTCATGAAGGATATCCATTAGTACAGGTGACCCGGAACAACTTTTACCATTGATAATAACTTTCTGCGTTCTATTACTTAAATATGAAATAGTAAGTTTAAGCTGTAACGGTAACGGTAACAGTAATTAAGTGATGATTTTCATGCCGCCTACATACAGTACATGCCATCCAGCAAATACTTAGAAAAGCTTATGTCCAGCTGTGAACTTAAAATGGTCCTAAGTACCCAGACCTTTGGTCTACAACCCTTGAAGTCTTTTCATTCTTTACAGTTGTTTTTTTTAATTAGGCACTAAAAAAAATAACATACCATGTTTTTATATTATTACATTGTCATTTGATTCTGAGCTATGTTCAAAATTACAAGTCTCTAGCTCATCGGGAAGTGCTCGAAATTTGAGTTGCAACATTCCACCCGGAACGACAGAAAGACAGGTAAAAATTCATTTTTGATTACAGGTAAACGGTTCGCGATGATCCAGATGAAGTGCTGCCTTGTGAAGTTATTGCAGCATGTTAGGATAAGTCCCGCGCCATGTGAAAAAACTGGTGCAAACCTCAGGTCCAGATCAGAGCCCTTCGAGGCGAACCCACGTTCCCCGCTCACGCTGCACCCTGCTGACTCGCGTGTCAGATTAAGTTTATTATGACATACGTAGATTTCTCAGAAAATATTAAGATACAGAACAAAACGTTTTTTATATGTTTTAGTTATTTGTAGGTCGAGTTTCTATTAACAAAAGTTTTTTTATAGAAACTTGACCTACAAATGAAGAGACAGAGTGCACGACGCTGAAACCATGATCAACTGCTTGACACGCACACACTCACATACAAATTTTATACTTTCTTTTTTTATCTGCCCGTAAAAGTCTGTTGCAATTGATATATGTGTGCATGAGTGCGTGTTCTTACAATAAGTTGAGCATGGTTTCGACTTGGTTTCGGTGTCAATTGGTGTGATTATCTAAAATGTACCTAATTCAGTTTCACACAGTCCTTTTAAAACATTGAAACCTTATTGTTGAACGAAAAAAATAAGTGATAAAAGAAAGATAGAACGAACTTCTTCTTTGCCTATACTTACTGTGATCAGGTCTGAAGGGTATAATTACAGACTGTGAGGCATTCCAGCTTAGTCCTCAGAAGTGACAACTCACCTGTAGTCTTGTTCGTTTGTAATTGCTTGCTGGTGCCCATGGGCTGCAGTAGCAACTTGCCATTAAGTAGACTCGTTAATTTGTCAATTTTTAAAAAAAAAGTCCAAAGCATTATCAAACGGGTAACCCTCATATTGTGAGGGGTGGCACACATTGCGTGACGTAAAGAAGGTAGACGGTGAAAATATCTATAATAATATATCGGTAACGCCGGGCGTCCTGCTTGCTTCCTGCTGCGGCCCATCTATTGGCCGATAGTATATCTAAAGTTCACCAAGTTACCTAGAACAAGAAAGCTGTGAGCAAAAGAGGAGGCTATTGCTCAGCAGTGAAAGAAAAATACAATTAATTCGTAACCACAACACCATACAGCACAATAAATTTAAGACAAAAAGAAAAAGAAAATAATTATATTAGGCTGCAGCTACGAAACGGTCACCGACTCAGCATAAGCTACAGCGACAAAATCCGCGAGTAGTTTTTATATCATAACACTGGCTTAAAATAAAAATAAAACTTAACAAACCGAAAAGAAATAAAAAGATGCAAAATAATACAAAAACTAATGTATCTGTATTTATGTACAGAATAAATCTTTTATTACATTTAATACTAGTGGAATATTACAGCTTGCTCCTGATGTTAAAATTAAAAGTAGCAGAAATTTATTTAGTAAATTATAGCAATAGAAGAAATCTACACGGCTGCTTGTTGATTTCACCAATGTTACCAATGGAACAGTACAGTATTTTCGGTAAGAAAGCAATGTTTAAGTGTTAAACAATAATTATTCTTGTTAAAACGTTACACAAAAGCTAGTTTACTTAGGGTTGTGATAGTTGTTTAAATATTAAATTTGAATTGATTTAACATTATCTAATTTCTATATAAACATTTTATGTCATTAATGTGTTTGATTTTTATTTTATTATTTTGTAACCATACCTCCTGGCATTAGAGAAACCATAATCCGATTTCATCCCTTGTTTATTAATTGAGAGGCGTTTATGGGAAAGACCGGCAAGCCTAAATGATGACTGCGTTGATATCAAAAGGTTGTCACTTTGTAGTATATTGCGTGGTTTGTTTTATGAACCGTTGTATTTCTTATAGCAAACGACGCAATGTACTATAAAGTTATATTTCAAAATTAAAAAAAAAAACTATAGACTATCATTTTGATGTTAACGAGGGCCTGCAGAAAGACCTCATGGCCTTAGATAGATAGCGATTTTTTATCTCGTATATATGCTTGACATACTAAGATGGCGACGGGGAAGGGATGGTGGTCGCTTATCCGCCGGACAAGTCAAATGAAATCAAATATCCTTTATTCATGTTGACTTTAAACAAAGCACTTATGAACGTCAATATATCATAATAATATAATTGTTACTTAGGCCCGTATTAATAAACGTTACTCAGCTCAAGTACACGCACTTGAGTACAATCTTGAGGTTATGATCTTATTAATAAACATATCTCAAGATGCGGTTTAGGTTTACGATATCATCTGAGTGCCACACTGATTAATAAACGAAACTCGACTCTCAAGTGTGTATACTTAAGTGTAAGTCACAGAACAGTATTCCTAAGTACAGCGTTTTGAGATACTGTTTTTATGTGTTTATTAATTAGCAACGATCTTGAGATGCTGATTTCGTAATGAGGGCGTATCAAATGACTACGCACTTGAGTTCGTCGTTGAGTAACGTTTATTAATACGGGCCTTAGTGTTCACACTATACTCATACAGAGAGAATAGCTAGGACAAAATACGTCTTTGGCGAATTTATGTTAACTATAACTTATTAAATTGTCCAACTTTGAAAATAAGATTGTATAAGACATTAAGACATCTTTATCTACAAAGTAGTCATTGACTGTGCAATATGCTTTCATTATGAGTGACTCACTTACGTATTTTTGAAAAATATTTAAAGGTAAGTTTACTCTCTCTTTGGATATCTAATTGAAGAAGCGTACGCATTGTTCTGCAAAGGAGTTACTTACTCTCTTCATAATTCATAGTTATTTATTTGCATAGAATGTATGTAGATACATTTTGCCTTATCGAGGCGTGCAAATTTTGACTAAATAGTTCTAAGTTGTAATACATTTTCAGTCTAAACTAGTCAAATGTGACAATTACGGCAAACCCTCCCTAAAATACACGTGGTAGAGCCACGCTGCAGCTATATTATGGTTGTAGCATGAATAGGTCGGCTCGACCGGGGTAGGACCATAGTCTCACAGAATACCAGCGTAAAATAGCAGCTTAATGCTGCTGTGTTTCGCATGGTGAGAGTAGAGAACCGGAAACTCTTTTTACTGGAAAAGAGGCATTCCATCTTAGTCCTCAGGAGTGAGAACGCATCTGCATTTTGATTCTTAATTGAAGATAAATGTGTGGTGGACTGTGTGCTCGTTTGTCACACTATTCCTATAAAAAAATAGAAGAGACCACTTTAGTGCCTTTTTCCAACCATGAAAGAGTTCTCCGAACTACTAATTACTCTTATTAGTTGGTCTGAGCAAATTGCCTTCTGCTTTTTTTTTTTGCTTCAGTGTCCCTACGATGAAAAGGGTGATTGGACAAAGTTAGTGCTATATTGACTTTGTCCAGTCATCCTTCTTTATCCATCTGTTCTTCCTTGAAACGCTCTTAATTCCGATATCAAGAGAACCATATAGCACGAAGAAACGACACCGACGAGGAAGAAAGGTTTATTTTTAATGGAAGAGGGGGTTGCAGGCCTTTTAAAAAGGAGAACGCTCGTTTCTTAAAGGCCCCTAAGTCGTATCGGTCCGAAAAATCGCCGGTGGTAAAAATTCCACAGGAAGTCGTTCAAGGAAGAAAAGTAGTAAATCCTACAGTAGTGACCGCCAAGCATCCAGATGACGTGGATGGTAACGTGAGTTTTGACGCGATTTGCATTGGTGAAATTTGGCGGCTGGGATTAATCTGGACAATTCCTCATATCACTCTCCGTGGTAAATGCGTGGAAAATGCAAAGGGATGCAACATCTATTCGCAGTGCCAGTGAATCGAGCCAATCAGAGATAACTCGGTCATCGACGATTCGAGCGGCTCTGCGGTCAAGTGGAAGGAGCTGGCACTGGGGAGCCCCGGTCCAAAGATGAGAACAGTATTCCATGTGAGGCCGAACCTGCGCCTTGTAAAGTTACAAGTGGCGTACCGGCATTAAATACTGTCTCGCTCTGTTGAGCATGCCAAGCTTTTTAGGGGCCAATTTAGCCTTCCCCTCCAAGTAACCACGAAACTGCACACCACTCGATATGTCGACGCTGGGGATTCCAATGCTGGCTGAGGTAACAAGAGAAGTGCCTTGAAACTTAGGAGATATGACAGAGGGTTTCTTTTTAACGGTAAACACGGAAGGTTCTTGAGTGACAGCTGTACTAGTAAGCGAAGACTAGGGCGGCCCTCCACTAGATGGAGTGACGACCTGGTAAGAGATGCAGGTGGCTCAGGACCGTACTTTGTGGTATACGTTGGGGGTGGCTTTGTTCAGTAGTAGACTTGTGAAGGACAGAAATGATGATGATGATGAAGATATGTAAAGATAGCGTGTAGTGGCTGTGTAAGAGAATCCACTACCCCATATTATCCAGAGGGTGTCGTAAGAGGCGACAGAGGGAAAGTGAAACAGGAGATGGGCAGCAGCGTCTTCCTGACAACAACTCAAAATAATGTTACACAACGTAAAATAAGTTTTTCGGTAGTTGCTATAACTATATCTGCAGTATTTTCTTTTGAACCGACTTGAAAAAAGGAGGAGGCTCTCAATTCGACTGTATTTTTTATGTGTGTTACCTCAGAACTTTTTTCTAGGTGAACCGATTTTGACGATTCTTTTTTTTTGAAAGCTGGTACTTCTCATGTGATCCCATATAAATTTCATCACGATCTGACCAGTAGCTTTTGAGTTATCCTTAATAATTCGTATTCAATTGACTTCGACTAAATTATGATGTTCTCACTTTATTTATATTGATGTCGGTTGTACAAAATTTTGAATTTTACCACTTGTTCTTGTTTACACTACTTGTTTACACTAGTTCCACACGGACGAAGTCGTGGGTAAAAGCTAGCAACCAAATAAGGAGTGTAATCAAACTTCTTCTTTTATTTTTATTTAAGGCAAAAGCCTTATTCGTCTTTGGCAGATGGATCGACGATCACAGTACCAGAAGTCTCGCACCCTTAACGCTGCTTCCCAACCGTTGGCTATTTTACGACCAAAGTAACCGAAGTGCTTAAACCGCCATCTATTGGAAGCCATAAGATTTTTCTGGAATTTTCAATAGTTGTTTTCGTCATTTTCAATAGTCTTACGACGGACATTGCCCAAAGTGACGATGGATACTCTTTCTTCGCCATCACCAGTATCCAGTCTCATCTTAAATTATTGACATATTAAGAATACAATTTTTTTTTTGGATAGGGGGCAAACGAGCATGCGGCTCACCTGATGGTAAGTGACTACCACCGCCCATGAACAACTGCAACACCAGGGGAATTGCAGATGCGTTGCCGGCCGTTTAAGAAGGAGTAGGCTCTTTTCTTGAAGGTCCCTAAGTCGTATCGGTCCGGAAAAATCGCTGGTGGTAATCGATTCCACAAGGAAGTTGTGCGAGGAAGAAAACATCTTCTAAATCGCACAGTGGTGGATCGCCAATCATCCAGATGGTATGGATGGTATCTCGAGTTATGTCGCGATGTGCGATGGTGAAATTGAGCGGCTGGAATTAGTCCGAACAATTCCTCACAGCACTCCCGTGATAGATGCGATAAAATACGCAAAGAGATGCAACATCTCTACGCAGTGCCAGTGAGTCCAGCCGATCGGAAAGAACTCGGTCGTCGACGATTCGAGCCACTCTGCGCTGGATGCGGTCAAGTGGAAGGAGATGGCACTGGGGCCCTGCCCAGAGATGGAACAGTATTCCATGTGAGGCCGAACCTGCGCCTTGTAAAGTTGCAAGCGGTGTGCCGGCATGAAATACTGTCCCGCTCTGCTGAGCACGTCAAGCTTTTTAGAGGCCAATTTGTCCTTCTCTTCCAAGTGACCACGAAACTGCACATCACTCGATATGTCGACACCGAGGATTCCGATACTGGCTGAGGCAACAAGGGGAGTGCCTTGAAACTGAGGAGATACGACAAAGGGGTTCTTTTTAGCGGTAAACGCGCAAACTTGTGTCTTCTGGGGATTGAACTGGACTAGATTTAGTCGCCCCCAGTCTGAGACTCTGTTCAACAAAGTCTCGACTTCAGACACAAGTTTGTTCCGATACTCAGCGGAATTTTTTATGACATAATGTAACCAAATATAATAATTTTCAATGAAATCAATGTGATACTCAATTAAGTCTACTAAAGATGCTTTGTAACTAAACGCTTTATCGGGCATAGCTTAAATATTTTTATTTGAGTTCGTAAATCATATGTACAAAAGGTCTAAAATTGTAAAACTCAAAATTCTTGCCTTTGTGTGCATGGTCGGTTAGTGATAATATAAGAAAGGGAAACGTGGATGTTTTTGCTTAGTGAAGATCAAGCCATGATTAATATTAATGAAATTAATTATGAGAATATATTTTAATGATGTCTATGTGAAGGAGTACACCAAGTATTTAATTTAATTATATGTAACGTACCTATCGAATGAAACCTTTATAAACAAAGCTATCAAATTCGGCTGACTACGACAACTTATAAATATCGCAGTGAATGAATAAATATTGTACAACTTCTACATAATGGCGCAACCTACCTTTGAGGTGAGTACACACATTCCTTTTACCCCTGACGAAAACAGATGGGTGGTATTTAAAGCTAAAGTTACAATGTTTGTAGTGTGTATCTGTGTGTCTATCTGTCATAGCTCCTGAATGGATGAACCGATTTTGATTAAGTTTTTTTTTGTTTGAAAGTGCCTTAATCGAGAGTGTTCTTAGCTATGTTCCAAGAAAATCTGTTCAGCCTTTTGACGATCATCAGCTCATTTTATTTTGTTTTTTTTTAAATTTTAGTTATTGATATTTACAATGACTGAATATGATATAAGTCTACCAAAATAGAGCCAATAAAGTTGTTTAATCAGAATTATAAAGAGAACTTGTGTATTTGTTACGGCTATAATAAAAAAAAAATTGTAGTATTGACTTCAATATAAACTATTAAAAATAACTCAAAAACTATTAGTCAGACCTTAATCAAATTTATATGGGACCACACGAGAAACACCAGCTTTCAAATAAAAAAAGAATCATTGAAATCGGTTCACCCAGAAAAAAGTTATGAAGTGACACAAATAAAAAATAAAAAACATACAGTCGAATTGAGGTACCTCCTCCTTTTCTACCGACTTCAAAAAGGAGACGGTACTCAATTCGACTGTATGATTTTTTTTCCTTTTTTTATGTGTGTTACCTCGTATCTTTTTACTGGGTAAACCGATTTCGATGATTCTTTTTTTAATTGAAAGCTGGTGCTTGACATGTGGTCCCATATAAATTTGATCAAGGTCTGACTAATAGTTTTTGAGTTTTAAATTTTAAATTATAGAAGTCGATAGAAAAGCCGAAGTGCGGTTACCGGCTAACACTAGGTGCGGCCAGCAGTAGTTGGTTAAATTTAGGTGTACTGTTAAATTTGTAAAAACACGGATATACGTATAAAATAATTTCAGCGACAGTAGGTTAATATGCGATTGCCAAACCGCAGACATTTATCTAATTTATAAATTATATATGATACACCTAAGTTTAACCAACCGCAATAGGCTGCACCTAGTAGTAGCCGGCTAAACCTAGGTGTATCCGTACTTCGGATTTTAGCCGTAACATATTAACAACTACGAATGTTTTTAAAGGAAGGCAAACGACCCAAGAGAATCTATAAAAAACTATTCTTTATAAAATATATTGCAATATGACAGAAACTAATTGGATTGGAGAACGAAGATTATGGAGTGGAGAAGGAAACGTGATTAACGACAGACTTTGATGTAATATAGGTATATAATGACTTCTTATATTTGTACGAATACCAAACATTAAATAAAACCAATCGCGAAGAAGGGTTCTCGAGGGCAGCCTCGTACTAGTAGAATAGCGCGGCCCACCACTCGATTGAGTGATGACCATGTAAGACATGTGTCGTTGTTTAGGATCCTGTTTTGTGGTGTCCCTGGGGGTTGATTAATGTTCAACACTTGACTTGTGTGGAGCTGTAATGATGATGATAATGTTAAAGAAATAATAAAATTAGTATAGGCATTTCTAATTAATATTCTATATATTTTTTAATATGAACTAGCGATCCGCCCTGGCTATGCATGGATCTCGACAAAAGCACCACCTACCGGGTCCAATTGGGTTTTTAAACCACCTAGGGACCCACTCAAATAAACACAAAAAATTCATCAAAATCGGTCGAGCGGTCGAGCCATTTTCGATTTTTTGCGAGACTAACGGACAGCAATCGATTTTTATTATACAGATTTAATCATTTTCTAAATTAATAATAACTTGTTGATATTAACCTGTATATATACAATCCATTAGGATGCTTTTAGGTGTCGTGATACGATTCTGTAAATGTTATCTTTTTCAATTAATAATTGAGAAAAATACCCCGCGAATAATAAAATAAAATTTAACTCTATGGGAAATAACATGGTATTATATTCGGCGCAGGTGGCTTTAAGTAACAATATTGTCACATTGACGGTGTTGCCCGATTTTAAAACTTTGCTGAATTTTAAGTAATATTTAATAAAAAAACATGTTTTATAAATTTTTGTATTCGTTAAATATTAAGGCATTTTACATGGCTTAAAATGTCATTGCGGTACATATGTGGACCTCTTTTGGATCGAACAGGGTGTTTTTTACGTATTGTATATCATAAAATATTTAAAAATTATACTAAAATTAAAGAAATATGACGTATTGCGCCTCAGTACATAATTTCTATTCGACATTTTTACATATGAAGGGAACAAACAGCGTTGTTCTCTTCACTCTTTTATCTTTCCAATCATATGGTACATGTCATAGATTTAGTAACTAACTAACGTTAGAACATGTGATACCCGTAGGACGTTTATTGACTTTAGTTTTAATTTACAGTGAATTAAATATAATTTTTATAACAATAGTGACATGTATTGGACAAAATTTCCTTCACATCTTAACATGAATTTCAACGGTGCATGTTCTGGAAAATTATATACGGTCTACGAAACAAACTCATAGCGAGAAGTTTGCTAACATCTGTGCTGAAACTCAAGAATCTTGTAGCGAAGTTTTAATGAATGTGTATACACACTTTGTTGAAATTCACGAACCTACATCTAAATCAAGCCTAACTATTATTTAGGTTGTTGATGAAAATGTTTCGAGAATACTAAAATATATTTGAGCAGTGATACTTTAGACTCCAGGGGCAGGGAGGGAGCTCGTCACAATTTTTATCTATACATATGTACAAATAAATAAAATTGAAGTGTCTGTTTGTAATGTCAAAGTAACAGCTTTTTACTAAATACATATGAAAGTATATACGGTACTTAAGAAAACAACATTTTTTAAAATTTTGTCTGTCTGTCTGTCTGTCTGTTTGTTCCGGCTAATCTTCGAAATGGCTAAACCTATTTTGACGGGACTTTCACTGGCAGAAAGCTGATATTATAAGGAGTATCTTAGGCTACTTTTATTTTAGTAAAATTAGGGTACTAAGCAAAAAATTAAAACTCATGAAATTAAATTTTAATAAATTCACGCCTACGAAGTCGCGGGGTACAGCTAGTAGTTCAATAGAATACAACTTGAGTTTCGACCCTGCTATGGCCACTAATTGTTAATTGAAAAATTAAGTGCTACGGTAAATGACTATTTGTTGAGAAAACGTATAATAAATATATAAACGTACGTAGGTACTTTAAGTTTGATGAGGAATACATCTGATATTGACCAACGTAATACTATTGATCAACGACTGCCTCGTTGGTCTAGTTGTCGTAAACGCTGATCGTGAAGTCCAGGTTCGAATTCCGGGTAGGGCCAAAATCATTTATAGGGTTTTTCTGTCAAGAAATTCTCAGTAGCAGCCCGGAGTCAGGAAGTTGGCGGTGTGCGAGCCTGTGTCTCGGAAAACACGTAAAGCCGTTGGTCATGAGCCTGATCTCTCTCGGTCGTGTCGAATTGAGTTTAAGAGTATCAAAATATGTGGCAGAAATGGTGGTATCTTTTGATCGCATTGGCTTTTAAGCTTGAATTGACACCTCCGAAAGACCGTAGACTTTTATATTTTATTATATTTTTATTAATTTCAACTTGATACTTTTATTCTTAATAAACAAAGCGATCCTATAAGGGTCCCGATTTTTTCCTTTGGAGCTACGAAACCCTAAAAAGGAAAAAACGTTTCACAAAAGATGAACTCGAACATGTTATGATATGAATTTCACTCACAACGTTTCCGAATTCAATGGCCCAGAGCGGTAACCCATAAGGACGTGGAGTATAAAGCCTTGTACAGAAATCGAAATGAGGGCATTAAAACACACTTTTCCAGTTTCCATTCAACAACCGCTGACGAGCCGTTATCATAATTGCGATCTGGCGCTCTAAAAGCGACGTCTTTAGATAAAAACGAGTGTACGCGTCCCTCTGTAGGCGTAACATTGTGGCTTATCCTTTAATACTCTGTAGAGGAATTGCGAAACAAACGGCTTTTGCTTCTTGTCGTTGGGTCAGATTGGATCTTGTTTTATCTTCATTACTTTATCGAAATCTGGTTACGAATGTGATTTGTTACGGTGATACGTAGGTCACTCAATAAGTTTTGAGATGCTCGAAATTTAAAAATGGAACGCACCCGTGTATTATATAATTAATATTTATTTTACATCTTTTCAAAATTTGAATATTTTGAAAAGATGTAAAATAAATATTGATAGTATCTAGAATACTTTTTGTATATCTCAAAACTTATTGAGTGACCTACGTGTAGTGAGGTACATGGTCGGATTTGAAAATGTTGAGTCTAAGGATTAAAGAAGACGCAGAGGTCTGAACAAGATGTTCCAATATTTTTTTTTTATTAACTTGCACTTTTTGGGGCAGTAAGGCACTAGCCATTACTAGAAATTATACTGGTGAACATTTTTCTTGTGGAGGCCGCAGATTTTAAGCTCTAGTAGAAATTGTATTACCATACAATTTCTACTAAGATAACTTTCAACAGCATGTAAATATTGTGTCATTTCATTGAGTTGCTGAATTGTAGACATTACGCTCGCTTAAATGTCATAGTAAGCGGGTAGTCTGACTTGGAAAATTTTAAATAACGATTTGCTGCGCACCGTATTGGAAACAAGTGGTGAAATTAAAAAAATTGTACAACCGACTTCACTATAAATTATTAATGATAACTCAAAAACTACTGGTCAGGCCTTGATCAAATTTATATGGGACCACATAAGAAGCACCAGCTTTCAAATAAAAAAGAATCATCAAAATCAATTTACTTAGAAAAAAGTTATGAGGTAGCACACATTAAAAAAATACAGTCGAATTGAGGACCTCCTCCTTTTTTTGAATTCGGTTAAAACTATTTAAGAAGCGATAATAAAGAAAATATCGACGATGTGTGAAAAACCGTCGTAGCTCTGGGCTAAACGCTCTCTATAAATTTTAAATTATGCAAGTGACCCAAATTCGATTACTACCGGTACTATTAAAATTAATAATTGTAATTTTAAGTGCTAATTAATTAACACCAAAAACGTGAGGAAAATTGCATATCTGAAAAATATCAATTATTTCTAAGGCCATAGAAATCCATAATCACATAATCCTTTCAGAAATGGGAGGAGGCCAGCAACTCAACATTGCAAGCTCCTATTGCAGCGGCGACATGTTCGCATAATGATTTCTTATATTTACGCGAACACTACACATTTGAATAAAACTAGTTTTACGGATTTTATCGCGTATATTAACTTATTTTATATTCCCGACGTTTCGATTACTTTACAGCACCCATGGTCACGGGGGGGGCTGAGGTGTATGGCGTCCCAATGTCCACGGCTACCTCCAGATTAAAAATTATTAATTTTTGTTCCGATCTACGCAGTATGAACTTACAGTATCTTGAAGTCTGCAGTTGTATGCTTGGGTTGGGGGATTTAATTTTATTAATTATCGGATCCCAAGCAGATGGTAGCACCCAGCCATCTTCTCTATTGAAATTAGGATGTTTTTTGATTTCAATAGGCTCGCGAATCATCCTTGGAAGTGACGGGGGCGATCCTGTACATGTTCACAGACTGCAGACTTCCCGGAGCGTCGATTCTTCACATAAGCTGATGAACACATAGCTGATTTCAATACTATACTAGACTGATTTCAATAGCCCCGCGAATCATCATTCGCGAGGCTATTGAAATCAAAAAACATCCTAATTTCAATAGAGAAGACGGCTGGGTGCTACCATCTGCTTGGGATCCGATAATTAATAAAATTAAATCCCAACCCAAGCATACAACTGCAAGACTTCAAGATACTGTAAGTTCATACTGCGTAGATCGGAACAAAAATTAATAATTTTTAATCTGGAGGTAACCGTGGTTAACTATGACATTGGGGCGACATGTTCGATTTTTGTACAAACCTATTGCGTTGGAGCCAATATCAACAACGTATGGATCGGTCATCATTCAGACTTGGATAATATAGTAATGTCATTTAAATCGAATTTTGATCACAGCGACCAGCTTCAGTGGAGACGAGCCATCTGCACAGGACAGGATTATAGTGCCCGATTAATGCAATACGACCGAGGAGAGATCAGGCGCAGGACCAATAGCTTAGTCCGATTTCCAAGGCACGGGTGTGAAACATTACTAATTTCCTGACTCCAGCCGGCTACTAAGTATTTTCTGACACAAAAACCCAATAACTGTTTCTTGGCCAACCTGGAATTCCAGCCCGGGACCACATGATTAGCAGGAGCATTTATGACCACTAGACCTAAGGATATGATATTGATTTGAAAATTACGTCTAATCATCGTCTAATTCAGAAGTTAATTTCTTATCAGAAATAAGTTATAATGAAACAGAGAAACTCATAGATACAACTGTGTAAGTTTCGTACACCCAATCAGACTCACACACGCAATTATTATGCTTATCTCATACACGCACACCCTCACAGACATACACTCACCCTTCACACACACACACACACACACAAGTTATGTATGTAAAGTTTATTTAGCTTAACTTTCTTTTTTGTAATAAACTTTTTATTTATTTATGTAAGTAGGTACTTATAAATCTTATAAAATTGTAAAATGGATTGAAGAGCGAGGCATTCCCAATACGAGTATGGAAATTACTCTCGGGGGCGTCTCAAAAACATGTAAACTTCTTTTTGAGAAATAAAAGTATTATAATTAGTTAAGAATTTGCTAAGAGTTGTTTTTGTGGCCAGATTGAAAGCGAGAGAGATTAAAGGAGTGTGTACACAAGCACTTTGAACGTAATACCGCACTTTATACTATTTAAATCTTAGAGCAAAAGCTTTTGACCTTTGACCCAAAGGTTGAGTCAAACGTGCAGCCGCAGATGTTTAAGGGAGGGGATTTTAATTTTTATAACCCACCAATTAGACATGTATCATTCATTCATTTCTATGGAACTGAGACCTATGGAACTGAGACGTGGTCGTTCACTGCTGGCCTTATGAGGAAGCCATGTCTACCACTAATAAAGACAATATTGAGTTGAAAAGTTTCGAAGCGTTAAACGTCCATTCGCGGCTCAAGTTATGATTAACTATGTAGTTGTACGAAACTCCGCTACGAAATGCGAGTTCTTGAGCAGCTGCTACCGAACTTTCATAGAAATAGTTTGTGACATGCTAATATGCCCTGGGAGCCACGATCATACGTATTTATGAGAGAACTATGGTTTTGACTTCGTCTCTATACTAATAAAGCTGTCTTGGATATTTCGTGATATATTATGTTTCATAATCTTAAATTTTATTTGTAAAAAAATGGCGCCATATGATTATTAGCTACATTTGGGTATTTGCTTTTGTCGCGAAAATATTCAACCAATAGCGTAGCGTCGTTGAAAACGCTTAATACTTTTTGTATTATCACAAGCCGCCATTGACTTTGGGTAATTGCGCCAATTGTGGCAATTAAATACAGACAGACGGAGGCAGTCTCAAATTTTTAAGCCAACGCAGAAAAGAGCTGCAATTTAAATAAGAAAATTAACATTCAAAAATCAACATACAATGTGCAATAAAACCCTGACCGAAATTTGAGGGTGCGTTTAGATATTGCAATATGATTGTTTATGTTATACATATAAACCTTTCATGTAATAAAAAATACCTCACAAAATAAAATAAAATATCATTAAATGAGGAAACTTACATGGCATGTATTGCGGTTCCGGCGGATATCAAGTAACAATACATAATATAATATAGTCAGTTATAATTTTTAATTGATTTTCACGTCAGCTCTAAAGATTTCGTCACGTTTTGTCAAAGCCACTTGCAGGCACAGTAACAAGTTTGACATTATTTATATACACAACTACATATATATATATATATATATATATACATATATGTAGTTGTATATATATATATATATATATATATATATATATATATATATATATATATATATATATATATATATATATATATATATATTATACATATATATATTAACAACATTAATTCAGGTTGAAGTTAAACAAATGCAAGTTGATTCAAGTTTGCGAGCTTCTAAGTTGTAGGTAAGCCTCGCGCTGTTTAAAAAAAGGGAAAGGCAATGATGATAATGATGATGATGATGGTTTATGATTTGATATTATTACCAACCATCATGTCCCCTTTCACTCTGTCGTTGCCAATGACTGTTTTGCCAGTTTTTAATATTTGTTAAATTTTAAGCAAATTGTTGCAAAAAATATGTATTTTAAATAATAACATTTTTATATTCATTAATAATATATTATTTTTTGGAAATGTCATTGTGGTTCATATGTGCCTCTTTCGGATTGGACAGATAAGTGTATATAGCACCAACATGCAGTCAGGTGTACTGTCTGCTCGTTTGTCAACCTTATTATATAAAATAAAATAATTTTACATATTACTGCCTTTCATGGAATCCGAAGGCTGTTACCAAAGTGTCCATACTGTCTGTTGTGTGCACAATATAACATGAGCTACTATTTTAACAAATGTTGATATAGTCATAGGTATATTACTTACGTATAGACGTACAGTGTGTGAGTGAGAAAGAATGAAGTGTCTTAAACAGTTCAAAGTAAAAAAGAGATAGGGAACTTAAGGTTGATGTAACCGATTTTATATGAGACGTCTGGTGCTGTGAGCAACAGCCCGCCTGCCAAACGTGACGACGAAGGCAAATCCTCCCTTCTAGTAGGGGAGGCCCACGCTCAGTAGTGAATTTAAATGGTAGATGAAGAAGAACCGATTTTTGTTGACAAAGTGATCACAAGTAATCACGCTGTCAAAAATACATTCAGATTATTACGTACTTTACGTAAAAAATTCCTTAAATTTTTTAATATAACGACTTTATTTGTATTTAAATGTGTTTTTTTAATAGGATAGGGTGACAAACGAGCACACAGTCCACCTGATGGTAAGTGGTTGCTGTGACCCATAGATATCTACATCTATCCTCAATAAAGAATCAAAATGCAGATGCGTTGTCACCCTTGGACCGTTGGACCTAAGATGGAATGCCTCTTTTCCAGTAAAAGGGTCTCCGGTTTTCTACACTCACCATACGAAACACAGCAGTGTTAAGCTGCTATTTTACGCTGGTATTCTGTGAGAGCGTGATCCTACCCCGGTCGAGCCGACCCATTCGTGCTACAACTATACTACTAATAGAGCTGCAGCATGGCTCTACCACGTATATATAGCGTTTTGTATCGTACGTTTTATAAAGAGCATTTTGCCATCATAGGATTATTACCAACGTTTGAGTGTTTTGTTTTTGTGACGGGAATTCAACCAATAGCAGAGCGCCATTGAAATCGCTCATATGTTTCGTCCAATCACAAGCCACCATTGACTTTGGGTGGTTGCCATGTGGTTGTGCCAATTGTTTGGCATATTAATAAAAGACAGTCTTGGATTTGGGAAAACACACCTTGCCCTTAATAGTGTCGTTTTTTCTCCAGACGATTACAACTGTCATTTTTTGTCTGTTCAAACTATTTCTAATAGTGCTAGAGCAAATGCTATTTCATCGATATCTTCAATGCCTCCTTATTTTAATGACTCTTTCACTTTTTCTCCTGTTAATGAAGACGAAATACGCAAAACACTTCTGTCTATCAAATCTAAAGCCATTGGTTGTGATAATGTGAGTAGAACAATGGTTATGTACGTAATTGATTCTGTTTTGTCCGTGTTAACTCATATCATTAACTTTTCGTTAAAGTATGGTGCTTTCCCAACACTCTGGCGTAAAGCCTTTGTCATTTATCTTCCAAAATCCACCGAGTGTAGCCTTATTTCTTACTTTAGACCAATTTATATCCTGCAATTTTTATTTAAAGTTTTAGAAGCTGTTGCTCATAAACAAATTTCTACTTTTATTTTCAAAAACAAGATTCTTTCATCATACCAGTATGGATTTCGCCCTGGGCATAGCACTACAACCGCCCTTCTCAAGGTCACTGAATATATTCGAGAGGGTATGGAAAATTCCAAATTAACAGATCTCAGTATTTTAATAGATTTTTCTAACGCTTTTAATACTGTCGACCACTCTATCTTGCTAGCTCTACTCTCTCACTTGAATATCTCGTCTTCCGCCCAGAATTGGTTCTCATCATATCTTCGATAGCGCCAACAGGAGTAGTAGTCTTCAATTGGAGTGATGTATTAACCAGTGTCCTTCAAGGCGGTATTCTCTCACCTCTTCTGTTTTCAATTTTTATCAATCTTATCACATTAAACCTCAAGTGCTCTTATCATCTGTATGCCGATGATCTACAACTATATGCACAAGCGGAACCATCCAATATTAATAATTCAATAGCGTTACTAAACGAAGATTTGCATTGTATATTTGAATGGTCCACTGTGTTTGGAATTAATGTGAATCCTTCTAAAAGTCAAGCGATCATTTAGGTAGCTCTAGATACTTATCCAAATTAGATATCTCCACTTTGCCGTTTATTTCGTACAACAACAATGCTATCCCATACTCTCCACATGTTAAGAATCTCGGTCTGTACGTTGATAACTGTCTTTCATGGAACAAGCAGATCCAGGAGGTAAGCCGCAAAGTAACTGCAAAATAGCGATCTCTTTATCGCCTGAAATTTTTTCTTCCGACCGCTGCAAAGGTTTTACTTGTTCAATCTCTTATTCTGCCGATAATAGACTATGTAGATGTGTGTTGCACAGACTTATCTCAACAGCATCTTAACAAATTGGATCGTCTTCAATAACTGCATTAGATACATTTATGGTCTTCGTAAATATGACCTTCGTACTCAGCTTAAGTGGCTGCCTATCCGTCAGCGCAGATATGTTAGAATACTCTGCACTCTTTTCACTGTCCTGAACGATACTTGTGCTCCTGAGTACTGGAAATCTAATTTTCAGTACCTAGGAGATACTCATACATTGTTTTCTCCGTTCTTCGGATAATCTAAAGTTGCTAACGCCTTTACACCGTACTGGTTATATGTCCCACTCTTTCGCTCTTACGGCTATAAGACTCTGGAACGAAATACCTCTTGATATTAAAAAAGCTTCCAACAAGTTTCTTTTTAAAAACAAAGTTCGTGAACATTTTAGTAAAGCATTGCAAGTGTGAATTAACGCTTTTTCCTAAAGAACGATTCTATCGTCACATATATTCCTTATTTATCATGGCATAGATATAATTTATGTATTTGTGTACGTCTATATTAATATATTTACATTTGTATGATATATGTGTATACATATATATATATATATATATATATATATATATATATATATATATATTCTGGTTTATTCGAACTTCGTTATCTTTTTTTCTCATTATTAGTTTACTTTTGCTGCACTACTTCCCATATGTTTAGCCTAATGGTTGACTGGGAGAGAATGCCTTAAGGAATTAAGTCCGCCATATGTACGATTTTTCTTTTGTGCATAAAAGCTTAAATAAATAAATAAATAAAAAAAATCCAATAAATGTAGAGAATATTTCTTCCCTAAAATTTTTCATAAACGTCAATAAATTTAATAAATCATGCATATATAAATAAAAATCTGCCTTTACATTAAAAGGCACCTTGCTTAACTATAGAAAAAATTAAAATAAATGTTTGCTTTGTCATTCATAATGAGTTGGTATAGCGAGTGGAATAATTTGCCAAAGTCTGTCTTTCCGTTCGATTATAACAAGGGTGTCTTCGAGACAAGAGTGAATAGGGTTTTGTTACGCTAAGACAGTGTGATTTACCATCTAGGAATTCAATACCACATACAACCAGATGGTATTGTAGTTAAGCATAAGTGAAAAACATTATGCTTATCTTGAGCATTAACTGCGGTATATTTACGTATTTTTAAGTTATAAATCAGTGTATTGCTATGTACGTCAATGTTCTGTGCCATAATAATTACTTATAACTTTTAACAAAAAGTAAATACCGACTTCAAATTGCTAAAAAGTAGATATTTATTTGTTACCCTTAGGGGTGCAATTTTTTCTCCAAATTTATATGGGTTCACCCTTGAAGTATAACCTATTTAATTAAAAAAGAATCATCAAAATTGGTTCACAATCAGCGAAAATATCGCGTAACATACATACAAAAAAAAACATACACGCGAATTGAGAACCTCCTCCTTTTTGAAGTCGGTTAAAAATAGTGTTACTTCCTTTCTTCCTTTCATTCTATAACCGTTGTGATAATATAAATAATTTGCATGTACCCCATATTCTTCTGAATGAAAACTATTAGAGGGTACCAATTTATTCTTCTGTAATACTATGGTGCGGTTTCTTTACTCATGTGGTAATATTCCATTACCTTTTTAAGATTCGTAAGCATAACCCATAGATTACTAATAATATACTGTATAGAATTACCCAGAGAGAAATAAAACCTACGCGGTACAAAACAAAGTGCAATTTTTTCTTAAAAAGTAAACTAAGACGTTTTGTGTTTACATACTGAAGGAAATATTCTAAAAATTCTTTAAATAACATTTTCGATGGGTAAGTTGTATAAAAATTATTTAATACGACACATAATATGTGTATATTATATTGTAGATTTCATTTTATACAGAACTTACCGAAATACCTACTAACTCGTATTTTCTCGTTTGTTGTGTCTATTTAATTTTTCCGCAAGCTATGCGACTTTTGAAGGTTATTGTCATAGATAATGTATTATATAGGGTAGTTATTGTAATCAACAATACGTTTTTTCCTATATCATTTTGTAGCCATTCGTATGCTGGAATTAGGGCTCTTTCATACTTGTAGTACGGAGAATTTGCCATAATCGTTAGACTTTTCAAAGTTTGACGCTGTTCGCTGTCAAGGGTCTGGGTGATTTACATCTGGTAATATACGGGATAGTTTTACCGATATCTATCAGTCATGAAGTTTTTCTAGTATTTTATATTGTCTAGGCCCGGGGCCTACTGGCATGGCACGGCAAGGGATCTGTAGATATCGAATAGTAAGTTTGACAAACGAGCACACAGTCCACCTGATGGTAAATAAATGCTGTGGCCTATAGACATCCACAGTTTTCCTCGATTAAGAATCAAAATTCAGATGCGTTGTTACTCCTGAGGACTAAGATGAAATGCTTCGCTTTCCGTAAAAAAGGTCTCCGGTTCTCTATACTCACCATATGAAACACAGCAGCATTAAGCCTCTATTTTACGCTGGTATTCTGTGAGAGCGTGGTCCTACCCCGGTCGAGCTGACACATTCTTGCTACAATCATGATATAGCTGCAGCGTGGCTCTACCAATTTTAATGTATAGTTACTGTCTAACATATAGTTACCGTCACACCAAACGGAAAATCGATGCTAATTAGTGTTTTAAAGGCGATTTATGTTGCATTCATCATTGCAGTTCAAAAGTCCACCGCTGAACATAGCTCTCCCCCAAGAATTGCCTCGAGGCACGGTCCTAAGTTAAACAGCATTGAGTTTGTACAGTTACTATTAAGTTTTGTGAAATCATATAAAAATTAAACCGTTATCATAAATTATATATTGTTGTAATAACGATGACTTTAAAAACCGAACAAAAAATTATTACAGAAACAACTTATTTATTTGGGACGTAAGAAATGCGTTACCTTGACTTTTTTAATTCAAAACATATTTATATAGTTTAAAAATAGAGTAAAAAACTCTAATTGTAAATACTATGATTACAATTGTATTTATATACATAAACAAGGTAATAAAAAATACAATAAAATTTAAAATGCAATATTACGTATCCTCGATATTCCTTACAACCTAAGTCCCCTGCTGTACATGAGACTCTCCCCTTAGATTCCCATAGTTACCATGATTAGCAGGCAGGTCTTTTTTTCGGTTATTATCAGGACTATTCTGCTGCCCATCTCCTGTTTCAGTTTCCTTCCGTGGCCTTTACGACATCCACGTAATGATATTGGACTTGACTGTCAAGCATGGCAACAGTGGCAAAATCCTGATGTGGCAATCTAAGGAGCAGACTTATTTTCAGCAGTGGACTATTGTGAGGCTGTAATGAATAAATGAATGAATCCTTGATTTACAGCCTATTTATTTAAAAAAGCCTCTTTTTCGAAGTCTCGGCTAAAGAGGCGAACAACTTTTTTTTTAATGGAACTGAAGTGACACACTTATAGTCCACCTGATGGTAAGTGGCTACTGTAGTTCATGGACACCTGCAGTTAACTTCCAAAAAATAAGCCTACAGATGCGTTGTCACCACTGAGCACTAAGAAGCAATGTCTCATAGCCTGTGATTATATACTCGTGGGTTTTCTATACCCTTCAGACTGGAACAGAGCAGTGCAAGCACTGCTATATGGCTGCAGAAATAGGTAAGAAAGTGGTACCTATCTAGACGGACTCCTAGGCAGGAAAATAATCCTATCAACTAGCCAAATATGCCGCTAGGGGGCATGGCAGCGGGCATGGAGAACACACTATGTTTAGTAACATATGTATAGAACGAATGGCAATGGAATGAATGAGTTTTTTTTTTACTAATACATAATATGATCCATGATGGGCGAAATAAAATATTTTTATTACTTATTTATTAGAGATCCAGCTATTTTATGCAGAACTTACCGAAATACCTACTATCTCGTATTTTCTCGTTTGTTGTGTCTATTTAATTTTTCCGCAAGCTATGCGACTTTTGAAGGATATTGTCATAGATAATGTATTATATAGAGCAGTTATTGTAATCAAATATACGTTTTTTCCTATATCATTTTGTAGCCATTCGTATGCTGGAATTAGGGCTTTCATACTCGTAGTACGGAGAATTTGCCATAATCGTTAGGTTCAAAGTTTGACGCTGTTCGCTGTCAAGGGTCTGGGTGATTTACATCTGTAATATACGAGATAGTTTTACCGATATCTATCAATCATGAAGTTTTTCTAGTATTTTATATTGTCTAGGATCGGCCTACTGGCATGGCACGCAAGGGATCTTTAGATGACGAAAGTTTTTTATAGAATAATGACAAACGAGCACACAGTCCACCTGATGGTAAATGAATGCTGTGGCCTATAGACATCCACAGTTTTCCTCGATTAAGAATCAAAATGCAGATGCGTTGTCACTCCTGAGGACTAAGATGAAATGCTTCGCTTTCCGTAAAAAAGGTCTCCGGTTCTCTATACTCACCATATGAAACAGCAGCATTTAGCCGCTATTTTACGCTGGTATTCTGTGAGAGCGTGGTCCTATCCCGGTCGAGCTGACCCATTCTTGCTACAATCATGATATAGCTGCAGCGTGGCTCTACCAATTTTAATGTATAGTTACTGTCTAACATATAGTTACCGTCACACCAAACGGAAAATCGATGCTAATTAGTGTTTTAGAGGCGATTTATGTTGCATTCATCATTGCAGTTCAAAAGTCCACCGCTGAACATAGCTCTCCCCCAAGAATTGCCTCGAGGCACGGTCCTAAGTTAAACAGCATTGAGTTTGTACAGTTACTATTAAGTTTTGTGAAATCATATAAAAATTAAACCGTTATCATAAATAGTCGGAAATTATATATTGTTGTAATAACGATGACTTTAAAAACCGAACAAAAAAACTATTAAAGAAACAACTTATTTATTTGGGACGTAAGAAATGCGTTAACTTGACTTTTTTAATTCAAAACATATTTATATAGTTTAAAAATAGAGTAAAAAAAAACTCTAATTGCGTAAATACTATGATTACGATTGTAATTATATACATAAACGAGGTAATAAAAATACAATAAAATTTTAAATGCATATATGTATCCTCGATATTCCTTACAACCTAAGTCCCCTGCTGTATGACACTCTCCTTAGATTCCCATAGTTACCATGATTAGCAGGCAGGTCTTTTTCTTGTTATCAGGAAGATTCTGTTGCCCATCTCCTGTTTCAGTTTCCTCTGTGGCCTTTACGACATCCACGTAATGATATTGGACTTGACTGTCAAGCATGGCAACAGTGGCAAAACCCTGATGTGGCAATCTAAGGAGCAGACTTATTTTCAGCAGTGGACTATTGTGAGGCTGTAATGAATAAATGAGTGAACCTTGGTTTACAGCCTATTTAATTTAAAAGCTCCTTTTCGAAGTCTCGGCTAAAGAGGCGACCAACTTTTTTTAAAAATGAAACTTAAGTGACACACACTTATAGTCCACCTGTAAATGGCTACTGTAGTTCATGGACACCTGCAGTTAACTTAAAAAATAGGTTACAGATGTTGTCACCACTGAGCACTAAGAAGCAATGTCTCACAGCCTGTGATTATATACTCGTAGGTTTTCTATACCCTTCACACTGAAACAGAGCAGTGCAAGCACTGCTATATGGCTGCAGAAATAGGTAAGAAAGTGGTACCTATCTAGACGGACTCCTAGGCAGGAAAATAATCCTATCAACTAGACAAATATGCCGCTAGGGGCCATGGCAGCGGGCATGGAGAACACACTATGTTTAGTAACGTATGTATAGAACGAATGGCAATGGAATGAATGAGTTTTTTTACTAATACATAATATGATCCATGATGGGCGAAATAAAATATTTTTATTACTTATTTACTAGAGATCCACCCCGGCTTCGAACGGGTGATTTCTGGATCTCAACAACAGCGCCACCTACCGGGGCGTTTTTGAAATTCTTTTATATAGAATAATTCAATTTGTCTTATTTTATTGCAGGTGACTATAACATGGATGCTTCTGACACGGACGAGGAGTATTTAGATGATCCAATAACGCTATGTGATTTCGAACAAATCAGATTTGGATGTTACACGCTGCAAGTTAAAGGTTGTTTTTGAGCAATAATATATGTTAACTTACATTACATACCATTCTCTTTATTATTTGCCAAGAGTGGCAATTCAATCTTCTCGTCAATCTAAGATGCTGATGTCCGTCAGTAAATGGTTGCAGTCTGATAAAGAGAAATTAGACATGTTTTTTTTAACTAAGAGCAAACTTAACTTTCTTCACCATCGGTTATTGGGTCTTCGAGCTATATAAAAAAAAAAAATCTCTTTATTTCGGACAAACATCCATAATTGTTAGTAGGTACAAAGAAAGTTATAGTTATGTTAGTAATAATTAAGTGCAGACACGAATAATTAGTTAGTTATAATTAGTTTTTAGTTAGTTAGTTTAAGTACAAACCAGGCCTACCCGAGGCACTAGGTTTATGCACATGCATATTCACCCAGTGTCCCATAATAGGACAATCTGGTTTGCCACTAATAGCCTCAGTATGGTGTTGGAGCTACCACGTATTCTGCGCATGAGCGAGGCTACACGTTTGCGCAACACCGTTTCGAAGCTATCAGTGCGCGCTGCCACATGCCCGATGCGCTGCAAAATCGCGGCAGACCCAACATCACCCTGAAGGCATTATTATACTGTACTGAGGCACTGAAAGCCCCCGTATAATCAACCCAGATTACACGTGTACATTGTTTGGCAGATGGTCAATGTTATTTTAACTTCTGTGGCATTGTGAAAATCTGTGGCTAACATATTGCAGCGGACTGCCAACGCTTTCTCTCCATATCACAGTCACAGCCTCTCGTTCACAATGTGACCGAGATACTGAAGGACGATACGCGATGTAGAGCTACCCGTTTAGGTACACTGGCGGAACATTAAGAGCTCTGCGACTGTCTGCCTTAAATATTATAAACTCGCTCTTCTTTACATTGTAAAGAAGACCGTGAGACTACAAAACGCTCACAAACGCTCATCAGTCTTCTGAGAGTAGCGACTGATGGACTCAGCAGCACCATGTCATCGGCATAACTTATGCTATTGACACAAAGACCGTCTATAGAGCATCCGACACGCATGCTGCTGAGCCCACGAATGAGCTGATCAATATAGCAATAAATAGTGGGAGAGGTCAAACCACCTTGTCTCACCCCACATTTAAGCTTAAACTCATCAGAAAACTGTCCAAGCCATCTGACTTGGTTAGTCTGATGTCCATACCAGTATTTAAACACATTGACAATGTCATTCGGGACACCACTCGCCAACAGCTTCGCCCAAAGAATATCATACTGTACCAAGTCAAACGCCTTCGACAGATCCAGAAAAGCAGCATACATGTTTTTCTGCAAGTGTAGTACTTGATTATATGCTTGAGAGACATAATAGCACACCAGTGGATAACCCTGGCCGAAAACCGAACTGGGCGTCGAAACTTAAGATGTTGTTTGTTGTCTCTCAAGCAAACAATCAAGCACTTTAGCCGTCACAGTTGCTAATGAGATCGGTCGGTAGTTGGTCTTATCCGAAATATCCCCAGTTTTATTTTTAACAATTGAACTACGACCGTTCTCATTAGATCCGCAGGTAAGTAGGCATGCCTCCTACAGATTGTGAACAGCATTCCCAGCAACCTTGGCAGGTGAGGCCCCGCGTAAAGGAAATGCTCAATGCTGAGGCCGTCGTGCCCTGGCGACTTGCCACGCTTCATTCCTTTTATCGCCTCGAAAACCTCCTTGGCAGTGAAACGTTCTGGCACGCCGGTCACGATCGGCTCAGCAACCACCCTATCACATTTACCAGCATTGCCTGTGGCGGTGACAGGCTGAACCTGGAAATGCGCTCGAAACAAGTTCGCAACATCCTTAGGGTCACTAGCGCCGTCGACACTCACCGGGACGCCGGACTTTGGAGCCATTTTCTTTGTTTGCTGCCAAAAACCCCGAAAGTCTTTCTTTTCATGCTTACAAGTTAGTATATTCATTTTAATTTTATCTTGGTGATTTTGGCAGTATTTCAATTTGTTTTTAAAAAAAATTCTCGACTCGCACATATCTATGTATAAGGAACCCTCTCGTGGCCTTCCATACCACACCCAGTTTAGGAATTTCTGGCGGGCATCTTGGTGCGCAGCCCGCACGTGTTTGTTCCAGCCCGCAAGAGGGCGGGCATTTTTCCTGTCACCATTACCACCCGCATGGCTAAGCCTAGCTGCCTCTTGCATAACCTTTACAATGCTTAAATATAGGTTATCTATTATAACTAAGTGATCCAAACTATGATTATTACAAAGAGTATCACAACAACTACTTAATTTCTCAGGAAATTCAATTTCTTTTAATTTTTCATTACAGAGTTTTGCGTACAATTCTAACTCACTCTTGTTTCTATTACCCCATATAGCTTTGTCAGTTGAGGCACACATCAAAGTTTGCTTAGGCATCAGATTAGCAATCTCGCATTGAATTTCTAAAGGAAATGATCGGACCAGTAAACATCGTAGTGTACCTTCAGAGACCACAGACCTCCGCGCCGCCTCAGTGATTATGCAATGATCCAACCACCTCCTACTACCATGCGCTTCACTGACAAAGGTATATGTGTCTGAATCTACACCCAAAATATTAAGATCAATACAATTCCAATTTAACTCATTACAAAAATTTAACATTTCAGTACCAAACAATGCCCTGTGGGCATTAAAATCTAGAATATAAACCGATTCAATATCACAATTTTCAACAATTGCCGCAATCTCAGACACTGAACGTATTCTACTAAATTTTCCGCACAATCTGTAGGCATATACACACTAAAAACTAACATCTCTCGGTCCGTAGTACAAATTTTTATTGCCGCAATACGATCACTATCACATTCAATAACCGAAACACAGTGAAACCTCAACTTATTCCATAACAGCGCCACTCCGCCATACGGACGCCCACGTAAAATACCTTGAGAAGTATCTACCGCTGACTTACCATAGTAGCCAAATTCCTTTGCTAACATAACTGAGTTCTGATATTTCATGGTAACAGCCAGGTTCTTGCGCAATAATATCTGCCTTATGACTCAGATTAGTTACGCACTCTCGGGATCTCTTAAAGTTTTTACAATTAAACGAAATAAGTGATGTTTCATCCATAATGATTAAAATTATGTCTCATTTTTACTTGAATCACTTTCTTTGTTATTTTCACGTCGGCGGAAATTAACAAAGCGACGAAATATTTTTTTTTTGGATTTTATGGCCTGGTACCTTTAGGCCAAGTCTTAGGTATATTTATTCGGTTTATTATAATTTTCTTCATAGTACACTACTTCACAATATGTTGATGCGTCACATTGTGCAGCCCTTGGGAGATTTTGACGGCAACTTGAGTCAGCACACAGCTGATAGTTGGCGATGGTATCTCAAGGCGCCTAAGCAGATAGGGAAGGCGCAGCAGAGCACTTGTATCACCGTTTCCACTAATAGTTCACATGCGCAGACAATTAATACACAAAATCGCACCACTTTTACATATCAAAATCCACTTCAAACCATTATTCAAACAATAATACAGGAGTAGCAAACCGCCGCCGATCAAGTTCCCGCCAAAACTCAGCGACGAAATATTATTCCATCAGGCCACAGATTACAATCCATAAATATAGTTAGTTTATATTTAGGAACAAGTACCTTGTAAGAACTAAAATCCTTTGTCTGCTTAGACTTAATTTTTTGTAACTTCACTGTTATGTTGGTTTTACTTTTTATGTACGATATAATGTCACTCTCACATGTATCGACATGTACATTATTTATAAACAGTGGTATTAGAATATCCGCTGCGCGGAACTTTTGCTCTAAATCAATGCAGGTGCTTTTTCGCTGTTAAAACGGTTCCTATATTTTTCCTCTGCACTAATTTCCACTCTTCACTTTTTCCTGTTCCTCCAAGTAATACCATTATTATTACTACGCACAAGGTCCGACATACTCATTTGTGTATTAGTTGTGTGGTTGCGTTCGGGATCTATGCGATGCTCGTTTAATGAGGCCAGTAACGCGGTTTCAGACATGTTCGAAACCTCTGTATGGGCCTCCACGGGTACCTCGATGCGCTGTGTAACAGAGACAGATGATTCGCCATCCGTGCACGCGATGGAGACGGGAAGCGCTGCAGGGGCAGACCGTGTGCCACTAGTAGTGCACTGACTCATTGCCATGGTCGTTTGTGTGAATATTAGATGTCGTTGTCTCGGCGGTATATGTATTATACCAATGGGACCACTTTCATAATTAAAATATCTTGCAAATTAGCAGATCCTCGTATTCTATTCACATAATTATTGCACTCAAAATTTTTAACTAAGGACGCTTGCTTAAGATTCGTCACTTCATTTTTAACTGTGAAATCTATTTACATAATCCTCCTTAACATACTCGAGTTCATTTCACAGCGTAATCAAATCTTTAAGTAACCTAGTGACATCGATATGATCAAATGTGACTGGAGGCAGCTTATGAGTCACGGCCACAAATATCGGCAATTCTTCAGGGTCCACCTCTTTAATTGTACTGATGATGTCCTCCAGTTCTCGCTGACTTTTTCCTTCTCTCTTACGAAGAACTTTTCTTCTTGATTTTCTGAGCGACTCAAACAGATCAGAACAGAAGATTCTTCGCTGCCAAAATATCCTCAGGCTTGAAAGCTGTTATACACAACCTGATAATTCCATCCTCGTCCATAATATCACATTTATTCTGAATAAACGCTAATAGCTCATTTATTACAATATTGCACGTAGCAAATTTCACGGTGGAGATCGTTGACCCCGCCGGACCGGTCATCGTTAACGCGGACACTCACAGCTAAGCGCAAGCGACGACTGATACAGCCTGACAACTGATATAGCCGGCTCATTGCCATTTTAGCTTAGTAATCCGTTGGGCTATGTCGGTCACTGTGGTTGTACTGCGGATATTCTCATTTTTAAGTCTGTCTCGCAGGGAAATTCCGAACATAGCCCTTTCCATAGCTCACTGAGCGACCTTGAGCTTCCCCGTACGGCCAGCAGTGAGGGACCATGTGTCAGATCTATATGTCATCACTGGCAACACGCATTGTGTATACCACTCCAGTTTTCAAGTTTTGAGGTATACCTGACGAGAAAATATGTCTCCCGAACGCTGCTCGGCCGAGTTGAATCCATCGATTGACCTCTTGGTCGAAGTTGGACTTACCTAGTTGGCCAATTCGTCCTAGGTAAACATATCGTCGACAACTTAGAGCGTAGTGTTTCTTATAACTACTGCCATGGGTGTCACAAGGACGTTACACATGATCTTTGTTTTGTCTATGTTTATCTTAAGACCTATACGTTGGGTAATATTATTGAGGTCATTGAGTATAGTGCTTAGGTCCTACAGCTATTCTGCCGTAAAGACTACATATATGGTCGGCAAATGAGTGATGTACTCGTCATTGATGTTAACACCGTATCATTTCCAGTCCAGTAGCTTGAGAACGTCTTCCAATGTGGCGGTAAAGAGTTTCGGGGATATAACGTCACCATGTCTTACAGCTCTCTGCAGTTGGATGGGTTTCGTACTCTGGTTTTGTACTCGGATAGCCATCGAAGCCCTACTGTACAAACACTTCAGCCTTTCGATATACCGACCAAAAGGCTTTCTTATAGTCTACATACGTAAGGCAAATTGGTAGATTGTACTCTTCGGTCTTATGTACAATTTACCGAAGGGTATGTACATATGTGGTCTATGATACTAAAGCATTTTAGAGGAAACCGACTTGTTCAGGAGGCTGGAAGTCGTCGAGTCTGCGTGCGAGATGATTCGTAATGGCTCCCAAAACTTACTGTCGGTAGTTCTTCAAGAGCGTTGTCGCCTTTCTTGAAAAACAAGACTACCGCACTTCTGCTCCACGGCTCTGGAGTAGTGCCACCATGGAGGATAGAATTGAAGAGCTTTTGAAGGACTTCAATTACTGCTTTTCCGCCGCTTTCAGAAGTTCCGCTGTAATTCCATTCTCGCCCGGGGCGTTGCTGTTTTAAGGGTCTGGATAGTCATTCTAATCTCATTCAGACTGACACCCGGAATGTCATCGGAATAGTGTCGGATAAGACTTGCTCTTGGGTTGTTACTCACTCTTGCGTGGGGCTCCAACAATGACGTGTATAGCTGCATGTAGAACCTCTCAATCTCACACAAAATCTTAGGTGTGCTGTAAACGATGCTACCACATTCGGTCTTCAGCTTCGACGGTTGGCTCTTTCTGGCAGACAAATCTCTGGCAAAGACTTTGGAGTCCTGGTTCTTCAATAAGAACTGTTTTGAAGTTGCGTAAGTCCCGCAGCATGTATTTGGAGATCTGTATGTTCAGTTGCCTCTCAAATCTGCTGAATATTGGAACATCATTTCACTTTAATAGCCAAGAGATTAATATTGGGATCGGAGAGTTTTTGTGTTCTTCTGTGACGGGTCTTGCAGAACTTAGTTCCGATGGCATGGACAGTTTCCACGAGCTTGTCATTCATATCGTCCACTGCATTGCAGTCTTCTAGGCACTAAAAACGATTTTGTAACTCGAGCTGAAAATTTTAGGGGCTTTGGATTAGAGCATGAGAGGGACGGAGTGTAGACTTTATTACACTTGACCTATCCAACTTAACGTTTAGGTTCAGTGTGCACCTCACCATTCGGTGATCAGTTGCCGTCTAGTCAATCTCATTTTTTGTCTTATCGTTGGGGATCGACCCGGTCCAATTTTTATAGGGCCTCTTGTGGGAGAAAGAGTTAATCACAAAGAGTCCCTCTTTGTCCATGAAGTCAGCCAGCTGCTGCAAGCGTATTACCCGTTTTCCTCTCTGTTCCTTCAAAATATTATCCATCATTCTTTCATTCATTACAGCCTATCAAAAGTCCACTGCCTGTGTTTAGGCCTTTTCTATACAGGGTGTCCAGTAAATAGCACAACATACTGCAGGGGTGATAGCTAGGGTCACTACCTATCAATACAACACAATATATGTTCAGCAAAATCTACGGATTTAGTTTTACAAAATTTTCCGAAATACCGAAAATCTCACCTTGAAACAGATTTTAAGCATCTCGTAATGAAAAATCTTTTCTAGTACTTTTTTACATCAAATTATTTGTGAATAGTTACTTTACTCATTGATAAGTCTTTTTTCTATCAAAGACAAGAATGTTTTCAAGAAATACTATTTTTTGCTTAAATTTGCACAGAACTATTTTCTTATCACTTAAGTTTAACCTACAGTGGTGAAAAAATGTATGTGGCAGTTTTGTACAACAAACTTAAAAATAGCTTGTTTAATGGTGATTTTGAAAAGATACAATACTAGTGCATTTTCATTAAAAAATACAAAAAATAAGCTATTTTAGTTAATAAGAGCATTTTATTTTAAATGCAAGTAATGTGACTTTGAATTCGAATCGTTGTAAGGTCGTACTACGGTTCGAATTACATAATAATTAATCTACAGCCGACCGGCCGGCTGGTCTGTAAATGACATCTTGAAGGATAAGATGATAGTAAAAAAACAGAGGAGTTAACTTTAATAAACATTTATTTAAATAAATTACAATAAATGCTCAAATTGCTTCCCTTGTGCCCTAATACACGCTCGACATCTTCTTAAAATGAGCTTTTGAGTCTTCTCAGGCTTATTTCCGATATTTTTCTTGCTGCAATGTTAACCCTTGCTCTCAATTCATTGTCATTTTGGATCGGTTTTCATAGACTTTGTCCTTCATGGCACCCCAATAAAAAAATCCAGGGGTTTAGGTCCGGAGACCTAGGTGGCCATAATATCGGTCCCAGTCGCCCAATCCACCTGCCTGATAAGCTTCATCTAAGTAGGCTCTTACTTCCCAGCCATAATGAGCAGGGCACCCATCATTTTGAAGCCACATCACCTCTTAGCTCACTCGGAATATTTTCAAGGAGCGTGGGTAGGGTTTCTCGTAAAACTCCAAGTAATTATTGGCATTTAATGTAGGTGGAAGCTCGACGGGACCCACAATCTGGCCATTAAAATCCCACACCATAAATTTATTTTGAATTGGTACTGGGACCTGTCTTCTCTTGACACATACGGATTTTCTAATTGCCAACTATGTAAATTATGCAAATTCAAGTAGCCGTCCTTTCTGCAGGCTGACTCATCACCCATAACACCTTATTAAAAGTTTGGGTCCTCCTGATGCATTTCAAGCATGCGGCGGCAGAATTGAACTCGGCAGGTAGTCTCTAGTTAAAAGAGTTTGCACGCGTCGTACGTAAAATGGATGGTATCCATACCTCTTAAGTACTGAATGAACAGTGGACTTCGGTATCCCTGTGCGCCGTTGTATCGCCCTAACCGAAGTTGTCGGGTCTTGTTCTCGTTCCTGAAGCACTATGTCTTCGTCAACAACTTGAGGCCGTCCACCGCCACGTTGACCAGGAGTCTGCCTTCCATGTAGGAGTTATGCACTCTGGTAAACATTTCATGGTGTGGATGTCTCTATCGGAAACCTTTCCTGTAGAGGGTGGCAGCAGCTCGGGAACTTTGGCCAGCTTCTCCGTAAATAAGGTGCATCTCAGCATACTCGCTGCGTATAACCAGGAAAACGCGGCGGTTGGCCATGTTATAAAACACAAAAGTCCAGGTGGTCGCCAAGTCGTCGTAGTGATCACAATAAAAATCCAAATCGTAAGGCAAACAAAGTCCGGGGTCCAAGGCACAAAACAGTCGTCAGTACGAAACAATAATTTGTGAACACAGAGATGCGTTGCGCACGGTTTAAGGTAGCGTACTAACAAGTGTCGCAAATAAGGTTGAGAGGAGACACAAAATCATAATGCAAGAAAGAGCGGGATAGCACATGCGCTTCTTTTGTTAGACAGTAACCGGTCGGGTCGGGTCGGTCGGCGAGCAGGTAAAACCTTTAGTCATTACGCGCATGTCGCATTTTACGTGTCACAACTAGTTTTATAATAATTCGCGTAAATGAGCAGCTATTACTTATACTCATAGTGCTTTTGTCAAAATTACGTTAATTACATTTTCAACAAAATCAGCTTCTGGAACTAAAATAGCATTTTTTGTATTTTTTAATGAAAATGCACTAGTATTGTATCTTTCCTAAATCACCATTAAACAAGCTATTTTTTAAGTTTGTTGTACAAAACTGCCACATACATTTTTTTCACCACTGTAGGTTAAACTTAAGTGATAAGAAAATAGTTCTGTGCAAATTTAAACAAAAATAGTATTTCTTGAAAACATTCTTGTCTTTGATAGAAAAAGACTTATCAATGAGTAAAGTAACTATTCACGAATAATTTGATGTAAAAAGTACTAGAAAAGGATTTTTCATTACGAGATGCTTAAAATCTGTTTCAAGGTAGAGATTTTTCGGTATTTCGGAAAATTTTGTAAAACTGTAAATCCGTAAGATTTTGCTGAACATATATTGTGTTGTATTGATAGGTAGTGACCCTAGCTATCACCCCCTGCAGTATGTCGTGCTATTTACTGGACACCCTGTATATTGTCTTTCGAATCCTCTTTAATCCGGTTTCCGGTCGGATCATAGTATGACTACAGCGCTCGTTAAAGTTACTGACGATATTCGACTAGGTATGGACAATATACAGCTCATTGTGTTAGTATTGTTACATTTTAGCAATGCCTTCAATACTGTTCAATACTGATTTTGATGTCTTGTTGAGTCTGTAGCGTTCTATTACCATATGTCTATCAGTGGTTGGCTGGTTTCAATAGCAAGGGCAGCGCATTGAAGATAAATTTTCACCTTGGAGTAAACTTGTATGTCTCAGGCTATCACCGTTGGAATGAATTCTAAATATTTGCATCCAAGCAGATATAGCTTTCTAGATGGTTTTATTTTCCGCTGAGCAAGTGGTAAATAAGCATAAAAAATTGGGATTACTAACGGGATTGAACTTGCTTATGTATAGTGTGACTGTTAAGACTTTGTATTCATACCTCACTATCTATTCGCTTTTAATAATATAATTATCATCACTTGATCTCGAAAACAATTCACTTGAGTGCTCGAATAATAATAAATCTAGTCCTATTTGCTTAAAATTTTCAGACATATATTAAAGTAATAAAAAATAAATAAATAAACTAAAATTTACCGCTCCATGGCGCAGTGGCTTGGCATTGAGTTGCGGCGCTGAGGGCCGCGGGTTCAAATCCCGCACGGAACAAGTTTTTGTACGACCTACAAATAATTGTTCCGGGTCTGGATGTTTGTCCTTGTGCAATTTATGTTTGTAAACTGCCTCCACGATGCAGGAGAAAATCCTAGTGTGGGGGTAACGTTTTTTAAGATTAGTACCTATATCGTAGTCGATTATTGCTAACATTGAGAACGAAATGACTATAGTTTAAAGACGTGATGTCTTGTGAAATAACTGGTAGAGCCATGCTGCAGCTATATTAATAGTATAGTTGTAGCACGAATGGGTCGGCTCGACCAGGGAAGGACCACGCTCTCACAGAATACCAGCGTAAAATAGTAGCTTAATGCTGCTTTGTTTCTTTGGTGAGTGTAGAGAACTGGAGACCCTTTTTACTGGAAAAGAGGCATTCCATCTTAGTCCTCACGGCTGACAACGCATCTGCATTTTATTCGCAAACCAGGATAGATGTAGATGTCTATGGACCACAGCAACCACTTATCATCAGGTGGACTGTGTACTCGCTTGTCACCGTTCGACACTTCCTCGGGCAGTGTATGGGGCAGTGGAGTACGATCCTTTGTCATCTAGGTGAGCGGATGACGGCTGCGGAGAACCACATAAGGATAAGAAGGGGTATTTTCCAGGGCGATTGTCTGAGTCCAATCTGGTTCGGCCTCTCTCTGAACCCTTTCAGTACCTTACTGGAGGGTTCTGGGAGGGGATTTCAGCTTCGGAAAGGAGGTACAAAAGTGACCCTTTTTCTATATGGATGATCTCAAGTTATTCGCCTCCAGTCGCTCACATCTTGTGGAATTGCTAAACATCACTTGTGATTTTAGCAATCCTATTAGAATGGAGCTGGAGACGGATAAGTGTGCGGTCCTCCATGTCGAAAGCGGTAGGGTTGCTAACTCTGAGGGCATAGACTTATCTATGCCCATCAACATAAGGACCCTTTCCGAGGCTGAAACATACTGATACCTGGGTATATCACAGAACATAGGTATCGATGAGGCGGATATGAAACAGTCACTTTGCGATGTGTTTTATAATGAAAAGTGCTCAACAGTCTTTTGTCGGGTGTGAATAAGACACACGCATATAACGGTTGGGTCATGCCTGTCCTCATATATACCTTCGGCATGCTCAGGTGGACTCAGACCGAACTGAACGCTCTGGATAGAAAAGTCCGCACTGTTATGACGTCACACAGAATGCATCACCCGAGATCGTCAGTAATGAGGCTGTACTTGCCGCGGAAACATGGTGGGCGGGCTTTTGAGCGCTCACCATGCATAATCGCGAAGTGTGCAGCTCCGTAATTACTTTCAGGCGAGATCGGATGATCCATTCTACAGGGACGTCATTTTGTGTGATAAAGGGCTTACTCCTCTATCCTTAGCCAACGAGCAATGGCAAGACCCAGCAGTACAGTGCATTTCCGACCGAGACCGTATGGAAGGAGAAGGAGCTCCACGGAGGTTCTACAAGGCTCTACATGAGCCTTTCGTAGACACAGGCGCCTCCCTCCACTGGCTTCGTTTTGGTGACCTCTTTGGGAAACCGAGGGTTTTGTCTGTGCGATACAGGATCAGGTTATTAAGACCAACAATTATCGGAAATACATCCTAAAGGATGGCGCCGTAGACATCTGTCGAGCTTGTCGCCATCCCGGCGAGTCACTTAGGCATGTCATCTCCGGTTGTTCGGCGCTTTCTAACTCTGAGTATTTGCACAGACACGACCTAGTAGCCAGGATTCTACACCAGGAGCTCGCTCTGAAATACGGTCTCGTGGATAGGAAAATACCATATTATAAGTACTTGCCGGAAGCCGTGCTCGAAAATGACTGCGCCAGGTTTCATTGACCGCCATCATCACAGACAGGATTATTCTTGCGAATAAGCCTGATATTGTGCTGATGGACCGGGCACAGTCAAGGATATTTTTGGTCGATATTACCATTCCTTATGACGAGAACCTCGTGAAAGCCGAAACAGATAAGCTGACAAAATATCTGGACCTGGCTCACGAGGTGACCGATATGTGGGTGGTCTGCCGACCGAAATTATTCCTGTGGTCGTTTCTGCGAACGGGCTAATCCCGGTCAGCCTCTCGGGTCATCTGAGGCGACTGGGACTCCGTGAAGGACTGCCCGTGCTCAAATGCAGAAGGCGGTGCTCCTCGACACCGCCCGCATCGTCCGCCGATTTCTTTCCTTTCCCCTAACCTCGGCTGTTTGGTCTCCCCTGCCAAGGGCTTCCGTTTGGTTGGGTTTTTATTTATTTATGTATTATTTGTGTTAGTATATTTAATATATATACATATATATTTATATATATTTATTTACTATATTTCAAATGAGAATACTTTATAAATATCCCGAATAATAATAATAATATTTCAATAGGTTTCTCTTTTTGTTCTATATGAAAATTAAATTAGAAATAGCGAGGCAAGTATATTGACTCAATTTACGTATTGAGTGAATTGTAGGTTCCCTTTATGCAAATATATGTATGTAATTATTCTAAATTATGTATATAACATAAGTTATATTGAATGTCACAGCTATACTCGTGAATCAGCCCGAGATGATAGACCCGCCCGCCATAAATCAGTGAGGGGTGATTGAGCAAATCTCAGCCAGCAAAAGGAAGCTAAATACAATATTAGCTAGTCTAGTTCGGTTGCAGTTAAGGTGAAATGACACCAACAATGTTCTAATCCTCGTTTATTTTTTATCACATTAGGTTTAGCAAGTATGGGACCTTGAAACATCACAGATATGGATCCACCCTAATGGCTTTCTTATATTATCTAAGTCTTTAGGAGACTGATTTAGGAGTACGTACCTTAGCAACGTGTAAATGGTAGTCGGTAACTTTAAGTGATAAATTCGATCATTACCTTTCTTCGAAAAAAATTTTGTCGCTTTTGTTTCTTTTTTCTTTTGTTTAAGCACTGTTGCTTAAAGCAATTAGATACGTAAACCGGCCATTAAGCGTAGCAAGTACGGTTGCGTTACACTAACAACGCAGCGCAGTAGTTTTACTCTAAAGCCGGTATTCAGAGATAATATCGAGTTTGTACTTCAGCTACAGAATGTCAAAATTTGAATCAAGGACATACTATACGAAACAATTTTGGCTATGATCCCGCTTACAATCTAAGGGAAGGCTTATGCTCAGCATAGCCCTAAGACAATTTTATCAGTAGATATTATATAACGTAACCAGTAAAGTAAAATCTCTTTTACAGATTCTGATAATATTGACAAGACGGCTACTTATGACAAACAAAGCTCTTTAAAAAGCCAAGAAAATATTTTTATTCTCCCTGGGGCGTTTTTTGAAATCAAAAGAAACATAGAACTATTAGAGAAGTGCCGACCTTTAAGTATTCAAATTGTTGACTGTGCTAAATATCCCTTATACTATAAATCAAAATCAATTATAAAAAAATATTCCACTTATGCAAAATTTAACACTTTTGATAAAGTAATTGAAGTTCAACAAGAGAAATTTCTTGATGAGTCTCTAAGTGAACATACTATTAATAATATACAATTTCAATTTAGTAGTAATAAAAGCACTGTGGTTTTTAATGAAGACGATAAGAATTTTAAGGCAAATAAAAATTTTACATCTGCGAACACAGAGAGTTGCCAAAAATTAATGTTACAGGAAATATCAAGTGATAATTCACATATTGATTTTAAAAAGAACAGAGGCTTAATAGGTCTGAAAATAAAACGTAACGATAAATTAGTAGATGAATTAGAAGAATGTAATCCTGCATTAGAGGAACGGATTTTTTCAAAAAACACAAATTCTTCTACAACCGAAATGGAATTTGCTAGTCATCGGACTTCGATTGCTAACAAAAACACAATTATACATGAAGAAGGGAGTTTTACAAATAAGAGCGATGATATTAAAGAAACTCCAAAACCTGATATTAATTTTGATAAAAATGAATATATTGAAAGTAAGAAAATAATACAAGATACAAGAGAAACTTTAATTGCAAACAGCGTTAAACAATATAATAACCCAATCGAGGTCAAGGAGGTAAGGTCTATGTCACCAATTTTTCCTTGTACAAGCAAAAAAAATGGTCATAATACCAAAAATACTAAAGAAAAATTATTAAAAAGTCTTAATAAGTATACCGAGAAATTTTATAACAGCAACATATTAAACGAAAACCTAAAAAGTAACTTAAAATATTTTGATAAATCACCAAATAAGCAAAATAACCTAGAAAAGTGTCAAGAAAGACAAGAAAAATATCAAAAAACTGCAATTGAATTACAATCTAATATTACGCCCAAAAATATCAATAATCATTTATCATTTAACGAACGCCAAATAAGGGAAGTAGAAAATAATTTATCTCATGTTGCTAAACAAGATAACAAAGAGAGTATGTTGTTGAATAAACAAGAGCAAAATGTATTTCAGATACCTTTTAAATTAAATAATGTTAGAAAACTCAACAAAATGAATATAATGCATGAAAATAAAAATAATAAAAACAAAATTAGTAATGTAAAACTAAAAACTCAAATAAAATGTTATACAAATTCTCTTAAAAAGGGAATGAAAAGTAAGAATGAAGTTATTTGCAGTGAAATTCACACGAATGCAACGAATAATATGCTTTTAACAGGTCATCAGGAAACCTTAGTCAAAGCAATACCATATACTCCACAGAGGTGTTACGTAAATAATAACATTACGAGTAATTGTTCATTAGGTAAAAGCAATGAGAATTCAATGCATTCAAATAAATATGCTTACATCCTAACTTCTCCGGTACCATCTGTCAGACACCAAATACCTCATAGTCATTTTCGTATTCCACCTGCTTCTGATATTTTGCTTAGTTCTTTGAGGACACAGAATCAAAGTAACTCTTCTCCACATTTGATAAGCCAAAAAAATTTGCGAGGAACAAGTACACAATAAATTCATTTGAGCCATTTGATATACTTGGCATGTCTAAACCACCCGAGTTACCACTCACAGCTAAAAGTGACGACAGTAACGGTAATTCTTTTAATAAAAACGTCGAAGTATCGGACGGTATCGCAAAAATAGAGTCCAAACCTTTAACAGGTGTGGAAGAAATTAAGGAAATAAAAAGAGATGCATTTAGTGTATTTAAAATAAATTATAATAAAGGTTTAAAACAAATCAAGCCAAACAAAGGCTATTCTGCACCGATTTTACCAATTCCTACCTATGAAAGTACATTTGAGATTATTGCTAAAATAGCTGCATCTAACGGTCAAGATGTAAGTGAAAATAAAGTTATTCAAGAAAATAAAAATAACGGTCACCTACAACGACTGTCAGAGAGCTTAGAGGTCAGTGCTCTTTCAAAAAAGAGGAAATTAGACTTTACGAATAAAAGCGAAAACCAGTCGAAGAAGAAGAATTCTTTGGATGGATATAATAGAGTAAAAGTAAAAAATATGTAAAGGAAGGTAATTTATGTACATATTAATTTGTGTATTTCGTCAGACATCAATAGGTGATTTAATCAAACGACAGAATTTCATTATAAAAAGCTTCGTTATATCTCGTAAAGTATTCTCAATAGAACTTAGCATTTTTCAATATTTATAGCATAGAGACGATAAAATAAAATAAAATATGACTTTAGTTGTAAATGGTTTTGCGTAAATTAATCTGGAGCATCCGATGTGAACTTGTCTTTGAAAAGAACGTATTGTGTTATAGCTTTTGCAGAAAGGTATTTTTTTTCCTCGAAAGATGGAAGGTAACATTAGTAATTTGTGGGGAAACTTCGGATTTATGTTAAAATGAAATAAATATAAATTTATTTTCACTTATGTTAATTTAGCATTCCTTTCGGAATTTTATTATAATAAGAATGAAGAATGGTTTATGTTTTTTGATATTTAGTTTAACTACATCGATGTAGGTTTCGTTTTGTTTCATATTAAAAAGTTATTTTTAAATAATCTTTAGCATAAGCTTAATGGATTTGTATAAGGCATCAAAAATCTATTGTTTTTGCGCTTTAGTGTTCTTTTTTATTATTCGTTATGCACTTTCCAATAAAACGTTTTGTTTACTCTAATACATTTATTATTATTTATCGTCATTATCATTACAGCCCTTCACAAGTCCACTGCTTAACATTGGCCTCCCCCAAGGAATGCCACAAAGCATGGTCCTTAGCCACCTGCGCCCATCCACTTCCTGCATGTCTTACCAGGTCGTCACTCCATCTAGTGGGAGGAAGCCCTACATTTCGTCTACCGATATGAGGCTGTCATTCGAGAAACTTTTTCCCCATCGGTTCTCGGTGGGGCTACATGGCCGGCTTATTGTCACTTCAGCTTACTAATTAATCCATTGGGCTATGTCGGTTACTCTGGTTCTACTGCGAATATTCTCATTTCTAAATCTATCACGCAGAGAAACCCCGAGCATAGCCCTCTCTATAACTCGCTAAGCGACCTTTAGTTTCCTGATACGGCTAGCAGTGGAGGACCACGTCTCAGATTCATAAGTCATCACTAACAACACGCACTGGTTGTACAATCTTATTTTGAAGTTTTGAGGTGTGCCTGACGTGAAGATGTGTCGTAATCACCCGAACGCTGCCCAGCCGAGTTGAATCCGTCGTGCTCTCTCGGTCGAAGTTGGACTTACCTAGTCAGACTATTGTCCCAGGTAAACACACTTGTCAACAACTTCAAACGTAGTGCTCCCAATAACTAACGGCATAGGTGTGACATTGACGTTACACATGATCTTTGTTTTGTCCATGTTTATTAAGATGAAGGTCAGGAGAGGTCTTAAGAGACCTATCCGTTGGGAGGTACTATTGAGGTCATTGAGCATAGTGCTTAAGTCCTAAAGCGATTCTGCCATAAGGACTATACCGACGGCAAATCGAAGATAACTGATATACTCATGATTGATGTTAATACCGTAACCTTCCTAGTCATTGAAAACGTCTTCTAATGCAGCGGTGAAGAGTTTTGGGGATATGACTTCACCCTGTTTTACTCCTCTATGCAGTTGGAAATTTTCGTACTCTGGTTCTGTACTCGGATAGCCATCGTAGGCCTACTGTACAAACACTTCAGCCCATCGATATACTGACAGTCAACTTGACACCGCTGAAGGGGCTGTAGCACCGCCAAATTTCGACTGAAACAAAGGCTTTCTCATAGCCCACATGACAAAGTAACAGATTGTACTCTTCGGTGTTACGTTTAATTTGCCTGAGGATATTTATGTGGTCTTTGGTAAAGCCTTTTCAAAAGCCGGCTTGTTCGGGAGGATGGAAGTCGTCGAGTCTGCGTGCAGGATGATTCGTAATGACTCTTGAAATCAATACTTAGGCGCGGTTCAGAAACGAAATCTGTCAGTAGTTCTTCAATAGAGTGTTGTCACCTATCTTGAAGAAAGAGACCACCGCACTTCTGCTCCACACCTCCGAAATAGTGCCACCACGGAGGATGGAATTGAAGAGCTTCTGAATGACTTAAAGTACCTGTTTTCCAACGGCTTTCAGAAAGTACGTAATTCCATCCTCACCCAGGGCCTTGCTGTGTTTTAGGTGCTTGGAGAGCCATTCTTACCTCGCTCAGAAGACGTCCGGGATATCATTGGAATAGTGTCGGATGAGACTTGCTCTTAGATCGTTACTCACACTTGCGTGTGGCTCCAACGATGACGTGTACAGCTGTCTGTAGAACCTCTCAATCACACTCAAAATCTCAGGTTTCCCGGAAACTATGCTACCACATTCGGTCTGCAGCTTCCACAATTGGCTTTTTCTGGCAGGCAGATCTCTGGAAAAGACATTGGAGCCTTGGTTCCGTTCGATCGCTTCTTCAATACGAGCTGTATTGAAGTTGCGTAATTAAAGTAAGTAATATTAATACATATTTAATATCATGTTTAAGATACCTATAATACATTAACATACTTCATTAATTACTAACTGCATAGACTGCTCAGTTGTGTAGGGCCGCGAGTTTGAATCCCGCACGAAACATTGGTTTGTATGGCCTACAGAAAATTGAAAAACACAAACACATATACATATACATACATACATACATGCGTGTGCGTTTGAGTGTGTAGTAACAAGAAGATATTTGATACATAACGTATTTTTTTTGTTGGCCGTGGTTAAAGCATATAGCTGGCACGACCACGTTTGGTTTAATTTTTATCCAAAAATACAGAGTTACATTGAAATAAAAAGCGGTACAAATTCTCCTAGAGGGGAGTATATTGGATTAGAGTTAGCTAAAATAATTAAGGGATAGTTTTTAAAAATATAATAGGTAGCCTCTCGCATTTATTCTAACCGAGGCTAATAAATTTAGTTAGTGTTAAATTTCTCGAGGAGAGAAAAAGTCTAATAGTTTGGAAAATGCTAATGTGCACGCCTCATGAGCGTTTCATTTAATTTAGATTAAAAAAATTGTACTCCTGACTTTTAAAATAAATTATCAACGTGTTTTAAATTTAGCACTCTATTATTTTAGCAGGTAGTGTCACCTACAGGGGCAAAATTTATAATGTTTACCAAAATGGGAGAGAATGCCAAAAGGCATTAAACCCTCCCTTTGTAATCCTTTTGTTAAGGTGTACAGTAAAGTGTAAGTAAATAAATAAATAAATAAAATAAATCGATTACACAAGATGTAACATCGATTTGGGCTGTATGGTACATTTGTCCTTTGTCTATCAAGGGCTAAAAAAAAGTTAAAAATCATTTTATTAACAAGCTACGCGTCATCCCAATTCGTCTAGAATTTCTGGGGTTCTGGTAGATTCGGACGATTCGATGCGGGCAGTTGTGCGAGGTTTCATGCCATTTCATTTAGAATTAATAAATTCGTTTCATTCGACGCGTTCGGCTCGTTATATTACAAAACGTTATATTACAAAATTGATAGTCTCGGGTAAAACATATTGATTATAATTATATTCTTTTGTCGCGGGTGTCTTGGGTTTAAAGAAGAACTTTAAACTTCTTATACACGGTCCATTTTGACGTACGTCCCGCCAAGGTCATGCACGACGCACGACGCAAAACGTACGTACGTCAAGCCTATTCATTGTCGTTTTGCATCGTGCATCGTGCATGACCTTGGAGGGACGTACGTCAAGATGGATCGTGTATAAGACGTTTTAGTCAAATATTAGGTCCTTACATATGAAATTGGCGTTTTGTACGGGAGGAATATAAAGTCAATTTTTTTTTGTAAAATGTATTTAATTAATCCTTCATGGTTTGCAGTTGCTGACAATAGATATCTGCCGTAATCGTTTGGCCAGATTTTAGAAAGCTGTAGTGAACGACACCGGCGCTAGTCCACCAAACACTCACAAGTAACTTTTTCTGAGTCAATTTTCGTTTAGGGCAGGATTTGGCTGGGTCTCCAGGGTTCAGCCATTGCGACGAGCACTTCCGATTATCGTAAAGTATCCAATTTTCATCACAAGTAATGATTCGATTTAAAATTTCTTCATTATTGTGTCGGTTGAGCAAAGTAACACAGCAGTCGACGCGTGTTTGCAAGTTCGATTCACTCAATTCATGAGGTACCCATCGTTCAAGTTTTTTTACTTTCCCGATTTGCTTCAAGTGGATTAATATAGTTTTAACACTTACCCCGAAGCCTGCAGCTATCCCTGAAGTGTTTTGTGATGGATCCGCTTCCACAATAGCCTTTAATTCTTCATTTTCCACTTTGGTCTCCGGCCGTCCACGGGGTTGGTTCTAAAGGTCGAAATTTCCAGAACGAAAACGTTGAAACCAAAAACGTACCATGCTTTATTTAGCGACACCAGCGCCGTACACATCATTAATCCTTCGAGCTGTTTCTGCAGCACTGGTACCACGGTAGAACTCGTACTCGTAAATATACCGATATTTCATGTTTTCTATTGTGCGGTAATAAGCGACGCCAAAGAAAAAATAATGAGGAAAAAACAAATTAATGACTGTTTTCAAACTCAAATGTACCAGCTAAATGAATTTATAAATTTGAATTTGGAATTCTTAACCAAAGAGGAGATATTTCAGATCAAAGTGGTCAGTACGACAAAACGCTAATTTCATATGTAAGGACCTAATATATATACATTACCTAATCTATGGCTTTAACAAAGACATTTAAGTAGTAGTAATAGACCGGACATTAGTAACAAAATGGTCATCTGTTACTTTTGTCCTATAGGACATCGTCAAAAGATAAAGACGCACTCGTTTCCTGAATTTAAAAAATATTTTTTTAGAAAATATGCCCGATTTTGCATTAAGGTATTGTAAGTCCCGGTATGGAGCAAAAACTGAATGTGATTTCGGTTTATTATCGCAAAAATAATGTATATTTACCCAATGATTTTTTAATTTTATTATTTCTGGTAGTATTGTAATAACCGCCCTATGTTCTCCAGTAACTTCACTATTTATTTACCAAATGAGTTTGTGGTTGACAACGTTTGTCGATTGATGTTATCGATAAAAAATATTATACAGGATGCGATTAATCATCTACAATATTTAAGGAGGTGAAAAAGTAAACGATACTGTACCCGTACCAATAAAGAAATCGGGTGGGCCTGTCGGGGCACACGGCCGTTGGTTTTAACGTGAAACGTATATGTCAGCCAGTACAACCAGTCAATAAGATAGCCTTGTTTTTAATTTTTTTATATAATTCTACAACACCAGGAGAATCGCAGATGCGTTGCCGGCCTTTTATAAGGAGTAAGCTCGTTTCTTGAAGGTCCCTAAGTCATATCGGTCCATAAAATTGCCGATGGTAAACGATTCCTAAGAAAACTCCTAATAAATCGCACAGTAGTGGACCGCCAAGCATTCAAATGATGTTGATTGTAACGTAAATTTTGTCGCGATGTATGTTGGTGAACAATTCCTCAGAGCACTCCCCGTGGTAAATACGATAGAAAATGCAAAGGGATGCAACATCTCTACGCAGCGCTAGTGAATCGAGCCAATCAAAGAGAACTTGGTTGTCGACGATTCCAGCCGCTCTGCTCTCTATGCGGTCAAGTGGAAGGAGCTCGAGTCGATGCTACTGCAGGTCATTCGATATGTCGAAGTTGAATATTCCGCTACTGGCTAAGGCAACAAGGTAAGTGCTCTGAAATTGAGTAGAAAAGACAAAGGTGTTCTTTTTAGCGGTAAACGCGCAAACTTGTGAATTTGTATAACGATTAATCGTGTAACGACTTTTAAGTTCAGTGCTTTCCTAAAATATGTTAGATTTAAAGTGTATTTTTGTAAAAGAAACAAATTTGAAAAACATGGAGGCACTCTCTTATTGGATTTGACGTTTTGCGATGTGCCTTCGACGCCGATCGATCAATCATATGCTATTATTATAGCGTCTAATAGACCTAGTGATGTCATGATGTGAATTGTGAATTGACCAATGTGCATTGATTCTTAGTTATTGGAAATTAAATATTTTATTTCATGTCATTTCATTTCATTCATGACGTTATTCATGACTTAAAAAGCTTATATGATTTTTTTGGTGTGATGGGAGTCATAATAAATAGATTTATATAATAAAAAAGTATGCTTATTCCCTATTATTGTATCGTAAAGCATTACAAACTTAGTAACCTTCAACAACATTATCGATACTTTGATGTCGAAACGGTAACATTCCTAAAACGGGTTTTTACTAGGGCTTGAGTATCGGACCATTTTCAATTCTGGAATTGGGTTTCAATATTAAGCAATACAGTTCCGGAATTCTGGAATTCGAAGCCTTCTTTAAAAATGGTATACAAAATGCATAATATTTATTGATTATTTTTTATTATGGAAATATAGGGCTAGTATTTTGAGTAGGAAAAAATTAAACCATTGAAATAACCATTAAGAACTTTAATTAAAATAAGTATACCAAAATAAAAAATAATTTCCCTACCAATAAATGTCCAAGATGATAATCTAGGACTTATGTTGGTAGTGAAATTTCAAGAATGTCAGTGCATTTAAGCTGTCGTCCTTTAGACAACTTCTTACACGATTACACATGTACGAAACTGCTGAAAAAGCGAGTTCAGCTTCGACACTAGTTGGCGGTATCGTTTTTAAATATTGGAAGCATTTGGTAAGATATTGTCCTCTATCACCGCCGTTTTCAAAAACTGCCATTTCAACTCTCATCAAACTTTCTAAATCAAAATTGTTCGTTTACTTCTTACTTTCTCTTCCATTATAAGTCTTCTTTAATAGTTTCCTGTAGTTTTTGTTTCATACTTTCTTCTTGGGTTTGTCTAATCGCGTTTTCTTCAGCAGAATCACAATTTTCTTCTGCCGGGCGTAGTGAATCGTCTAACTCCAACCTTTTAATGATTTTTTTTATAAGTTCTCCTAACATTTACTCGCTTTTCGGTTTTAAAAATGTCTCACGGTCAAAGTTATCCTCGTGATAATCTTCTGGATCGTAAAGATACGCCAATATAGACGTTATAGGAAGACGTCTTTCCTTAATGCGGTTCCTAAGGCTTTGTGTCAGATTTTTGCTTATGTTACAATTTTGATGACTATCTAAAGACTTTAACATGTATTTAAGGGCAGTATCAGCTGTCATCAAATTAGCGTCTCTCTGACAAAGTGACTCAACGGTTATCTTAACGACATGAAGACATTGGTAGTTGTACGCTTGTTACGTAATTTATTTCGGTCATAAGGGTTAGAAACATGCTGTTTGGTGATGATGTGGTAAATAAATAACTGCCTTACTGTGAGAACTTGACACATCTCATAAAGGGTATTGGTGGGGAATCTATAAGGTTTAAATGTCATTGTTTTGAGCAAAGAACGTTGAGCTTACTAAAGGTGTATGATGTGTGTTTTACATGCGCCTCCCCATACTCCGATGCAATAGCCAATGACAGATTGAACTAGTGCATAATATACAGAAGAAGTTCTAGGTCGGCTACATACCTAAGATTCTTGAACACCCATGTTAATTTCCTGACTCGTGACGCAATCCATATGTGGTTTCCAAGTTAGTTTTTCATCCAATAGTACTCCAAGATATTTCACCGTAGGTTTTTTACTTATGGGTTGACATGTATATTGTTGATTTGTTAAGAATTTGCACATTTATTTTTAATACGAATATCCACGTTCTGTTGTTTTATTCGAGAATTAATAAAATGAACGAATGAGGTTTTGGATGCATTTAAGGTCAGTAGATTATGTTTAAGCTACAAGTTAGCCCTATGTAGTCCCATTTCAGCATTTTGTCGAACTTCGTCCCAGGTTTTCCTACGAAAATTATAACTATAGGTATAAATAAAATTAAAATATCTGTTTGCAATATTGAAATAACTGACTTCTATTAGGCTCAGAGGGCTATTTGCATGCTATTAAAACGTTAATAATCATTTTAAAATGTTCGTCTGTCTGTTTGTTTGTCTATATGTCTGTTTTTCCGGGCTAATCTTCGAAATGGCCGAACCGATTGTGATGAAACTTTACGAACACATAGAGAGCAATGCCAGGAGGAATTTAGTTCGTTTATATTTTATCCAATTTTTTTTATATTTGTGTGATTTCAATATTGCAGTAAAATATTAGTTCGCATATTTTCCAGAAGACTTGTTTATAATACAGACTATACTTTAAAAATGAGCTTGGTCGTCTCGGACCTTAGGATATTTCCTATCAAACGAAACTAACGTTTTTGAATTTTAATAAGTAAGAAGTGGTAAAATTAAAAATTTTGTACAACATACTTCAATATAAATAAATTGAGAATATCACCAATGTAGTCGAAGTCAATTAAATGCGCATTATTAAGGATAACTCAAAAACTACGGTCAGATCTTGATCAAATTTATATGGGATCAGAAAAAGCAAAATCGGTTCACCTAAAAAAAAGTTCTGTGGTAACACACATAAAAAATACAGTCGAATTGAGTACCTTCTCCTTTTTTTGAAGTTGGTTAAAATAACTAATTTAATTTAAAAATTAAATTGCTTTGAGAATCGACATCTTTATTTCTTTTCGAGATATGCGAGACAAAAACTTCACTAACATAGGTACTTCAAAACGTAGAATCGGACTCTATGGCCTTCGAAACGTTCAAAAGTCAAGCTTTAAAATGTCGGACCATTTACAACCTCTTTCAAATAGCCGCCCTCACACATACACTCTTTAACGTGGGAATCGGCTTTCGTGCGGGAAAAAAGAAAGAAAGTATAAAAGAGTCAACGCACATAAAAATGAATAAAAACAATCAGTAATGAACAAAAACAAGCACGATTACGCGTACAAGCTTTCCAGCGTTCAATCGCGCACACGTCAATCGCGAGTGAAAGCACGTGTCGCGTAAAGGCGTCTATTGTGAAGGCTTCTACATCAACCTTTGGAAGTCCACTGCTATAAATGGATCTCTCCAATTGTAGGGACAATTTGCCTTAATCGTAACGCATGGCAAGAGTATTGGCAAACGCGGTACCAGACGTCTCGTAACTTTCACACTGCTTCCGGTTATCAGTTTGGGTATTTTATACCTGGTGTAAACAAGATCACTTACCGTTATCTTTCGGAAGCCATGACATCTTCCTCGCATTTCCCATATATGTCCCTCAGGTTGACCGCGGAATGGGATGGTGGATTCCCGTTACATTACCACCACATAGATATCTATATGTAAGAATCTTACGACACATATTCTAGTCATTAATTTTTCGAAACCTTTAAAAATCCAATGCGTGTTGCTAATGCAATAGAACTGTGATCCTTCACTGCTGCTCGTATGCGGATGCTTCATCTAATAATGGAGAGGGCTATGCTCAGTGTTTCTTTGTGTGACAGACTTTGTAACGAGAATATCCGCAGGAGGACCATTTAACCATTACTCCGGTAATTTAGGAACAGTCACATGTTATAGCAATAATAAATTTATCATAGTTATGTTAAAACAATTTAATTAAACCATTTTTCATAAAAATATTTGTACTAATCTTGAATTAAAATGTTTTGCACTTCTGCTTCTACGAGCATCTTTTTTTTATAGGATAGGGTGACAAACGAGCACACAGCCCACCTGATGGTAAGTGGTTGCTGTGGCCCATAGACATCTACATCCATCCTCGTCTGCGAATCAAAATGCAGATGCGTTGTCACCCGTGAGGACTAAGATGCAATGCCTCTTTTTCAGTAAAAAGGGTCTCCGGTTCTCTACACTCACCAAACGAAACACCAGTGTTAAGCTGCTATTTTACGCTGGTATTCTGTGAGAGCGTGGTCCTTCCCCGGTCGAGCTGACCCATTCGTGCTACAGCTGTACTACTAATATAGCTGCAGCATGATGTAGCCGCAGTAAACGTAATAATCAGAGTAAATGACGTAGTTAAATGGAGCAGTAAGCTAAAATGGCGAACGAGCCGGCCATACACGCGTAGCTCGAAAAATTGACAACCGATGAAGAAGAAAGGTTCTCGATTGACAGCCTCATACCGGTGTGTGGAGTGTAGGGTGGCCACTAGATTGAGTGACGACCACGTAAGACAAGAAGGAAGTCGGTGAATGCAGGTTTCTTACGTGGTAGAGCCATGCTGCAGCTATATTAATAGGAGAAGAACCACGCTCCCACAGAATACCAGCGTAAAATAGCAGCTTAATGCTGCTGTGTTTCGTATGGTGAGTGTAGAGAACCGGAGACCCTTTTTACTGGAAAAGAGGCATTCTATCTTAGTCCTCACGGCTGACAACGCATCTGCATTTAAATTCGCAAACGAAGATAGATGTAGATGTCTATGTGCCACAGCAACCACTTACCATCAGGTGGACTGTGTGCTCGTTTGTCACCCTTATTCTATAAAAAGAAAAAAAAAGGTAGTTTAAGACCGTGCTATATGGCGTTACTAGAAGAAGGCCTATGTTTAGCAGTGGACTAATGAAGGGTTTAATAATGATGATGATGTTTTTTCCGTATACATCTATCTTCTATCTATCTATACCAGTGATTTCCAACCAGTGGTACGCGGACATGCAGTGGTTTACAAGAGCTTAAATATGGTCCGCGAAGGATTTAAATATTTTACCTACCTAATCGTTAATAACACATTTATTATTTTCGCATCATGCGGGCGGTGCAACACCGCGCGTGACGTTAGTAAGTACCTACTAGATTTACAATAAATACACAAATAATACTGTTAATGAATGCTTCTTTTCAGTTCCTTATATAACTATGTTAAAAGTTGTGATTATATTTATTGTTAGATTACCACAGTTTTTTCTTTCATCTTGTGGTCCCCGTTAAAAACAAAAAAATCAAAGTGGTCCCTGGTCAAAAAAAGGTGGGGAAACCCTGATCTATACTATAATAAAACTCTAACACGACGTCTATCTGAACACGCATCACGCAAAAACCTGTGAACCGATTTGGATGGAACTTTCACTGGCAGATAGCTGATGTTATAAGGAGTAACTTAGGCTACTTTTATTTTAGAGTTCCGCGCAAAAAAATTCCACGCGGGTCAAGTCGCGGGGAACAGCTAGTATAAAATAATAACATGAAATAAAAATATAAAAACAGTCATCTGTGTTATCATTTCGCTTCGTTGAATAAACGTACTAATTTTTAACATTCAAATAAAGTAACAGAAGCGTTTTCGTCAACAATTCTTGCTTCTTAAGTATAATTAGTGAGCCAACAATTAGCGTTTGGTCGCGTCGCAATAAATTTGCGGGATAAGCCGCGTTTACTGGGATTAATCTCCTGTGAGAGTCAGCGGAGCGCTTTATCTTTGGAGTTGGCGTTTATTTTGCAGATGTAAAGACGGCAGTACAGGTAATGTCATATGCCTATGTTTACGTAAGCTTAATTAAAAATTAAAAAAAAACAAGATGGATAAAAAAACGTGGCTGAACTTGTTTTCGGCCAAGAAGGTTTTTCTGTCTAGCAGTTTTAAATGTGGTAGAGCCATGCTGTAGCTATATTATAGTACATGGGATACCCTTTTCACTGGAAACGATGCATTCCAACTTAGTCCTCTGGGGTGACAACACATCTGCATTTTGATTCTTAATCCAAGATAGATGTAGATGTGTATTGGCCATATCAACCACTTACCATCACGTGAACTGCGTGCTCGTTTGTCACCCTTATTCTATACGTGGTAGAGCGACGCTGCAGCTATATCATAGTTGTAGCACGAATAGTTCCGCTCGACCGAGGAAGAACTACGCTCTCACAAAATACCAGCGTAAAATAGCGTCTTAATGCTGCTGTGTTTCGTATGATGAGTGTAGAGAACCGGGGACCCATTTAACTAAAAACGAAGCATACCATCTTAGTCCTCAGGGGTGACAACGCATCTGCATTTGTTTTTCTTTTTTATCTTATTTAAAAAACGTTACCCCCACACTAGGATTTTCTCCTGTATCGTGGAGGCAGTTTACAAACATAAATTGCACAAGGACAAACATCCAGACCCGGGAAAATTACTTGTAGGCCATACAAATACTTGTTCCGTGCGGGATTCGAACCCGCGGTCCACACAGCGCTGCAACTCATTGCTAAGCCACTGCGCCACGTAGCCGTCAATTTTGATTCTTAATCCAAGATAATTGTAGATGTGTATTGACCACATCAACCACTTACCATCAGGTGTACTGCGTGTTTGTCTGTCACACTTATCTTATAAAAAAAAGTCCCACCAGCGCGAACGGCGTTTTAGGAATACCCTATTTCTATCGACCTATGACTGCCTTGTTGGTATAGTGGTTGAAAGCGCGATTGCAGATTATATGATCCCGGGTTCAAATTGGCAAATCGGGAAGTCGAGCTAAATCAGTAATTTATTGGGTTTTTTTTTGTCAAGAAATACTCAGTAGCAGATTGGAGTTAGGAAGTTGGCGGTATTACACCCTCGTGCGTGGCTTCTCTATGGTCTTGTCGGATAACCGTCCCATTGGATAATGAGAGTGAAGGATAGATCGTGCACCTGTGTTTGCGCACACACTCGTGTACTAACCCGTCTTGTTCAGATGGCTAGTCTCCGTTGAGACTGGCCGCCATGAGTGAAATTTCGTCTGGAGGATATTATTATTTATATTTATTAACTGGCCTTGGACTCGATGGAAAGGCGTGCTAAGGGGCTTATTGGTGACTAGAATCTCGTTATAGCCGATTTTAAGGTTAAAACCCATGGCGTAGCAGCCAAATACCCAGACCATTGATGTACTACATTGTACATTTATGCAAATTATAAAAATGACTTAAAATAAGCCGACATCTAAGACTAAGAAATATAAGACTATGTATCTTGTCTTCTGAATACTATTAAAGCTATTCTATTTAAAGCCTCAAATAACAGGTAGCTTTATTCTTATTTAAATACTAACACACTAATTCAAGCTTACACGAGTACAAGTTGAAGAAACATGGAATAAATAACGAGCATTAGCTTCAAACAAATAAGATATATTAGTGCCTATCTAATTTTAATGGCAGTCTACCTTATTTGTATCATTTATATACTTACACTTGAATAGGTAGTAATTAAGTGGCTTATCTTAGAAAAAGGCACGAATAGTGGATGAACAAAATATAATAGTTTACTAGGTGGCTGGATCCAAAATTCTATTCATTCATTCAAATTTATTTATTTATTTGTGAATACAGCGAGTTAGATGTTAGTAAACTTAACAGTACCTACCTAGGTATTGGTAATACTACCAGTGTGGTGTACAAATATATTTTCGTTCTAGCCAAAAGAAGAATATACAGGTTGAACATATAAAATTAAGTAATCCTCAGTGTAGGTTATAGAAAATATGGACAAAATGCTAGGTATATTCAAGTAAAAACATGGTGCAATGACATGACAAAATCAAGCGTTCAGATGTCATAATGCATTGCAAAGGTACGTCGGCGGTACGTGTTGCTTTATGGTGGGACCAGAATGTCTCTGTTAAACGTAGTGATTATATTCTCTTTGGTCTCTGCCTTTACACATTCCTTAATGGCGCCTTTACGTCTATATTGGGAAAAAGAATATGTCAAATAGATCAAAATGTCATCTATACAAATTCACAGTCATTGAGTTATATGTACTACGTACTAGAGAAGCTATTCCAAACAAAAAATGTGCACTACTCTGTTTTCGCGCATGCGCGGGAGATAGTAGTCGCGCATGCGCAGTTGATATAAGCGCGTTGCGCCTGCGCGGTCAGTTTTTGTCATAATAGATTAGGTAGGTATTTAAATGAAGAAATTTATTTTTTCTATTGTAATATTATTACCTATTTATTAATTTGACTACTGAATTATTATTTACGTTCAGGTTTAATTAAACTTTAATTTGAAATCTCGTATTATTAGCGCAGCTCCACACTCTATGAATATTGAAGCCACACTATGCGTTAGCATCATATTAGTCTGTGGCCACACTTAATGACACTAAAGGTGTACGGATTGCAGTACAGTTCATTTAAACATAGTGAATGTTCGGAATGCCAAATCTAGTGCGTAGTACATATATATCGATGTTCACAGTATTATTATTGAATGTACGAGTCAACAACAAATACAGCGTTAATGTCACGTAAAACAAGCACAAGTATGAAGTCTGAAGGGAATAGCGAACGGGTATAATTACAGGTTGTAACTGTAAGGCATTCCATCTTAGGCCCGTATTAATAAACGTTACTCAACGATGAACTCAAGTGCGTAATCATTTGATACGCCCTCATTACGAAATCAGCATCTCAAGATCGTTGCTAATTAATAAACACATAAAAACAGTATCTCAAAACGCTGTACTCCGAATACTGTTCTGTGACTTGCACTCAAGTATACACACTTGAGAGTCGAGTTTCGTTTATTAATCAGTGTGGCACTCAGCTGATATCGTAAATCTAAACCGCTAAACCCAAGCGCTAAACCTAAATCTTGAGATATGTTTATTAATAAGATCATAACATCAAGATTGTACTCAAGTGCGTGTACTTGAGCTGAGTAACGTTTATTAATACGGGCCTTAGTCCTCGGAAGTGACAAGGCATCTGTGCCTTCTTTGTTTGTAGTGGTTGCAGATGTCCAAGGCTTCAGCAGCCACTTACCATCGGGTGAACTGTAGGTTCATTTGTCACTTCAGTTTTATAAATTAAAAAAAAAACATGCGTGAGTGTCGTGTTGTGGAACACTCGCTTAGAACGAAGTTCCTTTCGTAGTATATATTATGGATAAACGTATTATATTATTGACGAACAAATACAAATAAATGAATTACTAGTGTCTCGTTTGTCTCAATTATTAAAATGAAGCGTTATTTAAAATAATATTTCTTTCATGGCAAGATAAGAAAAAGTGCGAGGGAGATGGACATTATTCCATCTAGCTTCCTTATAGCCGCTAAGGCCGTCTACACTACGTTAGAGGGGGTCGTGACGGAAAAATCTTACACTTTTTCTCGCCTAGCCCCCATCCGCCACATTCGTACCGTCCATTAAGGAACTTCGTTCCAAAACTAGTTATAAAAACTAGTGCTTGTAGTGCTAATTATGGCAATTAATAATTTAAACTTGCACAGAAACGTTTTATACAAAGCACGGGGCGCGTCTTCGTGGATTGAACTATGTTAGTTAATCTGTACCTCCAACCTTTACCCCAATTCGTATATTTAGGCGGTTACTTGCCTTTAGCTGTAGGTACTCTATTCTCTCATGTTTTCTAAATCTGACGCGCGACGTCTTCAGTTTATTATGCAACGGGAGTCTGTTTTAAGAGCTAAGTAACTCGGCTACACGAGGTGGAATCTAAATCTTGATAGACGCGTGTTTTCACAAAGATTTATTGTAACAGCTAATACAGCAGGGTGGAATAATTTTTGAGATTTAAGTATTCCAATAAGTACCTAATTAATTTTTTAAATTAAATACGTTTGTCGCAAGGCTGTAAATTATAATATCAAACGCGTTCGGTTAAATAACATATTATATCCATAAACTATACACATACATCTATATATATAAACAAAATTGGAGTGTCTCTCTGTAATATCAAAATAACTGCCTCTTATGTAGTTCGTTGCATGCTGTTCTGTCTGTCTAGTTGTCTGTCCGGACTTCGGACTAATCTTTGGAATGGCGCTTGTGATGAAACTTCACAGATAGATGGAGAGCAACAATCTAAGCAATATTTTATCCGAAAAACATTGAGATTTTATTGTGAAATGGAAAAATTGATAACATAAATAATGATCATTGATGATTATTTAAAAAATCTAAATGAAGCAACATTAATAGATCCCACTCAAGCGAAACCGGGACGGCTAACTAGTATATTATATATTTGAGCCGGGTTTAATCGGATTACGGAAGATTCTGTTCATACTTGTAAAATTTAGGATCCGATTAAACCTGAAACCATGTTCCAACTCTTTAGGGAAGACGATAAATCAAAATTTTGAATGTGAATTGGATGCACGCCTGAAGGAAACGTTTAATCGGAAATATTAAATTAGTTTTTCGAGGATAAAGGTTAAGGAATGCTGGAGAGAGATGTCGGACCAATCGGGCGTGCGGCGCTGGCAAGTCATCTGATAAAGTCAAAGCAGATAAAGCCGATAAAAAGAAAAGTCAAAGTTAAAGTTACAGCCTAGCCTATATACGTCCTTCTGGACACAAGCCTCTTATCACTTCTGAGAGGGTTTTAGGGCAAGGAAGTGTCCGTCGCGCTGCCACCATGCGTGATGGTGAACTTCACATGACTTTGAAATATTTTTATCTCTCAGACATGCAGGTTTCCTCACGATGTTTTCCTTCACCGAGCACGTGGTAAATCAGCACTTAAAATTGCAATTAACAATTTCATTGTTGCCGGCGAAGATCGAACCCGGGTTGCATTGAAAATACATACATTATTAGTTTCTCACGTTGAGGAACTTTATTCTTTCTGAATAATATATCTTGTATAGGAAAACTATGGCGGTGTTTCTTGTTATAGTTTTAAAGTATAATCGATTTTGTGTGCTATAATATATTATGGATTTGCTTCGCATTATTCTGAAGTACTTTTGAGGTTTTTCGTGGGTAGTAAGTTTATTATATTAACAAGTTTGTTATAATTTATAATATTTATGTTCTTTTGTTTGAGTTTATACGAATATCTTTTTAAAATATATTCGTATATATATAGACTATTACCAGCAATTTTTACGGACCGATACGACTTAGGGACCTTCAAGAAAAGAGCCTACCCTCTTTTCAAAAAGGCGGCAACGCACCCGCAATTCTCCTGGTGTTGCCGTTGTTTGTTAGCGACGGTAGTCGGTAGTTATGCCAGTTATACGTGGAAGAGCCACGCTGCAGCTATATTATGGTTGTAGCACGAATGAGTCGGCTCGACCGGGGTAGGGCCACGCTCTCACAGAATACGGGCGTTAAATAGCAGCTTAATGCTGCTGTGTTTCGTATGGTGAGTGTAGAGAACCGGAGACCCTTTTTTACTGGAAACGAGGCATTTCATCGTAGTCCTCAGGGGTGATAACGCATCTATATTTTGATTCTTAATCGAGGATAAATGTAGATGTCTATGGGCTATAGCATCCACTTACCATCAGGTGGACTGTCTGCTCGAAGTCACCATCAGGTGAGCTCCATGCTCTTATTAAAACAAATATGTATTTTAATTATCATAATTTAAAAGTAAAAAAAATAAAGTTACAGCCTATATACGTCCCACTGCTGGGCACAGGCCTCCTCTCATTTCTGAGAGGGTTTTAGGGCAAGGAAATGTCCGCCGTGCTGCCCCAATGCGTGTTGGCGAACTTCACATGTCTTCGAAAATATTTTTTTTGATTTCTCAGACATGCAGGTTTCCTCACGATGTTTTCCTTCACCGCCGAGCACGTGGTAAATCAGCACTTGAAATTGCAATTAACAATTTCATTGGTGCCGGCGGGGATCGAACCAGGGTTGCTCGCGTACTGTGTAACTTACAGCGAGCGCTAACCATCTGAGCTACCACGGCTCTTATCATAATTTAAATAATGAAACTATTTGAATATACTTACCAGTGTGGAAACAGCTAGACTTGTTTACTTTAGCTGTTTCCATAGCATAATGTCGTATGGTATTTTGCTATGGGGACACGCAACTGACACTGAAATTATATTTGTGTTACAGAAGAGGGCCATAAGAGCAATCTATGATTTAAAACCTAAAGAGTCGCTCAGACAAAAATTTAAGGAAATTAATATATTAACTTTGGCCTCTCAATACATTTATGAAAATGTAATGTACGTACACAAAAATAAAAGTAGTTATACAAAAATAAGTGATATTCATTCTGTAAATACTAGGAACAAACACAAGCTAGTAGTACCAGTTACTCGACTCCACCGAGTCAGTAATTCATTCTTGGGGCGATGTATACGCTTTTACAACAAAATCCCAGAAAATATACAAAATTGACCTGCTCAAAATTCAAAAACTTTATTAAACATAGTTTGTATAAAAAGGGTTATTATAATATTAAGGAATTTATGGATGATAATAACCCCTGGGAATGAGGTGTTCGCTACCAAGCTATTTCTAATTTGTTTTGTGTGGTTAATTGTGTAACATACATGATTGTAAGCTGTTATTTTAAAAAAAGTCCCGCTGGGTTTCTTGCTGGTTCTTCCCAGGACAGAGGTTTTTTTTCGAACCAGTGGTAATTAAACAAAAGAGTGACTTTCAATAAATATTATTTATAATCTATATTGAATAAAAAAAGTTTCTGTTTCTGTTTCTGAATTGTAAATGACAGCGGTTAAAGGATTCTCTAACGTGTAGTGGCGGCGTTTGCTCTGCTATCTCATATCACTCCGTGGGTGTCATAAGAGGTGACAGAAGGAAATTAAATCAAGAAGAGGGCAGCAGCATCTTCTTTATAACAATTTTAAATAATAAAAATCTGCAGCTGCCAACCCGCATGACAATCGTGACAATTATGGCAAAATCCCCTCTATGAATCAATCTAAGTGGAGGCCTATGTTCAGCAGTAAACTTTTGATAGGGATAAAGGAAATAAGTTAAGTTGATAGCGACACGAATTCGATACTCGCGGAAACTGTCTATGCACTCGGAGCTAAGTTCTGCAAGACCCTTCGCAGAACACAAAAACTCCGATCACACTCTTAATCTGATGGCTGTTCAGGCAACTGAACAGACAGATCTCCAAATATATGCGGCGGGACTTACGCAACTTCGATACAGCTCGTATTGAAGAAGCGATCGAGCGGAATATAGTAACGGATGTAGTGGCGAAATTGTGACGCCATCAAGTAACTGTGTAGGACAAAACGTAGTTCCGTTTACATTCGCCAGGGGCGCTGTTCATATATCCATACCGAAAACAAAGGTTTCTTTATTACTTCAGTTGTTATCAGAAAGATGCTGCCGCTCATATCCTGTTTCATTTCTCTTACGGCACCCTTATTTACGTAACATTTTTTGTATGTCAGTACTAACATTATTTTTTTCTCAGTAGCTCGGGACCAATAAGGCTGTATAAGCCCCAGGGATGACCCCTTGGGGTTTATGCAGCCTTAACATATTTTTTATATTTATATTGTTAGAAAACACTAAAACATTCTTAATGGTTATTAATGTTTGTCAAATGTCGCTTTAGGTAAAAATAATCCTTTTATTGAATTTTTATTGTCTAAGTGCACTGATTTTTACTCTTTGTTCTTATTTGAACATCATAATATATTAATTTTTAATAGAATGTGACAAACGAGAACACAGTTCACCATATATCCTCGATTAAGGATCAAAATGTTAATGCGTTGTCACCTCTAAGGTATAAGATGAAATGCATCGTTTCCAGTAAAAAGTGTTTTCGGTTCTTTACTCACATATCGCCCATACGAAACACAGCAGCGTTAAGCTGCTATTTTACGCTAGTATTCTGTGAGAGCGGGGTCCTTTCCCGGTCTAGCCGACCGATTCGTGATGCAGCCATAAAATAGCTAGAGCATGGCTCTACCACGTAACTAGTGGCTTATCCGTGTCTGTGTGTGTATTCACTTAAATTTGTAAATATACTTGATGAGTTTTAATGCGGTTTTCATCACCAATTAGAGTATTTCTTGAAGAAGGTTTTGTTTCATACCTATGCATATTTCATATAAAGCTGGTGGAGAAATATAGTTTATAATTTATACTTGCGATTCGCTTGGTGAAGCTCCAGCTTAAAATAAATATTAATATTTATTAAAAAAAAATTGAGAAACAAGTACATCACAAAATTAAAAGTGGTGGGGAAATGTTGGCGTTTTATGATTACGCCTTACAACATTACACACTGGTGTTGCAGTTACGATACAAGAGGAAATCCTAGTGTGGAGGTAAAGTATTTAAAAAAAAAGAGGAAACAAAAGTAAGTTGTTCACGGGCGGCGGTAGTCACTAGCCTTCAGATGAGCCGCATGCTCGTTTTCCCACTCTTATATCAATTAATCAATATAAATGATCCTCTTATATAAAAAATGATGATGCAGATGTGCGAAGCCGGGGCGAGACGTTAGTATCACACAAATGAAAAATTATTTTTCAATAAGGCAATATAAGAAAATTCTAAATCAATTTGATGGAAATGTTTCTTTTTATTAAGATAAAATTACAAGCCAATTACTGTAATAGGGAGAACAATGGACTGATTGTAAATTATGAGAAAATTTTTCGTTTTAAATTGAGGTTGGTTATTATTTTCCGAAGCTCGGTTATTTAAAATTAATTTAATAATTGAAAATAGAATAGAATAGAAACTTTTTTATTGAATATAGATTATAAATAGGTTAAATTTGCACAGTTTATTTATTAATAAAATGTAGATTACGTAGTTAATTATCATTTTTATTTTGTTTTTTATTCTATATTGCTACATCTACGTCAAATTCTCACCACTCCATGGGTTGACTGGTAGAGAATGCCTCAAGGCATTAAGTCCGCCCTTTGTATTCTTTTGCTTTAAGGAATGCAATAAAGAATAAATAAAGGAAGAAATAAATAGGTAAGTAAATGAAATGAAAATGCTAATGCCTTAACTTTTGTTTAAACTTTTTGGTTTTTTTCATGCACAAAAAAAGAAAGTATGTAAAAAAATCTAGTAGGTACTCTGCAGTGTAGTCCGTGACAGTGTTATTGCGGTGTGGGTGTCGTAAACAAACCAGGAGATGAGCAGCAGCGACTTCGTAATAACAACTGGCATAAACACTGCGGTTGTCACCTGCCCGCTAAGCTTGGCAACTATAGCACATATCCCCCTTATTAAGCATTCTAGGGGAGGCCTGATTGCCTGCAGTGGACTTTGGTACGCTGTTATGAATTAATGAATGAAAAAAGTCCATACCTCACGGGTCATATTGAGGGTCTATTGCCATGCCTATGTGTAGAAAACATATAAAATAAGTAAATAGAAAATCCGCTTAAACTAGTTTCATTCAATATGTGAGTTATTTTACAAAAAAATTTGCGAGGACAAACTTTCATTAGCTTCGACCGATGTATGAAAGAATATTTTCTTAAAAAAAGTGATGTGCGTTCTGTAAATACTAGGAATAATCACAAACTAGTTTACCAGTTACTCGACTCCAAAAATTCCTTCATCAGGCAATTTATACGCTTTTACAACAAAGTCCCAGAAAATAAGCGGGACAAATCTATTAATTAATAATCTAATAACTAAAAAAATAAAATTATTTGATCAGCAATATATTAATGAAGGTATACTTTACAGGTTGTAGATATAATTTACAGTAAGCTAAATGATGCTATTAATAATCATGTCCCTCTGAGAAGAGTTACATTCAATCGCAAATATGTGTATCCAAAATTGTATACTAAAGAAATAATATGCTTCATTAAGCAAAAATATTTCAACTTAAAAATATTAAAATATATGGGTTACAGTCATCGATATATATGTACTACGTACTAGATTTGGCATTCCGAACATTCACTATGTTCAAATGAACTGTACTGCAATCCGTACACCTTTAGTGTCATTTAGTGTGGCTTCAATATTCATAGAGTGTGGAGCTGCGCTAATAATACGAGATTTCAAATTAAAGTTTAAACCTGAACGTAATTAATAATTCAGTAGTCAAATAAGTAAAATTATTTGTTGTTCAAGTGAATAAATAGGTAATAATAATAATATTACAATAGAAAAAAATAATTTCTACATTTGTATGCCACGCTATCTACAATCATAGACTAAAATCTACTATCTCCCGCGCATGCGCGAAAACAGAGTAGTGCACATTTTTTGTTTGGAATAGCTTCTCTAGTACGTAGTACATAGAACTCAATGGTTACAATTTAATAGAGAGTTATTTAAATATTACAGGACTAAAGTGAAGGAACTTATAAACATTGCTTTTAAGAATTATATAAGTACGGTAGAAAGTAATATTGCCTGCGATCCCTCAGATTTTTGGAAATATGTGAAAGATAAACGAAAAAATAGACAACAATGTAAGGAATTTATTTACGATAGTAGAACAGGAGGCCGTCGACGTGATAGCGCATTGCTTCAATTCCTTTTTTCATAAAAATACTCCTCCCTTAGATCCAAAGGACACTAAACGGGATGCAATTAACTTGGATTATGTAACAAGCATAAGTATCGAGCATATTAAAGTGTCGGAAGTTAGGCGGGCAGTACGTCGTCTTAATATGGCATTTGGCCCCGATAACATACCGACATTCTTGGTTACAGATTTTATGTCAGTTCTAGAGCAACCTCTCGTATGTGTGTACAATCTTTCGCTACAAAAAAGTATTTATCCCAGTAAATGGAAACTCTAGGGTTACACCAGTAGGTACCCATAGTTGGTTCATCCAATGATATCAGCAACTTTAGACCCATAGCAGTACTTCAGTCTTTGGTAAGATCTTTGAATCAATTCTCAATCATTATACACCATATATAGACAAATTGGAGAACGCTTATATAATTCTCAGCATGGATTCCGCCCAGCGCGCTCTACGCTAACGAACTATATAAGATTTGTTGACTACGTTAGCACTAAGATGAAGTCAGGCTGTCAAGTTGAAGCAGCATATTTCGATTTTCGTAAAGCTTTCGACCTCGTTGATAATGACATTCTTTTAATGAAGTTTTCTTCCCTTGGATTTTATTCACAGCTCCTAAGATTCATGGCAGATTATCTTAGAGATCGTAAGCAGTATGTCAGGGTGGGAGACTATCGGTCTCAAGTTTATTATACTCGTTCTGGAGTAAGCCAGGGCAGTACCCTCGGTCCTACTCAATTCCTAATCATGATTAATGACTTACCCGGTGTGCTCTCCAAGGCGGACATTTGTAATGTTCGCTGATGGATCTAAAATTATTCCTTACTGTCACCGAGCCTAGTGATTTTGTAGCACTACAGCATGACATTAATGCTGTGGTAGAATGGAGCCTAACAAATAAATTGACATTAAACGTTTCTAAGCGTGTCTCTACAATACGTGACCTTTAGATAACTCTGGACAGCAAACTTAATTTCCACGAACACACAGTTAAAATATGTAAAGACGCTCGTAAATATCTAGGATTCATAAAAAGAACTTCTTTACAATTCAAGTATATTAATGTTATAAAACTAATTTATAATGCGTATGTGCGTAGTAGATTGGAGTATAACGCAATCGTGTGGGATCCCCAAGAAAAGTTATATATCCTTATGGTTGAAAAATACAGCGGTTATTTGTCCGGTACCTTTACAAACGTCAATATGGATACTACCCGTTTCTATATCCTTCCATGCTCGTGTCAGGATGGTCGGCCTTGATACTCCACAGCTCAGTTATTTCATTACTATTTATTACTAACCAATAATTCATTACTATTATCAAAATATCAAATATTTCATTATTATTTATTACTAACCAATAAGGTGGACAATCCATCGGTACATGAATGTGTTCATTTGTATGTGTCCGATCATTATATCGTGGAGATGGACTGTTACCCCAACATGGAGCTTACCTCAAGCCCGTAATAGCCCTACCACTAAAGCCATAAATTTAATAAATAGATTTTTACAAAGCAGCCCTGATGCCGATATATTTTTTGACAAAGTCGGTGTAATTAGGAAGTATGTGTTTTTTATCTGAATAGGTTATATAAGTGATCTCATAAAATGTAATACTCGTATCATGTTTAGTGTAACATATATATTTGGTCTACTACTGTAAGCTATTGTTGTGTTGAATAAATAAATAAATTAATTAAAATGTTTAAAATATTTATATAGCATTGTTTTAATAAGCGTTATAATAATAATATTATTATTATAACGAATGATTTATTTAAATAAATGATCTATTTGTTAGAATATGGTACATTTAAGTTGTTACAAAATAATTCAGATCCTAAATAATCTGCCGTTTCCGGCGTACAAATATTTTCAGACAGATTATGTTAGAATATAATAGAAAACCAAGACATTAATTATTATAGCATATAAATATACTTACAGCTATAATTATGGAAACTAAATAGCATCTATATAAAAACAAAAATGTCAATCAATTAATTCATAATATTTTTAGTTAAAACATGTCAATAAATTAAGTCGAGATTAATTTCAATAATTACAATTCAAGTCAAATTTATCATTTAAGAAGTCATTTATAGAGTAATAACATTTATTTAAAAGAAATCTATACTACCATACCGTTACTATACTACTAAAGCGTACATGATTGTTAATAACCCCTGGCAATGAGGTGATCGCTACCATGCTGTTTCGAAATGTTTTCATATTAAATTATACAATATATTAAATTGTAAATTAATGTTTAAAAAGTCCCGCTGGGTTTCTTGCAGGTAGTTCTTAGGACAGGTTTTTTTGCGAACTAGTGGTAAAAGCTTAAACGATTTCCAATAAGTACTCTTGTTATCAATATTGAATACAAAATATTCATTAATCTTATTCACATAAAAACGCATTCGATTTTTGATTCTTGGTCGGGAATAGGCGAAGAATATCATTGGGCGACTGCAACAACATACCATGAGGTGGAAAGTGTGTACTCAATTTTACACTTAGCCCGTAAAATGCCCACACGTGGACATATTCAGTTTCCATAGTAGGTGTATTGGTGATCGCAGTGTCTCAGATATTTAGCAGCTTTGACGCTCCGGTCCGAAGCGGATCCGACTTAATATATTTGATTTTACACCATGAGGTCTTTTGACCATTATTTTACGATACCCCCGGTAAGGGATGACGGAAAAACGATACGAGCATACATTTTAGTCAGACCTTATCTTCTTACAATAAAACCAAAAGTTCAAGGTTAAATATGACATATTACCAAACGGGTTTTCTTATGAAGTGCAAGCACTAAGAGCTCCGTTTACTTATTGATTCTGTCCTATATTTGCCAAGCTCTCCACGCGCTTCTTAATTCTTTCTAAACAAATACAGACCGTTTACCAAGATGTGTGCTTAGCGCAAATGACTGTTATTTTGTTGAGTCTGTAGCAAGGTGTGGACTTTGGATCTAATGATGTTTTCATTCGACCTTAGCTCAAACCTAGAAGTGTAGAAGAGTCTTTTGTTTTTTTAAATAATATTGTCTCTTAAACTCTATAAAAACTTTAAAACAAAGACATTGTTAATTTTATGGATACCTGAGCATGCGGCTTACCTGATGGACGATGGTAGTCGAGTTCCAGACCCAGAAGGTCAAGGCAGGATGAAGTGGACACGAGAGTTCATGAAAGCGCGCGTGCGAGTGTGTAGGTGCGCACACACACACACACGTACACATATACACACACACGCACGCACGCACGCACGCACGCACGCGTCCTTAAACTTGCTTTTTGTGGTAAATACAGGCTAATCATCTTACATTCCAGGCTTTCATATTTTAAATAATAGAAAATTATGATTTTTCATGACCTTAATTACCTGTAACATGTAAATGTTTAATAGTTAACAGGGTGGAAGACGCACGCAGTTGTGACACAATTAATACTAGCAAAACAACATTTTTACGTGGTAAAGCCATGCTGCAGCTAAATTAATAGTATAGTTGTAGCACGAATGGGTCGGCTCGGTGGACCATACCTCACAGAATACCAGCGTAAAATAGCAGCAGAATGCTGCTGTGTTTCGTATGTTGAGTGTAGATAACCGGAGACCCTTATTACTAGAAACGAGGCATTCCATCTCAGTCCTCAGGGTGACAACGCATCTGCATTTTGATTCTTAATTGAGGATAAATGTAGATGTCTATTGGGTACAGCATCCACTTACCATCAGGTGAACTGTGTGCTCGTTTGTCACCTTTATTCTATAAAAAAGTTGCCACTCTTTTCAGTCACAACGGTTATTCTGTTATTACTGTCGGGCACGGCATCCTAAAATAGACATCTTTGTTTGTTAAAATATACTATATTTTTTTTGTTGATATGTTAGATTTGTTCATTGTTAATTAATAATACTTACAATATAATATATAAAGACGGTGATTTTGTAAAGGTTTTTGCATCATGCGGAGCTGACATGTACTGGTATCGCGTTACCCACATCATTTAGCTCCATACGTGCCGTCCCTCGTCACACTAATATCGTTAATATACGACAATGGGAGACCAAAAAGGGCCAACAATTATTTCCCCAAAGTTATTAACTTATTTTAGGCAAAACTGTCTCATGATAATGTTAAGTCATGAAAACAATACTGGAAATGCTCTTTCAATTACTAACTACGCTTATATTCTATAAGAGCGTGGTTCTTCCATTGTTGAGCCCACCCATCCATTTTAACCTAGTAGAAGGTTAAAACATTTGCCTTTTTATTTTAATTGCCATAAGACATTCGTTTTCTAATAAATAAATGATAAATAAATAAGATTTAAGGCAAGAAAATCTTGTAACTTTTATTCTTATCTTGATTCTAATTAGTAGAAGTAATATGTTACAAGCATGTTCTTGTGTTCATTCTGCTTCGTTTAGTGAAGATATTTTGTGGTTGAGAAGTAGTTCAAGCGCTTGTTTTCGAGGAATTCAAATTAATTAATTTTGAAACAAATCAACTTATGAATATGTATTATTAAATAATATATAAATATTTCAATAAAAATCACGTTTTTTTAATAGGATAAGGTGACAAACGAGCACACAGTCCACCTGATGGTAGTTGCTGTGGCCTATAGACATCTACATCTATTTTCGATTAGGAATAAAAATGCCAACGGGTTATCATCCCTGAGGACTAAGATGGAATGCTTTCTTTCCAGTGAAGAAAGTACACTCATTATACACGCGACACACATACACATATTAACACATTTACTCGTACATTCCCAAAATTGACATCGTTCATAATATGTTTGCACTCACACTCTTATTGACTCGTCATCATCATCATCATAATTACAGCAGTTTCACAAGTGAACTGCTGAACATAGACCTCCTCCAAGGAATGCCACAAAGCACGGTCCACCTCCATCGACGATGTGACAGTGAGGGCCGTTCCTGCACTTCGCCTACCGGTAGTCGATAACTAGAAAAGAACTAAAAGAGAGCTTCTTCGAGCTATATGGCCGGCCAATTGCCACTTCATTTTATTAATCTGTTGGGCTTTGTCAGTTACTCTGGTTCTACTGCGGATATCCTAATTTTTAAGTCTGTCAGATCTTCTTAAACTAACTTAAAATTTCTGCAACAGTTTATACCTTCTTTTTTATATCAATAGCTTTCATTACTTTAAAACTTGCTACTAATTCATTCCGCTGGTTGGGGCCCTGGTGACCTGAAATACAGGTTTTTTCACTAAAGCCTACATCAGGTACCAGTCTCTCACAAAGTTGGAACCTTATTATGGCAAATTGTTAACTTTAAAACTACCATTTGTGAAGAGAGAATAAATTATTTATTCTCTCTTCTTTCTTTTCTTTAAATTATTTATTATTATTATTCTCTCTTCTTTCTTTTCTTTAAATTATTTATTATTATTATTATTATTATTGTGGGTTATTTATATAGTTTTTTTATCTGGTTGGGCTGTATAAATATGTTAATGAAAATCATGAATATTTATTAATAAAATAAAATAAATAAATAATACATATATAAATAAAACCCCAACCAGATGAAAGTCCCCGGCAGGGAGACCAAACGGACGAGGGTTAGGGAGAAAGGGATTATATTCATGAAATACAGCAGCATTAACCTGCTATTTCACGCTGGTGTTCTGTGAGAGCATGATCTTTTCCTACGTTGGCTATGACCCTTCCGTTGGAGATTTTCACGACTCCACTAGACAAAGTGGGGCAATCCTAACATTTACCTACCCATACAAGTCCTGACAATTTATTTGGTACTGAGATTGCAACTCCTAAATATTTTTCAAATTTTTTTTTGGATTCGCCTTAATTGTTACGCATGCTGACGGATTGACAATTACAATAGTAGGCGTTTTGTATCTTTGTTGTTGCTTCCCGTCGCCGGTATGGGTTTTTCGCTAGACGCAAATGAGATGGTTTAGCGCTATCTTTCGGAAGGCATAAGAACTTTACAGCACAATTACGTACGCACGGTACTTCGGTACGTACGGTCAGTGGCGGAAACAGAAACAGAAACTTTTTATTCAATATAGATTATAAATAATACTTATTGAAAGTCACTTTGTCTAATTACCACTGGTTCGAAAAAAACCTCTGTCCTGGGAAGAACCAGCAAGAAACCCAGCGGACTTTTTAAAATAACAGCTTACAATCATGTATATTACACCATTAACCACACAAAACAAATTAGAAACAGCCTGGCAGCGAACACCCTCATCTCCAGGGTTATTATCATCCATAAATTCCTTAACATTATAATAACCCTTTTATACAAACTATGTTTAATAAAGTTTTTGAATTTTGAGCAGGTCGAATTTTGTATATTTTGGGATTTTGTTGTAAAGCGTATACATCGCCCCAAGAATGAATTACTGACTCGGTGGAGTCGAGTAACTGGTACTACTAGCTTGTGTTTGTTCCTAGTATTTACAGAATGAATATCACTTAATTTTGTATAACTACTTTTATTTTTGTGTACGTACATTACATTTTCATAAATGTATTGAGAGGCCAAAGTTAATATATTAATTTCCTTAAATTTTGTCTGAGCGACCCTTTAGGTTTTAAATCATAGATTGCTCGGTTTTACATATGCCGCCAGTAGGCTATTGAAATTTTGCCGCCCCTACCGACCTTTACAATTCGATACCCTAGTTCACAATCATATTAATTATAATTTTTTTGTCAATGAAATTGTAGGTTTATGATTTGTGCACTATCGTCCTAATTACTCCACCTTTTTCCCGTATTTATTATGATTGTGAACTACACTGATGTGTCAGTTCCTAGATTATTTTTACAATCCAATGATTTAGTTAAGATTGCACAAGAAATAATTTTTGGCTATATTTCTGATCGAATAAAGGCTTAATCATATACATAAGGCGGGTAAGGCATGCCTTAATACTACTTATAGAATTACATTCGGAAAACACAATTAAACAATGAAAACTTTTCATTAAACCGGTTGCAGGCCTCCTGCTGTTTTTTTTAAAACTCGGATACGAGTCTATCAATGAGGATGAGATATGTTAACCCTGAAAGTATCACTCATAGTTATTTTCATTTCTTTATCGGTGTTTCATAATTTTTTCCTTTTCGGTTGTCTTTTACCCCATCTTTGTATACTGCTTCGAAGCAGTACGCTTAATTCGATATTGTCGAAATACTTAAAATTGTCTCGTTCAGTTACGAATAACTTGCAAGGAGAGTGATCAATCCTACGGTAGAAGCCTGAATTTATACTTTCACTTTGTTTATTCTTTCCAAAAAAACAATCCACACAGCAATCATTACCAATATTACAAGTTTTTCTAAATTCAAAAGTATTCCCGTCGCTTCGTTTTGTGTTACAGGCTTTTTGGTACAATCATTCTCGATTGATTCCAAAGTTTTAAAGACTTCATGCCAAGAATTTCTTAAACTTCTATCTGCATACTCTTTAGCTGACCAACATGTCAGATTTATTCTCTTTAGCGTTTTCCCTTTCCCTATTTCAGTCAATAATTTTTACCAGCGTTGTTTTGAACTTACAAAAATACGTAGATTTTTTGAAGCGAAGGAGCGACAAGCTTCTGTGCAAGATTCAGCAGGCGCAGTAAAGGAGTCAATCGTTTTGGGCCCACTAGAAATTTTCGCGACCCTTAATGGTATTATATACAAAAAAAGATACAAATTTATTATTGTAATAGCATAAAGATTTTATGAAAATCTAAACGGAATTAAGAAATCTGAAAAAACGAGTTGTTTTGATATTTGTGTTCTTGTCATTGGTTCAGATAATGTAATATTAAAAAAATTGTAGAGATGTGCTAACTCGGAAGAAACTCGACTCGAGTTAACTTGAGTTGAAATTCACGTAACTCGAATAGTACTCGAGTTACGCAACTCGAATTGGCGGAACGAAGTTGTGTCAGTTTGTTACAAATTATTTTTATATTTGTTCCTCCATCCAAGATAATTATTATTACTTAACTTAATAGGTAGTTATATTTTATTGGTGTATAGACAATTTTATGACGTATAACTTATGACGTAGCGTAAAGTTAATGTTATTAATAATTTAACTATCACGTATTATACTTAATCAGCTTGTTGATATTACATAATATATCAATAAATTGTCCGAATTAGTAAGTCGAGTTCATCACTAAATTGTAGACAGACACTGAATTGACCGTAAGATAAAGATGAGACTCGAGTAGAATTTTGTGACTCGAGTCACTCGGGTTTTATCATGTCACTGTAGTTGTACTCGAGTTTTTGAGTTATGCGAATTAACTATTTACAGTCCCTGCATCGATTGAAGTATATCACTCGAGTTAATAATAGCGATTACCTTAGTTAAAGCATTTTTAAATAATAATAATAATAATAATAAAAAATATGGACGATTATCTGTCCAAGTTAGGTTTGGGCAAGTGGCTGAAAGGATTAATTCAAAAATCGGCCTTATTAAATACAGCTCGAATAGTAAGAAGGTTCCTATCTTTGATGCCTAACTTCACCGATGGCTTAGATTCCTCGCCGCGGTGGATAATAGCCGAAATAATAATATTATTTATATAGATTGTATTTATATTTATAATATTATAATTTTGTGACAATATATGTGATAATGTAATAATAATAATACTGTTTGATAATTAAATTACTACTTTAAGTTTTTTTATTATAGTTTTTAATACAATATAAAGCGGAGTTTCTATATTAATATACTTTTTAAATAGGTACCTTTATTAAATAAGTCATATGTGACAATATGAAATAAAATACAAATATTTATTATTTATTTATTTGTAGTATTTCCATGTTTTTTATTTACTACAGACATGTGTAGCATTTCAAAATCTATAAACTGCTTTTCGCATATCTTAAAAATCGCTTCCATTTTTCAAAATAAGCCACACTGACGATTTTTGTTTTGTTGTTTCATTGTTATCATTCATACTTTAAACAAACAAGTATATTTAAATCACCTTAATAACAATGATAGCACAATCACGATATTATAAATCAAACTAAGTTCATATTTGACTACAACATGCCAGATGCAAGTTTCACGCCCGCGGCGCCTTATACTATGTGAATTAGTTGATTAGATGATAGAATTAATGAATTAGTGAACTGACATCTATCTAGCGCTCTCCGAATCCACACGGTGCGTCGAGTTGACTCGGTAACTCGAGTGCAAGCGGACTCGAGTAAAATTTATTTTCACTCGAGTACCGAGTTACACAGATTCACTCGATTGAATCGAGTGAAAACAGAGTTCTAGTTGCATCACTACTTTAAGATTAAAGTATGTGGTTAATTGTTATATACTTTAAAATAATTTTAGTAGCAAACTAGCAAAATTAATTAATAGCTAAAAAGTTTATACGTGTTTGTTTACAAGACAATAAAATAAATATCGTCTCATCGATGCACAAGTGTTTAACATATAATGGATAATATCTATTTTTCCTTTTTATTTTTTTGTGGTCGCATGCTAAAATTGCCAATGACATTCAAAATTGAAAACTAATGAGTTTAGTTAAATAATATAAGGGTATGTATCACAGAACACAATTACTCTCTAAGGTATGTAATACAAGAGTATACTTTTACACCTAGAATTTTGGAAAATCTAAATAAGATCTATAATTTATGATGAATTACCTAAAAAAAATGACAAACACAGGTCTTAGAACCTTATTAGTATGTTAAAAGTGACAAAGTATTAAAGTTTTATGTTATTAGTAAAATCTAAATTAAATAATAGATAGAATAAATACATAAATGAAGTTTTTCTGTATGTTATAAGAAAATTAGAATCTATGGGTCGAGGGATTTAAAGATTTCTATTTGATGTAGCTTCATCGGCTTTGAAGAGCGATTCATTTAACTGCATTTAAGTATAAATACCTTATGTATTCAGCAAGTTGCTCCATAAACTTGACAATACCAAATGGCATCAAACATGGATCCTGAATTTATGCCAGCCATAGTAAATAAACAGTATAGATAGTACGTATATTTATGTGTAAATAAGTACTTATTACTTGTACTAGAAGCAAATATACAGTTTGCATAAGTATTGTAACTTAGTTAAGCCATTTTTACTTGTGTAAGTTATATCCTTGTTGATCAGATGCTTCTATTATCCTTAGACTGATGTGTTGTCAACTCTGCAGAAAGGAATATTATTTGTCATCTACTATCAGATAATTAATATAAAAATAATATCCTTTTCCCGTACATGAAACTAGTGAAAATAAGAAATCAGACAACTTTTACATAGTATAGTTTGTGTATTTGATCATATGGAGCTGATTAATGGTGTATATTTTATAATAATTTCTTATTTATTTAACATACAGGCAGAGACAACAAAATACTGACAGAAATACGGAAATGTAGTTTATTGACATTGAAGTATAGTATATATATAGTCTTATACAATATTCATTAATTTTTTTCAGGTGGATCGCTTAGAATAAACGTGTATGTCTTGAAAGCTGAAATCTTGACGAGCTGCCCGTAGGCAAAGACAAAAATATATGGATATTGAATACAACAGTCTTATATTATATCTCACAACATTGATAATATCCTTCTGATTCATGTTATTATCTAGTTATTTTGAAAATATCTTTTGAAATGATAATGACTGACAATAATAAATACAATTAAATTATACATGTTTTTGTTATCCTTACAGAACCAGTTTAAAACATCTTACTTCATATTTATCAGTGTGTAATAACATAGATAAACATGATATTACCTAGTCATTTTGCTTTAATGGTGTTTGGGGTATGATAACTAATCAGTTAATATATTTTAAAACAAAGTTTACACACTGCACCTTACTAATCAACCAAAACATATTAAAACAAAGTCTTGACACCGCACCTGTCTGTATGTCTGTTCCACTATTAGATTACACTATAGACTGCTTTGGAAATAATTACAACAATATATGCAGTGGCATTTTACTTTGTGTTTTATCCTTATACAACCAGTTCAAAACAGCTTTATTACTATATAGCATTTAAAGATAATATTATAAACAGACATATTATCCGTTATTCATCTTGGCTTTAATCATATTTATTTAATTACTGTAATGGTGTGTGTGTGATGTATATTCACTAATTAATTAATACCTGTAAAAATAGTCTCCACACCACGTTTGTTTGTCTGTGCACTGTTTGCCGGAACTGCTAAAAGGGTTTTCCATCTATCTTAAAATATCTATAATTGCTGAATGTACCTACAAATTCGTTTAATACTATTAATTACTAAGCTATTATATTCTATATACACTATTCTAAGTCATAATATCGGTGAAAACTACTAGAAAATCGCTTTTAGTTTGTTTTAAGGTTATTGCGATATTCATATTTTAATTTTTAATTTTCAGAATTCCGTTAGATGCGATAAAACTAATATTAATTTTGTAATCTATAGATTATAAGAAATAAATCAACATACATTTCATTGAGGTTCACTAAAATTCGTGGTGGGCCCATTCTCCATACAAAAGAAACTGTCTCCTTTAAAGAATGGGCAGAGCAAGGAACGAAGAAAGCAAAAGGTGCTTGGCTTGGAATTTTAGCCAGTAGTAAGCCATTGTTCACACATTTTCGCGACATTATCATATGATTGTCGATGATAGTCTTCATATATTGTCAATATTTACGACCAGTGTTTTGAGTACCAAACTAATGGCAGAAAACACTTTTCAGCTTTATGCCCCACTGAGAGCAAAACTTGAGAAATCTTTCACAGGTTTCGTCTGTTTCCAAAACGTTAGTTCTAAAATGTAAGTTGGTCCACATGTGCTATATCCGGTGTTAAATCGATGATAAGGAAAATATTTCGCCCTTCTTATCTCGTTCCAATTTTTTAAAACTTTATTCTCCATCAAGAAAATAAACTCATCGCAAACGATTTTGATAAGTAATTAGTACTTCCAGATTCTTGATTCCTAATCGTTCAATATGACTGGCTAAAAAGGATCGAATTCAGCTAACAGTTCCAAAATTATACCATAATTTTCGTTGTGCAGATCACCGAACTTTTAATTTTTCCCCTGAAAGTGAAGCCTCTTGAACACAGTCGTTTCACTACGGCAAAGAACTCTCAGAACGTTTCTCCAAAAGTAATTTCTTCATCAATCTGGACATGCAGTAAATTGTCGTGTCGACCATCAATCTCACTTTTAACTTTCAGATTAAGGATACTAGATTTATGACGCGCAATTTTCATGCTGAGCTACTCGATATTCTGCATTTTCAAGTCAAACTGAATCTTATTCTCCGATGGACCGAATGCCAAACAGGGCCTGTAATATACAGATCTTTTGCTACAGAATAAACCAGCCAATTTCAGTCATTTACATTATTATTTTTCATTTTCTTTGGAAGATACTTACTGGCAAGAAACGACGCTGATCAGCATATATTTCTTCACTTTAGAGAAGTCACAAGACTTACGGTATCGTTGATTTTCAATAAAGTTGGATCTTTGTTTAGATTTACTGCTGTTTGCACTCGGTTATTACTTAACTTCTGATTCTGAGACGCATCTTCAATTGTTATACATATTGATGATTCCTCTACCGCCTCTTCGTCAAAACATAAATATCCGTTTTTTTTTTATAAAGTAGATTGTTCAACATATGACTGTTGTTGTTGAGCCGCAGAGTTCAAATCTGTTTCATCTTTTCCTGATTGTATTGTGGCAGTTGTTGAAGTTCCTGGTTTTTCAACACTACTTCTACTTCCACTTTAAAAAAAGCTGTCGATTTTATCGCTTTACGGATAATCTATCCTTGTTCTTCTTTTTTCATTTTGGCCTTATTTTTATACTCAGCTCCACTGTCGCTTTGTCTCATCACTATTTTTTTTCTATCAAAGAACTAAAATAAAAGAAATTATATTTTCTCTCAGGAGCGCCGCGCTCATGTAGTTAATTCGGCATTTCGGTCAGACACTTAGCGAATGGTCATGTCACTCGTTCCCGCGACACAATCAAACGCGATTACGCAAAATGTAGAAACATTTATCTAAGTGGTGAAACATATTACATGTTGAATTGTTTGTCGACCTAATAACATTTAGGTATATAAATATGAATCTTTTAACTTCAAGAAATAAAATTGGTCCCTTGCTGCCCCTAAAATCTGCCACCCTAGGCTCGGATTTACCAGCAGGCCTACTCAGCCAGCTGGTAAATCCGCCACTGCGTACGGTACTTCATACTCTCAGGTTAATATAAGTTTAAGAAAGTCTGCATTATTTAAGACATTGTTTAAACAATAATGAGAGTGTATGACATTACGTTTATTATAAATCAGTTTTATTGCGAAAGCGAAGCTCGTGGGAAGATAAGGTCTTTAGAAGGCAATCACAATAAAATAAATTTATAACTTTTCCGTTGCTTATGGCTAAAGTTAAATGTTATATTGAACAAGTTAGTTCTACAGTTTATTTATTAAAGACTTTACTTTTTAGCCGACTTCAAAAAGGGGAAGGTTCTGTATTAGGCTTTTATTTTTTTTTGATGAATGTTACGCGATAACTTCGTCAATTGTGAACTGAATTTAATTATTATTTTTTATTAAATAAGTAATATTTCAGGGGTGGTTCCATTTGAATAAAAATAATTCACCACTAAGGGTGGAAAAATAGGAGATGAAGTTTTTAATGTAATTATTTAGGAGACATTCGAGCGTGGGATATTTTTGTCTAAAAACATATAGCGAGATGGTGTGTGAATGTGTGTGGGTCACAGTCTGGTAAAAATTAATTAAGTTCAAACATACACAGTAAAGTTACATTTATTCACTATAGATAGTTACACAAAATATATATAGTTCCACACGACACAATATACAAGTTAATAGCTATATAAAATTGAAGGGGTAGAAAGCGATAGTATAAAACAAACTATAAAAGCTAGTATTGGCGAGATGATAACTGAATACTACGGTTTGTCAGGCGACATGGGCTTCGCGTGTGATGTCGGTAAGCAGACTGGCAAACGCGGTGCGTAGCGTTGAATGCGCCCGCGCAAGGAACTTCATAACGGTATCGTTGTTTAGCGCGTTTCCAATGCACAACATCATCATCATCATCATCATTACAGCCCATCACAAGTCCACTGCTGAACATAGGCCTCCCCCAAGAAATGCCACAAAGCACGGTCCTGAGCCACCTGCATCCATCGACTTCCTGCATGTCTTAACAGGTCGTCACTCCATCTAGTGGGGTGACGCCCTACACTTCGTCCGCCGGTACGAGGCCGCCACTCGAGAACCTTTTTCCCCCATCGGTTGTCGGTTCTTCGAGCTATATGGCCGGCCCATTGCCACTTAAGCTTACTAATCCGTTGGGCTATGTCGGTCACTCTGGTTCTACTGCGGATATCCTCATTTCTAAGTTTATCACGCAGAGAAACCCCGAGCATAGCCCTCTCCATAGCTCGCTGAGCGACCTTGAGCTTCCTCATACGGCCAGCAGTGAAGGACCACGTCTCAGTTCCAAAGGTCATCACTAGAAACACGCACTGGTTGTACAGTCTAGTTTTCAAGTTTTGAGGTATACCTGACGAGAACATGTGCCGTAATTTCCCGAACGCTGCCCAGCCGAGTTGAATCCGTCGATTGACCTCTCGGTCGAAGGTGTGACGTGGACGTTATACATGATGTTCGTTTGGCCATGTTCATCTTAAGACCTATCCGTTGGGAGGCACTATTGAGGGCATTGAGCATAGTGCTTAGGTCCTCCAGCGATTCTGCCATAAGGACTATATCGTCGGCAAATCGAAGGTGAGTGATGTATTCGCCGTTGATGTTAATACCGTATCCTTTCCAGTCCAGTAGCTTGAAAACGTCTTCCAATGCAGCGGTGAAGAGTTTCGTGGATATAACGTCACCCTGTCTTACACCTCTCTGCAGTTGGGTAGGTTTCGTACTCTGGTTCTGTACTCAGATAGCCATAGAAGCCCTACTGTACAAACACTTCAGCACTTCGATATACCGACAGTCAACTTGGCACGCCTCCAGTGTAGTGCCACAATGGAGGACGGAATTAAAGAGCTTCTGAAGGACTACAAGTACCGGTTTTCCACCCGCTTTCAGAAGCTCCGCTGTAATTCCATCCTCGCCTGGGGCCTTGCCGTTTTTAAGGTGCTGGAGAGCCATTCTACTCTCGTTCAGACTGACGTCCGGGATATCATCGGAATAGTGTTGGATAAGACTTGCTCTTGGATCGTTACTCACACTTGCGTGTGGCTCCAACGATGATGTGTAGAGCAGCCCATAGAACCTCTCAATCTCACTCAAAATCTCAGATGTCTCCGAAACGACGCTGCCACACTTGGTCTTCAGCTTCGACAGTTGGCTCTTTTTGGTCGCTTCTTCAATACGAGTAGTATTAAAGTTGCGTAAGTCCCACCGCATGCTTTTTGAGATCTGTCTGTTCAGTTGCCTGTATGCTATCAAATCTACTGAAGACTGCAGATTCATTTCCCGTCTAACAGCCATGAGATTAAGAGTGTGATCGGAGAGTTTTTGTGTTCTTCTGCGGTGGGTCTTGCAAAACTTAGCTACGACCGCATGGACAGTTTCCACGAGCTTGTCATTCATATCGTCCACTGCATTGCAATCTTCTAGGCACTGAAAACGGTTTTGTAACTCGAGCTGAAAGCTTTCGGGACTTTGGATTAGAGCACGAGGGGGACGGAGCCTTGACTTCATTAGACGACACCTCTCCAACTTAACGTTTAGGTTCAGCGTGCCTCTAACCATTCGGTGATCGCTACCAGTTTTCACACTCGCGATCACTGAGACATCACTGAAGAGTTGCCGTCTGGTTGTCATAATGAAGTCAATCCCTTTTTTTGTCGAACCGTCAGGACCAGGTCCACTTCCTGTGGGGCCGCTTCTGGAAGTAAGAGACAATCTGTATGACCTTCAGCGAATACCGTTTGATGATTTTGAGTATAAGGTACGCAACCTCGTCGACACACCCTGAACTTTACAACGTTGTTAACGAGAGACTTGTGGACGATAAATCCGACACCTCCTTGGGACAAATGGTCGCCCTCCCGGTGATAGAACAACTTGCCGGATTCGAGGATTACCGTGTCCTCCCCTCTCTTCAGACCTCGGATATTCCTATAATATTCCAGCGCAACTTGTCTATCTCTTCTTCCAGCTCCAGGATCTTCTCATCAGTCCTCAGGGTGCGTGCATTATAAGTTGCCAGGTCGAGTCGTCGTAGGTGGCAACTGAACCTCCACCGTAGATTCTTTATTGCCATAGTTGCCACGCTTGGCAAGCGGGTTGGTAACCGCAGTTTTTTTTTGTTTTATTGTTATCAGAAAGATGCTGATGCCCATCTTCTGCCTCAATTTCCCTCTGTCGCCTCTTACGACACCCACGGGAAGATATGGGGTAGTGGGTATTCTTACCCGCCACTACACGGGCTGATGCACAATATGGCGAATGTAAATAATCTTTTATTGAATATTTATTTTGTATTGTGTTGTTATTTATGTTATTTTATGATTGTAAATAGTTGAATAGAAGTAAAGACGTAAGTTTATATCGGTATAGTATAATTTAGTAAATATATAAAATAAGTTGTGAGTGTATAATATGTATATGTACGTATAATATACAATATGTAGGCTACATCACTCCCCCCCAGAGACCGTCACTACGGGCGATAAAAATCCGGAAATCGAACTGTGCGGCCTGAACGCGTCCTTCTGACGCCATCCTGACCTGGAGCATTAAGCTCTTTGGGAACAGGATCAAGGAAGGACTCGAGATTGGGGTCGGATGTGAGAGTGGGATTAGGGGTAGGGTTGGAAGCTGGGTCAATCAGCATGTAGGCCGGTTTGAGGCGGTCTATGAATACCGTAACGCTTTTACCCTTTATTAATATTTTGAACGTTTTCGCATTACGCTCTAATTGTTGGTACGGACCAGTGTAAGGGGGCTGCAAAGAGCCACGTAATGCATCGTCCCTTAAAAATACATGACTTGACACAAATAAGTCTTTGTGTATAAACATTTTAACTTTATTGTGACGCGCAGCAAGTGAAGATTGCAGATTTGATGATATTTGCCGCAGTCGGATAGTAAAGTCCGATATATTGGTTGAGCCGAAAGCTGCGGCTTGGAATAATTCGCCTGGTAAACCTTAAGACTCGCCGTAAACCAATTCGGCCGATGATGTTTGAAGGTCATCCTTAAATAAGCTCCTAATGCCTAATAATACCAGAGGCAACGTGTCTACCCGATTGCTATCAGCGTGGCACATTATGGCCGCCTTTAACTGACGGTGAAATCGTTCCACCGTCAGTTAAAGGCGGTTGCAAGATGGATGATACGTGGTTGTTCTGCGATGTTTGAATCCAATCCTCTTTCCAAGGTACTGGAAAAGTGATAATTCAAACTGTCGACCACGATCAGGACAATATCTGTTGGGCATCAAATGGGTATCCACGATATTAATGCCTTTCCGACTGTCTCGGCTGTTATGTCTACCATTGGTATGACTTCTGGTCATCGTGTGAAACGATCTACGAAACAAAACAAAAAACCAAAAGGAATAAAATAATTTCCACATTCCATTCTCACTTTGCTTTTGCATCGACTTCTGGAGCTATTATGTGGTAATTATTTCAACATTTCTAGTTCCTTATAGTAGGCTTTTACTTTTTTATAGAATAGGGGTCACAAATGAGCACACAGTCCACCTGATGATAAGTGGATGCTGTGGCTCATAGACGCCTTCATCTTCCCTCGATTAAGGATCAAAATGCTGAAAATGATGCGAAGTCACACATGAGGACTAAGATGAAATGCCCCGTTTCCAGTAAAAGTTCTCTGCACACACCTTAGGAAACACAACAACATTAAATAAAATGAATTTTTCAGATTTTATCGTGCTTAATTTTAACGAATTTAAAATAAAAGTCACAAAACGCGATAAAATCGTTAAATTATTACGCTGGTATTTTGTCAAAGCATAGTTCTTTCCCGGTCGAGCCGATCCGGACTGTGTGCTTGTTTGTCACCCTTAAGGAACTTATTCTATATTAAAGAAAAAACTTTACATTTAATAAACTAAGCGGACCGCTATCATTGACCTAGACTTTTTTTATTAAATTTTTAATTAAGGGCTCACTCTCTTGACCTACATCTGGCCCAAAGGCAAAGATAAAGTCTACAATGCGCACCATCGCTAGTTTGCCCAAGAGAAGCCTGTTAACATGCACCTTGAAGACTCAAGGTTATAAGCACTCGGAAAAACAGACGCCAGCAGGGCAATCCATTCCTTGGCTGTGCGCATTGTGAAAGACGACTTGTAGCGCTTAGTGCAAATATTCAGAATGTCAACCAAGTGTGGATGGTAACCTGCAGTACGCCTAGTACTCCGACAGGAGAATGGAAATGGCGGTATGAGCTTATAAATCTCATGGGCACACCCTCCGAATTACCAGCTGTAGAAGACCGACAAACAAGCAACTTGGCGGCGGCGCGGCGGTGAGCTAAGCTGTGAAGCTTAGTTTCCACCGGCTTTTTAAAGATACTGGGGTCTTTGTCAGCAGAAGGTCCAAGCAATTGGGTGAATGTCCGGCTATATCCGGTATCAGCGTCGCTACTTGAACCAGCTGAGTGAGATCTAGCGATAACGCAAGTTTGCGCGCATCTTTTCCAGGATGACCGGTATTATATTGTTACGAGCTTGGGGTTCGAGACAATTAAAAATTACCAAAATTGACACTTCAATTACAGAACACTAATTACAACTTAAAACCACACTAATAACAAAACACAATTGTACTAATGATCATTTTAGTTCGCAGTTGTATCGCTTCGAAGTATTCGCTAGTATCGCCAATTCAACTCTGACCCCGGTCGCGGTCTATACCGGCCTTATATAGGGCCTCAGATAGTTCCAAAATCTTCTACTGTAGAAACATCTAGAAAGTTCGAGTACATACCGGTCCCGATTGACTAGGTGTCGATAGTTCTAGAAAGTTCTTCCATGGAAATTTCTAGAAGGATCTTGACTCTCCTAGTTCTGCTACTCGATACTAGAGGGCGCTAGTGGTAACTAGTGTTGCCATGTACCAGGCATTAATTGTGGTGCTCAACAATACTTTAAGCGGGAGGAAGTGCCGCCGTTGATTTGCCATATTCTTCTTTTTAAATTTTTCATTTTAATTCGGTGTTTTATGGTGGGGAAACAGTTGACAAATCGAGTCGCTGCTCAATGTAACAACTGAAGGCTAAAGATCTTAGCCAACGGATGGGGATTTGGAGACCGCGGGGACCCCCGAGCTCCCCCGAAATGGCCACCGGGTCGTCCCATCCAGTCGCCAACTGGCACGGTAGAGTATTTTGGGATTTTTGCGAGTTGCCAGAGCGGCCTTTGACACGTGGCTCGCGCGCTACTTGGGCCCCAACTACCTGCGGTCGGCCAACGGCAAGACCGTGTTTCGGATCCCGCTACCCTCAAGAATGAGTTACCTGGTACTCTTGGCTTAGAAGTCCAGATTAATCTTGAGCGGCACAACTGATGGCCCTTCTGTTCTGCAAAGACACTGGTTCTCCCGCTCACAGACGAAACGCAGTGTGCTGCTTCGCGCCTTACTCTGACGGGTAGCAAGCCAGGCGATCCATGCACATAATATTTCTTCATTTTAAATGTTATCAATAATAAAGTACTTATTAGAACTCGCCGCAAAGGGATTGCACTTAGTATTTGGCGTGGCGAACTACAGCCGCTGTTTTTCAATGTGGCCCGTTTCGTCTCTTTCGAGTAGTTCGAGCAGTGGTTATCTTATTAAATTTTAAATCCTAACAATAAATAGAAAAAAAACATGCGTTAGTGTCGTGGAATCGGTTGGAACGAAGTTCCTTTCGTAGTATATTATTATTGATAAACGTATTATGAAGCATCATTTAAAATAAAATAATATTTCTTTCATGGTAACATAAGAAAAAGTACGAGGGAGATGGATATTATTCCATATCGCTTCCTTATAGTCGCCAAGGCCGTCTACACTACGTCAGAATGGGTCGTGACGGAAAAATCTTACACTTTTTGTCGCCTAGCCCCCATCCGCCAAATTCGTACTGTCCGAAAAAGAACTTCGTTCGAACAATAAACATTAGATGAGACTAGACTAAAATAGCCTGGTATTTAACCTGATAAAGACAATTAACATCAGCGTATTGTGAACTGGTAGTAGTGAATATAATCCACAACTTTTAACAACGCTTTTATCTGTCCCATCCGATTCAAGAATAAAAATAAACAAACACCATTCAACGAGCTAATGGGATCGTTGACTGTCTGCGTCGAATGCACAATTTATATTAATTCTAGGGATGTAAATTTCATATTGGCATGCGAATAACCCCTCAGTTCAATATAAAGTAGTTATTTCGATATTATGGATAGACACTTCAATTTTATTTATAGATAACTATTGACCCGCCCCGGCGTCGCCTGGATAGGATCTATTTAATGTGGCGTTATTTAGATTTAACATAATCGAAGACCATTTATTTTATAAATTTTTTCGTTTTTACAACAAAAAAGAAACTTCAAGTATTTTGTATAAAATATAGCCCAGATCCCTCCTGGCATTGTTTTCTATCCGTTCATAAAGTTTCATCAGAATCGGTTTTGCCATTCCAAATTTCAAATTTGCCGGCATTTCTGAGGACTAAGATGGAAATTATACTAGACCCTACACTGACCGGTACACAGCAGTACTTACCCAGGCGGACTCTTAAGCAAATTAATTATAAAAAATCTCTATAAGACTAGAATTAATTCTGATTTCTAAGTTTAATTTATGTCTTGCTAAGAACTATGAACTAAGAAGGTTGTAGTTTACAAATCAGCAAAAAAACATTGCAAAAGAAAAAGTTGCCAAAGGCATCTATTAAAAAGAATGACATTTTATATGTGGAAGAACCATGCTGCAATGGGTCGGCCCAACCGGGGACGCATCACACCCTTACAGAATATCAGCGAAAATGTATCTAAAAATGTATAATGAATGCAGTGTATCGTGTGCTGAGTGTATAGAAAACTGGAGCCCCTTTTTACTAGAAACGAGATACTCCATCTTAGTCCTCAGCGGTGACAACGCATCTGAATTTCGATTTTTAATCAAGGATAGATGTAGATGTGATGGGCCACAGCATGCAATTACCATCAGGTGGACTGTATGCTCGCTTGTCACTCTTCTATAAAAATATTAAAGAAGATTCTGCAAAATAATAAAAAACTTCAATAGACTAAAATTAATTCCCATTCCTAAATTTATGTCTTGTCAAGAACTTGTGTTTACAAATCATCAAAGAAAGCTTGCAAAAGGGAAAGTTTCGAAAGGCGTCTAATATACAAGTATGAAACGACGCTCGCTCGTGACTTTAGTTTTGAAATTTATCACGCGAAGTAAAACATCTGAACATTTACAAGATATAATATTTACATTTTCACAAGCACATGTAATGTATGCGTAAATATATAGATATGAAAGAAGCGAGGGATGTGTCAGGTTCATGCTAAATAAAAGTCCGTAGTCTCTACCTACCCCTCTGGGTGACAGGCGTGAGAGTTTATATATTAGGTCCTTACATATGAAATTAGCGTTTTGTCGTACTGACCATTTTGATCTGAAATATCTCCTCTTTGGTTAAGAATTCCAAATTAAAATTTATAAATTCACATAGCTGGTACATTTGAGTTTTGAAAACAGTCATTCATTTGTTTTCTCCACATTATTTTTTTCTTTGGCGTCGCTTATTACCGCATAATGGAAAACATGAAATATCGGTATATTTACGAGTTCTACCCTGGCACCAGTGCTGCAGAAACAGCTCGAAGGATTAATGATGTGTACGGCGCTGGTGTCGCAAAAGAAAGCACGGTACGTTTTTGGTTTCAACGTTTTCGTTCTGGAAATTTCGACCTTCAGAACCAACCCCGTGGACGGCTGGAGACCAAAGTGGAAAATGAAGAATTAAAGGCTATTGTGGAAGCGGATCCATCACAAAGCACTTCAGAGATAGCTGCAGGCTTCGGGGTAAGTGATAAAACTGTATTAATCCACTTGAACGATGGGTACCTCATGAATTGAGTGAATCGAACTTGCAAACACGCGTCGACTGCTGTGTTACTTTGCTCAACCGACACAATAATGAAGGATTTTAAATCGAATCATTACTTGTGATGGATGAAAAGTGGATACTGTACGATAATCGGAAGCGCTCGTCGCAATGGCCGAACCCTGGAGACCCAGCCAAATCCTGCTCTAAACGAAAATTGACTCAGAAAAAGTTACTTGTGAGTGTTTGGTGGACTAGCGCCGGTGCCGTTCACTACATCTTTCTAAAATCTGGCCAAACGATTACGGCAGATACCTATTATCAGTAACTACAAACCATGAGGAAAGAACTAGCTGCTAAACAACCGAGATTGGTCAATCGCTCTAGGCCACTGCTGCTTCACGACAACGCAAGACTCACTGCACAACAAACAACCACTAAGTTAGATGAGCTACAATTGGAATGTGTGCGACATCCACTGTACTCCTGGACTTTGCTCCAACAGATTACCGTTTTTCCGGAATTTGGACAACTTCTTACAAGGAAAAAATTCAACTCCGATGCGGCAGTCGAAACCGCCTTCAAAGAGTTTATTGATTCTCGCTCCCATGGTTTTTAGTAAAGGGATCAATGAACTACCTATGAGATGGCAAAAGTGCAGATAACAACGGTGCATACTTTGATTAATTAAATATATTTTACAAAAAAATGACTTTATATTCCTCCCGTGCAAAACGCCAATTTCATATGTAAGGACCTAATATGTTGGCCATGCAATCAGTGGTGATGACTTACACTTACACCACGCCTGCCGGAGAGGCGGTCAGGCAAGTGGTAACGCTTATGAAATATTTTATGTGGCTACATTAAATAAAGATGTTTTTTTCCGAGGGACAACTAAAAAAAATAAGTAAACTATTCAAAATAAAAGTCCTGACGAAGACGATCACAGCCTAAAATAGTTATAATAAACGTCCTATAACTTTCTTTTAGATAGATTATTTGGAAGGATAAGCATACAGTCTTAAGTTAATCTTGGGCTGCGCTGGAGAATGTTCAGGGGTGTATATAATACTTTAGGGGTGGACCCATATATATTTGGAGAAAAACATTCTACCCCTAAGAGTGGCAAAATAAGGGATGAAATTTTAATTTTAAGTGCTGATTAATCACGTGCTCAGTAGTGAGAGTAGGTAAGTGTCCAGCAGTGGGTATAAGGGTGTAACTTTACTAAAATGCAAATAATAAACTGTTTTAAAGCAGTTTAAACGTGTAGTGGCGGTGTAAGTATATCCACTACCCCATATCATGCCGTGGGTGACGTAAGAGGCGACAGAGAGAAACTGAAAAACAAGCTGACCAGCAGCATCTATCTGATAAAAGCTCTTTTTTATAGAAGAGAATAAAAACCCAAAAAGAATAAAATAATTTTTTCATACGTGGTAGACCCATGCTACAGCTATATTAGTAGTATAGTTGCAGCACGAATGGGTCGGCTCGACCGTGGAAGGACCACACTCTCACATAATACCAGCGTAAAATAGCAGCTTAGTGAGTGTAGAGAACCGGATACCCTTTTTACTGGAAATGAGGCATTCTATCTTAGTCCTCATGGGTGACAACCCATCTGCATTTTGATTCTTTATTGAGGATAGATGTAGATATCTATAGTTCACAGCAACCACTTACCACCAGGTGGACTGTATGCTCGTTTGTCACCCTATCCTATAAATAAAAACATAACAGCGTCTTAAGTCAAAGCCTTAATTCTTCTATAAACCATGACTTAGCTCCAACTTTGGAAGGTAAAAGATATTTTATTCAGTTTAGTTCTTTGAAGTTGGCTTTCACTTTTTATAAAAAGTTTATAATTTTTATTTATCAATTCAGTTCTTTTAAGTGTCTCATGAAATTGAATGTATATTGGGAATTACATCATATTACAAGATAGATAAGATAATTAGGAGAGATAAGATAATTGGGAAGTAGTTAAAAGCCATTGGCAGTTCAAAGTAAAATCTAATAATATTTCTGATTTAGGAGTATTAATTTGCTATTCCACTTGAAAAGAACTCACAATATTTTTATACAAATAACCGTTACCAGCAAGGGTTTTGCTCTGCTACATTCTAAAAATACGCACACACAGCAACGCCGTATGCGGCAAGGTCCAATCCAAAATACGCGCTCCCCGCGAAGAGGGACGACGTGTTGACGACTGGGCTGAAGTTTATAAAATAACTGGCGACTAGTAAAAAAGAGCTTAGCCCCTTGGTGGTGCGCAAGCACAAATAGTTCGAAGCTATGCATGTCAATGACTGGAAACGCCATATAAACATGACGTGACTATGATAAAATCCAGCCACAGAGAATATAACGTGTCACGTTTGGAATAAAGCCCTCCGTGAGCACCACCACTTGCCAGATCTGCAGATTTCTAGTGTACAAAAAAAATATTTTTAATTGTATGTGTAGTAACAAATGTAATACAGGTATGATTTATACAAAATTTATAATGATATTAAAGAAAGATAGGTTACGTTTCTTCGGCCTTAATTAAATCGACACCAACTTAACAAATACTTAAAGTTGTTCTGTCTTTCTTTACTTTAGTAAAGACAGACAACTTTAAGTTTATATCTTTCTCTTTCTAATAGAACTTTATATCTGTCTCTTTCTACTATCATAAATGATAGTAGAAAGAGGCATATATAAAGTTGACAAATACTTAAGAGGGCGATAATGAAGCATTATTGAGGCCGTTATATTTATAGAGTACAAAGTTTTTTTTTTTTGAAACTAAAGTTACAAACAAAATTACAGTCACCTGAGTTAATGTACACCTGCAGTCAATTCCAAACAGAGGATACTACAGATGCGTTCTCATTTCCGAGGACTAAGATGGAATGCCTCACGGCTTGAATTTTCAAATTTTGAGGTGGATATATATATAGATATTAAAACCATCCTTCAACTCTTTAAAATATGACTCAGAACATTTTATTTTGCAATCAGACAATATATTAAGTACGTATAAAAGAAGAAATAAAAATAATTTTGAAATACTTTTAAACTACCATATAATATTTCAGAATTATCTGTTACACCGCGTTATATTGAAATTCTAGACCATAATTAATTACAAACTTCAACGAGCTAGACGTTCACCAATTTGACGTTTGAGTTGATAGGACAGGACAGCGAGTGAGTTTTCTGAAGATGTACTTTACTAAAATATCATCTAATATTTTACTTCGATTACAAATTTAATTGAAATTATAATGTATTTTGAGATACTAATTTAAATATGACACTTAATCGTGTAATGGCGGCGTAAGAATATCTATTACCCTTGTCGTCCCACGGGTGTCGTAAGAGGCGAGGGTTCGTTTAAAAAAAACTAAATCTGTCGCGGCCTGTTTGCCAGATGATGACTAACAACCGAGATTTAAAATGTCAATTAACAAATTAAACGAAAATAAATCACAACATTTCTTTTTATTAAGGATACATCTAATTAAAAAACAACAAAGTAAGTACCCAATATTAAGGCTAAAAGGGCATTTTTTAATCTGAACAATCTGTCTGAAGTCTGAAATTAAGTTGGTGTAAGCTATTACCATTAAATATTGGATTTGATCATCGGTAATTAAGATTGAAGTTAATTTTTAATGAAGTTTATCTTGGAAAACGCTGCTTCACAAAAATATGTTGATCCAAACATTGTATAAAGTTTCCAATTTTTTAAGTTCTGTCTATTATTACCCTCACTAATTTTATTCCAAATTCTTGGTAAAGAACTTCCGATTTTTTCTGGTTTAAAATAGAAGAAAATTGAATAAGTACAGATTTTTACATTGATATTATTACATTCTTCTGAGTCTGCAGAAAATAGGTCGGCGGTACGGATCCAGACCGCGGTCCGCCAATTGGTGACCCCTGCTGTAATTGATGGACGGATCATGGATATTTATATATTAAATCAGTAATTTATTTAAAATTTTCAATAATAATAATTATGTCCTCAAGACCGAATGTCGGTCACGGTGGCTGGTCTTACCGGAGACCAACCATGTGCGCAGGACAGGACTATAGTGCTGAGTATGTGCGCAAGCACAGGTGTATTATAGTGGAGGCCTATGTTCAGCAGTGGACTACTGATGGATTATAATAAATGTGTGTGTGTATGTATGTATGTAGGTATGTATGTGTTTGTATGCATGCGACGAGCATCTATGCGTACGTATATGGATGTAAAGGAGGCGAGAGAGGTGTGTCAGGATCATGCTAAACGGCAGTCCGTAGTCTCTGCCTACCCGACTGGATGATAGGCGTGAGTGTTTATGTATGTATGTATGTATATGTAAAGAATGTAGAAATGAAAACATTTTTCATTACTTATCTCTACCTAATCTAACTGTACTAATCTGTAACTACATAGTCTTACCTTGCGGGTCATCTGAGATAGCTAATCGCATCGGGCAGATCATGATTGCCTTGGTTAATTAAGGTCATGCTTAAATTCAATCTAAGACCGTCGCAACACAATTAAATTCAATCAGACGATAGATTACGGCCGCCGCAACATAACTGAATACAATTAGTGAAAATCTGCTAATAGCGCATACTAATATATGCACTATGACTAGCGCCTGGGTTTGTTTTTTTTTATAAAATGAGGCGACAAAGGAAGTGAGAGTTAACCTGATGGTAAGTGGCAACAACAGCCCATGGACACCTCAATTTCAAATAAAGAAGGTTACAGATGCGTTCTCACCTCCGAAGAATATGATTAAGTGCCTCAAATGCCTTTGTGAGTAAAATATTACTATTATATTTAGTACAATAGCTGTTATTTACTACAATATTTGTTTTGTAGTTGAAGCAGATCACAGCTAAACCTAATATCCGTCACTTGAATGGTCCTACAGAATAGTTTCAAGGACTTACGAGTAAAAGTACAATTCCGTAGCCGACTGCAGGCAGCAGCAGCAGGCGACGTGTCGTCGCGACACTACTGGTTTCTATGTAGTTCTATGAAATACCTTCCGTAGCTAGCGACACGTCGTTTGCTGCTATGGGCCGAGCAGCAGACGACACTGTAACCCGATTGCAGATCAGTAGTGCCGCCTACGCACGAGCGACTACGTTGAATTTTCTCAAAAATGAGTTTCACCGATTCCGAGGAAGAGAAACTGATAAATCAGGTGGCCCAATATCGCACTGTACGATGCATCTCACAATAATTATTTAAAGTGTGTTAAAAGATAATATTTGGAAATATATTTGTTGTAAAATGATTGTACCTTAAAGGTACAATTCCGTAACCGACTGCAGGCAGCAGCAGCAGGCGACGTGTTGCCGCGACATGTCGCTGCGACATGTCGTGGCATCATGTCGCTGCAGTTATGATTCGAACCCGACTGCAGGCGGCAGCAGCACATGTTCAGTCTATTCCGAGTGTTCTGTGGGTTCTCTGTTTATGTAAACAAAAAGGTACTTACCGCTTCTATTTAACTCCTTTCCTATATTTTCCAAATATTATCTTTTATCACACTGTTTAAATAATTATTGTGAGATGCAGGGGCGATAGACGTGGGCGAAGTCGCATCAGCAATTTCTTTCGTTCCCAAGATCTACCCATTAGATCTATCCTACCAAACATGCTTTGACACGACATACCTACTCATAGCTATTAATTCCTGACAAGTCTCGTATTCCGTCAATCTAACGGTCGCGGTCTTTGAAGGTAGTTACAACGGCCTCACAGTCGCACTTACTCGTAAGAGGGACGGGGCTTCTTGCGAGGCCCCAAACAAACACGCTTTTAAATTTGTGACGTTCTTTTTCGAGCGTAAAAGTGATCAAATTAATTACCTAGTCATCTGTGGTAAAGTTTGGGGGTATCGCATTTTAAGGGGCCTCGCGAGGCCCCTTTAAGTGCGAGGCCGTGGCGAGGGCCCACTTCGCCCACGCCTAGCTACGCCACTGGTGAGATGCATCGTACAGTGCGGGATATTGGGCCACCTGGTTTATCAGTTTCTCTTCCTCGGAATCGGTGAAACTCATTTTTTGAGAAAAATTCAACATGTTGTGGCTCGGGCGTTGGCGGCACTACTGATCTGCGGTCGGGCTACAGTGTCGTCTGCCGCTCGGCCCATAGCGGCAAACGACGTGTCGCTAGCTACGGGTATTTCCTAGAACTACATAGAAACCAGTAGTGTCGCGACGACACTTCGCCTGCTGCTGCCTGCAGTTGGCTACGGAATTTTACCTTTAAGGTACAATTCCGACACGTCACCTGCTGCTGCTGCTGCCTGCAGTCTGCTACGGAATTGTACCTTTAAGGTACAATTCCGTATTGTACCTTAAAAGTACAGTAATTGTACCTTAAAGGTATAATTCCGTAGCCGAATGCATACAGCAGCAGCAGGCGACGTGTCGCCGCGACATGTCGCTGCGACATGTCGTGGCGTCATATCGCTGCAGTCATGATTCCAAACCCGACTGCAGGCGGCAGCAGCCCGTCTTCCAGTCTATTCCGAGTTTTCTGTGGGTTTTCTGTTTATGTAAACAAAATAGGTACTTACTGTTTTATTTAACTCCTTTCCTATATTTTTCCAAATATTATCTTTTACCACACTGTTTAAATAATTATTGTGAGATGCATCGTTCAGTGCGGGATATTGTGCCACCTGGTTTGTTAGTTTCTCTTCCTCGGAATCAGTGAAACTCATTTTTTGAGAAAAAATCAACGTGTTATCGCTCGGGCGTTGGCGGTACTACTGATCTGCGGTCGGGCTACAGTGTCGTCTGCCGCTCGGCCCATAGCGACAAACGACGTGTCGCTAGCTACGGAAAGTATTTCATAGAACTACATAGAAACCAGTAGTGTCGCGACGACACGTCGCCTGCTGCTGCTGCCTGCAGTCGGCTACGGAATTGTACCTTTATACACCTGCGGCGATTTCTAAGTGACAACCATTTCACAGCAACATGGCAGCACAGTTACGGTTAGCCAAGCTTACTTTTTACAATAGTAAATGCGTTATGTTAGCTCCATGTGGTGTGGTTTTTTATTTTCAATTTTTATTCTTTGGTGTTCTAGCCCACACGTCCCGACCGATGGGCAAAAATAAATTATTATAGAGTAGTAACATATTTTTACTTTAATAGAAATCCCATCATAAGTCTGCCGAAACCATAGACTTAGGATAGTAATAGACGGACATAGTGTGCAAAAGAGAAGAAAATTCTTTACGGTAATATAGCAAGACAGAAAAGGATAGCAAGTCTCGTGACTTTGTAACCGATTTTGAATGACAGGTCGGCACAATTCGGCACGCAAGAAATAAGCTCCTAGATATTTTGTTATTTTTAGTGTGTTATACTATTTTTTTTAAGTAATTATTCTTTTCCAAAGTGGTTACTTTTTCTGTGAGTGACTGTGGTGTTAATAAAAGAAATAATCCTGATAATCGCACATTTTACAGGTAAATTCTCAAGACTTCTAATAATAAGACGCGTCTATTTTTGGTTAACATTTATATTATATACTGTTATTAAATTACTGTTATTAAAATATAGAATAAATTCAATTATTTTGTTAATTTTAATATTTTGCAAAGAAAAAAGTCACGTTGTTGATAATTTGTACGCTAGGGATTGCCTCAACTATATCAAAATTAATGTCGATATTTATCTTGAATGTTTATATTGAATCGATAGACTTCCCCACACAACAAGAAGAGGAATGAAAATAAATGCTCCGTTTGTCAAACAGATTCTCTCCGGATTCTATAATTAGAAAAAATGGTTAAGGTTAATTGGGCTGGTTGGTTGGAATCCAAAGTAAAACTCAAAAACATGCAGAAATCATTTTCTTGAGAAGTATAAAAGAAAAAGTAGAATAAAAACAATTTTATTAAAAGGAGCCATTTCTATGTTATTTGTACCAGTAAGTATAATAATGTTATAATAAGACTTCAAAAATTTACGTGGTAGAGCCATGCTGCATCTATATTAGTAGTATAGTTGTAGCACGAATGGGTCGGCTCGACCGGGGAAGGACCACGCTCTCACAGAATACCAGCGTAAAATAGCAGCTTAACGCTGCTGTGTTTCGTATGGTGAGTGTAGAGAACCGAGAGAAATGAGGCATTCCATCTTAGTCCTCACGGGTGACAACGCATCTGCATTTTGATTTGTAACCGAGGATAGATGTAGATGTCTATGGGCCGCAGCAACCACTTTACATCAGGTGGACTGTGTGCTCGTTTGTCACCCTTGTCCTATAAAAAAAAAAAATTTAACTTCAAAAAGTTTCGATAAAAATAGCGATAAATTTTTATATATTACCAAACTGTAGTACATTCAAGAAAAAAATCTTGAGATCATCCTATTTAAGTCATTATGAATCCAACAAAGTATCTATTTATCAACTGACAAAAATGTATAACCTTACTCCACCGCCCGCACCTCACGGTCAAACTAGTACAATATTCATAGCATCAGGCTATTTTCCCCAAGGGGTTGAGCGCAGCTTCGGATTATATTACCAAGTCATTATGATAAAACTTAGCATAGTTAGGTATAGATATTTAGTAATGCTCCGGAAGCGCCGCTAGACGCCCGCACATGAGACGCGCGGTTCAGTGTGCCAGGATAGTAAAAATTCCATAGTATTTGATTCTCACAACGCTCAATACCCGACGACAGTGTGCCGAGGGCTTGATAGCGTGGTACATCGCCTACAGCGTTAGTTGTAGAGAAGAGGAACTCGTGGTTAAGTAACAGCTGCGCACTTAACCACGAATGTCAATAGATCTGCGAGATTAAGCTGCACTTTCCGCGGTCAGTCCATGGATGGGTGACCGTTTTCTTAACATACCGAGATTGAGAGAATAGAGAATGCATCTGTATCCTCAGACACTTGGTGCACTTTAATATCTCCTGCATATTTGGCTTGTCTCTGTTAAGATCATTCTGTTTTTAAAATTCATACAGCTAAAATGATAATAAGTTTATTTACAACCGACTTCAATATAAATAAAATTAAAATTAAAAGTCAATTATTAATATATACGCATTATTAAGAATATCTCAAGAATACTGGGCAGTTCTTGATCAAATTTATATGAGACCACATTACAAGCAACGGCTTTCAAACAAAAAAGAATAATCAAAATCGGCTCACCCAGAAACAAGCTCCGAGATAACACACAAAAAAACACGGTCGAATCGAGAACCTCCTCATTTTTTTGAAGGCGGTTAAAAATAACTGATTAAGCCATAGGCACTACGTTAGCATAACTTAACAAAAGAATAACCGATTAAGTAATAGGCACGACTTTAGCATATGTTAGCATGATCGTGTAATACCTACGACTTACTCAGATACGTTGTGCTAACGTAGAGCCAATGCCAAGCACGTCGCCTGTTGATGACGTGGTACCTTTAGCGCCATGCCGTTGATGGAGGCGGTTATTCAAAGCCAAAGGCCGAGGACGGTCTTCTGTCAGGAGAGGCCGAGTTAAGAATGAGGGTAAAAAAATAAAGGAAATACGAACAAATGAAGATAGATGGGTAATCTCCCACTCGTTCTAGCAGTATAAAGTATCGCGTAGGCGACTAAGAGGGAACCGTCTGTAATTTTTCAAGTTTCACTGTCGTTATTATGCCCGCAGGGCCACAACCTTACCTCTACACTGAGATTCTGCCTAAGTAAGACAAGTGTTGTGGTACTGCCTTGTGTTACATTGAGATGAGTAGTGTTACTGCTGCTTTGCATACTTTGGTGTTATCATATAATTATGTACTTCACGTTACACCAATGTCCGATTGTAACTGGTATATATTACGGTTGGTCAAACTGTATTTGCTCTATCCTGAATGTATAGTGCTGTACGCTGACTTATTCCTGATAATGATTAATTGCGTAAACAAGAGAGCAAATTGAACGTCCGCTCTTACACTTTAATTATTTTTAACAAGTAACCTTCAGAGTAATTTCTAATACGAGTACTAATCTTTTATTTAATTAATTTTGAGAACAGTTTCTAGCACAGAAGTGGAATAGTTTATTACACTATATTTCTTTCTTGGTTGATATGTTACATTTGTTCATTAATAATAACTAATACTTAAAGTACAATATATAAAAACGTTGATTTTGTAAAGCTTTTTGCATCATGCGGAGCTGACATGTACTGGTATCGCGTTACCCACATCATTTAGCTCCATACGTGCCGTTCCTTGTCACACTAATATCGTTAATATACGACACTGGGAGACCGAAAAGGGCCAACAATTATTTCCCCAAAGTTATTAACTTATTACAGGCAAAACTGTTTCATGATAATGTTTAGTCATGAAAACAATACTGGAAATGCTCTTTCAATTTCTAACTACGCTTATATTCTGTAAGAGCGTGGTTCTTCCATTGTCGAGCCCACCCACTCATGGCTCCACTAGGTTAAAACATTTGCCTTTTTTATTTTAATTGCCATTATGCATTCGTTTTCTAATGAATAAGTGATAAATAAATAAGATTTAAGGCAAGAAATTCTTGTAACTTTTATTCTTATCTTGATTCTAATTAGTAGGAGTAAGATGTCACAAGCATGTTCTTGTGTTCATTCTGCTTCGTTTAGTGAAGATAATTTGTGGTTGAGAGTAGGTAGGTTAAGCGCTTATTTTCGAGGAATTTAAATTAATTAATTTTGGAACAAATCAATTAATGAACATGTATCACTAATATATAAATACATATTTCAATAAAAATCACGTTTTTTTAATAGGATAAGGTGACAAACGAGCACACTGCCTGATGGTAGTTGCTGTGGCCTATAGACATCTACATCTATTCTCGATTAGGGATTTTTATCCAATGGGTTGTCATCCCTGAGGACTAAGATGGAATGCTTTATTTCCAGTGAAAAAAGTCTCGGGTTCTCTACACTAACTATACTCGCGACACACATCCACATATTTACACATTTATACTGCCAAAATTGGCATCTGTTATGTGGCAGAGACAAGTATTCTTTAAAAATAAATTTATTTAATACTTTTAAACTAACTTAAAATATAGTAGTTGATACAGAGAACTTGGGAATGGAATTATATTGAGGGATCGAAAGATTTGGTTTAAATAGTGTAGGAAGCTAGGAGGTGGTTATGGTTAACTTATGGTAAACTATAAACATTAGCATATAATATTACAATCGAATTAGTGTGGCTTCTAAGGAAGTAAACAATATGATTTATAAAGTATACAGGTCTTATAACATAAAGTAAACAGTATCCTATGACATAACATTAGTTTGGCTTCTAAGAAAGTAATTTAGCTTTTAAGTAATAAACAATATAAAGTATACAGGTCTTATAACATAAAGTAAATAGTATCCTATGACATAACATTAGTTTGGCTTCTAAGAAAGTAATTTAGTAAGTAATAAACAATATAAAGTATACAGGTCTTATAACATAAAGTAAATAGTACCCTATGACATAACACATCATTCGTACGTTTGCACTCACATTCTTATTGACACTTCACACTTTAAATAAACTTAAAATTACTGGAACAGTTAAATACGTTCTTTTTAATGTCAATAGCTTTAATTACGAGGGTGGATTGAAAAGTACTCGGCCTAACACAGATCCATTCAATTCTAAAAATCAAATCTACCCACATTATTTAGTTCAGTTCAGACTAGTTCATTGTGTGAAGTTCAAACGTGTGCGATAATTAGTTGTGATTTTATAAATTTATTAACAAAGTAATCGGACATAATTTCCGCGAATGGGCAAATCGAGCAGCGTGCCGTCATTAAGTACCTCCATAAGAAGGGGCTATCATCAAAAGCCATCCATGATGACATGGTCAGTACATTGAGCGATTGTGCTCTGTCATATTCATCCGTCAAAATGGATAGCAGAATTTAAGCGTGGTAGAGAGAGTGTGAAAGATGAACCCCGCTCTGGAAGGCCTTCGACGTCAACTACTGACGAAAATATTAAAAAGTACTTGATTTAATAATGGGAGACCGCAGATTAAAATTAGAGATAGCCGAGATTATAGGCATCTCTTATGAACGAACTCAAAACATCATTGTCAACGAGTTGGGTTTCCACAAGGTGTCTGCGAGGTGGGTTCCGCGACTGCTTTCAGTTGAACAAAAAGGACGCGATTGACTATTTCACGCGACTGTTTGGAGTTATTTGAAGCCGATGCAGATGATTTTTGAATCGTTTTGTTACTATGGACGAAACATGGGTTCATTACTGTACACCGGAAACAAAACAACAATCAAAACAGTGGAAGACCTGGTTCACCACCCTAAAAAGCTAAGTCGATTTTGTCGGCAAATAAGGTGATGGCTTCAGTATTCTGGGACTCGAAAGGTGTGATTATGATTGATTATCTTGAAAGGGTCAGACTATAAACTCTGATTACTACTGCACCTTACTACGTCGTTTACGAGAAAATAAAAGAAAAACGTCGAGGAATGCTCAGAAGAAAAGTCCTGTTTCATCAAGATAACGCCCGTGTTCACGTCAGTACATCAATGGCTGAAATTCACAACTGTGGCTTTGAACTGTTACCGCATCCGCCGTATTCACCTGATCTGGCACCATCAGACTTCCTTCTGTTCCCTAACCTAAAAAGCACTTGGGAGGTCAAAGATTTTCGACAAACGACGAGGTCAAAGCAGCTGTAGACGCATATTTTGACTCTAAGGAAGAATCATTTTTTTCAACGGTCTAAATGCTTGGAAGGAGGTGGCAAAAGTATTGAACTTGATGGTGATTATGTAGAAAAATAAAAATATTACTGATTTAGTATGTGTTTATTTTCTTGGTTAGGCCAGTACTTTTCAATCCACCCTCGTACTTTTAATTCTGCTACTATTTCTGTTCGCGAGTTGGGGCCCTCGTGACCTGTAACACAGGTTTTTTTCACTAAAACCTACATCAGGTATCAGTCTTTCACAAAGTTGGAGTTGGTTAACTTTAAAAGTACCATTTGTGAAGAAAGAATAGATGATTTATTATTATTATTAATAATAACCCAGCATTTATATAGTTTTCTTATCTGGTTGGACTGTATCAATATGTAAATGAAAATCATGAATATATATTAATAAAGTAAAATAAATAAAAAATGCAAGTTCTCTGCAGGGAGAACAAACGGCCGAGGGTTAGGGAGCAAGGGATTATTATAATTATATTCACCATACGAAATACAGCAGCATTAAGCTGCTATTTTATGCTGGTATTCTGTGAGAGCATGATCTTTTCCCACGTTGGCTATGAGACTAGGGAAAACCCCTTCTGTTGTGGATTTTCACGACTGTACTGAGATTGCAACTCCTCAATTTTTTTCATATATTTTCTTTATTTTTCGCCTTAATTGTCAAGCTTTGCTGACGGATTGACAATCACAGTATCAGGCGTTCTGTATCTTTGTTGCTGCTTCTCGTCGCCGGTATGGGTTTTCGCCTGACGCAAATGAGATGATTTAGCGCCATCTTTCGGAAGCCATAAGAACTTTATAGCATATTCCAATGTTGCTTCTTACGACACCCACGCGTACGGTACTTCATACTCCTAGTTTAATACAAGTTTAAGAAAGTCTGCATTATTTAAGTCACATTGTTTAAACAATAATGAGAGTGTATGACATTACGGTTATTATAAATCAGTTTTATTGCGAAAGCGAAGCTCGTGGGAAGATAAGGTCTTTAGAAGGCAATCACAATAAAATAAATTTATAACTTTTCCGTTGCTTATGGCTAAAGTTAAATGTTGTATTGGACAAGTACTTCATACTACAGTTTATTTATCGAATAATTTACTTCTTAGCCGACTTAAAAAAGGTGAAGGTTCTGTATTAGACTATCTTTTTATGTATGTTACGCGATAATTTCGTCAATTTTGAACCGATTTTAATTATTCTATATTTATTAAATAAGTAATACTTCAGGGGTATATTCCACCACTAATGGTGGTAAAATAAGAGATGAAGTTTTTAATGTAACCATTTAGAAGACATTCAGCTTGTGATATTCTTGTCAAAAAATAAAACACGGTAAGCCACTCAAAACTATTACGAAAGCTAAATAATATAGGAATAACAGGTACAGCACTAGATATGTTGGCCTCTTATCTCGCTAACCGCCAACAGATTGTACAAATATATAACCATAAAAGTGACCCTCAACAAATTGCCTGTGGCATTCCACAAGGCTCAATATTAGGACCTTTGTTATTTCTTAAATACATAAACAACATAGTAAATTTAAACCTATCAGGTCATTTATCACCCTACGTAGACGACACTTGTCTTTTTTACTTTGCACATTCAATTCATGAAGTTATATCACAAGCACAAAAGGATTTGGACATATTAAACGAGTGGTTTTCATACAATCTTCTCACAATTAATGCGACCAAAATATCATTTATGATTTTCTGTGCTAAAAATAAAAAAATCTACCTACACACCACTTACGATTAATAATATTACTCTTAAAAGATCTAAAAAAGAAAAGTACCTAGGTCTATTATTAGATGACAAAATGATATGGGACTCCCATATAGACAAAATAACATCAAAATTAGCATTACTCACGAGAGCATTACGAAAGGTATCTGTTATGGTATCAAGATTCACTATTTTACAGGGACTGATTATGCATATCTTCAATTTTGAACATATGAATATTGTATTAATACAATGTTCATATTTTTAAAACATTACCATATAATACAAACATATGTTTGAATTAAGTAAGAAAAAGTGTAACAAATTAATTAATTATATAAGAGTAAACAAACATATGTTAGAATTAAGTAAAATAAAAGTGTAACTAATTAATTTAGGATATATAAGAATAAAACAACTAGAATTATATAATGCATGCTACCGTGTAAATACTGTTAATATTATTTTGTATGTATACATAATTTCTGTAAAAGTGAACAGTGTGTTCTTTAAGAGAAATAAATGTCTTTAACCCGAAAACAAAACAAAACAAAGAACCAAAAGGAATATAATAATTTCCACATTATATTCCACACTTTGTTTTTACATCGACTTCTGAAGCTATTATGTGGTAATCATTTCATTCTTTCAAGTTCCTTGAAGTCGGTTTTTACTTTTTTATAGAATACGAGTCACAAACGTGCACACAGTCCAAAATTAAAATTAAATTCATGAAACGCGATAAAATCGTTAAAATTTTACGCTGGTATTCTGTGAAAGAGTAGTTCACAATTACTCTCTACCAAGAGGAGTAGTTCTTCTCCGGTCGATCCGACCCGGACTGTGTGCTTGTTGTCACATTTATTCTGTATTAAAAAAAAACTGTCAGTCGTAGGACTGCACGTCGGAAGTGAAACTTCTTAGCTTCACAAAATTGTAAGCATTATTTTTGGGCTGGTAAGAAATATATATGTATGTATATATCTGAGCGTGATGGCCACGCAAGCCATTCCGCTTGCGCCGTCGCCCCCGTGCGGTCGTGCGCTAGCGGAGTCCGCCAGCTGACCGAGCACCCGTCCCCGTACGGGTCTTCTCCCTCAGTCAGTACAGTTTCGAGGAATTGAACGTCAGTCCCGTCCCATCCCCATCAGCTAGCGCCACCGCCCCTGTGCGGTTGTGTTAGCTAACCACTCTGCCGTCCCAGTACGGTTGAGTGCCCTCCCACGCTCCAAAGTGAGTCCCACATAACCACGCAGCCGGCTGCGTGGTATGCTATGAGCATCAATCCGCTTGGGCGCAAAAAAAAAACACGCGACTTAGTGCTTTTTCCCCGTCCCAAAAGAGCTGTACAGAGTTATTTTTCAAAGAGTAAATAAGGCTTCTATTTTTATTTTAAATTATCCCAAATTGAATGTGATTTATGGGCAACAACTATGCGTATGCGCGCTCCTCTGTGTGCGATTCAATTCACGTTTTGCCGACCGATCTATCCTTACAAATGTGTGCATGCATAGTAAAATGTAGGCGTTAGATATTTATGAATGACAATCTGTTAAAAAAATGCATTACCACGTATTTAGAATTTAAAAGATAAAAAGGACAGAATATTTGAGATTTTTTTAAATTAATTTTTGTTCACCATTTGCCTACATTACTTATTCTGAGTCTTCTTTGCAAATTTGGTCGGTTTTTGCAAAATAGCCCTGTATATTATATATACACACACATATCTGTATATATGTATCTGATCGTGACGGTCACGCGAGTTCGGTGCTTTTTCCCCATCGCAAAAGTGCCCAAGGTGCCCTACGTGCCTAAAGACGTTTTCATTTCAAAAGTATTACATACTTCGAAAAAAAAAACTTTACAGTTTGAGAAATTAAGCGGACCGCTATCGTTGTCATAGGCAAGCAGCGATAAGAAAATGGCAAGAGACTTTAGAAATTAGTTTAATATTACCCTGACATAAATGTTTCATGAAAACTCAACATATTTTCATCTCTACACCCAAGCGCGATGGAGCCGCAACGAACGAAGAACGAATTCATTGCGAAATTAGATCAATTCAGAACTTCACGCTTTCGTTTCTCGCCATTTTCGATTGGCGCCAAGTTGGGACTGCTAATATCAATTACAAAAACACTAACATTTACAATTGACGGTTCAAGGACCATCGATAAATTCCCATTTTTAAATAATCTTATTAATTCAGCATTTGGCGTGGCAAACTACAGCCGCTGTTTTTCAATGTGGCCTGTTTTGTCTCTTTCAAGTAGTTCGAGCAGTGGTTTATCTTAATAAATTTTAAATAAATCCTAACAATAAATAGAAAAACAAACACGAGACTAGACTAACTTGGTCTTTAACCTGATAAAGACAATTAACATCAGCGTATTGTGAACTGGTAGTAGTGAATATAATCTGCAACTTTTAACAACGCTTTTATCTGTCTTATTCGATTAAAGAATAAAAACAAACAAACACTTTCAACAAGCTAATAGGATCATTGACTGTCTGCGTCGGATGCACAATTTATGTTAATTCTAACTATGTAAATAAAATAAAAGTGTTTCGTTTCTTTTGTTGTTTTATACTGATATTCTTTAAGCTTTGTTAAAGTCCTGTCAGTAGGGGTTTGCCATTATGTTAAATGACATTTAGCCAAATCAGATTCAGCGCCATTATTGTTTCATTTATTAATATAATAGTAAAAGTTAATTCAGAAGTGAACATAGCATAATATAGCTTAATATGCCACAGTTAATTTGTAAGAGACTGGTATCTATAATAGGTTTCCGTAATTGCGTGCATGCGTGCGTGGGTGCAAGTGTGCGTGAGAACGTGCATATGCGCATGGGTGCGTGCGTGTGTGGAATCGGAAGCAATAACTGCTTTTTTAAATATAGCTTATTCGCCTATTGCGATCCACGGCACGTATCTAAACAACTTTAGACAATTATATCAATTTTATGGGGTACTTATTACGTCATCTGTATGCTTCTTAGCTGTAATTGAACTGTGTGTAATTGGCTGTTGTCGAGATCCAGAAATAACCCGTGCGAAGTCGGGGCGGATCGCTAGCTGACTGATTCATCATCGGCTTGCCGAAACCTTAAATTATCGTAAGAAAAAGTCATCTTTCTCAAAGGGCATTATGTATACGGAGATAAAATATGTAATTTGTATGAAAATACGTTAATTATGAAAGTAAATTAAAGAAAATTCTTTTATTTATTAAAACACTTAGGTAGATTTTAAAATGCTGTTACGTTCAATTATATTAAATTTATAAAACTGAAGTGACAAATGAATTCATGGTCCACCTGATGTTAAATGGCTAATGCAGTTCATGGACACCTGCCGGCAACATATAACAAAGAAGGCTATAGATGTGCTATCGTCTCTGAAGTAAGATAGAATGCCTGAAATTATCCTGGCTCTCTATAACCTTTCAGACCGGTACACAACAATGCAAGCAGTGCAATTTGGCGACAGAAATAGGCAAGAGGGTGGTGGCTATTAAAAATAATGACATTTCATATGTTTTTTTTTTAGTATAGAATAAGGGTGACAAGCGAGCACACAGTCCACCTGATGGTAAGTGGTTGCTGTGGCCCATAGTCATCTACATCTATCTTCGTTTGCGAATTTAAATGCAGATGCGTCGTCAGCCGTGAGGACTAAGATGGAATGCCTCTTTTCCAGTAAAAAGGGTCTGCGGTTCTCTACACTCACCATACGAAACACAGCAGCATTAAGCTGCTATTTTACGTTGATGTTCTGTGAGCATGGTCCTTCCAGGTCGAGCCGACCCATTCGTGCTACTCTGGGTGACAGGTGTAAGAGTTTATATATGTATGTATGTATAAGCATACAGTCTTAAGTTAATCTTGGACTGCACTAGAGAATATTCAGGGGCGTGTGGCGTGGTTTTGTTTCCCATACAATTCCAGCTATTTCCTCTTGAAACAGTAATTTTGCTGAAAACTGTGTTCGACTCGGGCCTTATTAAGCCTTAACTCCTCTATGTTTCGTGAACTATGCTGTAGCCGTCTATATTGTCTGCTTTTGTGTTCCTTAAACAATTTTGTACAACATTTTTTAATAGCTATAATTATTATAATAAATATTTAGTACAATTACTATTTTATAATGTACAGGTTGTCCCAAAAGTCGACGTCAAGTCGGAATCGGGTGATAGGACAAATCATAATAGTTACCAGAAAAATATAAAAAAAATCTTAGTCATGTATTTTTTAAATTACAGTAATTTCTTTTTTTTGAAAAATGTACAGCCTGTGATGGTTTTTTAGCTCCTTTAGCTACAAATCTTTACTTTTTTCGATTTAATTTTTGTGTAATATTGAGTAGTGCTTGTGTAACCTGTTCTTTTTAATTCTTAGCTAACTGCTCCAACTTAGAAGAAAATGTCACATTTATCCGAACCAAGAAAAAAAATTAATACTTCGCCCAACTTTAACTGACTGTACTGAAAAAAAAATGTACTACGCCAGTTTAGCAAGTAACCTTAAAAGTTGACGCATTTAATAAGGATTCTAAAATAGTATAGCACTTGCTATTTTTTCAAGAATCTTGTTTTTAACCACTAAAATGATTTTAGTGTAACCAAAGCTTGCCATGAGAGTAACTAAGATTCTATTTTGAGTGAGAGGAAGAATCAATCCATGAAGTGTGAGTGAGACAGATAGTGACGCTTTCGATTCAGATGCTAATGGGTGAGTGAGATAGATAGTGACGCTAATGTGTCAAATACCAAGAAAGTCATTTTATGAGGTGCGAGCAGGACAGATAGTGACGCCACTTTTGAGTGTTGGCACGCAATGTAGATCAGTACGTTACGCTCCTTCGTTTACTACGCATCTTTCCGTATTCGTTCATGTTATTTCGTACTTACCGACTTTTTGCTTCGCTTATTAAACTTGTTTGCTTGTGATTTGGATTTGGACAGTTTCGAACTTTTAACGACAACCTTGGCTTTCTCCTGGACTATAGCGTGATTGTGTAGTGCCAACATGTCTGTGTACCATACAGGAATATGCAAACATACAGTACATTTATGCGGAATGTACATTTTCATTTTTATGATTTGATTATGATTTGTCCGATTCCGGCTTGACGTCGACTTTTGGGACAACCTGTATATTATATCAATTTCTGTCCGTTAGTCTCGCTAAAACTCGAAAGTGGCTCGATCGATTCTGATTAAATTTTAATGCGTTTGAGTGGGTCCCTGGATGGTTTAGATTCACAATTGGACGCGGTAGTTAGCGCTGTTGTCGAGATCCAGAAAACACCGTGAGAAGCCTGGGCGGATCGTTAGTTAATTATAATTCTCTATATAATCTAAACTCTCTTGGTTTCTCTGTAGCGATTTTTGAACTTTTGAGTCTATTATATTTTAGGGCTAGTGATTCCTCAGAGGGGTAACGCATCTGTAGTCTTCATTGCTTGAGGTTGGTTGTAGTTGTTCATGGACAGCAGTAGCACTGTATCTTACTATATATACTATATATATATATATAGTATATTTAGTAAGATATTGTAGTTTTTGAAAATACGAGTAAATAATGCTTCTACTTGTATTTGAAATTATCCCAAATTGAATGTGATTTATTGGCAACAACATTTTTGCCTACCGATTGACCCTTACAAATGTGTGCGTGCGCAGTAAAATCAGTTAAAATCTATTTTGAATTTAAAAGATAAAAACTAGCCAAGTGCGTGTCGGGCCACGCACAATGTAGAGGTAGGTAGTTGCCCGTCACAATACGTGGGCTTCCTTGATAATGAGCATAATAAGTGAGTTCGTGGTTTGGCCGCTATAACGACTAAAAATGGGCCCAAATAGGAAGATCGTAACTGAAGGACTCATTTTCAAATCAGCCTTATTTTGATAATAATACCCTATCTATCCCGCAAATGAAAAAGTAAAGCTAATAGTACTAATGCATATAAGTAGTTTTCTTCATACAATGTTTATTTTTAACAGTTTACAATAACATTACAAAGTTATTAATGCAGCTAGATTTAGGTCATTTTCTATGGAGTTGTAACGAAATTTTTACTAATCCAAGTGCATTTTATAAGTTGGTCGACCTATTCTCGTTAACTTCTTAATTCTACTTAGCTGTGATAGTTTTCCTTTTAACTACATTATATATACTACTATTGTGTATACTTTTCGAATTTCCAAAAAGAGCAGTTTAGTTGGTAGAGGGGGGGGGGAGGGGGACAAATGATTAATGAAAAATACAACTTTAAAGCTAAATATTTCGCAAACGGACCCCTGAATCGAAAAGATGATGTTCCACACCCCCAGTGACCTATCCAATGATACCCCACATGATTGAATAGACGGGTAAAAAAAAATCATCCTCCATTTACTTGTATGGGAAGTACCCAAAATAAAAATGTTCTTTAAGATTTTATTTCACTGTTTTCTAGGCGTGATTAATATCTATAACTATGCCAAATTACACATTTGTAGCACCTAGGGTCTCTGAGAAAAACTGCCGACGGACGGACGGATGAACGGACGGACGGACAGACATGGCGAAACTATAAGGGTTCCTTGTTTTTTTTTATAGAATAGGGTGACAAACGAGCACACAGTCCACCTGATGGTAAGTGGATGATGCGGCCATAGACATCTACATTTATCCTCAATTAAGAATCAAAAAGCAGACGCGTTGTTACCCCTGAGGACCAAGATGGAATGCCTCTTTTCCAGTAAAAAGGTCTAAAAGTAAAAAGGTCTAAAGGTCTCACGTTCTCTACACTCACCATACGAAACACAGCAGCATGAAGCTGCTATTTTACGCTGGTATTCTGTGAGAGCGTGGTCCTTCCCCGGTCGAGCCGACCCATTCGTGCTACAACCATAATATAGCTGCAGCGTGGCTCTACCACGTATAAACGTGTACCACGTATAACGTTGTGTAATTACGGAACCCTAAAATGGACAGAATGTTTGAGATTTTTTTTAATTAATTTTTCTTCACCATTTGCATATATTACTTATTCTGAACCTTTGGCGGTTATTGCAAAATAACCCTGTATAAAGAAATTATTTTATATTGATGATTTAAATACTTCTAATATTTTTATATAATATACAAGAATGGCTTGCTTAAAGTATTTAAGATTAAATACGAGAATAAAAAACAACGATAACAATATTCATTGTAACAAAATATTATATTTAGTTCTGATTCCAGATTAAAGTTCACGTCACTTCTAAAGATTTCATCACATCTTGTCAGAGTCACTTGCAAGCACGGTAACAAGTTGGAGCATTAATTCAGGTTAGAATTAGAAAAATGCAAGTTGATTCAAGTTTGCGAGCTTTTGAGTGATAAATGGTTGAATAACGATCCTGTGTCAAAAATTAAAAATATATTTCTTTCTAGATTTAAAAGAGGTGTCGTATGATGACGGCATAAGAATGTACGTAATATCATCCCGTGGGTGATGTAAGAGGCAATAGAGGGAAATGAAACTAGAGATGGGTAGCAGCTACTTTCCTCATATTAGGAAATCCATAGGGAGGCCTATTATTATTTTTTATTATTATTTATTTAAAAAAATGTTACCCAACACTAGAACTGTATCGTGGAGGCAGTTTATAAACATAAATTGCACAAGGACAAACATCCAGACCCGGAACAATTATTTATAGGCCATACAAATACTTGTTCATTGTGGGATTTGTACCCGCGGTCCACAGTTTATACGTAGAGTTCATACGCTTGCCTCATAGGGGGGATATTTGCTATAGTTGCCACGCTTGGCAAGCGGGTTGGAAACCACAGTTTATTTTTTTATTTTTAGGCGTTATTAGGAAAACGCTGTTGCCCATCTCCTGATTTGTTCTCTTTGTTGCCTCTTACGACACCCACGGGATGATAATATGGGGTAGTGGGTATTCTTACACCGCCACTGTAAGAATAAAACAAGATAAGAGAAAATAAAGAAAAATATCACAACTGTTAAATTAAAATAATAAAATACCACGTGGTCTTATTTGCAGTGCACAAATTAATCAAGTACTGCTTTTATAGCTTCAACTTTCGAACTGCAGCTTCGCCGAAATGGGAAAAGTTCCGCAATCCTCTAGTCGTGAATATCGCAATAACTTAACATTGTAATTTTCGGGCTTGCATTGCTACCGGGACTTCCCCTGTAATAATTGCTTATATTTATAACATTAAACACTTTACCCTTTTAAGTGACTAAGGTATATAACAATCTCAATGTCGTCTAAATAGCTCCATAAAAACTTCATTCCTTTTGCCAACTTTTTTTATTTTTTAAATATTTTAATAATACTAGCAATGTTATTAACTTTACTTAAGGGAATACCTTTAACCACTCCTGGTAAGCTTAAAATGCTTGTGTTAGGAGTGGTTCACGACAGCAGTCGAATGGCGGATTCAAACCCACGATCTTTTGAGCGCGCCATTCGGTTGCAGTCGCTGTGAAGTTTAACCTTAGGGGTAGATTTCTTTCTTCATATTTATATGGGATCACCGGAAGTATAATCTATATAATAAATAAGAATCATTAAAATCGGTTCACAATTGACGAATATATCGCGTAACATAAATAGACATATGGTATTTTTGTAATTCTTAAAATTCACATCTTTTATATCTATACGTGGTAGAGCCATGCTGCAGCTATATTCGTAATATAGTTGAAGCATGAATGGGTCGGCTCGACCGGGGAAGGACCACGCTCTCACAGAATACCAACGTAAAATAGCAGCACTGCTGTGTTTCGTATGGTGAGTGTAGAGAACCGGAGACCCTTTTACTGGAAAGAGGCATTCCATCTTAGTCCTCACGGGTGACAACGCATCTGCATTTTGATTCCTTATTGAAGATAGATGTAGATGTCTATGGGTCACAGCAACCACTTACCATCAGGTGGACTGTGTGCTCGTTTGTCACCCTATCCTATAAAAAAATATATTTATTTAGAGCACGTAGCCTACGTTACGTTACTGGTGTAGTACGAACGGCTCAACCGGGGAGGACCATACTCTCAGAAAATACCAGCGTAAAATAGCAACTTAATGCTACTGTCTTTCGTATAGTGAGTATAGAGAATCTAAAATTAAAAAAGGTCTCTATATCCCCATATAACCGCTTTTACCGGAAACGTGGCACCAACATAGTCCTCAGGGGTGACAACACATCTGCAGTTTGATTGTTTTGATCGAGGATAAATGTATCTATGGGACACATCATCCACTTTCCATCAGGTGGACTGTGTGCTTGTTTGTCAACCTTATTCTATAAAAAAAATATTACGGAAACATCAATGATTAAAGTATTTTTCTAGTATTTTTTAAAGGAGAGGTTTGAAATTTAATATCATTCGAAAGGTCAAAAATCATGTGTGTATGTTGCCGTTAATGCAGGTAAAACGGAGTAAACATAGACTTATGACTTTTCCATAAAAATATGAAATATATTGATCATGTTAGTGCTGTATGATCTAAAAGCCCTTTGCCTAAATAATATTAGTGTTTGAATTAATATTACAAAAAAATATTAGATATTTCTGTATGAATTTTTATTTATTCTATCTTCATTTATTTTATTTTTTAACGTTTATACATTAAACCGGAACCCGTGCCGAAAGGTAGCAGAGGTTCAGCACCAAGTGATTATAGACCCGTGGCGGTATTATGCACTCCAGCTAAAGTGTTTGAGTCGATCATTCACAGTGATCTGTACCCACAAATAATAGTGCTCTGTTGTCCGACGCGCAGCACGGCTTCCGTCCCGGGCGGGGTACAACAGGGAATTTGGAGATAAGCTCCACACATAGTACCAACAGTGGATGCTGGTCAACAAGTGGATGTTGCCTATTTTGATTTTAGAAAGGCCTTTGACACGGTAGACAATGACGTCCTTCTAGCAAAGTTGGCTAGCGTAGGCTGCACACCACACATTATCATTTTTCGCCTATTATCTACGAGACCAATGTCAGTATGTTGACTGCAGCGGACTGCTTTCCGAACCTTACTTTACAAGATCAGGTGTCAGTCAGGGCAGTAATTTAGGGCCTCTTCTCTTCATTTTGACAATCAACGATTTGCCGGAAGTAGTCAATAAATCTACACCCTTGTTATTTGCTGATGACCTGAAACTAGTTTTTAAAATAAAGCATAAGGCTGATCATGACATACTACAGCAGGATATAACTAAGGTCGTAGAGTGGAGTTTTGAAAATAAATTTTATTTCAACGTGGCGAAATGTTCTGTTCTATCGTTCAGCCGTGCACATAGCCCGAGTCATCATCAATATTACATGGATGGTGCTCTGCAGCGTGTTTCTGAGGTCAATGATTTAGGCGTGCGATTCACTACCGATATACAATTTCGAGAACACACTACTGTTTTGATCTTGATTGCGAATGTGGTCTCTCTTATATAGGACAAACTAAAAGATCAATAAAACCGCGTTAAAGAACACTAGCTGATGTGAAGAATCGACGCTCCGGGAAGTCTGCAGTCTGTGTACATGTACAGGATCGCCCCCGTCACTACATTAGATTTGATAGACCACAAATCCTCGCTAAAGAACACCGATTCCTTCCAGGATGATTCGCGAGGGTATTGAAATCAAAAACATCCTAATTTCAATAGAGAAGATGGCTGGTGCTACCATCTGCTTGGGATCCTATAATTAATAAAATTAAATCCCAACAAGCATACAACTGCAAGACTTCAAGATACTGTAAGTTCATACTGCGTAGATCGGAACAAAAATTAATAATTTTTAATGTGGAGGTAACTGTGGTTAACTATGACATTGGGACGTCAAATACCTCAGTCCCCCCCGTGATACCAAATACAATCAAAATCATAATTAAATTTATGATTAAAAACTAAAAGCTACCAAACTGAAAGCGAGGCTACAAAATAACCGCAAGTAATATTGAACATTTTCAGTATAATTTTATTTTCAAATTAACTCATAAGCCGTTACGTTTTAATTTATCTCGCCCGCGGGCAATGTAACTTACTCCCTTGTCAAGGCCAAGGGTATAATTAAGCGTAATGGAGGGTCAAATATTGTTTAAGTATGACTTATTGGTTAGTTACCCAAATATCGGTGTTCTTTAGGATACACTTTGAAGTGGGTACAGATACAGAGTAATTGAATGATTTATTTCTCATCTCCTCCTATGATTGTTAAATGTACGTAACTCTACTATCTGCATATGCAACGCATGCGTTTTAAAAAGAGATCTTCTTCAATGTTACAGCCTAGCAACTAATAAAGTTCACAAAATAGGATCCTGAGCCACCTGCATCTTTAGACTTCCTGCATGTCTAATCTAATGTATGAAGCTGCCACCCTACAGCCACATTGGTTGTCATTCGTCGAGTTATATTCGAGCGTCAAAGTTTAATGATACATTCATTCATTACAGCCTATCAAAGCTGAACACAGGCCTCTTGATTAATTGATTACTTTATTTGCCATAGATGGCAAGCTTGGCAGGCAGGTTGGCAACCGCTACAGCTAATTTACAAAAATAATATGATTATAACAAGAATGAAGGCCATTTACAAATTTTCACTTATAGAATACTTAATAATATAACAAGAGTGTGTCAGAAGAGATGTACGAGTATAGGTTAAATAACGGTACACTTAAGTATAAAAAACATTAAATGAAATGAAATGAAAATTATATTTGTTTCTCCACCACAAAAGTGTATAGATAGGTCTACTAATATAACTTAAGAAAATATGAAATATTGTAATATATTTTTGCGGCGGACTGGAGCCTAAACTAGGGTATCCCTGTATTTCAGGACTCCAGGTCGCTCGCTCGCAGACTACTTCCGAGTTTGTCGGAAAGTGTGTGTGTGTGTGTGTGTGTGTGTGTGTGTGTGTGTGTGTGTGTGTGTGTGTGTGTGTGTGTGTGTGTGTGTGTGTGTGGGCGCGTGCGTGTGCATGCGTGCGTGCGTAAGTGTTAACTTACAATAGCAACAAATGATTCAGTGTCGTCATAACCAAGCTTTGAAAGATATTCTTTTAATGAAAACTTACATTCATACAAAGAAAAGAAAAGAAAATAAGTTATTAAAAAGTGAACGCCGAATTTGGAGAACACTGGAATGAAATAAATCGATATCTATGTAGGTTATGAATATGTGCTGTAGCATTAAAAGCACTGATGGAATAATAAAAGAGTTTTGCCTGTGATTACTTTTCACGTATAGTACAGATAAAAGTGTAGGTTTCCGGAAACCGGATGATGAGGTACGTAGACCTATTTTACCCAGTAGTTGTAGTTTGTTTTCCTCTATTAGCTCGTTCGACATCCACGGGACGACATGGGGTGGTGTATATTCTAACATCACCACTATATTGTCAAATTTTAATTGTCAGAAAATAATAAGCATTGCCTGTGAAACATTAAGCAACGTGCTTAAAAGCTTTGTGAGTTTTGAGAAGTTATTCCCACTTCTATCTACCACGTTTTCAGACGAAACGTGGTTTGCTTCATCGTTTATAACGCGTATAATAAATAATTATATGGCGCAGTATTTATAATTATTATTACTAATTCATTATTGTAATATAATATCCCATATCTTTCCATGGATGTCGTAAAAACTGGAAACTGGAATACGAGATGGGCAGCAGCATCTTCTTGATAATAACTTTAAACAATTCCAAACTGCGGATGCTATCCCACCCGCCAAACGTGGCAACTACGGCAAAATGTCTCTTATGAGGGAATTTATGGAGGGGGCCTATGTTCAGCAGTGGACTTTTATAGGGTGTAATAGATGGTAATGGATAAAATAAACAACAAACCACCACAGTACGATTTTCTACTGTATCGTGGAGGTGGTTTACATGCATAAATTGCACAGGGACACACATTCAGACCCTTCAATATCATGACACAATGTTAAATTCATTATGCAAAATGAAAAACTTGTTAAACAAAGTCTGTAGTACGTAGGTTAGGGATTTCCATCTAAACTTGCTCGCACTAGAATTACTTTACCTGATATGAATATTCATAAGCGAGAGTGTAGACAGCACATGATATGCAAAACGGTGACGATATGTTGATTCAAGGTAAAACGTTCAAAACGATACGGACACCTTACAAGTACTTTTAATAAAAGGATATGATTTTTTATATTACGACGGCAAAAATGAAATGTTTTATACATAGTAGAGCCGCGCTGCTGCTACATTATGGTTGTGGCATGAATAGGTCGGCTTGACCGGGTTAGGATGATGGTCTTACAGAATACCAGCGTAAAATAGAAGCTAAATGTTGCTGTGTTTCGTATGGTGAGTGTAGAGAACCGGATACCCTTTTTACTGGATACGAGGCATTTGATCTTAGTACTCATGGCTGACAACGCATCTGAATTTTGATTCTTAATCGAGGATAAATGTAGATGTCTATGGGCCACAGCATCCACTTACCATCAGGTGGACTGAGTGCTCGTTTGTCACCCTTATTCTATATAAAAAAAACAAAGATATGATGTTTTTTTTTTGCTACATTTATTACTATACTTCTGTATTTTATATACTTCCATACTTTATACTTTTTTTGAAGCTGCTATGCTATGGCAAGATATTGGGTAGAGGATATTCTTACACCGCCACTACATGGTAAACCTTTCCACATTATATATCTACGTATTCACGTATTCGCTGTTCAATTTAGTTAAGGGTACACTTAATTCAGCCCATCTTTACATACATACATACAAACACCCCCACGATACATGATAACTTCCTACTATGGGCGTAACTTTTAAAAATATATAAACAAATTAACTCTTTAAATTTTATTATTTAAAAAATATATTTAAAACATATACGTCCCGATAAACTCTATTATAAAGTCCTGGCTTTATTTTAGACTATGGTTTGAATTTGACAATGTTACTCTCTAGTATATATACATTAATCTATGAATGTTACTATTAAAACAAAATATGAAGGCTACATAGTAACCGTTCTTTTAGTTCTTGTCTAAATTCTGCTTACATATTACGTAATTGCGGATTCTTCCAGTGGTCGTTTTTCTACAAAATATTAGTATTACAGCCACAGCATCCAATTACCATTAGGTGAACAGTGTGCTTGTTTGTCACCCTTCTATAAAATATTAAAGAAGATTCTGCTAAATAATAAAAATCTTCAATAGACTAAAATTAATTCCCATTCCTAAATTTATGTCTTGTCAAGAACGTGGTTTTATAAATCAGCAAAGAAAGCTTGCAAAAGGGAAATTTTCGAAAGGCGCCTAATATACAAGTATGAAACGACGCTCGTAACTTTGGTTTTGAAATTTATCACGCAAAGTAAAACATCTGAAAATTTACAAGATATAATATTAATATTTTCACAAGCACATGTAATGTATGTATATAAACCCCGTTTAGCGGCGGGTAAGAATACCAACTATCCTATAACTTCCCGTGGGTGTCGTAAAAGGCGACAGAGGGAAACTGAGGCAGAAGATGGGCAGCAGCATCTTTCTGATAACAGCAAAACAACAATAAAAAAGCTTCGATTGCCAACCCAATCGTCAAGCGTGGCAAATATGGCAATATACCTCCCATGAATAAAGTTACGAAGAGACGGCCCCCACTTCCCGGCGGCCCCAATATTCCTGGCTACGGTGGTGACCATGGTAACGGCGGGGCAGGGGGTGCTAAGAATCTCCGGTGGAGGTTCGATTGCCATCTAAGACGACTCGACCTGGCAACATATAACACACGCACCCTGAGGACTGACGAGAAGATCCTGGAGCTGAAAGAAGAGATAGACAAGTTGCGCTGGAATATTATAGGATTATCCGACGTCCGAAGAGAGGGGGAGGACATGGTTATCCTCGAATCCGGCAACTTGTTCTATCACCGGGAGGGCGACCATCTGTCCCAAGGAGGTGTCGGATTTATCGTCCACAAGTCTCTCGTTAACAACGTTGTAAAGATTGAGAGTGTGTCGACGAGGGTTGCGTACCTTATACTCAGAATCATCAAACGGTATTCGCTGAAGATCATACAGGTTTACGCACCAACCTCGGCACATCCCGATGAGGAGGTGGAGGAAATGTATGAGGAGATATCTAGAGCCATGCATTCCTCCAGAACCCACTATACGGTGTTTATAGGAGACTTCAACGCAAAACTATGCACAAGAGAGAACGGTGAGCTGAAGGTAGGGAAATTTGGAATAGGGCAACGGAACCCAATGGGCCAGTAGCTGGCCGACTTCATGGAGAAAGAGGGACTCTTTATGATGAACTTTTTCTTCCAGAAGCGGCTCCACAGGAAGTGGACCTGGTCTAGCCCCGACGGTTCGACAAAAATGAGATTGACTTCATTATAACGACCAGACGACAACTGTTCATTTGATCGCGAGGGTGAAAACCGGAAGCGATCACCGAATGGTGAGAGGCACACTGAACCTAAACGTTAAGTTGGAGAAGTCTCGTCTAATGAAGTCAACGCTCCGTCCCCTTCGTGCTCTAATCCAAAGTCCCGAAACCTTTCAGCTCGAGCTACAAAACCGTTTTCAGTGCCTAGAAGATTGCAATGCAGTGGACGATATGAATGACAAGCTCGTGGAAACTGTCCATGTGGTTGGAGCTAAGTTCTGCAAGACCCGCCACAGAAGAACACAAAAACTCTCCGATCACACTCTTAATCTGATGGCTGTTAGACAAATGAAATGAAGCTGCAGTCTTCAGCAGATTTGACAGTGTACAGGCAACTGAACAGACAGATATCCAAATGCATGCGGCGGGACTTACGCCATACCATAGACCACATACATACCCTTCGGCAAATTGTACAGAAGTCCGAGGAGTACAATTTGCTACTATGTCTGGCGTATGTGGACTATAAGAAAGCGTTTGATTCTCTCGAAATTTTGGTGATGCTGCAGTCCCTTCAGCGGTGCCAAGTTGACTGTCGGTATATCGAAGTGCTGAAGTGTTAGGACTGAAGTGTTAGGGCTGAAGTACAGTAGGGCTACGATGGCTATCCAAGTACAGAACCAGAGTAAGAAACCTATTCAACTGCAGAGAAGTGTAAGACAGGGTGACGCTATATCCCCGAAACTCTTCACCGCTGCATTGGAAGACGTTTTCAAGCTACTGAACTGGAAAGGATACGGTGTTAACATCAACGGCGAGTACATCACTCAACTTCGATTTGCCGACGATATAGTTCTAATGGCAGAATCGCTGGAGGATTTAAACACTATGCTCAATGACCTCAATAGTGTCTGCCAATGGATAGGTCTTAAGATGAACATGGACAAAACAAAGATCATGTATAACGTCCATGTCACACCTATGCCGGTAGTTGTTGGGAGCACTAAGCTCGAAGTTATTGACGAGTATGTTTACCTGGGACAAATAGTCCGACTAGGAAAGTCCAACTTCGACCGAGGGGTTAATCGATGGATTCAACTCGGCTGGGCAGCGTTCGGGAAATTACGGCACATCTTCTTGTCAGGTATACCTCAAAACTTGAAAACGAGACTATGCAACCAGTGCGTGTTGCCAGTGATGACCTATGGAACTGAGACGTGGTACTTCACTGTTGGCCATATGAGGAAGCTTAAGGTCGCTCAGCGAGCTATGGAGAGGCTATGTTCAGGGTTTTTCTGCGTGATAAACTTAGAAATGAGGATATCAGTAGAACCAGAGTGACCGACATAGTCCAACGAATTCGTAAGAAGAAGTAGCAATTTGCCGGCCATATAGCTCGAAGAACCGAAAACCGATGGAGGAAAAAGCTTCTTGAGTGGCAGCCTCGTACTTGTAGGTGAAATGTAGGGCAACCCGCCACTAGATGTAGTGACGACCTGGTAAGACATGCAGAAAGTCGATGGATGCAGGTGGCTCAGGACCGTGCTTTGTGGCATTCCTTGGGGGAGGCCTATGTTCGGCAGTGGACTTGTGAAGGGCTGTAATGATGATGATGATGATATTATGTATCCCTAGATATATGGACGTGAAAGAAGCGAGGGATGTGTCAGGATCGTGCTAAATAAAAGTCCGTAGTCTTTATCTACCCCTCTGGGTGACAGGCGTGAAGGTTTATATATGTATGTATGTATAAGCATACAGTCTTAAGTTAATCTTGGGCTGCACTGCAGAATATTCAGGGGGCGTGTGGCGTGGTTTTGTTTCCCATACAATTCCAGCTATTTCCTCTTGAAACAGTAATTTTGCTGAAAACTATGTTCGACTCGGGCCTTATTAAGCCTTAACTCCTCTATATTTTGTGAATTATGCTGTAGCCCGTCTACATTGTCTTCTTTTGTGTTCCTTAAACTTATTTTTGTATAACATTTTTTCAATAGCTATAATTATTATAATAACTATTTAGTACAATTACTATTTTATAATATACAGGTTATCCCAAAAGTCGACGTCAAGTCGAAATCGGATGATAGGACTAATCATAATAGTTAATTTTTCCTCTTCCTCTCGGATGTCGTACTGAGCGACCGTGTTCACTAGAAAACCTGTATTTAAATTTTTAAACAGTAAATAAATAAATATTCTATTAGAATTCCGCTTCGCGTACTAGGCTAACATAAGTGTCCGGCGCGACGATAGCCGCTTCAGTGTGAACGGAACGTCCACTCGTAGGACGAAGATAACGAGAAATAGCAAGACCTGCTCTCGCGCAACCGGAACGGCTAGCCGCCCACCAATCAGTCGAACGCGAAACTCCTCCTACCTGGGTGACATCACGCGCTGTTACTGGCCGCCCGCCTACTACACAATACGCATTCCGTCGGCTTTATATTGCATTTAGGCCTACGCGCATAGTGCATAATGTCGGTTCAGAGGACACTCCATCTGCAACCCTGAGGGAAAATGATCTGCAGCAGCAGTCTAATGGGGAGCAGGTATGGGGCCTCAGGCTGAAGCCTTGATGGATACACAGTATGAAAATCCCCTCTGGCTATGTTTTACTTCGAAATAATAGAAGAGCAAGAGAGGATGAATTTTCACCGTCTCAGTTTCTAGATTTCAAACAGGAGATGACTAGACTCATTACGGCATTTATTAGTGAGCAAAAAAACTCACATATAGAAATCACAAACACGCTTAAGTCCCTCCAACAAACCACTTCAAATATTGAACAGTGTGTGTCTTTGTTAACTCTGCAAAATGAGGAATTCCAAAAGAAAATTGATAAACTGGAAACTCAAGTAAAGAAGGATCGCGAATACATAAATATACTTGAAGACAAAATTGAAGATCTCCAAAGGACGTCACGCAAAGCTAGTCTAGAGTTAAAAAATGTTCCTCGTAAACCCTCTGAAAACAGGGATGATTTAATGAGTATGGTAACTTGCCTATCGAAAAATGTCAACCTTGATTTGTGCGCGGGATATTAAGGATATTTTCAGAATAAGGCCACGTAATGACAGGGAGAAAAATTCCCCCATAATATTGGAACTAGGATCCACGATCATGAAATCTGAACTACTAAAAAAGACTAAGGAATTTTACACCAAAAACAAGTGCAAATTACAAGCAAAACACCTAGGTTTTACTACGAACGAGGACACGCCTGTTTATGTATCAGAGCAGCTCACCGCTAAGGGTGCCCGACTTTTCTTCCTGTCTCGAGATCTCGCCAAATCCAATGGGTATAAATTCTGCTGGACTGCGTTTGGAAGAGTTTTTGTGAGAAAAGATGATACGTCTAAAATTATATGCATCCAGAGCGAGGCACAGTGCACCACAATTCTTCAACAAAAGTGACTATATTCAAACATCTCAATGGTAACTTCTATGTGCTTCATTCATTATACATATTATTATCTTATTTTTGGTAAGACAACTGCTGTAAACCTTACATCTACTGTTAGCGTAATTTTCATTTACACACTTATACCTATGGTTTTAAAAACTGCAAACAAACTACAACAACCAAACACACCTATGTACAACACCACACGCTCACACCTCACAAATTCAATACATACATTTACATAAACCACATCAACAGTACAAACACAAAACACACCACAACAACCATCCACTCTTACAGACTACAATGTAAACAACATACTCTCATTGATGAATCCTACCTATTCTCGTGTATACTTGCAAGTGTTTCTAACAAACTTATCACTACTCACCCTATGTAATAACCTCTGCAATGATTTACTTTGTATTTCCTCTTTTTTTTAATGGATAGTCAGCTCACTAACCAGGAACTAGACTGCATGCAAATAACACACTCAATCAAATGTAATATAGAAGATCTAATTTACCATTGGTTGGTTCCTTTCGTAATAATCTATTTGTTGTAACGCAAAACATGGCTAGTATCTATAAGAATTTCGACGACCTTTGGTTACCCTATCAGTACTGGAATTGAAATTGACGTTCTTATACTGACCGAATGCAGATTAGACCCTAACAAACAAATACCATTTTAAGTAATTATACCTCCTACCAATCAATTAAACTTTTAAACCAGAATGATGGTGTAGTAGCTTATATCAAAAACAATCACCGAGCTAAAGTTATTGACCTTCACCTCTCAGACGCTACAGGACTACAAATAGAGATTGATAACTACGTTTTCCTGGGTATATACCGCTCCCCCTCTTTTCTAAACGCCGATAGCTTTACTAGCTCCCTCGACTTACATCTGGAAACTATTAGTCATCATAAAAATGTGTCTGTCATAGGTGACATAAACATTAACCTGCTTCCCATAGCTACAGAGAAGCCTCAGTATCGCCGTAATAGACTCAACTACTTAGACGCACTATCCCTGCATGGCTTATTACCTGGTCACACTCTACCTACGAGAAAGAGATCCTGCCTCGACCACGTAATGATAAAACTTGAAGTCAACCTCACTGCAGCTTTTATCGCCGTCCTTAACACGACGGTCACAGACCACAATCTTGTGTTGCTTCAGTTATATAAAACATCCACCCACAAAGCTCCAACTAAGTCTAAACTAACTACAGATTTTGATGGGGCATATAATACTCTCATATCGACAAGTATCCCCTTTTCAGAATTGCCAAATAGCCCTGAAGAATTTGCCAACACTTTTATTAATATAATTAAGTCAGCTATCCAACATAATTCTAAACTATCCTACTTTTCTAACAATAAAAAGATATTAAAACCCTGGATAACTCCCGGCGCTCTGAGGCATAAGGCAAAGAAATTACTTGCAACAAAAGGTGAAAAGGACCCCATAATACAATTTTAATAATAACTTACAAACGTTTTCGAAATTACTGTTCCAATCTCATCAAAAAACTTAAACGACAGCATTATGGCAAACTTATTAATAAATCTGCTAATAACCCCCGTAAATTCTGGAATACAGTAAATGAGATAACTCGGTACAAACCACCCAAGACTAATAATGTAGCCCCATTAACTTAAAACCTCTACCACTAGATTCGGTTAACTATGTTAATAACTATTTTGCTTGTATAGGCAATAACCTAGCTGGAATAATTACTACAAACTTAGGTACTAGAAGTCGGGTACTAGTAGCTCCTATCTCTAACTATACACAGCCTCATCCTTCGTCCTGCTAAACACTGACGACAAAGAAGTCGAGAGCATCTTGATGAGTCTCGACTCTGGGAGCTCACCTGGATGGGATGGTATCAGCACTGGCTTTCTAAAGCATGCTAGAGCCTTTGTTGTACCGTACATACGTAACCTCGCAAACCTTTGCTTTAGTACTGGTGTATTCCCCAGCGTCTTAAAGAGGTCTATGATAACCCTGTGCATAGAGAGTGGAGACAGACAGGATGTAAACAATTATAGGCCTATCTCTGTCCTTACCTCCATCTCCAAAATAATTGAAAAGTTGCTTAACAATAGATTAGTTGATTTCCTAAATAAATATAAATTATTATCAAATTCCCAATATGGTTTTAGAAAGGGTCTTTCAACTCAAGATGCGATTCTTGATCTCACTTCTACTATAGTTGGTGAAGTAGACAATGGCAGCAAATGCCTTACAGTCTTTTTGGATTTAAAAAAGGCCTTCGACACCGTCTCTGTGCCTATTCTTTTACACAGGCTACAAAGCATAGGTATTAGGGATACTCCACTAATGCTTTTTAAAAGTTACCTACAGGACAGAACTCAGCAAGTAAAAATAAATAATTTACATAGTGATAAAGCCACGCCTAGTTTTGGTGTCCCGCAGGGTAGTGTCCTGGGCCCGACTCTCTTTTTAATATACATAAATGATCTATGTAATCTACGAGATGTCGGGGGCAGGATATACTCCTACGCGGACGACACTGCTCTTGTTTTTACTGGTAGCACCTGGAATACTGTCCAAGCAGGTACTGAAAGGGGTTTAATCATCGTATCTAATTGGCTTAGAGATAACCTTCTTACCTTGAACACCCAAAAAACAAACTACATCTGCTTCACTCCTTCTAACAAATCCCAACCTGACCATCACTTTGCCATAAAATCCACACTTGCTCAAACCCTGAAACATGATTTGCGACTGCCCTACTATTGATAAAGTCAGCCAAACTAAATACCTAGGTATAATGTTGGACCAACGACTTAACTGGCACTCACATTTGGATCTATTAACAAACCGCATTAGGAAACTCATATGGGTATTCAAATCACTACGGCAGGTCATGTGCAACAAACTTAAAAACCGAATCTATGTAGCCCTGGCCCAATCTGTGCTCACATACTGTATCTCGATTTGGGGAGGAGCTGACAAAACTCACTTCCTTGCACTCGAAAGAGCTCAGAGATCACTTATCAAAGTCATCTACTCCAAACCTTATCGTTTTCCCACTGACACACTATATAGAATGAGTGACCTACTCACAGTACGAAAACTCTACGTTCTGAATCTCATCTTAACGTGCCACAAATCATTGCCTTATGTCGACCTAAGTCATAAAAGAAAGAAGGATGTTGTTGCCCCCGTCACTGCTGTACGTACTGCTTTCGCTAGAAGACAATATAGTTTTCAGTCCGTCCATATATACAACAAAGTAAATAAATTACTTAAAATATACCCTATGTCATCTTACACTTGCAAGAAAACTTTAAAAGAATGGTTGGACTCACTTAGTTATGAAGATGTCGAAAACTTTTCATAAGAATAAATTAAAACTCGGTTAAACTTAATGTCGGTACCTGTATGTGAACACCCATACCGATCCCAAGGAACCTCATCCGTAGGGCTTGCAGGTGACCGACACACACATGCACACACGCACGCACACACACACAGACACACACACGCACGCACACACACACACACACACACACACACACACACACACACACACACACACACACACACACACACACTAAATATATACACACTAACTAATTTTCCCACCCACATTTCTATAATTGTAAGCTTCTAGATATAATATAGTTTAATAGTCTTTTTGAGCAAACCGTAAGGGAAGTAGCGAGTTATTCCCAACACAAGTGTCTATGACAACTTAAAGGGAAAACTCGATAAATCTTTGTTATAAGACTTTTTGAAAATAAAGGAATTTTTTTTTTTTTTTACCAGAAAAATATAAAAAAAATCTTAGTCATGTATTTTTTAAATTACAGTAATTTCTTTTTTTTTTTGAAAAAATGTACAGCCTGTGATGGTTTTTTAGCTCCTTTAGCTACAAATCTTTACATTTTTTCAATTTTTTTTTGTGTAATCTTGAGTAGTGCTTGTGTAACCTGTTGTTTTTAATTCTTAGCTAACTGCTCCAACTTAGAAGAAAATGTCACATTTATCCGAACCAAGAATGAAAAATTAATACTTCGCCCAACTTTAACTGACTGTACTGAAAAAAAATGTACTACGCCAGTTTAGCATGTAACCTTAAAAGTTGACGCATTTAATAAGGATTCTAAAATAGTATATATAGCTCTTGCTACATTATTTCTTAGATTACAGGAAAAAAAAATTTTTCTTCAAGAATCCCAGTTTTGATAAAATTATTTTTAACTACTAAAAATGATTTTAGTGTAACCAAAGCTTACCATGAGAGTAACTAAGATTCTAGTTTGAGTGAGAGGAAGAATCAATCCATGAAGTGTGAGTGAGACAGATAGTGCCGCTTTCGATTCAGATGCTACCATTAGCCACCCATTGAGTGAGATAGATAGTGATGCTAATGTGTCAAATACCAAGAAAGTTATTTTATGAGGTGCGAGCGAGACAGATAGTGACGCCACTTTTTGAGTGTTGGCACACGCAATGTAGATCAGTACTTTACGTTCCTTCTTTACTACGTATCTTTCCGTATTCGTTCGTGTTAATTTCGTACTTACCGACTTTTTGCTTCGCTTATTAGACTTGTTTGCTGTTTGTGATTTGGATTTGGACAGTTTCGATCTTTTAACGACAACCTTGGCTTTCTACTGGACTATAGCGTGATTGTGTAGTGCCAACATGTCTGTGTACACCATACAGGAATATGCAAACATGCACTACATTTATGGGGAATGTACATTTTTCAAAAAAAAAAAAGAAATTACTGTAATTTAAAAATACATGACTAAGATTTTTTTATATTTTCTGGTAACTATTATGATTTGTCCTATTACCCGATTCCGGCTTCACGTCGACTTTTGGGACAACCTGTATATTATATCAATTTCGTCCGTTAGTCTCGCTAAAACTCGAAACTGGCTCGACCGATTCTGATTAAATTTTTGTGCGTTTGAGTGGGTCCCTGGATGGTTTAGATTCACAATTGGACGCAGTAGTTAGCGCTGTTGTCGAGATCCAGAAAACACCCGTGCGAAGCCGAAGTGATCGTTAGTTAATTATAATTTCATATAATCTAAACTCTCTTGGTTTCTCTGTAGCGATTTTGAACTTTTAAGTCTATTATATTTTAGGGCTAGTGATTCCTCAGAGGGACAACGCATCTGTAGTCTTCATTGCTTGAGGTTGGTTGTAGTTGTTTATGAACAGCAGTAGCCACTGATGATGGTCAGGTGGTGGACTGTTGGTTCGTTTGTCACTTCAATTATACAGGGTTATTTTCAAAAAGTAGCCAAATTTTTAAACTTAAGTTGAAATATATAAATAATGATACACCGTTATTGCAGTTTTTGAAAATACGAGTAAATAATGCTTCTACTTTTATTTGAAATTATCCCAAATTGAATATGATTTATTGGCAACAACGTTTTTGCTTACCGATCGACCTTACAAATGTGTGCGTGCACAGTAAAATTAGTTAAAATCTATTTTGAATTTAAAAGATAAAAACTAGCCAAGTGCTTGTCGGGCCACTGCACAATGTAGAGGTAGGTAGTTGTTCATACGCAGAGTTCATACGCAAAATTGATTTAGCTTCATCATAGCCTATCAAAATCCGTGTTCAGCAGTGGACTTTGATACTTTAACGTTACAGCCTATTATAGTCCACTGCTGAACATAGGCCTTCCCCATAGATTGCCTCATAGGGGGGATATTTGCTATAGTTGCCACGCTTGGCAAGCGGGTTGGAAACCACAGTTTATTTTTTTATTTTAAGGCGTTATTAGGAAAATGCTGTTGCCCATCTCCTGATTTGTTCTCTTTGTTGCCTCTTACGACACCCACGGGATGATAATATGACCCCATATTACGATCCCGTGGGTATTCTTACACGGCCACTGTAAGAATAAAACGAGATAAGAGAAAATAAAGAAAAATATCACAACTGTTAAATTAAAATAATAAAATACCACGTGGTCTTATTTGCAGTGCACAAATTAATCAAGTACTGCTCTTATAGCTTCAACTTTCGAGTTGCAGCTTCGTCGAAATGGGAAAAGTTCCGCAATCCTCTAGTCGTGAATATCGCAATAACTTGACATTGTAATTTTCGGGCTTGCATTGCTACCGGGACTTCCCCTGTAATAATTGCTTATATTTATAACATTAAACACTTTACGCTTTTAAGTGACTAAGGAATATAACTTAACACTGACTTAACACTGCTGAGACCCTTTTACTGGAAAAGAGGCATTCCATCTTAGTCCTCACGGTGACAACGCATCTGTATTTTGATTCCTTATTGAAGATAGATGTAGATGTCTATGGTCACAGCAACCACTTACCATCAGGTGGACTGTGTGCTAGTTTGTCACCCTCCTATAAAAAATATATTTATTTAGAGCACGTGTACCGTTACGTTACTGGTTGTGTGTAGAACGGCTCAACTGGGGAGGACCATACTCTCAGAAAATACCAGCGTAAATAGCAACTTAATGCTACTGTCTTCGTATAGTGAGTATAGAGAATCTAAAATTAAAAAGGTCTCTATCCCCATATAACCGTTTTTACCGGAAACGTGGCACCAACATAGTCCTCAGGGGTGACAACATCTGCAGTTTGATTGTTTTGATCGAGGATAAATGTATCTATGGGACACATCATCCACTTTCCATCAGGTGGACTGTGTGCTTGTTTGTCAACCTATTCTATAAAAAATATTACGGAAACATCGATGATTAAAGTATTTTCTAGTATTTTTTTTAAAGGAGAGGTTTGAAATTTAATATCATTTGAAAAGTCAAAAATCATGTATGTATATATGTTGCCATTAATGCAGGTAAAACGGAGTGAACATACACTTATGACTTTTCCATAAAAATATGAAATATATTGATCATGTTCGTGCTGTATGATCTAAGAGCCCTTTCCCTAAATAATATTAGTGTTTGAATTAATATTACAAAAAAAACTTATGTTAACAAATAATTAGCATTATTTCCAGTTACAAATCTAATTCCGATATTTCTGTATGAATTTTTATTTATTCTATCTTCATTCATTTTATTTTTTAACGTTTATACATTAAACCGGAACCCGTGCCGAAAGGTAGCAGAGGTTCAGCACCAAGTGATTATAGACCCGTGGCGGTATTATGCACTCCAGCTAAAGTGTTTGGTTCGACCATTCACAGTGATCTGTACCGACAAATGATAGTGCTCTGTTGTCGGCTTCCGTCCCGGGCGGGGTACAACAGGGAACTTGCTGGAGATAAGCTCCACATATAGTACCAACAGTGGATGCTGGTTAACAAGTGGATGTTGCCTATTTTGATTTTAGAAAGGCCTTTGACACGGTAGACAATGACGTCTTTCTAGCAAAGTTGGCTAGCGTAGGCTGCACACCACACACATTATCATTTTTCGCCTGTTATCTACGAGACCAATGTCAGTATGTTGACTGCAGCGGACTGCTTTCCGAACCTTACTTTACAAGATCAGGTGTCCGTCAGGGCAGTAATTTAGGGCCTCTTCTCTTCATTTTGGCAATCAACGATTTGCCGGAAATAGTCAGTAAGTCTAAACCCTTGTTATTTGACCTGAAACTAGTTTTTAAAATAAAGCATAAGGCTGATCATGACATACTACAGCAGGATATAACTAAGGTCGTAGAGTGGAGTTTTGAAAATAAATTTTATTTCAACGTGGCGAAATGTTCTGTTCTATCGTTCAGCCGTGCACATAGCCCGAGTGATCATCAATATTACATGGATGGTGCTCTGCAGCGTGTTTCAGAGGTCAATGATTTAGGCGTGCGATTCACTACCGATATACAATTTCGAAAACACACTACTGATTGATGATTGTAAAAAAGCATACCGCAACTTAGGTTGGTTTTACGGCTAGCGAACCGATTCACGAACATCGGTGCTCGGAGAGTATTATACGAGGCACTTGCAAAAGTCATTTAGAATGCAATGCTGTCGTTTGGTCACCACACGAAGCCAAATATAAATTAATGTTAGAATGTATTCAGAACAAATTTGTGAGATTTATGTATTTAAAACAATATGGTGTGTACCCGGGTTATCCACTGTTGTATCCTACTCTATTTATACTATATTTATTTTGTAAAATACACAACCCAGGTATTCTACAGATAGTTAAGCTGTGTGTGCCTGACGAGTACGTAGGATGACGGCAGCAGCCGCCGCTCTTGTCGGTGTCACAAGCGCGCACCAACTGGCTACAGCACGCGCCTTTGACGCGCACGCTGCGTGCACTTAACATGGTCTCACAATAGACTGATTTGATCTTGATTGTGAATGTGGTCTCTCTTATATAGGACAAACTAAAAGATCAATAAAAACCCGCGTTAAAGAACACTTAGCTGATGTGAAGAATCGACGCTCCGGGAAGTCTGCAGTCTGTGAATGTTGCAGGATCGCCCCGTCACTACATTAGATTTGATAGACCACAAATCCTCGCTAAAGAACACCGATTCCTTCCAAGGATGATTCGCGAGTATTGAAATCAAAAACATCCTAATTTCAATAGAGAAGATGGCTGGTGTTACCATCTGCTTGGGATCCTATAATTAATAAAATTAAATCCCAACAAACATACAACTGCAAGACTTCAAGATACTGTAAGTTCATACTGCGTAGATCGGAACAAAAATAATTTTTAATCTGGGTAACTGTGGTTAACTATGACATTGGGACGTCAAATACCTCAGTCCCCTCGTGATACCAAATACAATCAAAATCATAATTAAATTTATGATTAAAACTAAAAGCTACCAAACTGAAAGCGAGGCTACAAAATAACCGCAAGTAGTATTGAACATTTTCAGTATAATTTTATTTTCAAATTAACTCATAAGCCGTTACGTTTTAATTTATCTCGCCCGCGAGGCAATGTATGTGTCAAGGCCAAGGGTATAATTAAGCGTAATGGAGGTCAAATATGGTAAAGTATGACTTATTGGTTAGTTACCCAAATATCGGTGTTCTTTGAAGTGGGTACAGATATGATTGTTAAATGTACGTAACTCTACTATCTGCATATGCAACATGCATTTTAAGAGATCTTCTTCAATGTTACAGCCTAGCAACTAATAAAGTTCACAAAATAGATCCTGAGCCACCTGCATCTTTAGACTTCCTGCATGTCTAATCTAATGTACGAAGTTGCCATTCGTCGAGTTATATGTCGAGCGTCAGAGTTTAATGATACATTCATTCATTACAGCCTATAAAGCAGTACAGGCCTCTTGATTAATTGCTTACTTTATTTATATAGATGGCAGGCTTGGCAGGCAGTTGGCAACCGCAGTTTTTATGTTCTAGTTGTAGTAAAATGCTGCTGCTCATCGTATGGTTTATTTGATTGTTATTTGCTTGGAAAACTTACAGCTAATTTACATAAATAATATTATGATTATAACAAGAATGAAGTCATGATATATATACACACACACACATATACACATCTACATTGCGAAATGCTGTGAACACTAAGCATGCTGTGTTTACCTATTATTAATGGTGCACTTAGTTTGTATTACTGTCATAGAATTAAGCTTATGTATTAGTGTAAAATTTGTTGGTGAACCAAATAAATAAACAAATAATAATACATTACATAGATTGCCTCATAGGGGATTTTGCCATAGTTTCCACGCTTAGCAAGCGTGCCGCATTTCAATTTTAAGTCGTTATTAGGAAGACTGCTGCTTATCTCCTGATTTGTTTTCCTCTGTTGCCTCTTACGACACCCACAGGATGATATGGGGTAGTGGATATTCTCACTGCCACAACACGGTAAAAGGACGTATTATTTTTAGCACATTTGATAGTTAATTAGACATGTTTTTAGAAACATTTACTAGGTATTTTTAACATTCAGTATATTATATTAGTGGACTTTCAAAGACTATTATTTATATTGAAACTGATAAAATTTGTATTCGTTCCGTCGTGGACTGTTTTGTTGAAACACAGTTTACATTAATATTATTGAGTTTACTAATATTTCACGAATTCCTGTTTTCCTTGGAATTACTCATGATTTGTAAGCCATGACTTCATGATTTGAAGCCCATTTACAAATTTTCACTTATAGAATACTTAATAATATAACAAGAGTGTGTCAGAAGAGATGTGCAGTATAGGTTAAATAACGGTACACTTAAGTATAAAAACATTATGAAAAGAAAAGAAGTTATTAGAAAGTGAACGCCGAAGTTGGAGAACATTGGAATGAAATAAATCGATATCTAGGTTATGAATATGTGCTGTACCATTAAAAGCACTGCATGATCGAATAATAAAAGAGTTTTGCCTGTAATTACTTTTCACGTATAGTACAGATAAAAGTGTAGGTTCCGGAAACCGGATGATAAGGTACGTAGACCTTTTTACCCAGTAGTTGTAGTTTGTTTTCCTCTATTAGCTCGTACGACATCCACGGGACGACACAGGGTAGTGTATATTCTAACATCACCACTATATTGTCAAATTTTAATTGTCAGAAAATAATAACCATTGCATGTGAAACATTAAGCAACGTGCTTAAAAGCTGTGAGTTTTGAGAAGTTATTCCACTTCTATCTATCACGTTTTCAGACGAAACGTGGTTTGCTTCATCGTTTATAACGCGTAAAATAAATAATTATATGGCGCAGTATTTATAATTATTATTACTAATTCATTATTGTAATATAATATCCCATATCTTTCCATGGATGTCGTAAAAACTGGAAACTGGAATACGAGATGGGCAGCAGCATCTTCTTGATAATAACTTTAAACAATTCTAAACTGCGGATGCTATCCCACCCGCCAAACGTTGCGACTACGGCAAAATCTCCCTTATGAGGGAATTTATGGAAGAGGCCTATGTTCAGCAGTGGACTTTTATAGGGTGTAATGGATGGTAATGGATAAAATAAACCACAAACCACCACAGTACGATTTTCTCCTGTATCGTGGAGGTGGTTTACATGCATAAATTGCACAGGGACACACATTCAGACCCTGAACATGAAACAATGTTAAATTCATTATGCAAAATGAAAAACTTGTTAAACAAAGTCCGTAGTACGTAGGTTAGGGATTTCCATCTAAACTTGCTCGCGCTAGAATTACTTTACCTGATATGAATATTCATAAGCGAGAGTGTAGACAGCACATGATATGCAAAACGGTGACGATATGTTGATTCAAGGTAAAACGTTCAAAACGATACGGACTCCTTACAAGTACTTTTAATATAAGGATATGATTTTTTATATTACGATGACAAAAATGAAATGTTTTATACATAGTAGAGCCGCGCTGCTGCTACATTATGGTTGTGGCCCGAATAGGTCGGCTTGACCGGGTTAGGATCATGCTCTTACAGAATACCAGCGTAAAATATAAGCTAAATTTTGCTGTGTTTCGTATGGTGAGTGTAGAGGACCGGAAACCCTTTTTACTGGATACGAGGCATTCGATCTTAGTACTCATGGCTGACAACGCATCTGAATTTTGATTCTTAATCGAGCATAAATGTAGATGTCTATGGGCCACAGCATCCACTTATCATCAGCTGGACTGAGTGCTCGTTTGTCACCCTTATTCTATATAAAAAAACACCAAAGATATGATGTTTTTTTTTTTGCTACATTTATTACTATACTTCTGTAATTTATATACTTCCATACTTTTTTTGAAGCTGCTATGCTATGGCAAGATATTGGGTAGAGGATATTCTTACGCCGCCACTACATGGTAAACCTTTCTACATTATATATCTACGTATTCACGTATTCACTGTTCAATTTAGTTAAGGGTACACTTAATTCAGCCCATCTTTACATACATACATACAAACACCCCCATGATACAGGATAACTTCCTACTATGGGCGTAACTTTTAAAAATATATAAACAAATTAACTGTTTAACTTTTATTATTTTAGAAAACATATTTAAAACATAGACGTCCCGATAAACTCTACCATAAAGTTTTGGCTTTATTTTAGACTATGGTTTGAATTTGACAATCTTACTCTCTAGTATATATACATTAATCTATGAATGTTACTATTAAAACAAAATATGAAGGCTACATAGTAACCGTTCTTTTAGTTCTTTTCTAAATTCTGCTTACATATTACGTAATTGCGTATTCTTCCAGTGGTCGTTTTTCTACAAAATATTAGTATTACATCGTGTAAATAATTTATATAGTTCATTACTTAGAGCTACCTTTTGACAGGCTTCACTCACCAGTGTTTCTGTTACACTGTCAACTTTGTCAATGATACGAAAGCATCTTATAAGGAAATATAAGCGAAAGTATATATAAGTCAATGGCGAAAGTAGGTTGAGGTGCAGTTGGGGTTCTCTAAAGGCCTCCAATAATCTGAGAGCGCTGGTGTGGCCGCAGATGAGTGCGAAAGCGTGCCTGTGGCCCTGCTAATACGCAGCGAAGGTGAAGGGTTTCTGAAATGTGGAGGTCCTTGCCCCCGTAAACCGGTTATGCGTAGGTATTTCCCGTGTGTAAAGATGTCTAAGGGCCACCACAAATCTGCGGGTGTTCACATAATTATATATATATATATATATATATATATATATATATATATATATATAAATTATTTTACGTGGTAGAGCTATGCTGCAGCTATATTAGTAGTATAGTTGTAGTACGAATGGGTCGGCTCGACCGGGAAGGACCACGCCTCACAGAATACCAGCGTAAAATAGCAGCTTAACACTGCTGTGTTTCGTATGGTGAGTGTAGAGAACCGGAGACCCTTTTACTGGAAATGAGGCATTCCATCTTAGTCCTCACGGGTGACAACGCATCTGCATTTTGATTCTTTATTGAAGATAGATGTAGATGTTTATGGTAACAGCAACCACTTACCATCAGGTGGACTGTGTGCTCGTTTGTCACCCTATCCTATATAAAAAAAGGCACAAAGTCTAATACAGTGTGTACACGGGTAAACAGAAATTATTCCTGCACTTACTAATGGGTGAAGCCGGCGAGCGCACGGACGTTACCCCATTTGACTTAGTTTCTATATAATAAAAAATTATGTAGTAAATGTCAAGTTCAAAATATTTCCTTCTTTTTGCCAAAACTATCGAGTAACGGAACATAATTTGTGCGCAAAATTCGAAACCATAGCAAGCATCGTTTTGTTATCGTTTGAAGGCTTGTACTCGTAATATTTTCTCAGAAACAATTTAAAGCGGTTCTGAAAGGAAAGAACAAAGAAAACGAAACAGTGAAAATTGGAACTCCGAAGAAGCAGTAGGTACAAAAATTGAAAATAATAACAAATATTATGTGTCATCAGTTTATCTTTCTCAATTTTATTCTAAATCAATCATATTACATATTGAGTCCATCTTTATTTACTTTGTATAAATATAATAAGTGAAACTAAAATAGTAGAACCGGAAAATATCGATTTTAAGTTTCTAAACTAAAGTCTAAAAAGTAAACTACGTTCCGAAAAGATATTATTTTAAAAACGTAGATAAGCTAGGACTAACACTAAACAATTTTTGAAATACGAGTACCTCTTAAACCACGGCTTACACCCAAGAATTTCAATAAATCACATCCTGTAATAAAACTGAATAGTTCACTTGCTATCGTTTCTTCTTGTATGGTATGTTGTATCTTGTAAACTTCAATTATTTTACAAAAGAGCCGTGCTAGAGGCCAAGCACGCAGAGTAAATTTTACAGTATGCGTGCAACCTAGGTTCGATCCCCGCCGGCACCAATGAAATTGTTAATTGCAATTTTTAATTGCTGATTTACCAGTATGGGTGTAACTTTACTTTGAATGCAAATAATAAACTGTTTTTAAAGCAGTTCAACTGTCTAGTGGCGGTGTAAGAGGCGGCAGAGGGAAACAAATCAGGAGATGAGCAGCAGCGTCTTCCTAATAAGAACTAAAAATAAAAAATAAATGCACTACCACTTACCAGACCTGCAGATGTCTAGTGTAAATTAAAACTTTTTTATTATAAATGCGGTAACAATACATTTATTATTATAAATTTAAGACAGGTATGATTTTATACCAAATTCAAATTTATTATTAGAGACAGTTATGTTTCTTCGGCCTTACTTGAATCAATGCAACACTGAAGTAACAAACAAAACACATTTCACGTGATGAATAGAATAGAATAAGAATGGAATAATTTTGTTCACTCCACAGAAAGACTGCCTACAAATATGTAGCATGCAAAAATCCAATATGTTTGCAATTCTCAAACCCTCTGTGTAAAGCATGCCAATAATTATAGGGTAATTGACCCTCTGTCAGTTTTTTTGTTTGCAATTCAGAATGAACATTGTTGTTTTTTTAATTAAAAATTTATTAAATTTTAAGAAAAAATATAATTACGTTATACAATATAGATCACATGTGTAATTCTTATTGAAAGTCATTTTTTACTTTTCCACTGGTTCGAAAAAACCAGGTGAGAAGAACCGGCAAGAAACCCAGCGGGACTATTTTTTTAAAAGTAAATTTTACATGAATGGTTGTACAAACTATTTACAAAATTTATTTTAGAAACAGCTTGGAATCGAACACCTCATTCTCAGGGGTTATCAAACATGTATTCATTTATATTATAATAACCCTTTTTATACAGTTTTTGTTTATTAAAATATTTAAAATTGGTAATAGAGAGACCCCAAGAATGAATTACTGACTTTGTGGAGTCGAGAAACTGGTATCACTAGCTTGTGTCTGTTCCTAGTGTTTACAGTGTATATCACTTTTTACTAAAACTACGTTTCAGTTTGTGGACATATATTAAATTTCCGTAAATATACTGAGAAACCAAAGTTAATATATTTATTGAAACGAAGTTCCTTAACGGACAGTATGAATTTGGCGGATGGGGCTAGGCGAGAAAAAGTGTAAGATTTTTCCGTCACAACCCCTTCTGACGTAGTGTAGACGGCCTTGGCGGTTGGCGGCTATAAGGAAGCGAGATGGAATAATATCCATCTCCCTTGCACTTTATTATCTTGCCATGAAAGAAATATTATTTTATTTTAAATGACGCTTCATTTTAATAGACGCTAGTAATTCATTTGTTTGTATTTGTTAATCAGTAATATAATACGTTTATCAATAATAATATACTATGAAAGGAATTTCATTCCGACCGAGTGTTCCACGACACTCACGCATGTTTTTTTTATTTAAATTTTTCTCTAAGAGACTCTCTCGGTTTTAGGTTGTAAATAGCTCTAATGGCACTCTTCTGTAAAACAAAATAGTTTCTAAATCAGTTGCATTTCCCATAGCAAAATCCCATAAGACATTATGCTATGGAAATAACTGAAATTAACTAATCTTGCTGTCTCGACACTAGTGAGACTTCTAATCTTTTTTACAGCATAAGCTGCGGAACTTAGTCTGCTTGCTAGTTTGGATATATGGGGGCCCCACTGAATGCGTCGAGAGTGATGCCAAGAAAAACAGTGGATTCAACAGGGCTCATTTCTTTCCCATTTAAAACACATTGGTATTCAGATTTTAAACATTTGATGTTGTAAATTTAATACATTTAGTTTTATTTCCATTTAAATGTAGATTATTAACGTTAAATCAATGCATTAATTTTGATATAGCATTATTCACTTCGTCACATTTATATGATTGACGTTTAAGTTTAAAAATCAAGGAAATATCATCAGCAAATAACACTTTATCATGACTATCCCCTACAAGGGAAGGTAAGTCATTAATATACACTATAAATAGGAATGGGCCGAGAGTTGAGCCTTGAGGGACACCCATTAGTACAGGTGACCCGGAAGAACTTTTACGATGAAGTTTAAAGGAGATTGATGTTACAGTTTCCACATATCACAACAGACTTGTTCTGTTTATTAATTTTGAGCAAAACTTCTTCCACAATCTTTTCAAAATAGTTGTAAGCAGCACATGGGGTCTGTAAACACTTACAACAATGAGGTGCTCGTGCTCAACACAAGCCATTTCTATAGTTCGCTCTACAGAGAGGCTTACAATATCCTTACGTTCTTTATATAATAATGATTTATCTGCTAATATTAAGGAGCCACCACGTAATCTCTTTTCTCTATTGAAGGAACTGACCACCCGGTGATTTCTAAAATTAAACATGAAATTATAATCTTTTAGCCAATGTTCAGTAAAACAAAGGATATGTATGTTGTAACTATTTAAAAATAAATCAAATTCAGATTCTTTGACCATCATGCCTTGTATATTTTGATGCACCAGGTGTAAACAATTTTTTTTACTTATTTGTGGACTGCATTCTGAATTAATTAAGCTCTTATTATTGCTAGATATTGCCCCTATTATCGTATTCACTAATTTAAATTAGTTGGAACTGAATAGAATTATATAGAATTTGTAATATTTTGTCCCTTTAGAGTTATTTAAAATGATGTCTAGATTTTTTCCATGTCATCGCTATACACAATTATATTATTTTTGTTAATATTTGAGTTATTTTTATTTTAATCTCCTCTGCTATGGCACTGTCATAGAGTTTTGGTGGTGGTATAATATTATCAGCACACACATACTCTGAAGAAACTGGTATTGAACGCTGACACTCACATTGATGTTTTGCTACGGAGTCGAACGCTCCTCATTATATTTACATGTCTTTACCAGATTATCCATAGCCAGTACGTGTTCTTTTATTTTGTTTTGGGCTGATTTATATTTATGGAACACAGTTTGAAGGAAGTTAGCAAGTGATAAAATTTCTGATTTAAGGCACTCTACATCAGTCTCATAACATTTTTTTGTGTTATCCACCTCAATTGAGTACAGCTTAAGTTAATATATCAATGCTTGCTTTTCTTTACATACATTAACATAATTTTTGGTATTGATCTTATTTTTTAATAATTTTTGTACTTTCATTATGTATTTATTAACTTTTATATACTTCTTCAATTTGGTTTTCTGCAATTAATCCTTACTGTGTTTCCTGAAGTGGAAGAGTCGTCACTAGTCAAATCTCTTGTTGCAGATTGCTGTAATATTTTAGAGGCGTAATATGTCTGGGAGGCGGTTAGGTTATCTATGTACGTTTTTAATTTTGTTATTTGCTCATTAGCCTCACTCAAATGTAACTTCAATGCAGCAATAAACCTGAGAGCTTACTCATATTCCTTGCTGCATTGGTCAAACTCATTTTTTTATAATACTTGTGTAATCTGTATGTAACTTAACCATATCACATTTCAATTGTGTATTTATGGCAATTATGCTAACTTTTTTTTTCACTATCATCCCTTTACTTAAGCAACAGTTCACACTGCTCCTTGGACGCCTTAAGTTCTTGGAGCGCAAGCTGGAGTGGGTTCTCCATCTGGCGCATCTTGGCGTTGTGAGTGTTCATATTACTATTTATTATAAATAATTAAAAAAAACAAAGATCGAAAACAGAAGGAGGAGAATAAGCTAATGTCGAGATGTTGTTGTTTTTTTACTATTTACAAATCTCAAATGAAATTGTCGTTAAAATAATTCGAAAAAACCGCAAAGAATGTTATAATCCGAGTAATAGAACAGATCTTTAATTTATAAAAGAAATGATATGAAATAAGAATTGCAATGATTTTAAACAATGTTCGTTACCTGTCACTTTTTGTTCCAACACAAAAATCTTGTTATAATATTTATGTACCGACTTTCTTAAATATTCAATATAAAGCGACAGTAATTATTAACTATAACATAAAATTGAGGTGGATATTATGAATTTACAAAAATTTAAATTATTAAAATTTATTGGTACCAATTACTTTTACAACTTATCACTAGGGTTGTGACAGCAAAATCCCTATGGTAAGTGGCTACTGCAGTTCATGGAGACCAGCAGTCAACTCAAAACAGAGAACGCTACAGATGCGTTCTCATTTCTAAATATTAAGATGTAATGCCTCACAGCCTGTAATTGTACTAGCACTCTATACCCTTCAGATCGGAACACAGAAGTGCAAGCATTGCTATTTGGTGGCAGAAATAGGTTAGAGGGTAGTTATAAACATTAATTGATTTTCCATTTTAATCGTGATCAAAAATTATTTTTACCTTACTCATTTTCAAGTGAATTGGGTTAAATTTTCAAATTATGAAGTGGATAAATTTTTTTTCAAACCATCATTCAACTCTTGAAAGTATGAAATCGGCAATCCCCGTCTTCTTCGTTTTTTAAAACAATTAATTTACGATAAGCAATTTATTATTGCAATCAGGCAATAAATGAAGTATAAAAGAAAAAATAAAAAGAACGTATATGATTTTATGTTAATTTTTAAATACTTTTGAACTTCCATTTAATATTTCAGAATTTACTGTTAAACTGCGTTATATTGAAATTCTAGACCACAATTAATTACAAATTTCAACGAGCAAGACGTTCACCAATATTAAGTTTGAGTTGATAGGACAGGACAGCGAGTGATTCTTCTGAAAATGTGCTTTACTAAAATATCATCTATTATTTTACTTCGATTACAAATTTAATTAATGTGAGAATGTATTTTGAGATATTAATTTAAATATGAAACTTAACCGTGTAGTGGAGGTGTAAGAATATCTATTACCTCTTATCGTCACATGGGTGTCGTAAGAGGCGACAAGGGGAAACTGAAACAAGAAATGAGCAGCAACATTTTCCTGATAATAACTCGAAATAATAAAAACTGCTGTTGCCAACCGTGTTGCAAAACGAGTGGGCAGAAACCCAAGCGTGGCAACATCAAATCACCGCTATGAGGTTATCTAACGGAGAGGCCTATGTTCAGAAATGGACTTTAAAGGCTGTAATAGATGGATGGATCATGAATATTTAAATATTAAATGAATAAAATGAAAACATTTTTCATTACTCATCTGCACCTAGTCTAACTGTACTAATCTGTAATTACATAGTCTGACCTTGCGAGTCATCTGAGAAAGCTAATTGCATTTGGCAGATCATGATTGCTTCGGTTAATTAAGGTCATGCCTAAATTCAATCTAAGGCCATTGCAACACAATTAAATCCAATCAGACGATAGATTACGGCAGTCGCAACATAATTTAATAATAAAAAAAAAACTTGAATACAATTAGTAGAAATGTACTAATAGCGCATACAAATGTATGCACTATGGTGGGCACAAGGCTTTGTTTTTTTGTTATAAAATTGAAGTCACAAAGGAACTGATAGTCTACCTGCTGGTAACTCGAGCCTATGGACACCAATCTAAAAGGTTACAGATACGTTCTCACCTCTGAGGAATAGAATGGAATGCCTCAAATGCCTTTGTGAGAAAATATTATTTATACATTTAGTACAATAGCTGTTTTTACTACAATATTTGCTTTGTAGTTGAAGCAGATCACAGCTAAATCTAATCTGTCACTTGCATGGTCCCACAGAATAGCGGTAAGGTCTTAATGCAGCTGCGGAGATTTCTGAGTAGCAACCAGTGACAGCAACAGAGCAGCACAGTTACGGTTAGCCAAGCCTTTACTTTCTATAATAGTTAATACTTTATCTTAACTCTATGTGTTGTGCTTTTTAATTTTTGAATTTTTGTTCTTTAGTGTTCTAGCCCACTCGTTCCGACCGCTGAGCAAAAATAAATTATAATAGAGTAATTACATATTTAACCACTATTGTAATACAAGCGTCGAATCTCGTGTTTCCTGATTTAATGAAACATAGTAAAGTCATAGTTTTATTTAAATCTGATAGTATATTAGATCCCGCAAATGAAATTTAGATCATTTTCAAAATGTTTGAAAAAATGCTGGCCGTATGAGGAAGCTCGAGGTCGCTCAGTGAGCTATGGAGAGAGTTTCTCTGCGTGATAAACTTATAAATGAGGATATCCGCAGTAGAACCAGAGTGACCAACATATAGCTCGAAGAACCGACAACCGATGGGGAAAAAAAGTTCTCGAGTGGCGGCCTCGTACCGGTGGACGAAGTGTAGGGCGTCCCCCCACTAGATGGAGTGACGACCTGGTAAGACATGCAGGAAGTCGATGGATGCAGGTGGCTCAGAACCGTGCTTTGTGGCGTTCCTTGGGGGAGGCCTATGTTCAGCAGTGGACTTGTGAGGGGCTGTGAATATGATGATGATGATGATTGGAAAAGCCTGTAAATAAAATCATAAAGAAGTACATTTTTATGGCACTGTGCGTTCTACAAGCTTTGACTGAAAATGTTCGAATATTATACGTTTATTGAAAATATGTTTATATGTGGTAGAGTCACGCTGCAGCTATAATATGATTATAGCACGAATGGGTCGGCTCGACCGGGACCACGCTCTCACAGACCAGCATGAAATAGTAGTTTAATGCTGCTGTGTTTCGTATGACTGTTTTTACTGGAAACGAGGTATTCCTTCTTAGAACTCATGGGTGGCAATGGATTTGTATTTCGATTCTTAATCGAGGATTAATGTACCTATATGTACATATGTAACCGTTCGCTCGTTCGTCACCTGTATTCTATAAAAATTGTATTCTTGTAGAACATAATTGTTTTATCATTAGACAGTCAAACCTAGTTAATATTTTTTGAATAATTTAAATATATGTATATTATATATTTTTTATAGGATAACGGTGACAAACGACCACGCAGTTCACCTGATGGTAAGAAATTGCTGTCGCCTATAGACATCTACGTCTATCCTCAATTACGAATCAAAATGCAGATGCGTTGTCACCCGTGACTACTAAGTTGGAATGCTTCGTTTCCAGTAAAAAAGGTCTCCGGTTCTCTACACTCACCATACGAAACACAGCAACGTTAAGCTGCTATTTGTATATCTAATATTATGTAACTGTTGATGATAAATTTTGTACTCGGATAATGTATTACTTTATAAGATTTTCAAGGTGATACCTGAAAAATGATTTTTTTAAATCGTCGGACAAAGCTCGACGACCGCCAGGTACGGCGCATTATCTATACATATAAATCGTCTGAAGGAATAACCATTTTGAAAATATTTGTCTAATCATCGGAATGGCTGAACCGATTATAATGAAACTTCACGGACAGTTAGAGAACAATGTCAGGACTGATCTAGGCTATATTTTATTTAAAACATGGATTAAAAAAAATAAGAACAATTTTTTTAAATAATTTTTTTGATTATCTTAAATCTAAATGACGCCACCTTAATAGATAGGCGGCGAAGCCAGGGCGGGTCGCTGGTTGTTATAAAAAATGTCAGTATTTTATAAAATATAGATCACTGTTGCATTCGTGTTCTTCGTTTCTGTATAATGAGCTACTTGTTACTTAACCTTATTAGTTATTAGTTTCTTAATTCAAAGACAAGCTGATCGAACTACTTCAGGCATCGTTAAGTGAGACGTCTCAGAATATCATCAATTCACTTCCGTAGTTATTTCCTTTAACGTAGTTCTGAGTTACCACTAATACTATACTGGAAAATGGGAATATAGTTTTCGAGGTACGTTTTTTAATATTCATGGATAATAATAAAACATTGAATCTATGGAATAAAACCCCTAAGAGACAATCTGTGTGGGAGGGCTATGTTCAGCAGTGGACATGTGGAAGGGCTGTGATGATGATGTTGATGATGATGATGACGATGATGGTGATTATGATGAAAATGTCTTTATATTTTTATTAACATTCGCTCTGCAATTGGTAGCTCAGAGGCTAAGCGTTCACTAAAAAAACTAACAGTGCGCGAGCAACCCGGGTTTTATCCACTTCACCGTCACTACACGGTAATAATCACTTTAGCATCACCTCAGATTTATTGTTGAACTTCCTGAATTCATTCTCTTGGTGTCATTCATCATTACAGCCCTTTACTTCCCCTGTACTGCTCGTCCTGAGCTTCCTTGATCTATCGATTTCCGGCATGTCTTACCAGGTCGTCAATTCATCAGCCGCCCTACACTTAACTCACCAATACGGGGTTGACATTCGAAAACCTTTTGCTTTGTCAAATGCGCTGAATGTCAACAGCTAAGGGCCGGAGAATTGTCGAGCATCTGGTTGCTGATGTTGAAAGGGAAAGTAGGAATGATACCATGTAATTCGTGCACACATTCTCTAAAAGTCGTGGTAGCTCAGGTGGTTAGCGTTCGCTCTAAATTTCAAAGTACGCGAGCATCCCGGGCTCGATCCCCGCCGGCACCAATAAAATTGTTAATTGCAATTTTTAATGGTGGTTTACTAAGTGATCGGCGGCGAAGGAAAACATCGTGAGGAAACCTGCATGTCTGAGAAATAAAAAAATATATTTCTAAAATATGTGAAATCCGTCAACACGCATTGAGGCAACGCTGCGGATTATATAGGCGGTAACTTTAACTTTTTAGCTCTTTCAAGTGTTATTTGTAGCCATTCCGACCTGTTTTTGAGTCAGAATATTTCAACCAAAATAAATTGATATCTCCTAAAATCCTCTTATCATGCTTTAGCGGGTTCAAAAACACTGGGTGCAGTATTGTAGCAGTGTTCAATGTTTCAGCAATATTTCACGCATGATCAAACTAACTCTTTGTACGATATAAGGTTAGAAGCTGTACTGGCGTGAAATAGAGGTATCAATATTCAAAATACCTAGGCATGTTCGTTGACTCGATACACGAAGCTGTTGGCAATAGCCTTATATGTTTCAAACTGACTATAGGTGCCAATTTGCTGTACTGTCTATTTGCCATTAGATGTACCTACTGCTAGCAACTTTCACACTACTGTTGTAAATATTTCATCTATCAAATATCAATGATCGTAGATTTCCCCAATAGATTGCCTCATAGATATTTATCACAATTTTTTTTTTATATAGATATTTGCCACAATTGCCACGCTTGGTTGGAGGGTTGGTAACAATAGATTTTTTATAATTGTGAATTATTTTCTAGAAGATGCTGCTGCCTATATTTTGTTTCCTTTAAACAGAGGGCTGTCGTTTCTTGGGGTAACGATGTAGGGTAGTAGATATCCTTACGCTAAAAGCTCCTAAGCGAAATACCACTGACTCGCTCATCACGAGATCTCCAAAACTTATTCCGATCGACTTGAAATTTGGCGTATATACTCCTTTCTCGACGTAGATATCCACTAAGAAAGGATTTTGGAAAATTCAACCCCTGAGGGGGTGAAACGGGGTGTTACAGTTTGTGTATTGTATACTCATTTATGCTTATGTAGGAGCCAGAAACAAACGATATATGAAAAGCTCAACATTATGAAATCTAAGTTCATTGTACCGAGGTGTACTTCTAACGGAGTGGTTTTATTATGAACATATTGGAGAAGGCAGTTCATACGTGCGTATTGCCGAGTCCCAATAAGAGGGCAATATGCGATGAGTGGTACTTGTTGCAGGTTTATTTTGGCGTAGACAGCCTAATGAAATTGTGCGTGATTTTGTCTTTTATTGGGACCGAATACACTATTGAATATTTTTTAACTTTTCTAATAGGTCACGAATATTTTAACAGAATTTTATTAAAATTATCATGATGTCCATTACTAAAAATATATTGGGTATTAAAATAGATTGCAGCAGTGATGATGAAGAAGTCTATTAAGTAAAAAATTATTCATATATTGCATTCATTTAATTGCCTCAATTTATAAAGTTAAGATGATCTTATTAAATTTCAATACTGCATTAAATTAGCCGTTTCAGAAAAATTACTCTAATAAATTTTTATCGGGTCATAAAAAATCTTTACTGAGTTCACCGCTACAGATATTTGTTATAACGGAAAACAAGAAAAATCAAGAAATTCACCAAATGTCTCGGCAGACTTTCTTTTACGACAGAGTATAAAGCCGGCCTATATTCAAATGCATAGTTTTATTGTGCGGCCCTAAAAGCTTCAACAAATGTTCCGAACAACGACTGATGTGAAGACGTATTCTGCCGGAGGCACGTTATGTTTCATACTACACATACGAGTACATCCACACACATTGAATAACAAGTATTGAAATTTATATCTCTTGTACAATGTGAGGCTAGTGAACGGTACATATTCTTCGTAATTTCTTTTTAATTCTCCGCTGAAAATATAAATATATAATTAATACTTATTATATCTTTAACTAATTCTAATACTAAAAAAAGATTTAAAATAACATTTGACAAACGGTTTTTTTTCTGCTGAATATAGGCATTAGTATAACATTTTTAGTCTAAATATAAAAATACAGTTCATCAGATTGCGTTAAAACTGTCAACATATTGCTTGCACTTTCGCGAATGTTATAGGCATGGTACAATTAACTTACAGAAGGTGGCGCGCATATCGTACCGAAAATTTGTTTGAAAGTTATATATCATTCATCATTCCCAATTAAATAATATAACTCTTACAAATTTAAAATATTTCCGCAATTATTTCCTCTGCGGCAGCAACGCGCCGGGTACCAGCTAGTTAATTATAAATTTAAATTAAAGTTTGATTTGTGTTTTTGTATATTTGTAATATGTGTGCAATAAAGATTATAAATAAAAATAAATAAAATGAATATAAATTTAAAAATAGATTAAAAATAACATTAATAAACGATTTTTTTCTTATGACAAAAAATAAAGATCATTTAATTTCATTAGAGTAAGGTGGAGAAGCATAAGTTTTTACATTAATGTCTCATATTACCTACATCCGGCAATGTAATGAAAAAAATTCCATTTATAATCTTAAAAATTAATAAAGGTAGTGGCAGTATCCTTTAAGCTTATTGAATAAATTATCTCCTCCTATCTATAGGATGGACATTTATCATCGTAGAGTCACGCTTAAAGCTGTATCCTGAATGCAGCACGAATGGTTGGCTCAACCGGGGGAGGACTACGCTTTAACAGAATCATCATCATCATTATCAGCTTTAAAGCCTTTCCCAAGTCCACTGCTGAACATAGACCTCCCCCAAGGATGCTACAAAGCACAAAGTTCTTAGATACCTGCATACATTGACCTCTAGCATCGCTCACCAGGTCATCACTCAGTCTAATGGGGTCACCGTACACTTCGCTTACCGGACGAGACTTACACAATACCGTGAAAAAGTTTTAAGCGTTGGGAAATTAAATTATGTTAAAATTAACGCGAGAAAATCCGATAAAGTAGTTTCATTTAAAACTTCTATTAAGTAAAGTTATTGGTTTGCCAGCTGTATCGTAGGAGCTCTATTTCTTTTGGGAGTCTCTGACAGAGATATTCAAGCATTACGTAGAACATGAATGTTCAAAACAAATCAAATATAATCAAAATAAATCCTTAATAATCTTGTAGAATATAAATAAAGCTGACGCGGACATTTGTTTTAGGTTCCTTGTAATAAATCAGTCCCTATTTTCTCTTCCACGCTGCACACTTACTATCTATCTAACAGAGTATCGTAATTTGTAATTTGTCCTCTTTAAGGTTACTCTGTTTCATTTAGATTAAAACACGCCCAAATAATGAATTTAAATTTTGTTGGATATTGCTAGCGATAGAAACGATGATAGTTCTTAAAATAAGTATAAAGCAAAGAAAAATTAATAAAATTTCTTTTTACTATAAAAAAAGCTAAATAAGGCCGTCAGGGACTTTGTTGCTAAAGGACAATTTGTAGGACAACGTATTTACAATAAAGTCCTCACGAACATAGGTATTATCTAATTAATTTACTTAAATTATCTGCTTGTCTTAACAAGGAAAGCTTTTTATTACTTCTCTCGGTTGAAGTGTAATTTATTTTAAGAAATTTGAAAACTAATTTCTTATAATTCGCTTTCCGTTCGGTTCCTAAAGTGTGCCTCACGGCGCCCTAGGGTGCCGTAGGGAGTAAGTAGGGGCGCCGCTCCTTAAACTCTTTTGCGACAATAGTCTTAAAACTTGCTTGTTCTGATCCGGTGGAGTTAGATAACGGTCAAAAATGAATAACCAACTCTAAGCTCAAAAGTGTTAAGCAAATATCACTCAAAACTCAATGTGGAGCAAGAAATGAGAGCAGCAGTATGAAGTTTTATCCCGCATTTTGAAAAAAACTTGTGGAGATCAGCAAGTTTACACGAGTGACTAACTTGTCATTGAAAGTAATTACTTTTATATTTTAATTATTTTATGTCAATTATATAATACTATTCTTTTGAAAGGGTTGTTTTAATTCTTTTGTCGTATTAGTGCCATTTCACAAACATTTTGCCAAGGGCGCCGTGACAAAATATTATACCTCTGAGTGCACCGTGAACTGGAAAATTTTCGGAGCCCCTGGCATAGATACTTTTATACTTATAAAGATTACTATTCAGCACACGACGATATCAATCAGCCTTTTTCCGTTATATACTGATTACATCTTTATCATCATCTTTGATGCCCTTTATATGTCCACTGCTGAATATAGGCCTCTCACAAAGAATGCAACAAAGCACGGCCCAGAGCCACCTGTATCTAAGACTTCCTAAATCTCTTGCCAGGTCGTCACTTCATCTCGTGGAGAGCCGCCTTACACTTCGCTTACCGGTACGTAATTGTCACTCGAGAATCTTCCTTCCGGATTTTATTTGATCACAATTAAAACGGCATATGTGTATAAATAGTGTAGCTTTCTATCAGCGAAAGAATTTTCAGAATCAGATTTGCAGTTTTAGAGATTGCCAAGAAAACGAACTTACATACTTACAAACAACTATAGCTCTTTGTAATTGAAGTAAAATATCTGTTACTGTAATCGGCAAGCCTTCTGCCAAGTGTGAGGATCAAGGGCAGTGCCACCTTTACCACTGGTGTTTTACGAGTTCACGGGGTGGAGAAGAATATCTATCTTTTAGGTTTTAGTATTATGATATTAACAACTACAACAGTAATGGCTTTCGGTCTATTGCGGACGACTTAAACAGTGTATGGCTAGTGAGACTTATTCTGGTTACTATGAAGACTGATCTTGGAGCGGCGAGTGTATCCACATCTTGTGCAGGCGTGTGACACGACGGATGGAATATCGTCGCTTCCTTGTCGCTTCGTTTTTTTTCCAGCAAGTTTGTCAAATCATGCTCTATCTTGTAGTTTATGGCCCTCTTTGACGCAGGTTCTCCACTTTATCCTGTCCTCCACCAGCCTCGTCTACTAAACATGCTCGATGTTGAATAAGGTCAATTCACGCTTGACGCAGATTTTAAAACAAAGCAGAGGTCGTCCCACACTCCTCTTTGCATCCGCCACCACCAAGCGTGACTTGCTTCGGAAGGCGAAACGAGAGACAAATTTACTTTGACTTAAAATTCAAATTTTTTTTAGAAGTAGTAAGTATAATATCCTTATATGTGTACATTGTATGTCGAAAGAATTCGCACAGACCAAGGTGCCAAGTTTCTTTTTCTTAAAAGTACATTTAACGTATGGCGCAGAGCCAAATTTCTCTACAATCGACCGTTGCTCAAACAATTTTACGCAAATGTTGTAAAAAAGACCTATTTACAAATTAACAAATGTATTCTGTTACGGTGTGCGATTTGATCTACCCATAACGTCTCTGTTTTTCTTTATCCGCCCATAAAAGTCCAATGCTGGACATGGGCTGAAACAGAATTGGTATATTTATGCTCCGTTGATCTGATAAAAACGAGAGGAATCATATTCTCTGTGGAGGGAGTTTATTTGCCTTTTTACTAATGTATTGATAACATTCCAATAAATTTAATGAATGCATGAACGTATGATTAAATACTCAACATAGGAATAAATAGATGAACGAAAGAGTGTTTTTTTCCATACGTCTTTATCCTCCAAGTAATCCTCAATTTTAAAACAAACGATAGCGGTGAAAGCACGTTTAATTTATTAAACTTTAATCAGTTACGCCAAATCTTGCGATTAGGCATTCAAATCTGTGCTCATTATTTACGTCTTTCAACAACGTGACAGTTACATTTAATGCTCCGTTAATCTCTTCGAAACGAGAGAAAATACTTACTCTTGATAGTCGCTCCCCGCGTTCATTGACTTGTAACTAATGTATATTTAATTATAAATGAATGAATGATTTTCATTTTCACTATCAACAAGCCTACTGCTGTACATAGCCCTCCCATAGATTTTCACAAAGTACGGTACTGAGCCACTTGCATCCATCGACTACGTGCGTATTTCATTAGGTCTTCACTCCATCTAGTGGAGGGTCGGCCACAATACGCTTTTTAGTACGAGGCTGCAATTCGACAATCCTCTGGTTGTCGGTTCTTCGAGCTATATGCCCGGCTCACCGGCCATTACTGCTTCAGCTTACTGATCGGCTGGACTATGTCAGTTACTCCTCTTCTTCTGATATCCTCGTAACGGATTTTATCCCGCAGAGTCAACGAGTCTCAGGCAACTTGCATTATTTGCGTTGTGTTTACCTTAGGCTAAACTTAATAATTTCTTATGATTATGCGAACACTACACATTTAAAGAAACTAGTTTTTATTAATACGCTTTTATTAGCTTTGTGTGTATCTATATATATATATATATATATATATATATATATATAGATATATATATATATATATATATATATATATATATATATATATATATATATATATATATCTGTCTATCTATTTATCTATGTAACGGAATCTTTTAATGTTTTAATTTTCACCAACTTGTACGCGGTTGTAAAAATTTGCACCGATGACAATACAATAATTTAATAACTTTGTCCTATTATCCTGATCATTTAATCTTTAGCGTGTTTCTTTATTTTTTTTAAACTAAGTATAATTTATTAGAATAGAATAGAATAGAATAGAATAATTTTTATTCAATATAGATTACATGTGTAATTCTTATTGAAAGTCATTTTACTTTACCACTGGTTCGAAAAAAACCTCTGTCCTGGGAAGAACCAGCAAGAAACCCAGCGGGACTTTTTTTAAAGTAAGTTTTACATTAATGGTTGTACAAACTATTTAAGTACAAAATTTATTTTAGAAACTGCTTGGTAGCGACCACTCATTCCCAGGGGTTATTATCAATCATATATTCATTTATACTATAATAACCCTTTTATACAGTTTCAGCTTAACAAAACATTTAAACTTGGTAATAGAGAGATCCTGTACACTTTCCGGGACCTTGTTGTAATAGCGTATACATTGCCCAAGAATGAATTACTGACTCTATGGAGTCGAGAAACTGGTATCACTAGCTTGTGTTTGTTCCTAGTGTTTACAGAATGTATATCACTTTTTACTAAAACTACCTTTGTTTTGTGAACATACATTAAATTTTCGTAAATATACTGAGAGGCCAAAGTTAATATATTTATTTCTTTAAATTTATCTCTAAGAGACTCTCTCGGTTTTAGGTTGTAAATAGCTCTAATGGCCCTCTTCTGTAAAACAAAAATAGTTTCTGAATCAGTTGCATTTCCCCATAGCAAAATCCCATAAGACATTATGCTATGGAAATAACTGAAATAAACTAGTCTAGCTGTCTCGACACTAGTGAGACCTCTAATCTTTTTTAGCATAGGCTGCAGAACTTAGTCTGCTTGCTAGTTTGATATATGGGGCCCCACTGAAGCTTTGCGTCGAGAGTGATGCCAAGAAAACAGTGGATTCAACAGGGCTCAGTTCTTCCCATTTAAAAACACATTGGTACCCAGATTTTTAACATTCGTTGTTGTAAATTTAATACATTTAGTTTTATTTCCGTTTAAATGTAGATTATTAACGTTAAACCAATGCACTAATTTTGATATAGCATTATTCACTTCGTCACATTTAAATGATTGACGTTTAAGTTTAAAATCAAGGAAGTATCATCAGCAAATAATACTATATCATGATTATCCCTACAAGGGAAGGTAAGTCATTAATATATACCAGAAATAGGAATGGGCCGAGAATCGAGCCCTGAGGGACACCATTAGTACAGGTGATCCGGAAGAACTTTTACCATTGATAATAACTTTCTGCATTCTATTACTTAAATATGAAATAATAAGTTTAAGCGCTGTGTTCTTGACACCATAGTACTGTAGCTTCCTGATTAATGTCTCATGGTGAACACAGTCGAAGGCCTTGAAAGGTCACAAAATATACCCAAAGCATCCTCCGAGTTCTCCCATGCACAAAAATATGTTTAATAAGCTCAACTCCAGCGTCAGTTGTCGAGCGACCCTTGTAAAACCGAATTGATTTTATGTAGCAATTTATTAATATTAAAGAAACTTAAGATCTGATCTAAAATTATTTTTCAAAATTTTACTAAATGTTGGTAGTACAGAAATCGGTCTAAAGTTGGCGGGGTCTAATGTACTACCAGATTTAAATAAAGGTATGACTTTACTATGTTTCATTAAATCAGGAAACACACCAGATTCGACGCTTGTATTAAATATAGTGGCTAGATAAGGTGCTATTATATCTATTATAGATAAAATAACTTTAACGGAAATCCCCATAAGTCTGCCGTTTTCTTAACATCAATTGTTTTAAAATATTTAACGATATCTTTTGGCAATACTCTATGGAATTTAAAAGTATTTGAACAAGCTTTACATTTTGTTTAAGCAATGATTCGGCGACAGTAGGAGAAGAATTTAATGATTTTGTTGTCAAAAGGAACATCAGTAAAATGTTTCTCAAAAGCCATAGCAACTTCTTGATCAGATCGAGTTAAACTGTTGTTAATATTCAATTGAAAATCCGAGTTGCGCGGTTTGACCTTGCCCGTTTCACTATTTATTATTCTCCAGGTCATTTTAATTTTGTTGGATGCAGTTTTAATTTTGTTACTTAAATGTAAAGCCTTAGCTGTGTAGCACACTTTTTAAATATTTTAGAATATGTTTTACATAATCTCTAAATATAACACTAGTATTATATGATCTTTCATTATAAAGCTCATATAACTTTCGCCTACTTTTATAAATTCCTACTGTCGCCCATTCATTAAATGATTTGCGACTGTTAAAGAGAAAGTTTTAGAAGTAAATATTCTACTAAATTCACAAGTTATAATTTTAAATAACATACTATACAAATAATTAGCACTATTTTAAATGAAAGTGATGGAAGTCTTTTATTATATTACTTCTAAACCTCTCCAAGCGATGGTCATTTATTGGAACAAACACAACTTCCTTATTTTTCTGTTTTTGTGTATGTAAGGCAATGATACCAACTGTCCACAGTGATCTGAACTTAAATTTTGAATAATTGATTTATGCAGGGCTTAATATCTGTAAAATATTATCTATACAGGTTGCACTAGGCCCAGCAATACGTGTTGGTTCTAAGAATAAATTAACAAGATTATGATTTAAACAATGAGCTAAACTTAATACTAATGGAAGAAGTTTCAAGGAGATTGATGTTAAAGTCTCCACATATTACAACAGACTTGTTCTGTTTACTAAGTTTGAGCAAAACTTCTTCCACAATTCTTTCAAAATAGTCATAAGCAGCACATGGGGTCTGTAAACACTTACAACAATGAGGTGCTCGAGCTCGACACAAGCCATTTCTACAGTTCGCTCAACAGAGGCTCACAATATCCTTACGTTCTTTTATATAATAATGATTTATCTGCTAATATTAAGGAGCCACCACGTAAACTTTTTCTCTATTGAAGAACTGACCACCTGGTGATTTCTGAAATTAAACATGAAATTATAATATTTTAGCCAATGTTCATTAATACCAAGGATATGTATGTTGTTACCATTTAAAAACAATTCAACTTCCAATTCTTTGCCCATCATGCCTTGTATATTTTGATGCACCAGGTGTAAACAATTTTTATTACTTATTTGTGGGCTGCATTCAAAATTAATGAAACTCTTATTATTGCTAGAGATTGCCTCTATTGTCGCATTTACTAATTTAAATTAGTTGGAACTGATTCCAAATTAAATGTCAAATGATTATCATGCTCAATAAAAGCAGTCTTGGTAGCCAAAAACTTGGCTGAGTTAAAAAGTAAATAATAAGATAGCAAATTTGCTACCAGTCTTAAATTATATTTGGATAGGTAATACCTATCTTTTGTCCAAATTTATTATTCAATCTTAAATTCTATATATACTTCATTCATACATTTATAACAGTCTATCAAAAGTCCACTGCTAAACATAGGTCTCCCCATAGATTCCCTCATAGGGGGGATATTTGTCATAGTTGCCGCGCTTGGCGGGCCGTTTGGCAACTATAGTTGTTTTTAAGTACTATTGAGTTAATGATTTCTTATATTTACGCGAACACTACACATTGAATAAAACTATTTTTTCCGGATTTTATCGCGTTTAATTTTACTAATTTTGATTCCCGACGTTTCGGGTGCTTTACAGCACCCATGGTCACGGGGGGGACATCCCCGTCGAAAAAAATTAAACGCGATAAAATCCGTAAAAATAGTTTTATTCAATACTATTGAGTTACCAGGAAGATGTTGCTGCCCACCTTCTATTTCAATTTCCCTTTGTAACAGTTTCAGAGATTACAAAAAAAACGAACTACACTCCCCTTTGCATCCGCAAAGTCAAATTTACTTTGCAGTGCCCTTGCAGGGTTCTAGTTCTGAATTTTTTTTTTTATAATTAAGACCAAATGTATACAACAAGAATAGCAAATAAATTGAATTGAGCTGAATTTGTCTTAATATTCAATTTTTTGGAATCGTAAGTATTACATTCTTATATGTCTACACTGTATGTCGGAAAAATTCACACAGTGGAATGCGCTAAGTTTTTTGCTTAAACGTACATTTAACGTATGGCGCAGAGCCAAATCCCTCTACCGACTTCCAATATCGATAGTTGCTCAAACAACTTTAAGCATATGTTATAAAAAAGTCCTATTTACAAATTAACAAATGTTTTCTATTACGGTGTGTAGGCAATTCGTTGTACACATAATGTCTCTCTTTTTTCTTTATCCGCCCATAAAAGCCATCGCTGGACATGGACTGAAACAGTATTGCTACATTTATGCTCCGTTAATCTCTTAAAAACGAGAGGAATCATGTTCCATCCTTCGACTTCTTTCATTTATGACCTGGTCGTCACTCCACCTAATGGAGTGCAGCCCTTCAGTTTGCTTAATGGTACTCGTACAAGGCTGCTACTCGAGAACAATCGGTTGTCGA